>CM040239.1:196928272-197561970 GCA_022545495.1 Chrysanthemum lavandulifolium
ACTATAAATACTCGGGTCGTGGTTATGTGCTTCTTACTCATTATCTTTCATTACACATTTATATATCTATCTATCAATGTCCAACATACACATCTAAATGGATTGACATAAGTCGATCTAAATATTTTAAAATGAAGTTTTAATTGGTAAAACTATTCAACCCCCCTTCTAGTTTTCCACAATTGGCATCAGAGCTTCGTTACCAAGTTTCTTAGAGTATATTGTACTTTAAAAACTTGATACGATCCGTGTATGTTTGAAAACTACAAAGAAGGATTTTTTAAGTCATGTTTTAAAAATCATCATATTGTTTAATGTTGGACAATGATAGAATGTTCTAATATTTTCATTGTTAAGAATTCTCCATACTTGGATTTGGGCATACCAAGAAGATCATGAAGAAATTCTCTAAATATTTCTTTTCGTAAAAAGAATATTTAGCAATGTATTCCCTATACATGGATTTGGGGATCCTAAGAAGATCACAAAGAATTTCTCTAAATATTTTTTTCCTTAAAAATAATATTTAGCAAAGGTGTGATCTTTAATAATTTACATTTTGTTATTATTATTATTAAAATCTTAGTAGTATGTTTACTCTTTATTAGTAATTACTAAAGTAGTTATCTATATTGAAATCATCATTAAGAATGGTATTCTTCGTTGATTTATATAGACTACACTACAAACACAGTAATAATGATATATCGGCTATTCAAGAGCCTTGATCATTATTCCTCACAAAAGGACTATTGACATTTCATGTCAATAAGTATCCATGTGAAATTTCTTATATTATGATAAAATGGGATTTTATCATAATTTATGAAAAAACTCCCAAAGAATTATGACTTGTTCATAAAAAGGGATCCTCTTCAAATAGGATTAGTGTTAAACCGTCAAAAACCCCAAACCACAAGTTATAGAGCTTAAACATCAAATTTAGGCAATTTAGAACTCCTAAACAAAAGTTATCAAGGAATGCTTAAGCTGAACTTTTGTTGTCATGTCGGATCCTTGAGTTTGAACTATTCGGATCCCTAATACAAGGGATCCGTGGGATCCGTGCAACAGAAGACATCATAAGTTAGAAATGATCACCGTGGAAGTTCCACTATCACTTTCCCTTTCAAAGACTCACGAACAAAACCCGATTCCATCGCTCACGAGAGCAAATTGATCATTTCCTTCAAACAAAACAATCTCTTGTGTAAGTATAATCTTTACTACATTGTTAATTTTATTCCTTGATTCTTAGGATTACAATTTTCATCTTTAGAAGTTGGGTTCAAATGGGTTTGTCATAGTTTGTTACCACATTGTTTTCTAAGATAATCTAAATCAAAGAATTAACATTGTCAATACAAATTAAACTCATTTCTTGAATTCAATAAAGATGTTTTTGAGCAAAATTGTGATCAAACCCTTTAGGCTACTATTCACAATTAACACCACATTGTGGTTTTGTTGTATAGGAACAATCATGCCTAGTAACCGCCAACAAGATTATCATGATACCGATGTATCATCTAAAGGATGGACTTAGCCCGGAGGATAGGAAAGCTTTCAAGTTGCTCGAAAAGAGACTTTTTCATGAAGGTCATGTGGTAGAACCATCATTCCTTGCTAACACCAACATCCGAGAAGTTTTTGGAACAATTGGCTTTGATTGTCTTTTAGACATAAACGAACAAATTTGCCCGGTGTTCGTTCTTGAGTTCTACAAAACAATGAGAATAGTTAGGAATGAGAATGGGACCATCTCAATTGTCTTCATCATAAATGAGCATGAGTACACCCTTTCACTTGTGGAATTTGGAAGAATACAACGTGTTCCATATCAAGGAGTTTGCATGTATTCCAATGAATGGTCTTTGGCGGAGCTACACGATATGGTTGATCATCATGAAGTCTACCATATGAGAATCCCAGAAGCAACCACGGTAAGGGATACCGTGTTCATGCAAAGGGAATCCCCCTCGAGGGTCACTAGAAATTCCAAAGTGATCTATAGGGATCCTTTTCAAATGGAGCTCTCCGAGATGTTCCCGTTGTATAAGAAATGGGAAGTCATAGTAAGGGAGAATGTGCTTTGCTTAGCAGGGAACAAGGATCACCCCAATGCATGCTTGAGCTTCATGATCTATTTCCTTGTGACCGAGACTCGCTTCAACCTTGCATATTACATGATTAAGAGAATGGCGAGTGTGAAAAGCATGGACAAAATGGTGCTTCCTTATGCAATGCTCTTATCCCGTCTTGCAAGCTTCATATTTGCTTTAGATCCTTCTATGTATTCCTTTAATCATAGCTTTTGCAACAAAGTTATGGTGCCGTTGTTCGAGAGAAAAACTACAAGGTTTATGGTGGATGGCAAAAGACCTCACCCACCAACGGATTCATCGGATGAACGGGAGAGCCAAAGAGAAGGAGAAGGAAGTAGCAACCCCCTTGGCAACACGGATCTCGACCCTTTGGATTACATCAATCAATTGCCAGACATTCCTAGCCCATCACAAGAATGGCAACAAACCAAAGGGATCTTCAAGTGCTTCGCCAACTTCTTGAAGAAAAAGAAGTAGAGATGGTGGGATGAAGAGTGGAGGGGAGGATGAAGACGGGGAGTGATATGGAAGGAGATGGGGAAGTAAGGTAAGGTCATAGGACCTTAGTTTGTGAAAACAATTTGAAACAATGGTTTGTAACACCTTAACAATACTTATGTAGAGTAGGAAGTAGTGTGTAGGAATTGCCATAATTTGGCATTGAACAATTTAACTTAGGAACGAGTAGGATGAGATTTTACGACATCTTGAATTCATTCAAGTAGTCGTAAATCACTCATCTTTAGCTACCTTTAGTCTCCCACACTTGCTATGTGTTATACTTGTTGTGTTCTTGCATTTAATCATTGTAGAAATGACTAGAGAAGCATTTGCTAAGAGTGCAAGAATTGCACATTTATCGAAAGCCTTCTCGATCCGCAGTGGCGGATCCCGAATTATAACTAGCCTGATCCCTCCAATGAGTGAACCGTGGGATCCCAAGACGATACCAAATATAGATCATTATACATCAATGTTATCCTCTTGATCACATCATGTTGGCTAAACATGATTCGTTAATACCACTTAAAGCTTCCTCAAGCACAGTTGGTCTCACATTCACCCGTAGCTAACTTAGGATCAAATTCAAAGTACTTTTGATTTATCAAACTCACCAATATCCACCATATCTCCGATCCAACGCTCACACATTGTTCCTCACATCTCAAAACACCTAGTTTGATATTTCTATCAATTTTAGCAAATTGATTTTTGTCACTCTTATCTCAAAATAGGCTTAAAACTAGTTTTTCATTTTTTCTTTATTTTTTAGGATTTTCTCAAATTTCTCTTGAGTCATAATCTGATTTCTACGATTAATTGCCATAATTTTTCCATCTCAAATCAAATGGTATCCTCCTCAAGCACTTAGCTAGACTCTCAAAAGTCCATTTTCCTACCCAAAACCATCATTAAGTATCCTCACTCCTTATGGTTGAGCATTTAAGACATCCACCACTCAAGACATCTAAGGAAAGTCAAATCCTCAAGTTTCATAGGTACTAGATCTTACAAAAAGCATAATCATTTCATCACATCTCTGTCTGACAGACGGATCCCTGGTTTATAACCAGGCAGATTCCTAGTGAGAGGGATCCATGGGATCCATGTTTACAGAAGCCTTTAATCAGCTTTTCCTTCAAATTTAAGCCATCTTTGGTAAACTAAACACCTTTAGTTACCATTTAATGATTTCCTAGAGCTGAACAACACCTTATTTGACCTTAGTGCATGCCTAATTCCCTTAGTGGTCATGAATTTAATTCCCTAATTCAAATTCACCCTTTATAAATCAAACACTCTTGAGAGGCTAAGTCATCACTATTACTACATTCTTAAAAATCAGTAATTAGAGACTTCTATTACATCCTCACCATGACCAAAGTACTTAGCAACAACTCTTCAACCAAAGGTTCATCCAAAAGGAATGGTCATATGATTCATGAGATTTCATCCACCGAATCATCACCCCGTAAGAGATAATAGTGGTAGAATCCCACCTCAACAAACCCAATCAACAATTGCCAAGAGAACTGCAATAATTAGCATTAGACCTTTTGGGTTAGAAAAGGGTTCATCAAGCTCTAAACCAAACGCACCTAGTTCTAGTAAAACGTCTAAGTCTTCATTCCTAGAACATAGACAACATTCCTTCACCGAACCTATTTCTCATCCAAATCTCTATTCATTAGAGCACTTACCACCAAGAACTTCCCACTCACCAACATTCTCATTAAATAGGGAACCACCTACAACACCAACTAGTCCACCGTTGGAAACAAGGAACCACCAAGGACTTGATCATATGGAGGAATTTCCATTACCACCACCTTCGTTCTTAGTAGAACCTCATCTTACATTGCTCAATGAAACCCCACCATCATTTGTAGAGCCTCCTCAAAACATCCAATCTCCTCTGGTTCCTAATCAAGACAATAATTGCTCTAATTGTCTAGTCACCCAAGGACTTGTTCAAGAAGTACGAAATGAGTTGCATTTCATGTTTAATCATCTTCTTGAAATATTGGACCAAATCAACAAGTCTACTCATCCTTAGACTCAAGCACATTGCTGCTTCTTAAGTTATAGTCACTTATTAGTATTAGTATAATATGTATTACATGGCTAAATCATTCTCTTAGTTTTTAGAGATTTGTTGATCATCTCTTATATTTTATTGAATGATAGTTTATATGCCATATTGCTTTGAGTATATGTTTGTTGCTTGAATACATATCTCACTTGATGTTAACATTATTTGTTACATCACCATTGCTAAATTATGTTATCGATAGACGGATCCTCGAGTTTGTTTAGACGGATCCTCCAAGGAGGGAACTGTGGGATCCGTGCAACATAAGACATGTTTTTACTAACTTGAGTCTTATTTGCATGAAATTATGCACTATATACTTGCTTTCAACCTTTGTTTTGTAGATTTTCAAAATACACATGAAGACTTTGACACCCTAAGCTAGAGGGAGCTTTGTGTCAAACAATACATTGCAAAACCATTTGCAATATAATCCTCATATAGATTACATTTCGTTACGTCCCTTTGCAAAGTTGCAATCATCAAGGGGGAGCATTATCGTCACTAAGATGAAACCATTTGCAAACATCATTGCAAAGCATTAGCTTAGTTGTTTTTCTTACTTGGCGCCCTCACAAAGGGATGGACTCGTCAAGGGGGAGTTAAGACGAGAACTCTTCTCGTCACTTGCTCTCTATAAATTTTTTTTCGTTTACATGTTTTTCTTAAAACATTGTGTTAGTTTCTTTTCGATGCTCTTTTTGTTTTGACAAAAAGGGAGAAGAGAGTAAAACTCAATTCAACTTTTACTTAATTTTAGTTTTTCCTTAAAATAATTTTATGTTTTGTCATCAACAAAAAGGGGGAGATTGTTAATACAAATAAGCCGTAAAAACTTTTATTTATATTTTACGATCTTCTAATATTTTGTCGATAACAAAACGGAAAATCATTTTAACGAAACAAACAAAATACGTAAATTGTATGAGCCAATAGTTTTCTAACACACTTACGTTTTCACATAAAACACTAAAACAAGTATAAGTGATTTATGATTTAGTAATACATATGTACAAAAACTAGTGTTTACATATTGGGTAAATATATACATAACTAGTATGTATTATGATGGGCATTATAAATGGGTAGAAACTTAAGTATTTGACCCATTGACCAAGTACATTGAATATAGTTGGGTATAACACAAAGTCCATGACCCATACCCACGGAGCATGACCCATAACCCATTGCATGACATCATGCTTAAGTCATATATGGATATTATCCATGACCCATGGTTTTAACCCATGACCCAATGCATTGCATCTTGTAGATACATTGTATCTACTTGGATACCCATGATCCATAAACCATGACCCATCACCCAAAACCCATGGGCAAAGAGGAGCGTCCCACGGATCCCTAGTATTACACTGGACGGATCCCTCAAGTGAGGGATCCGTGGGATCCGTGGAACAGTAGCTGTTTTTCTTCTATAAATAGTGAGCCATTTCTTCCTTTTGGGTTGTCGATCCCACACATACTTTCCCCAAGTATTGTAACCTTCTAACCACAGATCCTAAGGATCTTTCTATGTAGTTTGTCTATTGTTTTTTGTGTGATTCTCTAGGTTCTTCTTAAAGGCGAGATCACCACCTCTTGAAGTCGAGCAAGCTCAAGTCCATGAGTTGCCATGCTTCGTCATCATCAAGACTACTGAGGTTCTCTTGATTGATACTTCTTTCTTCCTGTTGGGAATTATGTGAAGTAGGATTTCTGCTGACATTACTGCCGAAGGTTTCTGCTGAAGTAGAAGCAGAATCTACTGAAGAAGTGATTCTACTAAAGAGTACAAGTGTTACCGTGTTACTGCTGAAGGGTAGAAGCTGACTAGGATCAGCATGCGCCTTATGTATTAAATGCTAACTCATTATTATCTTTGAACGGCCCGAGGTTAGCATGGGTTTTAATTGTACTGCTCAATATAGTTTAGTGTTTTAGTCATTAAATGCACGCTTGCATGTTTAGTCGATTGGGTAGTAATAGATTAGGGTTCCTTGTTTATAAAAGGAATCTCATAGTTTGTAATAGATAACTCATTCGAAACATAGAGTTTCAGTGAATAAAAGATCCATAGAGGATCTAAGTGTTCTTAGTTATAACAACTTGTATTTACTTTCCGCTATAGAATACGAGTGTTAGAGACATCCTTTTAGTTTGCTTATGATTACATAGGCAACACTAACGATCCACGAGTGCTAAAGATCCGCAAGGTCCGGGGTTTACAACAAGTGGTATCGAGCCTCGAGAGTCTCTACGATCACGAGAACCTTATTTACCTCACCCCATACAACCAAAAACATATTCACCATGCCCGAACCGATGATGAATCGAAGTCACCAAAACACCAAAACAACACCACCAGTATGTAACAACTTAGTCTCTCCAACAAGAATGGTATGTTTCCTTACCTAAAGAAGGAAGAGTATGATCATGGACCATGAAGATGCGAATCGGATCTCTAATATTGATTGGAATCATGGGAGATTGTGAAGAATGGCAACGATCAAGAAGACTATCCTGCATCTTGATGGTAAGTTTACCATTGCTCCTCCCAAAACTGCCAAGAGATTCTTGCGGACAAAGAGAGCACAAAGTAAGAACCATCCTTCTTCAATCTATTCACGAAGATCACTTAGTGATTTTCACCACATGGTTGATGCAAAGGACATCCGGATGGCTCAAAAGCAAGGTTTGGTGGGAATGAAGAGTCCAGGAGGATGAGGAAGTCTATCTTGAGACAACACTTCCAAGAGTTCAATATCTCGAAGAAGAAGGTATCCACAAGGGATAATGGCGTGTTTCACAAGATTCTCGAGTCACTAAACCAAATTGAATGCAAAGCCCGACAATGATGATTGCAACTCAAAGTTCACGAGATCCTTGCCTCCATCATGGTTACATGTCGGATAGCCCTTAAAGCTAAAGGTGGGCTAGACATGCTCACTTTGATGAGCTATACAACAAACTCGGATCTCTCGAACGATGTCGATCTCCCTACCGTGCATCCTCTTCTAGTCATTCACCCTTTGTTGGGACATCCCACTCGAATATGATGATGCATGCTTCAAGTCCATCTTACTTGCCATCATCATCTTATCGTCCCACTCCATCTCATCCTCAAGCTAGAACGGCAAGATATTGGAGGATGTTCTTCACTCATTTGTTGTTGATTATGATACTCGTGAAGATCCGGTATATGAAGATTTTGACCAAGTGGACCCACTGAGATGGAGGAGATGAAGTTTAAATGGCGGTGGCCATGCTTGTCAGAGATATCAAGAGGTTTGAAGAGAAGGCGGGAAGGAAGTTTGGGTTCAAGGAAAGGATCCACTCGCTTTGACGGGAGAAAGGTCAAATGTTTCTCTTGCCACCGGATGGGTCATTTCTCGGGAGTGCAAAGACAGAAGAGTGGAGAGGAGCTAGCTACATTTCTATCGCCAGTAATCGGAAGGGAGTTAGTACTTGACTCTAGTCACCATGGATGAGCAGTCAACTGGCCGCATATGAACCCGTGATCGAGGAAGCCGATACAGAAGCTTGATTGTCGGCTAGATGCACTTCGAAGATAGCATGATCGGTTTGCCTTCATGGGACTTTCTCGTGTACACAACTCAGATATTTGGTTGTAGTAAAAGATTCAATGAACGAAAAAGCTTATGATACTATGAAACCTAAATACAATGAATGTTATGTTGATAATGAAGCTTATAAACTCTCGTTAAAAACATTAGAAAGACAAAAGGTTTAGTTTCAGAAGAATCAGATAGCTTATGAAGAAAAGATTAAGGTGCTACAATTTGATCTAGATATTGCTAATATCAACATTAAACGCACTAAAAAAGAAAGAGCTGATACTATTACTGAGAATCTAGAACTTAAAGAGAAACTTGCAGAGGAAATAGCTAGACATAAACAATGGTTGATATCTGGTGACAGTCTAGCTAGAGAACTTTATAATAGTCAATCTATGAACTCAGGAATAGGCTTAGGTTTTCAGAAGTGTGTAGGATTGGAAGCTAGGCAAGATGGGCGTAAATCTACACCTGCAGGCTTAGAACACTTTAGAAAGGAAGGTGATTTACATGCTGTCCCCTCGGACCTATTAGAGGTGAATTCACGCCTCTTGACCTATCTATCATCTGTTGACTTTGATGGATCACACCATCTCGTATGGCAATAAGTCAAAAGACTTGCCGCACAACGATGCTTCATCTTATGATTTTGTCTCTTTCTCGCGGTGACAATTCATCGGATCAAGGATCTACTTACACCGTGTGATTCAAGTGATAAGTCGAACCTTTCCAAGCCCTCACCGAGCCTACACCCAAGCTCGCACCCAAATCTATCTACAAGCCTTCTAGGATAGTCTGCTGAAGTATCCACTTCCAAGCTGTTTCTCCCGAAGACTTGTCTTTTCAATCTTTGAATAATTTATCTATTAAAAACAATTCCTTTAATGTTTCTTGTTTAAGTACTTCTACATGTAATCGAACATATTCTTTGTTGAATACATCTTCCAAAAGGAAGACATGTTTTGTGTGTGGAAGTAAAATTCATCTTATTAAGGATTGTGATTTTTATGAGCAAAGATTGGGTGTTTGTGCTAATCAGTAGAAACAAAGACCAATGTGGACCAATGTTAACAATATTCCACCTTATGTCCCATGACTAGAACTAACTCTCCTTGGAGGAGATCGTGAGATAGACCTTATGTGCAACCTACTAGCCCATATTTTAATCATGATTATTGGCCGCATATGTTGACTCTAGGAAAATGGGAAAGGATGTTGGGCACTCTTGACAAATCACAAAACTTGAAAGAGGTTGTTCTTGGAAGGATATAGGACCAAAATTTTACTGGAAACCCAAGAACAATGGTGGATCTTTCTCTTCCTTAACGCAAAGTTTAAGGGAGGCATATGCCTCGGGGAGGATTTCATAGTAAACTTTGTGTATATGTTGTTTGCTAACACTGCTTGTTCATAGTTTTAGTTTGTTTTGTCTCTGCTTTTGTCCTTGTGTTTCTCTCGAATTTGTTTTGCGTAATGCCCTGCTCAGCTTAAAACTCATCAAGTGTGGTCCTTTGGTATATGGTCTAGTAAGCTCAAAGCTTGTTTCCTCGAAAGCTAAGTAATGGAGTGAGCAATTGGTTTCCACTCAAGATAAAATATCAAGACAAGTATTGAAGTTAAAATTGTTCATTCATTCATTCAAATTACAACCACGACTACGACTACCTTACAATCAACTTCAATGCAACTACAAGAAAAGAGCTATTCTACTTATCCTAATCTAGTACATATCATCTATTCCAACATCTAACAGGATGTTGGATATGCATGATCGCTCACATCCTTCACACTAGATGCTGGATATGCGTTCGTGAAGTCTTGCATAACCACCCATTCGTTCTATCTCGATGGCTGGAGATGCATAACTTCTATAACGAGGATGCTAAGGATCAAAATGGAAAGGTTGGATTGATGCAAATCGTGATGATGAAGAAAAATAATATGTCCTTTGTGCTTCATCTATTGATTTCAACCAAATGCAATCAATCCACCATCTATAAGCATTTCCTCTATACGATGTGTGTTGATGCACCAAAACCTCGTGCAGAAGACCGAGAACCACCTCTATCCTTAGGGAGTGGTGGATTTCGCCTCGTGGTCTTCGTGGAGGCCGAGGTGCCGGAGGTTGGGAGTAACATGTTCTCTCCTTACAGAGTCATCGAATCATCAACGGCAATGGAAGGCTCATTCACAACACAAGGGGAGGCTCTTTCACTCTCTTTGAAGTTGCTTCCTCATCTGAGTCTTCATAAGGTGATACATAAGAACTTAAGGATGAGTTGTCTTCTCCACCCCCTGGACTGCTTGCCAAATAATTTTTGTTCCACCTCTCAAGACTGCTTATGGAGGTTTCATTGTCATCTGATGAAAGAATGATTGGGTTGGAACTACTCATGGTTGATTGTGATTAATTTTGGGACATTGAAGAAACTAGGGTTTGTTATGACATTTGGGGATCTTTGATGAAGAGTTATGTGTGCATTGGGATCATTTTATAGACGGATTCGAGGTTCAATGGGAATTAATGCGAGTGGTTGGCACAGTAACTCTCTAGAATATTACCGAAGATATTTTTATCTTTGATGGTTGCTACTGAAGTGTATAACTTCAGCAGGTTGACCATCTGTTTCTGCTGAAACGTTACACTTTCCTTGGTCAAGTTGAAATACACGTAAGCTACGGTCAACCAAACGGTCTAATTCTTTTGACTATAACTTGGGCAACAACTTCCACTCCACCATTCACATTCTTCCACTTCAAAACAAACCGATTCCCTCTCCTTCATCCAATAACACTTCATTACAAGCATCATAACCCTAAGATCTCAAATCATCACATGGCACTTGAATTTAAGAAGGATCACAACAAAGTTGCTTTTCTGGGAAAAGCTAAAGATGATGAGTTGTATGAACCAATGGTGGAATTCTTAAAAAGGTCCAAGATTTGCTATGCTCTAACACATTCTCCGAATGCAATTTATGAATCACTAGTTACTCAATTTTGGGCATCTGCTTCAAAACGAAGTGAAACAGAGATTGTGGCTACGATTGATGGAACAGAGCACGTGGTTACGGAAGAGATGATAAGGAGGAAGCTTCGCTTGGAAGATGCTGATGGAGTATATCACTCTAAACAGATGGAGGTGCTTACTGGGCTGAGAGCGATTGGCTATCAAGGTACGAGGACTGACATTTGGCTGAAGAAGCATCTTTGCCCAATGTGGAGGTTCTTGATTCACACGTTGCTTCAGTGCATAAGCAACAAGTCAGGAGGATGGGACCAGTTCTCTACCCAACTGGGATGTGGTATTGTGTGTCTTTCCCAAGGGGTAACTTATAATTTTTCTAAGTTTATTTTTGAAAACATGATTGAGAATATTCAAAGGAAGAAGAATAAGTATTTAATGTACCCTAGGTTTCGCAAATGATTTTAGACACCTCTACCCAAGTCCAATCCTTTTATGCCGTAGGAGCTCTGTCACCAAACTTTTGCCTTTATGAGAACTAACTTTGAGGGGCACATTATCCTTGACAGGCTATGTTGCCTCAAGGCAATGTGGTGGCGATGAGGAGAATGTTGCCAACATCCCACCCTCTTCACTGCTGCTACCGATGGCAATCCATCGATCAATATTGATGAGGGCCCTCCTTTCTGCTAAAGCTTCTCATGTTGCTCCAGAGCAGCCTCCACCAACTCCAACTCTAGCACATTGTCCTAGTCCACCACCAGCACATGGTCCTCTTGTTGATTTTGTGTCTGATCTGAACAGGATGTCCACACCTAGTCCTCCAAGGGTACCTGTTGATGAGGTACCTCCTCATGTTGAGAATGACCATGTTTCCACTGAAAGGTCCAATGAAGCTCCCATTACCACGAGCAATCTGCTGGTGGAGCCGAGGACCCCATTACTCTCATCCGTATATGATCTTGTGAGCAATTGTCAAATGAGGTGTCGATCACGAAAAAGGAACTTGCAAAGGACCAAGTCTACTCTTGGTAGTAAGATTGAAGATCTACTGAGTAAAGTTAAGGACCTTGAGAACAGACTTGAAAAGGAAACCAAAAGGAAGTTTGTGGTTTCTTCCGAGGAGGAAGAAGATGAACCTCGCTTGGGTCTCTTGATATGTTAGCTGATGTGTCTCTTAATGATCCTTCACCAAGAATTACGTAATCTTCAAAGGAGAAGGAACACGTTTCTTTACAAAAGGAGAAAGATATCTTACTTGAATAAAGCAACTCATCAAGTATCCAAGGAACTAGAGTATGTCAAAGTCAGATCTGCGATACCCCAATGGAGGATGTTGCTCTTGAACTTGGTCGGTCTTGGTCATTCAAAACCTTCATGTCCACTCCTATCAAGCACCCTCACAACATGTTTCTTCCGAAAAGACTTGGGTTTTTCTACCGAGATTCTCATATCGATATTGCTGATGATGATTATGCTAAGGAGACTGCTAATAAAGGAAAAGGTTTACTGGTAGAAGATGAGCTTGGTCCAGACTTGGTAAGTGAAGAGGAAAGACGAGAACAAGACAGAATACTTGTTGAGTGTAATGAGAGAAAGAAAGATGAACAAATGGCTAAACAGCTTGCAGCTCTTCCTACGTCTGATTTACCTCCTGAAAGAAAAAGGGAGCTAGATGAAATGCGTACTAAGCTTCCTGACACTCATTGGGATACTTACACTCAAAGAAGTCATAGCAAACCCTTCACTTGCTCGTAGTATCTTAGGTGCGACTTCAACAATTGGAAGTTTTGTAGATTTGATGATGGCTCGTGGAAGAAAATTGAAGCAAGAAGCAAATGAAAAGAGGAGAGCCATCATACCAAAGGAATAAAGATAGACCTCCTACTAAAGTCGAAATGAGGCTTGTGGTGAAAAACCGAGCTCATCTCAGATAACTCGGGTTGTCAATGAAGCAAGTCAAGGCTTTCCCGATCATATTTTGATTCATAAATATAATCAAATCATGAAGTATTCTTCTTCGCACACTTCAAGCTTAAAGAGGATTCTTTGGTATTTCGTGTGCCCTAAGGCTAAGAGGACAAAGACAATGAGATTGTGGACAATTTTGATGATATGTCATGTTCCTCCAAAGTCTCTATCAAGCTACCATAGAGACTACACACTCATCTGAATCAAATCAATCACGAACCTCATGGGATTTCCACCGAAGCAATAGTCATGTCCTCTTCCACCCTAACTATAGAATCTCTGAGGCGTAAGAAGATATTTTGGATAGAAAGATAACAAGGTTCTTTCACGAACCATCTAAGGTTTCACTTGAAACTCCTACAGAGATTGCTAGCTCACCGACAAAACTTCATCTCCCGAACCAGCTTACCATTTCTTCGAGCACCTAATGTACCAGCTCCCACTCCATCTCGTGGCATCTGCTTGCTCGTGTCGATATATAAGTACAAAAACAAGGAAGGCTAGAAGCATGCTAGTAAGAATGAATGCCATTCGTGAAGATACACCATCTTTAGGAATCTATAAGCCCGGAAGAAGGAAGAAGAGGATGGCCAAAATCACTACCGGATCTTGAGGTCGATGACGCAACATTCATTATAGAAGGTTACGCTACGATTTTCCGGAGGAGATCAAAATGTGCCGGTCAATTGGACTCGAAGCATGATGAGATGAATGTCATTCATCGAAAGGATGAAACTTCAATGGAATTCACCTTTTGAAAGAAATACTCCATTTGGTAGACAGGCGATTTGCTTACTCAGACTCTCTCGTTACCATTATTCGCAACATTGCACCACAAGGTTCCGGGATGTTCTTACTAGGAGATCTTCAAGTCTGTTTAACTCTCATTCTCCGATAGTAGAGGACATTCCATTTGGGAGAACTCACATTTATGGCGAGTTGTGTCCGGAGACTCTATCCTCTCCCTCGTGTGCATGTGCTTGAGACTAAGGGTGGTATCACAGTCGCATGTTTCTTCAAAGAAAGTATCCATTGCCCAAGAGACTTATGGAAAGGATGTCAGTGTCGGGTTGGAAATTCCTCCGGATCCGGTGGGAAATGAAAGACCGGATGTTGAACGATCGGTTGGATTGATCAAGACTCAACTTCACAAGCTCAAGCTGCATCCTAATCATGAATGCGGTAATCTACATTGTCTTTTGTAATTTGTAATGAATTTTGTTTTGTCATGTTGTTTGATTTGTTTGTTTGTTTGTTAGATTATTAGTTAAAAAAAAAAAAAAAAAAAAAAAAAAAAAAATCTTTCTTTTGCGTTTGTTGCATTTTGATGGTTTTTAACTCACCGAGATATATCTTGTGTGTATCAAAGAGTTAGCTAGTCCAAAGGGCAGACTTTGGTAAAGACACATCAAATCATTGATAGTGTAATGATTTGCTCAAAATCATAGAGTTCGCAACCACCCATGCTTAATTGTCGAGTGTTGTATGGTCATCAATTCACCATGGTCTATTCCTTGTTGGAATCCAAGAATTGGCTAGCCCACAAGTATATGGATTGTGGTAAAGGCAACTATCCCCATATTTGGTTATCAATTCACCAATTCTAAGAATTGACTAGTCCCGAGCAAGCGGCTACGGTAAAGACAAGTCAAATCCGTTTATATGGTTTCCGGTTTGCTTATAAATCGATGGTTATCGTGTACCATAGTTTTTGAACTTAAACATTTGGCTACTCCAGAGATGGTTATTGGTAAAGAGACATCAAATCCATTATTTTCAATGATTCACCTCTCACAGAGTTCACACACCGGAAGTGATGAGAATAGTATGCAATCGATAAGTATTGATGTACATTATGTCATTTGTTGTTGCAAAGACACAGGCGTTCAAAGTTTGATCATCATAGAGATGAGATTATTATTGGTTCTTTGCTAATGATGTGAAAACAATCCTCTAGTAATCAAGTCTCAAAGATCTTTCAAGGTCGAAACCGAACTTAACCATGTCAAATTCCAGTTTAGGGAGGATTGTTGGGAATTATGTGAAGTAGGATTTCTACGACATTATTTAGCCAAGGTTTCTCTGAAGTAGAAGCGAGAATCTCATCAAGAAGTGATTCTATTGAAGAGTACAAGCGCTACTGTGTTCTTCTTTGAAGGGTAAAAGTCGACTAGGATCAACATGCGCTTTATGTATTAAATGCTAACTCATTATTATCTTTGAACGGCCCGAGGTTAGCATGGGTTTTAATTGTACTGCTCAATATAGTTTAGTGTTTTAGTCATTAAATTCACGCTTGCAAGTTTAGTCGATTGGGTAGTAATAGATTAGGGTTCCTTGTTTATAAAAGGAATCGCATAGTTTGTAATAGATAACTCATTCGAAACATATAGTTTCAGTGAATAAAAGATCCATAGAGGATCTAAGTGTTCTTAGTTATAACAACTTGTATTTACTTTCCGCTATAGAATACGAGTGTTAGAGACTGTCTTTTAGTTTGCTTATGATTACATAGGCAACACTAACGATCCACGAGTGCTAAAGATCTGTCAAGGTCTGAGTGTTTACAACACTTCCTCAATAGAAGTGTTGTGTCCAAGGCATTAGTGAAGGATGCCGAAAGAGTCAAGACGAAAGCATTAGTGAAAGGTGCTTAACGTCCGTGTCAAAAGCATTAGTGAAGAATGCTAAAGGAGTCAAGACGAAGGCATTAGTGAAAGGTGCCAAGAGTCCGTGTCAAGGGCATTAGTAAAAGATGCCTAGAAGTCAAGTCAAGTGACATTAGTGAAGAATGTCAAGGTTGTATACTCGATGAGGTGCATCGATATACAAATAGAGATAGGTTGTATCTAAGGATATTGATATCCTTGATGGTGTTGTAATAAGGAGTTGGTCTCCTTTGGGGTTAGGTGTTGTGTTGTGTTAGGTAGTAGTTCCTTCATTGTAATGGAACTCGGTACTTAGCCTAGTACCGGATAAAGGGTAGGCGATGTTGTGGTTGGTGTGGTTCTCCCTTTTGAAAGAACCCGGTGGTTAGCCTAGTACCGGAAAAAGAGTAGGCAACGTTGTGAAGGCTTCTCCGCCATAAGGAGTTGGTGTCGTGTAGTGATTACGAGCTCTCGAGTAGGTGACTCGGGGAGTGGAGTAGGGCAAGGAAGGTGTCCTTGTAGCCGAACCACTATAAATACTCGTGTCGTGGTTATGTGCTTCTTACTCTTTATCTTTCATTACACATTTATATATCTATCTATCAATGTCCAACATACACGTCTAAATGGATTGACATAAGTTGATCTAAATTTTTTTAAACGAAGTTTTAATTGGTAAAACTATTCAACCCCCCCTTCTAGTTTTCCACAAAGGACTTTCCATCACCACCACCAACACGTGCATCATCCCCCTCATTTTTAGTGGAACCACATCCTATATTGCTAAACTCACCTTCACAAGTTCCACCATCCTTTATGGAGCCTCCTCAAAACATCCCACGTCCTCCGGCTCCTAGTCATGACAATAATTGCTCTAATTGTCAAATCAGCCAAGGACTTGTTCAAGAAGTACGAAATGAGTTGCATTTCATGTTTAATCATCTCCTTGAATGATTGGACCAAATCAACAAGTCTACTCATCCTTAAATTTCAAGCACATTGATGCTTTTTAGGTTTTCGTCATCTCTTAGAATTAGTAGAAAATGTATACATGTTTAAGTCATTCTCTTAGTTTTAGAGATATGTAAATCATTTCTCGTATTTTTATTGAATGAACTCACATGTTATATGCCATATTGTCTTGAGAATATGTTTGGTGCCTTAATACATATCTCATTTTAATGTTAACATCACATTTTACATCACCATTGCTGTCCTAAGCTTACAAGCAGACGGATCCTTCATGTTAGCCTAGACGGATCCCTCCAAGAGAGGAATCGTGGGATCCGTGCAACAGAAGACATTTTTACTACTAACTTGAGTCTTATTTGCAGAAAAATATGCATCATATACTTGTTTTCTAACCTTGGTTTTGTAGATTTTCAATATACACGTGAACACTTTGACACCCTTAGCTAGGGGGAGTTTCTTGTCAAAGTAAAACAATTGCAAAAACATTTTCAATACTTTCACATAGGATTACAATAACTACATGACGTTCTCCTTACAAAGGAGCACTTGTCAAGGGGGAGCATGTTCGCCAAAAAGGACGAAACCATTTGCAAACATAATTGCAATGCACTCGCTTAGTATTACTACTTACTTGACGCCCTCACAATGGGATGGACTCGTCAAGGGGGAGCTAAGACGAGAATACTTCTCTTCCCTTACTCTCTATTTTTCCTATTTTTTTTCTTTTCACATGTTTTTCTTAAAACAATGTGTTAGTTTTTTTCGACGCTCTTTTGTTTCGACAAAAGAGGAGAAGAGAGTAAAACTCAATTCAAACTTTTACGAAGTTTAGTTTTTCCTCAAAATAATCTTATGTTTTGTCATCAACAAAAGGGGAGATTGTTAATACAAATAAGCCGTAAAAACGCTTTATTTATATTTTACGATCTTTAATGTTTTGTCGATAACAAACATAAAATCATTTTAACGAAACAAATAAAATACGTAAATGGTTCGAGCCAATAGTTTACCAACACACTTACGTTTTCATATAAAACACTAAACAAGCAATAGCGTTTTCATGTTATAGTAATGCATATGTATAACAACTAGTGTTTACATAATGGGTAGATATATATAAATACTTAGTATGTATTTCAATGGGTAACATAATGGATAGAAGTCTAAGTATTTGACCCATTAACTAAATACATTGAATGTAGTTGGGTAAAGCCCAAAGTTCATGACCCATACCCATGGAGCATGATCCATAACCCATGACCCATTGCATGACATCATGCATAAGTCATAATGGGTATTATCCATGACCCATGGAGCTAACCCATGGCCCATTGACTAGATGCATTGCATCTTCTAGATACATTGTATCTATGTGGATACCCATGGTTCAAAGTCTACAACCATGATCTATGACCCACAACCCATTTAGGGGGAGCGTCCTACGGATCCCTAGGATTACACTAGACGGATCCCTCAAGCAAGGGATTCGTGGGATCCGTGGGACAGTAGTGAAATTTTGTCTATAAATAGTGAGCCATTTCTTCATTGTAGGTTGCCAATTCCACACATACTTTCTCCTAGTATTGTAAACTCTCTAACCTCAAATCCAAAGAATCTTTCTATGTAGTTTGTGTTTGTTTTTGTGTGATTCTCTAGGTTCCTCTTAAAGGCAAGATCACCACCTCTTAAAGTCAAGCAAGCTCAAGTCCATGAGTTGTCTAGCTTCGTCATCATCAAGACTACTTAAGTTCTCTTGTTGATAGTTCTTTCTTCCTCTCTAGAAGTCTTGTGTTGAAAGCATTAGTGAAAGATGCCAAAAGGGTCAAGTCGAAAGCATTTGTGAAAGGTGCCAAAAGTCCGTGTCCAAGGCATTAGTGAAGGGTGCCAAAGGTCCATGATGAAGGCATTAGTGAAAGGTGTCAAAAGATCATGTCAAGGGAATTAGTGAAAGATGCCAAGGGTGTACAATAGATATGGTGCATCGATGTACAAATATAGATAGGTTGTGTCTAAGGATATTGATATCCTTGATGATGTTGTAATAAGGAGTGGATCTCCTTTGGGATAGGTGTTGTGTAGTGTTGGGTAGTAGTTCCTCCTTTGTAATGGAACTCGGTATCTAGCCTTGTACCGTATAAAGTGTAGGCGACGCCAGGATAGGTTTTGTTCTACCTCGGAAGAACCCGTGTCTAGCCTTGTACCGTAAAAAGAGTAGGCGACGTTGTGAAGGCTTTTCCGCCATAAGGAGTTTGTGACGTCATCGCTACGAACTCTCGAGTAGGTGACTCGGGAGTGGAGTAGGCAAGGAAGGTGGCCTTGTAGCCGAACCACTATAAACACGTGTCGTGGTTTTGTGTTTCTTACTCTTTACCTTTGCATTGCATATTTACATATCTATCTATCAACATCCAATATATACATTTAAATGATTGACATAAGTCGATCTAAATATTTTAAAACAAAGTTTTAATCGGTAAAACTATTCAACCCCCTTCTAGTTTTCCACAAGATCAACTATCAAGAATCAAGAATACTAACTCGGCACTACCTAAAATCATAGACTTGCTTAGATTATAAATCCATTCAATAGTTCCCAATCCCGAATATAATCCAGTTTTTATTTCCAAAAACTCTTTCTCAAAACAGTTTTCTAGTGTTTGGTATTTGCGCGTGCGTGGTGTCGACTCAACAAGATTCATGTAAACACACGCTACTCAAGAACTCAACAAAAAAAGATCACAACAATTCTATGTGTCAAGTTATAGTCTAATAAGTCTCTTGAACATATTGTCAAAACTTATCGAATTCGTCAATTCGATGAACTTTACAATATATTCGCCTTAATTATTATTCTGAAACTATATCACGTCCTATGGCGTCGTATGATATGTTGTCATTACTAAACTCTTCCGACATAACTAACGAGGTCTTACTCGATTCGTCAATCCAATAAGTTCGTTAGTTAAAGTTTATTAATTCCAAATATCCGTGACAAGCAATTAAATGGTATTCAGTTAGCATTTATGGCACTTCTAGTTTTGCGTGCCCTCGAAACATTAAGTAACTCCCTCATTATTTATTACACTTCTCTTTTTCTGTTATATAATAAAAGAATTATAACAAGTATAAGATACTTGTTTTTAATATGAACACCTTTAATTATTTATTGTTTACGTTATCGTTATCGTTATAGTTACTTGAGTTACTATTTGTTTCGAGTCACAAGTCCGAGTCATTACTTCTCGACTTATTAAGTTGTATCAAGTCCAATAATCAATATAGTCCATGTCACGGCCTTGTCGGAGTCAAAGATGACTAAAAAGTCAACGTGACACCGACTTGGCGCAAAGTTCACAAGTATATCATAAGTCAATAATGTCAAGTCCCAAATATCACAACTTCAACCTCACGTGGTCGTCTACGACTCACGTCTAACCTATTCTCCGTCATTACTACAACGATTCTCGTTTCAAGTCCACAATACCAAAACCAAGTCTAGCCGTGACCATTCAGTCTCGACTTTCTTTCCCACGTCCAAACACAACAACAACAACAATAACATTTCAACCTCCAAAGTGTTGCCGAGACCATAAGGGTCTCGGCCTACTATTCCCTTTGACAACAACCAAACCGAACACCCCTTTCGAGGGCTTTCCCACTCAACAACCATCAATACCAACCCATTATCAACATCAAGATTACCAAGTCAACTCCACCAATCTAGGGTTTCATCCGAACCCGAAACCAACAAGAATATCAACAAGAAATAAAACATCAAAACCATTTAGACAAGCACATCAAACAAGTTCTCACCGAGAGCCTAAGCTCTCGGCTCGGCTGACATGACACACCACGCAACATGAGACGCAAACATGGATACCAACAAGTTTATACCACATTTTAATTATCAAGAAATTGTTTCCCATGTTTTTACAACCAAACCTACATAAAAATGAGTCAACTAGTGACTCAACCACGAGTTACCAAGAATACAAGCTAAAACTCGTGGGTTTTAACCTACCTTTGTTTTCTATACCAAATGAGACCGGTGGTGGCGTTATGGTGGTGGTGTGGTGGCACGTGTGAAACGAAGAGAGGTGGGGGAGGGTTTTAGGGTGCGTGGAGTAGTAGATCGGAAAGAGGGGAGTGTGGGGAGTCTTTTGAGGTGGGTGGTGTAGGGTGAAGGTCGTCGGTGTGACGGTGGTGGTGGGTTTTGGTGGCCGCACTTGGGTATCCAAGGGAGAGAGAAAAATGGTGAGGTGAGGTGTGTATAGGTGTTGTATGTGTGTGGTGGTGATATACAAGATGGACGATTTATTGTAATTTACTCTTTAATAATTGAAATATTTTCAAAATGGTAGGAGGGTTGGGGCGCGGCCAAGCAAAACCACAAGGACCATTCCCGTAGTTTTTCTAAAGTTCCCCGATTCCTACATTCCCGAGCTCAAATATTTTGTTTAAAAGTCTAACAAGTTTCCTCGAGTGCGCCAATAGTTTCAGTTATGTTTTTCCAATAAAACCGGTCATAAATATGCTTATGGAGCTAGACGAGTGGTTTTCTCAAGTTTTCTCAATTTATTAGGTTTTTCCTAGTGTTGAGGTCTAGTAGTGCTTAGCCTAAAGTCACAAACAAGGTCTAACAATAGAAGGCTCCGCAAAATATCAAGATTTTATAGTCGATTGTTTAACTTGCTAAAATTTAAAGTAGTGTGGTATTAAAAATAGTTTTCGAAATTTACCAGTTGTCATAGTCAAGACTAACGAGCCATTAATCTAAACCATTGTAAACTAAAACCAATATGTCACAATTTCATTAGCCGATTACATATTTTGACCCTTCATAAGTTTTATAATTTTTGGTATTCGCGTTTCTTTTGTGCGACAGCCTCGACCAACAACAACAATAATTTAACTTTCATATTTTAAATACTAACAACCTCATACTTGGTTTATCATTCAAACAACAATAAAGTGTATACAAACATGACATAATGAATTATCTATCAAGAACAATAGCATTCTTACAATGACAAAACTGTGAAATCGAGGAGGGTTAAACCGAACGCAATAGACCTGATGATGTACCCTCCGAGTAGCTCGAAGGACACTCCTCCGAGACGTGTCGAAGCCCTTCCATACGAAGGCCCAGTTAGATTCAAATATCCATAGGCGCCAAACCATTCGCTGGCACGAAGGTTACCTTAGGGAATTCGCCATTCAGCCTAAGCCCTTCTGGCACGGTTGACGAAGGAACAATGGATAAGGAACCTCCCGACTTAGTCAAACCCACGATCTCCCTCTCCTCTTGGCTTCCCGTCAAGTCTGAGAACGTGGGTCACTAACCCCTAGCGGTTACCCACAATCATGGGACGCCCCCATGATCTCCGACATTCATGCAAGAGTGCCTCTAACCGTATTTCTTCCACTATAAATAGGTTAGACGGACAATGGTTTATGGTATGCTCATTTCACACTCATCTCTTTACTTTCACACACTTATACAACCATAACTCATACTTACTCTAACGCCGGAGGTGGTTCGCAGGGTCCTACCCTCCGCAATCACTTAACATAGTGTCTTAGTATTTTTATTCTCGTGTTACAAAGTAGTCTTGGCTGGAACACACACCCTCATTACTTTGATCCTCATCGAAGCCTCTGGTAGTGCAATCTTTGCACAATCAAGGCGCCATCCGTGGGACCACAACTATTAGTCCCGTAATCACCCACCCTAATACCTTAACCAACTACGCTACTTTTCCCGCATGGAACCAAAGAGAAGATTCACCTCCACCGTTTTTCTACCGTCCCACTCACCACAACTAACACCGATAACCTCGCCCCTATAACAACCTCAACCTTCACCACACGATCTCGCTTGAAACTACTCCCGCATCACGCCTCAACATCCGCTAACCCTACTCCGACATCATCCCGCCTCAGAGGCAAACTTTGAGGCCTTAGATTCTTTGCTAAGGGCTCACAAGAGACAAGTTCGTAATACGTAAATGCGGAGGGAGTTGGAGTACTCAAACAAGAGTATGACGAGGAGATTGAAGTAGAGGACAGCCTCAACCTATGGGCAGGGGGCGCCGGCCCACGAATGGTTCCCTTCCGTTAGAAGGTCAAATGGAAGGACCGTGGGTTTTGAAGAAGGACTCGAGGAAATCCGGTAGAAGGATGAATGCATGGTGAAAGAAGGAGCGAGAACTCCAACAGAGGAAGCAACCCAAGAGGAAATGTAGGGTAAACCCTCCTCTTCTAGCAAGACATTTGGGAAGAGAAGGGTGGGGCTCCAAGACCACCCTCTTATGTTTCGAGTATCGAGATCCATCTCCCTACCCAACATGAACCAATTACCCCTTCGGGAATGAATCCCTACTTACCTACTCAAACCTACAACACTTACCCTCCAAATGGTTCAATCCCAAACCGAATCACGGCGGATGCCCTACGGACGATTCCTACACAATCGATGGGAATATACCTTCGTACTCAAACTTCCACTGCAGACCCTACCTATTCACGACCATTTCCTAACCCGTATAACCCTACACCGGTTTATCCACCTCCATTACAACCCTTACGGTGCGAAGCCTCTGGAGCTTGCACACCCTTCGTGAAATGGATCGAGGACTACCTTTACCGACGGCGAAGATGCCTACTCATATAGGCACCTACGACGGAAAAGGTAATCCCACAACTTTCTCCATTTATTTGAAGGCGCTATTAAAATGCAAAAGTGGGTCATGCCGGTAGCATGCCATATGTTCACGCACACGCCGAGAGACTCCGCAAGAATATGGTGGAACGGATGAAGTCGGGAAGCATTGTGAGTATAGATGATCTTAAGGCTAAGTTCCTTACACTTTAGCCAGGAAGAAGCACACAAAACTCACTTAACCGCACACCATCAAACAAAGGGACAACGAAGCACGAGAGCCTTAGTTACGATTCACCGATGAAACTTTGCAGACATGGGTCTACATGAAGATCGAGGATCTCCTGCTTTTGTACATGGCCTCCGAACTCAAGCTTGGTGGAATTCTCGTCCACCGATCTTCCCAACACCTACAAGGCCTTGATTGAGAAGGCTTACACCGGATTGAGTCTAAGGAGGTAGCGAGAACGGGTCTGATAGAGCCAAAGGAAGCATCTCGACAAATTCTCTGAGGGTCCTCCCCGGAAGGATCCAAAAACAAGAAGAAGAAGAGATCGCTTCACCCCTACAACAAAGGCTCGAACCATGGATTTACGCAACTTGGTTAAATCTCCCGAGAAATCGTGGCGAGAAGGCCGCAAAATCCTTCGATCCTCCGCCTCGGATGATAACACGAGGCAAGGCCGCAGACATGTCCAACATCGCCATTTCCATGAAGATCATGGACATGACATGAACAACTGCAGGGAATTAAAGAAGCAGATCAAGAGGCGAGACGATCCGGACAACAGCACACCGGGTCAAAGGCATAAAGAAGGAAAGGACAAATTCTCTCGATACTCAACTAGAGAATGGAAGGGTAACAAGAAGGAAACTACGCCCAGAAGTTCGATATCGATGGTACACAAACGCGATACCACTTTGAAGAGGAAGGAAGCGAAGAAGAGCTAGGAAGTGTAGGGAAATAACCTTCCCCACATATCGTAGGCAGACACCTTCGACCGATCCGTGATCATCAAGGTACACATATCCAATGTGGAGGTGAACCGAGCGATATGGATTATGGAAGCTCCTCGAAATGATCTACGAGCATTGTTTCCTAAAGCTCAATTCATCTATACGCCACGTAGGGTCGACTCAAAAGCACCGCTAGTAGGGTTCTCTGTGAACACTCATGGCCTCCTGGAGAAGTACCGCTGGAAGTCACCATAGGCAAAGGTCCCTTATCCCGCACGGAGACACTCATTTTCGCCATAGTAAGGTCGATTCTCCTTATAATTTATTAATAGGAGGACAACTATGCAAAAATGGGAATTGTTGTTTCTACTATACATGCGCCATTAAGTTCCAAACCCCTTCGGAGTAGGAACTGCTCATTCTAGTTATGGAGCGGATAAGGGTGTATATGGTGTCAAAAGATCAGAGAGAATCGAGGAGCCTCCGATGGCAATTTTAGTTGTGTGGATGCAGAGGAGCGAGTTATCGTAAACCCTAGCTATCCCGAATGATAAAGGGTAGTAGGGAAGCAACTCCGGCGAATTTCAAGGCGGCTCACGTAATCAAGTACGACTAACCTTGATGTCTTTGCTTGGAAATATTCTCGACATGAAAGGTGTTCCAAGAACATTGTCGATAGATGGACATTCCTTCGAACGGAGCATAAACTCAATGAGTACAAGCACATTGAGCCCATAAAGCGTAAAAGAGAAGCCTTGCCTCGAAAGAAACGCCGCAGACTTGCAAAGAAGTTGATGAACTTACACAAGGTGCATCCCGAGGAGGTTAAATACCAAACTTGGGTGGCCAACCCGGTCTTGGTAAAAAGAGTGACGGAGGATGGCGATGTGTGGATTTCATCGACATCAACAAAGCATGCCCTAAGGATTGCTACCCTACCCGAAATCGATCGAAGGTAGAATCCTTGGCGTGCTTCCGTTAAAATGCTTCTTAGATGCTCATGCGGGTACCATCGATCCGGATGGCCAAGGAGGACGAGGAAAGACATGCCTTCTACACAAGTAAAGGTGTTCATCGTTACGTAAAGATGCCCTTCGGTTTGAAGAATGTCTGGGGCTACTTACCAACGCCTCGTAGATAAAGCCTTCAACAAACAGAGATGAGGCGTAAATCTCAAGCTCACGTTGATGACATGGTTATCAAGAGCAAGACCGAGAGGACCTACTCCTTGATGTACACAGAAACATTCGATCGACCCGGAAATCAACATGAAGTCAACCCTAAGAAATGCTCCTTCGTGTCGAGGAAGGACAATTTTAGGACATTTGATCACTGCGGGGATACGAGCTAACCTCTAAGGTCAAAGCCATCTCCGATCTCCAAGCCCCTAAGTGTCTAAAGACGGCAGAGCTGAATGGGAAGTTGGCACCTTAAGTCGATTTTGTCGAAAGGAGTCGATGTCCCTACCCTTCTTCAAGACACTCAAAGGATGCACGGACAAGAAAACTTTCCAATGGAGTCGGATCAAGTAGCCTTTCGTAAGATGAAGGAGTTCATTGAATACTTCCAACACTTACAAATTTCAATCAAAGGCGGTGTTGTTTATGTATTTGGCATCCTCGCAGAAAGTATTAGCGCATCCTTATGGCGAGAGAAAGCGATGATCCCAATCTACTTTGTCGCAGGGTCCCACAAGGAGCGGAGGTCAACTACCCAACCTTGGAGAAGTTAGTGCTCGCCTTTAATTTACGCAGCAAGGAGACTCCGACGCTATTTCCGTGCCCACCCAATTACTGATCTTAACCGATAAGCCATCAAGCGAGATCTTGTCTAAACCCGAAAAGTCCGGAAGGGTGGCTAAATGGGCTATTGAACTCGGAGAACATGAAATCGAGTTTAAAGGACATAGTTCTATCAAAGGCAACCGCAGACTTCTTGGCGTAAACACCTTCCGGACCCGATGAAGAAAAGGAAAAGCCCAAAGCTAATCTTTCTCAAACGCAGTTGAATGGAAGCTTTACACGATGGATCATCCAGCCCGATGGCTCGGGCGGTGTCTAATGTTAGTCGATCCCGAAGGAAGGAGCATACATATGCTCTTCGGTTTGAGTTTGAAGCACAAACAACGAGCGTAATACGGCGCTATTAGCGGGACTCGACTAGCCAAAGATATGGAGGTCAAAGCTCTCGCGGTCTTCGAGATTCCCAATTGGTGGCAAACCAAGTGATAGGTTCCTACGAAGCAAGGCAACCCGTCATCAAACAAGACTTGGAAAAGACAAAATAGATGCTTGAAAACTTCAACTCTACACCATCCAACATGTTCGCCGGAACCGTAACAAAAAGGCGACGCATTAAGCAAACTAGCTTCCATGGCTTTCGCTCATCTCACTAAGGAGGTTCTCGTGGAAATCCTTCCCGAAAGATCCATCGCTCTCAAAGAGGTCGCTGATGTGATTCACGAAGAAGGAGAGACATGGATGACTCCCATAAGGGAATATTTGATAAGTGGTCTTCCCACAAGATCCCAAGCTTGCAAGAAAGATTCGGGTTAAGTCCCCGCAGACGGCTAATAGGAAAACCCTATATAGAGGTCGCTTTTATCACCTTGTTACGGCGCGAGGCCCCAAGCAAGCTTCGAGCATCATAGCCAAGTCCACGAAGGATCTTGCGGTCTCCATGCAGACCTCGCCGCTTGTCTCAAGATAATGAAGTTGGGCTACTATTGGCCCTCGGCGCATGTGGACGCAACCGAAATCATCCTCAAGTGTGAAGCTTTGTCGATACACTCAAACGCTCCAAAAATGCCAAGCAAGATATGACAAGTGTGACATCCGCATGGCCCTTCTCCTGGGGCATCGATATTGTAGGCCTATGCCTATAGCTCCTGGAGGAGTCAAGTTCTTGCTAGTAGCGATCGACTACTTCACCAAGTGGGTGGAAGCAAAACCCCTAGCCTCGGTGACAGGAAGACAGATCGAGAAATTTGTATGGGAACACATTGTGTGCGATTCGAGTACCCTACATCATTATATCTACAACGGAAACAGCTTTGTCGAAGGAGTCTTTATGACTTCGCCAAGGGCTCAACATAAAACAATCCGGACATCCGCCTATCACCCACAAGGTAATGGACAAGTGGAGGTTACAAACAGAGAAATCGTCAAAGGGATCGAGAAAGGCTAGGTCGAACTCATCACGGATGGGTGGACGAGCTCCCTCAAGTCTTTGGCTCACCGAACACATCCTAAGTCAAGAAACGGAGAAACCCCTTCACCCTAACATACGAATGAGCGGTCATCCCTTCTAACTAATTGTACACACGGAGCGTGTGGCGATGATGCCTCCCAAAATGACGATAGGATCGGGAAAACCTTGATCTCCTAGAAGAAAGGAGAAATAGCCCATCCGAGAAGCAATACACAAACATAAGATCAAGGCTACTATAACAAAAGGGTCGACCTTCCACTTTCAAGCCCGGAGAATATGTACTGCTACTCAACAAAGGCAAGCAAAGCAGTATCAGGAAAACGGGACCAACTTGGAAGGACCCTACATGGTAGGCCGAGGCCTCACAGAATGGAGCATACAAATTGGCCACTCTTCTGGAGAACCCATCGACAGACATGGAATGGTACGAACCTTCAAAGTTCTATATTTAAAAAGTACTTTAACTTTTTCTTGTAATCAAAAGCTTCTCAAGGGAAAGCACACATTATTGGTAGTTGTCTTAGTTTTCATTTCAAGAATGATGTAATCCTCCCTACCAATTCAATGATAAATAAGACATTTCCCACAAATCTCTTGCTTCGTTTCTTAAACACAAAGATTTGTTCAACCAAGTCGTTAATGAGTTTCAATGTCGAATGGCTTGAGGTGTAACATATGCCTTATTATTCAAAGCCAACTTAAACATTCACATTAACTCTCCTAGTAGATTTTGGCGCTTGTAAAAAAAAATTTAACAAAGCCATGCTATGTAAAGGATCCGAGATAGAGTGGTCGCGACCGTCAATGGTCAAGTTGGCCATTATATTCTTGGTGTTGTAATTTACACACAATGAGGTTGTTGAACCTTAGGTTGTAAAATTTAAGCGTCGCAAAATGGCGTAAGAGAAGTTTATATAACAAACTTAAGCTAAGTATGTAGAGTTATGTCCTCTACACTATTGCATTCAAAATACGGACCAACGCCTTATACTCGCATAAGGAGCCTAGACTCTTGTCAAATTGTTTTGGCACATGGCCATACATCACAAGCAGTTAAATTGTTTGGGAAACAAGACACACATTGTCACATAAAATAAATTGTCTTAAGGGTACATGCCACCCTTTGAACCAAATTATCGCTAACAGAGCAACCTTCATTCTTGTTTCTTCGGAGAGGGTGGAGGAGGTTGCACCGAGATCGGGTTAGTAGACATGGTCTTCTTGGTTGGAGTGGTAGGCTTGGCTTCCGAGGTTTCTTAGACAGGAGATCTTCAGGGGTGCCATTGATCTTTGGTTGCCTCAAAGAAGGAAGGAGTACTCTGCGCGGCAAATGCATTTCTGCCTCATCATATTCACCGCGAAGTGGGACGGTAGCATTCAATCTTGGAGAGGTCCACAGGCTTACCTGTTTTGGCGACCTCCTCCGAGCCAAACACCGTCCATGAAATAGGGCTGACTTGATGACCTTCCACATCCGAGCTCCCATCGTCACTATGATAGAGTTCCATGGCTATGTAAGGCACCACCTTCAAACAACTTCGCACGGTCTTTCCAAAGATCTTATACCTCATTTGCAGTCAGTCGATCTCCTCCCTCAACTTTACCTCTACCTCTCCAAGCCTAACCTTCTCACTTTCCAACCCAATGCATTTAGCCTCGAGAAAAGATTCGACCACCGGAGAGTAATAACCTTGGCTTCTTCCAGCTTGAGATTGCCACGCCCACGGTCAATCGAGCTATATTTTCTCGAAGGTCTTGGACGACGGGTTCTTCTCAACGCCCCTCAATCCGCCACACTTTGCTTCCGGCCGGCCACGGTTCGAGCAACCCCACAGGTCCGGGCATTCAAGTGATTATCCATCACCGCCTCGCAACCCCATTATCATGCATGTCATGTAACTTCTCAATGGACATGTTCTCTAGCATACTCTTCCACCGTGGAGAGGTCACATGATCAACAACT
Source organism: Chrysanthemum lavandulifolium (assembly GCA_022545495.1). Taxonomy (NCBI): domain Eukaryota; kingdom Viridiplantae; phylum Streptophyta; class Magnoliopsida; order Asterales; family Asteraceae; genus Chrysanthemum; species Chrysanthemum lavandulifolium. The sequence continues at coordinate 196,957,893 of CM040239.1, forward strand.
GATGGCGTGCTAAGGCATTTGGAAGCTCCTTCGTCTCTCGAAGACCTCACGAGCAACGAAATATACACGAAGTTAGCATATGCTTATATTTTTACCTTCACAATGTCTCATAAGACAGAATACTTACCATGAACCTCAACGGATTCATCGGGCAATTCAAGGCGACTTAATAAGCTTTCTTCCTCGGTACTTTTATGCTTCACAACCCTACTCCCGCAGGTAGGCGTGAGATTCTTCCTTTTGTTGGATTTCGCACCTTGGCGTTGTCCCTTTCCTACTCTTTAGCCTATCGCCTATTCCTTTGAGCCAACGACGGGGACATCCTCATCCGCAGGATCGTCCGGAGTCAAGAATGTTCTCCACCGCTTGGGATGTAACCGCCACATCGATTGTGGGGTGCCGATGAAATAGGCTCGCTTCGGATGCTTACCTCATTGTTATTCACAGATGTTGAAGGGAGCCAACGCCATAAGACTCCTCGCCTTTCTCCCAGAGCATGAAACTTAAATCTTCATCAAATTCTTGGAACATGAAGTTTCGAACGACATCTCGCAAAATCAAAGCAAAAGAATAAATATCGCTACATTGGTCCTATTTAAATAAAAGTGGATAAAACATACTTTTCCTTGGTATATGATCATAGGCTTCTTGGGAGACCCTCCCAACTCGAGCAATCCCACCATGTATAAGATGGCTTCAGGAATACTTGCACATCCACGGTACTTTGCCAAACGCAGTAACAAGGATCACTCCGAACCTCGTAGGTGGGGTCATTATACCGTTTAGCATTATACCTATTTTCCTTGTTCAACTCAAATATGCAGGGGAACAATAGTGTCTTGCACGTAGAAAAAGCTACCCTTCCAACCCGATATGTTTGTGTACACTTTCTCAAACAGTGGGTACATCCGCTCAGTCTTTTTGCTAGTGTCAACCAATCGCCTCGGGTACAAGTTCAAGAATCCTCTTAAACTGTCAAGGTTGGTTCATATCCGTAGGCTTTGCACATCACTATGAATGTAGTCAATTTGGCAAACCCAAAAGGATTGAATCTAGAGATATGAACTTTATAGTACCGCATAAATTCCAAAATCAATGGGTGCAAAGGAATCCTAAGGTTTGAGTGACTAAATGCATGAGTATACAACCCACGAAACCTCGGAGGGCATCAAAGATACCCCGAGCGGGTTTGGGTAACATCACTTTATGTTCTATTGAATAGATAATCGGCTAAATGATCATGCAAATCTTTAGCGTACAAAGTGCACTTTTTTGTTTTATAATAAACTTAGAATCCATGTTCCTATTTTTGAAACAATCTACAAGAGGAGAAAAGTGTTTACCTTGGTTTCAAGATGGTGTGCTTCGAAAGTTTATCATGTAAATGGAGACGGAGAGAGTAAAAGTATTTTAGGGTTTCATCATATTCCCTTAAATACCCCTTTTTACCGCTCCTAATTCACACGTGTCCATCTCGATCACTTTTATCCAAGACAAACCACTTTTAAATTTTAAATAAAGACTTTTGGTCTCCTGGTAATATGGGATAAGTGATCACCGTGAATGGGCAAATGGATCTTTAATTAGCATTTAATGCGCTTGGTTAGTTGCATAGTTATCTTCCAACTAGTATGTTTAGCGGCAGGATGGTGTTTTTTCGAGCATGAAGTCGAAAGCAATGCTTCCTCGCTCATATGCATCACTTTCGACTGGGGGCTTGATGATGTACCCTCCGAGTAGCTCGAAGGACACTCCTCAGACGTGTCGAAGCCCTTCCACTGAAGGCCCAAGTTAGGATTCTCAAATATCCATAGGCGCCAAACCATTCGCTGGCACGAAGGTTACCTTAGGGAATTCGCCATTCGCACCCTAAGCCCTTCTGGCACGGTTGACGGGGAACAATGGATAAGGAACCTCCGACTTAGTCAAACCCACGATCTTCCTCTCTCTGGCTTCCTGTCAAGTCCGAGAACGCGTGGTCACTAACCCCAGCGGTTACCCACAATCATGGGACGCCCCATGATCTCCGACATTCATGCAAGAGTGCCTCTAACCATATTTCTTCCACTATAAATAGGTTGGACGGACAATGGTTTATGGTATGCTCATTTCACACTCTTCTCTTTACTTTCACACACTTATACAACCATAACTCATACTTACTCTCACGCGGAGGTGGTTCGCGGGTCCTACCCTGCAATCACTTAACGTAGTGTCTTAGTATTTCTTATTCTCGTGTTACAAAGTAGTCTTGGCTGGAACACACACCCCTCATTACTTTGATCCTCATCGAAGCCTGGTAGTGCAATCTTTTGCACAATCAAGACCCAAATTGAGCACGAGTTTGATTGAAATTGGATGAATTGAAACTTGATGCGGACTCCCTATACTTCAATTAGCAAAACCCCCTTGTCAAATTTGAAAACCCCCTTGATTCCTGAAACCCTAATTTTTTTTAATTTTTTTTTATTTATTTTTATTATATTTTTATTTTTGATTGTGTGTGTTAAGTGAGTAAAACCTGAGAGAGACCCTTTGCTATTTATACATGAATGAATGGGAGGGTTAAGGCTCCACTTTCTTGATCTACAAATAGGTAGCGCCTCTTTTAGATCAAACATCATTGTCCACCGCCAATACCAAGGCCTTCTTGTGAATGCTAGGGTAGAGAGGGCCAAGAAGAGGGTGGTGATGGTGATGGCTTCGTGGTTGACCAAAGGAGAGAAGAGAAAGATTTCCATTTTCATGTTTCTGTGTTTTGAGTTTTGAAAATGGAGAGAGACGAAAAAATATGAAAAGCATAAAATGAAAGTGATGGGTGAGAGGAGTAGGTCGCTTTTGTTTATTTTCTTTTGTTTTATTATACCATACAGTATAATTTGTACCTCGAATGATAACGTATCCCCGCGTAAATATACCTTCCGGGTATCCGTAAAACATAAAGTTTATATTTTGGAAAAATTTAGGAAAACGTGATAATATAGTTTTTTGTTACATAAAGATTTTCATATCAGTTTGCCGTTATTTAATTGGAGTCGGTATGCGTGCGGTTCCGTGTTTTTCCGAGACAACGAGATAACCTTTCGTTTTCATTCGTAATTGGTCAGTGAGTAATAAAAAATGATTATTACCCCGTCACTTAGTGTAGAACATAAATTTATGTACTACTGTGTGTCGTAGCGTGTGGCATAGCTCCCCAAAATAAATTTTTTAAGCTCACGTATGCTTAAAATAAAATTCAGTGAATAATAAATTCATATTTATTATTTAGGTAATTAATAAAATTTGTCGTGTCACACCACTCGAATGACCCACCTTCTCGAACGCCGTCGTCACGCTTCTATAAGGACTTTAAACATCATAATGATACAAAATGGCATGAGTTACCCCAACACCCCATGAATTAGTTCCCAAACACCTCATAGGCCGGGCCCCAATCCGTCACGGTACCTTTGTCTTGTCCTTTTTTATTTTTTATTTTATTTTGTTTAATTGTGTATAGTTTATTTTGTGTGGTATATTTAATTTGTGTAGTGTTTTATATGTATAGTGTATTTATTTGTGTTGTATATTTAATTTGTGTAGTGTTTTTATATGTATATAGTGTATTTATTTGTGTAGTGTTTTATATGTAGAGTATTTATTTGTGTATTGTTTCCATTTAATTAAACAATAACAATAAAACATTAGACATTAAAACATTAAACAAGTACAACAACAAATGTTTTCAATATTACAACGAAATCTACTCCACATGAAGATTATTAATGTCATCTATAAGCTCATAGAGTATTCCACTCGGTGACATGACATGATCAATCGGATTTCTTGCCAATTCGATGATGCCTCCAACGTCTTTATTTTGCCTTCAACAAATTGTTTTGAGCCAATAGCATGTTGATCGTTTTATCTTTAGTTTCATGATTTGAGCAATGCGTTGAAGAAGAGGCTTGACCAAAGTACTTTTGTTGAAATATTTCCTTCCACATGAAGTATCGACACCCATAGTCTTTAGTCCCAGGTCATTACATGATGAAACAATTATAAGAAATGTATTCTAAACAAACAAGTTATTGATATATTTACGCAAATAAGCAAATGTTTAATTATTTACCTTTGACAAAGGACATGCATAATACTTCGACCACAAGTTTTGGTTGTTGGGATGTTCTTTCAATTATAAATCCATCGCCGACAACGACACAAGAAAGGATTTTCTTGTTGCATCTGGCCAAAAGAATTTGTATAATTATTCACAACATAAATTAGTAATATCAAATAACCAATCTTGTTATAGATTAATAGTTGATACATGGTTCACAAAATTACAATATAACTAGAAACTAAGATCAATCACGCCCGAGGCGTAGTCGCCCAATGATGCCGCCATCCGTCCCACACGAGGCTCTAACTCGATATCGCCTCCTCAATCCGTCAATCTCTCGCTCTTGCCAACGCGAGACGGTCAGAACAAAAGATGAGGAAGAACCGGAGGACGGTGTATAAAATTGTCCTCATCTGCAGTGGAGATATAGTCGAGAGGAGGCACATAAGATTGTGAAGAAGGCACATAACTGACTCTCAACACGAACGGGTGTGTTGTTGACACAATGAATGTCCCTCCATCGAATGTCATCCGATTCTGTAACAAAAGATGAGGAAGAACCGAGCAGAGCGTACGTCAGAATAAAAGATGAACAGTCGTTTACTATAAATCAATAATCGCCTATACATGTTTTGTCATTTACAATATAAATCGAGAATCGCCTATACATGTTTTGTCATTTACAATATAAATCAATAGTTGTTTTCTATGTCGCTCTAAACATCCTCTCGTCGTTGAGTAAACATATGTGCCCATCCATGGTGAGTCATTTCATACCATCTCCATTGCGGGTGATTATACGGAGTGGTGAGTGTTCATCAAGAACCGCAAGAAGAAAGTGAGCACTACGGCTTCCCCACACGAAGAATCACAACGGGGTCAATGTTGGTGTTGTGTCCGACCATTTCTCAACGGAAGACACACAATAGATTGTGAATTGGCTATACATACAATAGGACGGTTAAGAGTCAGAGTAATAACCACGCCTGCTCTCGCATAGTCATCCAAGAACCGTAGGGTGCTTGGACCTTCAAACCAATTCATCGAGTTACGAACATTTGGAAAATAATCCCCCACATTCGCTCAGAAACTTCCTCGTGAGTGTCTACCTCTTCCCGGCAATAGCTCGCATCATGGGCCACATTCGTTCCTCGATGACCAAAACCTACGGCAAGAGCTCGATAGCCACAATTTCCATCACCTGCCACGTTAAAGATCCCTAGGATCCAACGTCAGAAAAGAGGTGGAATTTGAGCCATAAAATATTCGCTAATGTCATTTGGAACGTACAAGTGGTGTCTTAAGTCACCCTCGCTAATGTCATCGCTAGCTTCTTCATTTAAGTCTGGGACGTTAGAAGGCCCTCCCACATAAGAACTGTGTCTCGCAACTTCTTCATTTAAGTCTGGGACTTTTTTAGGTTTTGTGTAGCTTCTGCGGTGCCCTGTGGGGGGGTTCTTCGTTCAAATCCGGTATTTTTTTTAGCCTTGGATTTGTTGTCCTTGCGCCTCGGACGTCCACGATTATCGCCTTTAACAAAGAAGTTGTTGGGTTGACATGATTCAGAGCGTATATACCGAGCTGCTTAACATTTTTTTTGACAAACGACGATGCTTTGGTAAAAACACTTTGGAATTTTGTACGTCATCTTGACAAGAAAATATTCAGCTCTTCAGCCCTTGAGGCTCTTCGAGATATTCGTGCTCATCACGCTCTTGAGTATTTCGGACAACAGCCGAGGAACGCTAGGTTCTCCAAAATTATCAACAAAACTAAGCGGAATAGGCAACCTCAGATTCAAAAAGAAACTAGTTAAAATTATCGGTATTGACGGGAGAATAACTTGATAGGCATAAATTTGAAATACATACCGTTTGCTTGAAGGTAATACGATTCGTGATAGCATGATAAACCATAAACCAACCGCGAATCGATGATCACATTGATGCGGGTCGACATCCCGCTTACTTTCGTGAGTAACGATGAGTAAAGCATCTCTTGAAACATTATAGCGCAATTCGCTAAATAGTGTGCCTTACACGCATGCGCTTTCTTGATTTTGCTTGTATTCAAAGTGGCTCGATTGCGGTTTCTTGCGCACTATAATCTTGTCGACCAACACAACAACGTGTCTAAGCCGGATGTGTGGAGCCCAAGTATAACTTCAACGGTAGCGTGTTGACTCTCAACCCTACATGTTGTTGTTCGGTCGGTCGCGATATTGATCGGTAATGTACGACACAAACATGTTGTTGTAATGTCGCAACCGATTCGAAAATACCGCAAAACATCCGAGAAAACAAAGAATTAATAAAGTGAGAAAACAATTCGAGTAGTTATTTATTAAATAATAATAAAAAATGTATAAATGGTTAAGTACCCTTTTTTGGACCAATAAATCCTTTAGGTGCGATAATATTGCGTGAACACGTCTTCGGTCGAGTCAGTAACCATCAAATCCCATGTCCATCTAACGGACTCGTACTTTTACCGTATCGAATTTGTTTATGCAATATTTGAGCACATTTTGATTGATATGCCATCGACGAGTAACTGTTAGCTTTGGGAATTCTTCTCTCGCATGCCCCAAGCAACGCTAAATCTCTGTCGGTGACGATAACCCGGTAATATTGTTCTTGTATCACAACCTTTATTCGCTCCAACACCCATTTGAAATTTGGCTCTTTTCCTTGTCCAAAAGCTAAACGCCATTGAGAATGTTTTGTTTGTTGAAGTAACTCCAACAATCAGAAATAATGGCGCTTTAAACAACGTGGTGTTGTATGTGGAATCCATCGGATGATTTCCGGGAATGTTCTCCACAGGACATATGAAGTCGGGTGAACAAAAAATATTTCCTCGAGCTCATCAGTGTGCTCATTTACCCTTTCGTAATAAGTATAACCTTTACGCCTCAAATGTACTAAAAGCTGTTGTATCGGAGTCAAATCACCACGATTTTCTCTGCGTATCTTGTTTTGTGCATTATATACCGTTCTAATGCCAGACACGTTATTCGGATCGCTCTCTTTTAGTGAAGAAAGTATAATTCGTGATGGTACTTGCTGTTTTGTCAACTGCTTCACCAAAACAAACTCACTTTCTTTTAATCGCATGGCCTGTGAAAAACCATGGAACGAGTCTACAAAGTCATGATTATGCCTCGGACACTTGACCTTCAAGATCCAACCACTAGTTTTAATGTTAGTTCTACCGATTCGACCTTTTATAAATTTCGCTAGTAATCTGAACAGGCAATTAATTTTATCGGTACTAGTCCACCGCTCAAGTTCATCTTCTAAACCTTCACATGCAGGCGTCCCATGTCTAGAACACAAAATTCGATAGAGTACTTATAGCCCCTATCTGCTTTTAGTTCTTCCTTTAACAATAAGAAACCAATCGATTCAGCAGTAGATTGCCCCAATCAGTTAAAGCAACTTCATTACCGAACACCTAAAAAATTAAAAACACAACAACTTTTATAAAAAACTTTTTAACAACTTTATTTATTTTTTAAATACTTTAACAACTTTTTTTACAAACTTTTATAAATACATTTTTTTTACAAACTTTTATAAAACCATTTATAAATACATTTTATAAATACTTTAACAACTTTTTTTACAAACTTTTATAAATACTTTTATAAATACATTTTTATTACAAACACTTTTATTTATTATAAGTATTAGTATTATAAATACTTTTTATTATATATACTTTTTATTATAAATACTTTTATTATAAATACATTTTTATTACAAATACTTTTATTTATTAACGTGTGTGGTATATGTTTGTGTTACGTGTTCCAGTTTTGTGTGTGTGTTATACCATGTGCGCACATGGTTTTCTCTGCTTCTTGAGTTGATATGTGTCCTCTCTCTCTCACTATACTCACACAGTTATGTTTATCTCTCTCTCACTATATTTCTCTGCTTCTTGAGTAAAAACTTGTACAAAAATATAAATTTGTATTACTTTTATTTTGGCACGAAAATCGAGAAAAAACATTCCCCAATGATTAGCCACCAATCACCCAATGATTAACCAAAACACCCCATAGCCCCTATAATCGAGAAAAAACATTCCTCAATGATTAGCCACCAATCACCCAATGATTAGCCAAAACACCCCATACCCTACAAAATTAGTGTATCACCATCCATGAAATCTTAAATGTTCTAATATTAAATCCATTATAAACACACTTCTATAAGCACTCAAAACATCACACGTCATTCTCCCAAATATCGTTAGTACTTTCTCAATTGGATCGAGTAAACAATATATTATGAACCCAGATAAAATCATTTTGAGTATTTTAATGTTAGCAGTCTCTACGTATAAAATACAAATCTACATGTATAAATATGATAGAAAATTAAAACAACACATCCACATGTATAAATATGATAGAAAACTACAACACACAAATTATTTGTGCCAACGTCACCGATATTTAAACGATATAGGAGAAGGAAATGATGCATCATCCCACAATTAGAGAGCGTCAGTAACATAATCCCTCTACAACACTACCCTATTATGACCATAAACGGAGCCTTACAACGTCATAGTATGAAAAAAAAATTAGCATATTTCTCGACAATTACCCTTCTTTGACCATACATCAAGATCTAAAACAAAGTATTCCAACCATTTTTAAACATGTGCGCTTAACAACTACCATGTTATGAGCTTGTTTTAGAGCACTTTTAAGAAGATTATCTTGAAGCACCGAGATTTAATATACATACCTTATTTTTTGCTACCTGGATTTCGATGTGTTTTGCACGGTGGGAAAACTTTAATGTATTATGCGTCTCCTCTGTATTGCTTGATGAGGGAGTAAAGGTGCAAATAAGCTAGAAAAACACAATTACGGCTATGTGAGCAGATTGTATTTAGGTTCACAATAGAGGTGGCAAAATGGGCGGGTGAAATAAATTGGGTAATGGTTCAAAATAGGTTGGTGAACCCAGCACACTTTTTCTCCCAACTTTTGATAATTTATAAACAATTAGTATGTCAAACACGATCACGGTAGAATATTTCAATAATATATAATCCAAATATTTAATCTTTTTGAATAAAATAAATTGATTTTAGAGGTTTAATGTGTGACAAACACACTCATAAGATGAATTTACCGATTTGAGCCGTTAGAGATATTTAAGAACCGCAATTCGCTCATTCATAAGTTATTTGGGCTATCATGCATGGTCTTACATCAGGTATTCATAAGATTTGGTTGATTTGAAATTAATGTGCAAGACTTACAGATACTCGCCCATGACCACTTAATGAAGACTGAAGGAGCCTGAACGAGCCTAGAATCAAATACGCATAGCTCATAATTTTTAGATCATTTTTCAACCTTGATCTCCGCATGTCCACTGGACCTTAAATCAAATGACATATTGCAATGAGTGTGATGAGAGTAGAATCTTCATGGTACAGGCCATCAACTAATGGCTGTTAAATTTGATGGTACATGGATCATGCCTTGAATATGCTACCACCACCTACACTTAAACTCAAGATGCTCTTGGCCTACAATAATCAAATCACTATATTGGAGTAAAAAAAACATCGATAAAGCATAAAAAGTAAAATTCAAATACAGGAATGATTCACGCTTATGCCAGTAAGTAACAATTTGGTTTGTTGATCTTAGTTGGTTGTTTCAAGCGCTTATGTCCTTTGTAGTTCAACTTACTTTTAAATTTCCTATGGATAGACCATACTATGAGAAAACAACTAAATTCAATGTATTGTCAATGATTGAAAACCTGATAGGTGATCTCAAGAAACAAATTATACTAAAACCAACATAAAAATTATGAAACTCTATCCATATATATTTTCTTCCTATTCTCAACGTAATTCTGCTAACCCAAATCTTCGATTGATAGGTTACATGTTTGTTAAAGAACGATCCATGTGATACACTTATCACTAATGCACATGCACATGGTCATCAATAAAAAGTATAAAACCCTAAGAATGTGTGATAACATAAACCAATAAGTAAAATATTAACATACCTCAAATCACAAAATATAAAACTCGATCAATTAATGATTGTGTTTCTTTTTGTGCATTAGGTTTTTATGGCTACAGGGAGTTGGTATTTGTGAATTTAGGAATTATGGAGATGGATTGTTAATGATCGACGATGCATAATGAATAAAACATGAGGAGCGTTTTTTTATTTTATGTTTTCAATTTGGTCTAAAACTAATACATGTGAGCTATGAAGTAGTACATGTGTATTGTTTTCTTTTTTTCCTCATCTCTTATATATAACGATTTTATGAAAAAAAAAAAAGTTGTTAAATCTATAAATATTTAGGCTTATTTTTATTAAACAACTTTAAAAGAAAAATATTAATAATTAAGTTATTACTTAATAAGGAAATATTTTTTTTTTTCGAAATACGAAAGTTCACTTGAGGTTTTCTTTTATTATATAAAAGATATCTCATCTAGCATAGTAGGGTTCGATCAGTTGAAAAAACCAAGGTTTTAAAAACCGGTTTTTTAGTCGACCCGGTCGAGTCACCGGGCACCGGTTCGACCGGTTCAACCGGTTCGACCGCTGGTCAACCGGTTTTCATTTTTATTATTTTATTTTTCCGACCGGGTCAACGGTTTGATCACCGGTCAACCGGTTCGACCGCCGGTCTAACCGGTCAACCGGTTTTCATAAAAATTTTGAAAAATATAAAAATATTAAAAAAAACGAAACCCGCCGGGTTTCATGACCGGGTTGACCGGGTCACTCAAAACCATGGGTCTAACGGTTGACCTGTTTTAGAAAACCGGGTTTTTGACCCGTTTAGTGCCGGTACCGGTCCGACCGGTTGAACCGGCCGGGTCGACCGGGTTTGAAAACATTGAAAAACCTCTCTACCTTCGGTAGGGATAAGGCTATCTACATCTCCCTACTTCATACCTCGTGAAAGACGGGATTGGGTAACGTTGATTTTTGATACTAATATCTCATATGTTAGAAGCCATTTACTTATTTTGCATAATCCTTAAATAGACACACAGATCCCGGACAGTGTCTACTAATGAATTAATTTTGCCTTAACAAGTAAGATGATAAAAGGCATTCAAATAAGAACACAATCAACATTACCAAAGAGCAAGAGTGACCGCACTGTCCTCATTAAAGAAGGGGGAAGTTGCAGGTTGGGTGCATGCATTATGAAAGGGCATGCATGATGATTAAAAGCCATGGTCGCATATATATTGACAAGGCTCATCAGGTTTGATTGATTAACAGCAAAGGTAAAAAAATGAGTGTAGAGTTGTAGATTGATGATCATGATAGAAATGCAAATATCCATTTTGTCTTGGTTGCTATCAAATTCAATATTCGGAAGAAGATAAGAGGCGTGCTTAGCTATAAAAGAGTGAAGAGGAGTCTTATGACGTAAGAGAATGTGTGTGAAATTGCAAAAGGTATAATGCTTAAACTCCTCCGGTGAAAAACAAGCAATACAATACAATCAAAAGTGAAGTATGCAACTCAAAAACATAATAGAGGTGAGTAATAGGGATTATCATTATAAGGTTCCAAGTTTAACATAAAACATTTTAAAAGAAAAAAAGAAATAACATAACATAGGATAGGATAGGAAGCAAACATGCAATCAGACCGCTGTTGCTCTGCTGCTGCTTGCTGCTGCTTTCTTCTTCTTCATCGTCTTCTTCTTCTTCCCGTCTTCGTCTTCTTCTTGTCATCAGATTTAGGCTCATCATCTGACTTGTTGTTGAGTTTCTTCTTCTTGTTCTCGGGAATTTATCTTCTTCATCATCAGAATCAAGAAATTCATATGATTTATCAATTTTATCAACACTTGTCGATTGCATTAAATTACGCATAAATTCGCTGTTTTTCATATAACTTTCCCCATTCCTTTTTTTCTCTGCCTTATCTGCTCTAAAAGCCCTTATAGCATAGTAACGCCTGAAATCCAACGGCGTCATCGTTGTCCTCCTACACGTAAATTGTTTTTCCTCCGGCATCGCTAGGGTTTTCGTTTGCTTGCTTTGATGCGTGTACGAGGTGGTGGTTGTTGTGTTTCTCTCCGAACCCTATTTATTTTCTTCTTTATTTACTTCTCGTAAATTTGATTCTTTTGTTTTATTATTTACCACCCCTCGTTATATTCATGAAAATAATTAAATAAATAACGTAGCATTTGTTGTTTATGTAAAGTGTCCGTAGACAACGAGATTTTATAGCAGTGAATGGTTATAGTTACGATTTTCTTATTAAGTATTTCGTGTAAAGTTTATACAAAGAGCGAAGCGGGGTTCCGTGGGTGTCCGTGACACCTATGGATTTTTTCGATTTAGTGTTAATTTTAAGAAAAACATCGATTTTTCCCAAATACATCTTAAATGACTCCGGTCCATTGAAATGTGTTTTTATTCTTTTAGTTAAGATCTTAAACTCTATTATATTACGATTAAAAAAAATTGTGCACCCGCTTATGTTTGTTTCTAGCTCAGTCCTGCTTATACATATAACATAAATTAATTAAAATGTAACTGAAAAATGTTTTATGATCATTCAACTCGAAAATAATTTTAAAATATATCAAAGAATATATAACAACAATTCTTAATAATTAAATCTCCTCTTTAGACTTTACATTAAATAAATAAATAATAATAATAATCTATCTATATATATAATAAACAAAGGTTTTTTTTAAAACTTGACATGTCATTTAATTCATGTGGACAACTTTGCCACCTCACTAATGCCAAGTCATTTAAGCCACCTCACTAATTCCATGTATATGCAATTAATATTTACATTAGTTTTTCTGAAATGTTTGACTTCTTCTCTCAAAAGATCGAGCTTCTGCTTCTCTTCAATCTCCAAACTCAATATTCTTTCGTCTCAATTGATTCAAGGTATGTTTACTTTGCAATTATTTATTAACTATTTATATAAATTGGATATATGAGTGGAACATATTCGACCAAAGTAAAAGGTATGATTCATATATATTGTTATTGTTTATCCAAAATTAAGGTTTAATTTTCCGTACGGAATTTATTGAATTAATAATATAGGCATGGTTGATTCTCATTTTGTAGAGTATAACAAGGGAAAAAAGATACAAATTTTTTTTTCAAGATTCATGGTTACAAAACTTTGCACTTTTCAATGTATCATTTGTTCTAAAAGGTGTTTTCGTGTTTGGGTTTGCTTATATAAAGAGCTAATTTAGCATTGTGTTTGTTTGTTGATGAAAAAACGCTTGAAGCTGTCTTAAATACAGAATTTTAGATTGCTTATTTTTAAATTGATTAATATTGGTGTGGCAAACTAATATACTAAAGCTTGAATTAATATACTAAGGCTTATTTTTAAATTGATTCATTCAAGCTTTAGTATAAACTAGCAGTGTCGGTATTGCGTGGATTTTCTACTAAATAATTTTTTGTGAATCATGTATTTTAGTTTATTATGTTTTTTTACAATAAATTTACGGATATCAAGAATTTCATTAGCCCATGCCCGTTAGGGCTCGAGCCCGTTGGCCCGTGCCTATTTGGCCCATGCCCGTTCGGGCTCGAGCCCGTTTGGCCCGTACCAGTTCAGGATTAAGCCCATTTTGCCCGTTGACCGTTCGGGCTTGAATATCTGTATAATGTGTTTTATTATTTGTATTAGTGACATTTAATGAAGGGTTCCCGGGCGTTGCGGCGGCGGATACCCTGAAATAAAAAATTTCGGTGAATCATGTATTTTACTTTATTATGTTCTTTTTGATAATAAATTTACGGATTTCAAGAATTTCGTTTAGCTCGTGCCGGTTTGGCCCGTGCCCACTCGGGCTCGACCCCATTTGGACCGTTGCCCGTTCGGGCTTGAATATTTGTATAATGTTCTTTATTATTTGTATTCGTGACATTTTAATGCAGGAATTATGTTTAAGTTGGTTGTACAATATGTTTGATAATTTGTATTTCTTGTGTAAGGGGTGTTTTAATAACTGCATTAATTGTATTTATTGACCAGCTATTTAATTAACTACATTAAATATCTTGACCACATTAATAGTGCTTTGTATTTTGTACATTAAGCTTTAAGACTTGTAAGTCTTAAAATTAAGATTGATGAGAAAGATCATTAATAGTGCATTATGTATTGTACAATAAGCTTTGTATTTTGTAAGTCTTAATTTTAATACTATGAGGAGATAGATTCGTTCCTCTATTATAAGTAGTATAGATTGATGGCATAATAGCATGAGTTCTTAAAAAGAATATGAAAATTACCATTTTCTTGCATGCCATTGTTGTGGCAAACAAATATATTAAAGCTTTGCATAGTTGTTTCTTCTAGGGTTGTCTTTCTTAGCTTATGTGCTCGGGCGAGAATGTTTTCTCTCTCTCGCTTGATAGAATTGTTACGCTTTGGGATCAAAGAGCTAATAAATGTCGAGTTGTCTTATAATCCACTTGATACACTTTTGATATATTTATGTATATATCCATGATCTTGTGGATCTAATAAATTATTGATTTGGGGCATTTCGTGTACAAAACAGCCTTTATAGTTTATACTCCGTTTTGACGTTAGGACATAAAGTTTTGGCATCCCATGCTACTATGCCATCAATCCTATTTTTGTGTTTTGCTATGCGAAAGTTTTGGCGACTCATGGAGCGACCAACGCCAAGGTTCGTGTCACTCATGCAAGTGTTCCTAAAAGATCATGGGAGATTTATTCACAGATGGTGGTAAGATAGCTACGAGTATATGTTAAGTTGGATTGGCAAGATGGTCGTCGAAAAATGGGTTGAAAATGTCGTTTTAGATTGGTGAGTGGGATGTTTGACCGCACTCTTTTTGTGATCATTTTTATTCTACATATTATAATGTGATATTAATAATATAAATCTGGATTATATTATTTAGGAGACTATATGGGTAAAAATAGACTTTAAGGGAACTACAATGATTTCAATATGCTTGACCCGTTTCTGACATGGGTTGAGATCAAACACAACCCAAATTGACTCATTTATAAGCAATGGGTCAAAATTGCCACACCTTAACTCTTTTTTTTATGCTAGCAATGTAGTTGACATATATTTATATATGTGTTCAGAAAACTCAAACAAGGCATTAAACTACTTTTGGATTACTGACTCATGTGCTCCTACTTTAAAAGACACTGCAAACAAAGTTCTTTTTTGTAATTGAGACTATGCTCGCAGCTCACTCATATGTTGGTTGATGTATTGTTTCTTTTTTCCAGGTATATATACATAAATATATTGGTATTTTAGTCTCTTGTGTTCCAAGTTTATTTACGGATTCTTTTCTTCATCTTTTAAAAATATTTGAGCATTTAAACCCAATTATGAAACTTATGCGTTCGAGGTAGTATTTATGTGACCATATTTTGAAAGAATAAGGATGTTCATTTTTGTTGGGATCGGTAGAGGTTGTAAAATTTTCTGTACCAATCAAAATTGATTGTAGTAATTTCCAGTTTAGATGCTTGTATACATCTAAAGTCTATGATTCTTTGGTTGCATATATAGTACAATAATTTCCCACACACTAAGCTAGCATAATTTAAGGGACACCAAAACTGGGTCGAAGTTAGTGGTGAATACCATGAAGCGCTACAAAATATTTGACCCGCCGTACAATCAAATGCAGTAGCTATTTCTATTTTAGCTAATCTTATATGAACTTATGTTTCACATTATCCGTTTTCGCTTTTTGGTTTATTCTTCTTTGTTACTTTTAAGTTTTAACAAATTCAATGTTCTCTTACTTTTTTTGTTATGAAAATGCACAATATTGTTTGAGAATTAATTTTTAGTTTTTCTTTTTTTGTTTTTTTTCCTTTTTGTAACTTTATATTTTGTAACTTTTTATAAGCCGCCAGTGATTTATCACGGGTTTATAGGCTAGTAATAATAATAATAATAATCTAGACATATTTTTTATATTTTTTGCTCAAATCATTGTTATGACAACTACTTTATGAAGCCAACTTTGTGTGAATTTTTATGTAAAAAAATAAACAAAATATTGAAATATTAGTTTTAAAGAAATATTTTAAGGACTCAATATTACTCATTTTTAAGTCTCTTAAGTTTTAAGCAAAAACGTTATCGCTTTATATGTAGTAGATTTTTTTCTTTTTACTAGCGAAAACTTATTATTTTCACGCCTTCAGCCGCTAACACATGTTTTTTGTTTTATTTTGCTACTTTCAACGAGCGGTTGGTTGTGCACATCATTATTGTAAAATTGTGTAGTTCTGGTAACTAGTTTAAGTAGAATATAAATAATGCTAAATTATCAAACAGGTTTGACTCAAGACAAACAATGTTAACACTAAATATTAGTCGACTAACAATTATAATATAATGTTTTGAATAAATTTATAAGGCTAGTGGTAATAAAGTTATTACAACAAACCCATCACCGTCACCTTAGCGTCACATCATTTTCTTTTTCCACAACCATCTTCATCACCAATTTATTGTAATAACGCAATCAACTTCACCAGGAAAACATACCCCGCTTAACCACAATAATACCCCAAAAACCAAAATATCACACACACCAACACTCTCACAACTCGATCGTCTGAACGACCGAATTCTCTTTTTGCATGTCACGACGCGTCCACCATGGTGAGTGGAACAATGAAGACGCATTTAAGGGTTGCCACACAAGACTAAGACGCCTAAAGGGGTATTATTACCCCGGTCTAAAAGTTTGATGAGATACTCGACTCACATAATTAACAATGAATGCATCTTTTCTCACGATAATATCGAAAATAACTACTCCAATATTATAAACATCATACTTGATCGAAAATAATCCCTTTAATGCAAATTCCGGCCGATTTAGGAATACACCTTGAATCCTCACACCTCTACAAATTTCAATAATTATTTTCAAGAGAAATGATATATTGACATAAACTTGGCTAAACTTATACCTAAAACCACTTGGCATCATTCTGATGGGTTGTAAAATAAGTGAGTCCCTGTCTGCAGTCATCAAGATGCTGACACTTGGTTTTAGATCTAAGTTTAGGCCTTAGATCCATGTATCATTTCTCTATTTTCAAACCTTTTTAGCCAAATTTACTATGCGTTTTTTTTTTTTTTTTTTTTCTAAACCATTCGTCTTCCGGTATTGTTGGATATTATTGGGTATTTTTCGGGTGCGCCGCGCTCCATTTTCCTAAACCAATGAAATCTGGTCCATTCTGATATATAGAGTTGCGTATTAGTTCAAGTTCAGTTTCCTAATTACCTTTAAGAACAGTCCATTTCTTACTTCTAAAAGTGTGTGGATAAAAAATACACTTCAATCACCATATGACAACTACAAGTTCCTTCAACATAAAAAAATTAAAGCGGTGAATTGTTTTTTCCTGACAATGTATTAAAAGTTTGCAACTGAAAATTCAAACCGAACCATACTGACAATGTATTAAAACTTAAAAAGAAGAGTTTATCATGTACAATAAAGATTCATGAAAAGTCTAGTAGAATTTAAAGTTGCCCAACATTACTATCAAGATTCAAGCGTGCATTTTAAGAAACTTATGGCAGATGCAAAAAATGAGATGGAGTTGGAGCCAATCTTTGATACACAAGTTTCGTAGTTCTGCTTACAGTACCTTTTACTCATGTAAGCGAACTACATAACCAAAATGATTCTTATACAAATTTTCCACCACTCAGGACTGCCAATGGACAAATTTGACTTATTTGCGAGAAAAAATGGTTGATCTAGGTTAGGCTTCACCTTTAATGGGACGAATTGGTAAAAACACATCCGGATAGTTAAACGGGTCAAGCAAGTGACACTAGTCCAAAAGTACCTCAAAATGTATCAAAAACTGCTTACAACCTTGATTACATTGTAAATTTGTAATACTATTGTTCCTTAAACCATATTAATAACGATGATTATTTGCAAGACTCGAGACCAAAAAGGACAGGAAATTGTTTGTGGACCCTACCCATCCCGTTTGACAAGTTTCCCAGAAAAATTCACATTTTGCCTTGCCTAGTTTGCCACATATCCAGTCCTGAGTCAGGCTGGTCATAGGGTAGACGGTAGATTCACACACAAATCTGTTTGAAATGCTAATCCAAAACCATATCATATACTTTCTACCAAAATAAAAAAAACAATACCAACAAGGGTAGACTTTTGATCATCTATTCACTTATCAAACAGGCATGCTTGCATATTAATACATAGTGCTACTCCGCGGGTTAGCAGTTGCTTGATTAGTGAACTTAAAATGGTCTCACCCACTTCAATCTTGCAAAGTGGGCATGTAGCATTGATCTTCAACCACTTGTCCACACAGTCCGTGTGAAAGAAATGAGAACAAGGCAACTCCTGAGTTCATCATCGTTAGCATACTTAGCCAAGCATATGCAGCAGACCTGTTGAGTAAACAAACAGAATTATGAGAAATGTGACATAATCTTGAAGGTAAAACGGCTTTTACCATTAACAGTAATTTTCTTTCTCAAGTGTGATTATTTTCTTCAAACCCATATACTTGAATTTTCATTGTTCACGCCATCACTCAGGTGAAAAATGTCATAAAGAACTACAGTCTGCAAGATCATACAATCTTGGACACATATTAGAGTTCCAAAATGCAAAAAGAGGTATCATGTGTGTTCCTTTTCTCCAAAATCTCATTCTTACATGTCAGCATTTTTATAAGAATTTTATAAAAAAAAATTGATGGTTTGTTGCAACAGAACAAACGTGGTCAAAAAATGTGACCACTCTTATTCTCTTAAGTCTGGTTTGTTGGACTTCAGTGAGTTCTCTAAAGGTTACAATAAACCAACAACAGATGTTTTTATATTAGAAAACTTCATTGATTCTTCCAATGCCAATCACTTCACATACACAGTTATGTGCTACCTAATAAAACTCAAGGTTCTTGGATAACATATCTAGAAGTCAAGAGAGTGGCATGGCTTAAGCGTGATCAACTTTTCAAACAGTCGACCTTAGCTTTTCATTGCAAACAAACCATTGTTCATGTAAAAGATATAAAAAAATAAGGGTAAATTTGCAATGACAAGCCATTATGGTTCTTTTTGGGCATTTACATTCCCAAACTTAATCTAAAATCGCATCTTCAAATATAGTACTCCCATTTGACATTTTCACAGAAACAATGAGGAGTTTTCAGTGAAAACAATAAAGGCATAAAATCAATGACTCCATGATTAGAAGTTCATAAACTCAATGATTCTCTGATTTGGTGATCGGGGGAGGAGAAAGTAAATTAACACTTGTTTTTCAATCCAAAAAGATAATATGTCTAATGGAGAAGAGTGAATGAATGTATAGACTAACCGCATCTTCTCCGGATATGACACGCTCCTTTTCAGTTCCAGCAGCCACAACTCCACCTTCACAAGCATTTGAGTTGGTTTCTTTATCTTTTGTGTGCTTATTTTTCTTGAACTTGTAGGTAGGCAAACAATTAATTGATTCTGCTGTAGCCCCTCTATTTTGAGGAAGATCCTCTCTAAAACCCAAGACCGATATTATACAAGGAAGGCAGCAGCAGATAGTGGTGCACAAGATGAATGGCATTGCATATCCGATACAACTAAATGTAAGAAACACTATACATAACCTGTCATGCAAACAAAACTATCAGTAAAATCAATGAGTTGTCATAAAAATATGGGACTATGCGAGGACAACAGAGAAAACAGGTCAAAAAGTACCAGGTGAGATCACCTTTTGTCTAAAAAATTTAGATTTCTGTAAATAATTAGTGTGTCAAATATGATCACAAAATTTTAGTTTTTTTCAACAATAATCATATAGTTAATTTAACCCTTTTGACCCATTTGATGTGTTTCCTCAGCTAACTTTATTGATTTTACCCTTACAAATACAACATGACCCGAATTGACTTTCATGGGTAAATAGGTCAAAACTGCCACCTCTAGAGGACAAGTATTGATTGGTACCTACCTATACAAGTTGGGAGCATCAGAAGAAGAAGAATGTCCTCCAAAGATCCACACATTTCAACCACAAACCAGACTGCAAAGAAGCAGTCCAACCCCATCTTCAAGTATTCAACAAACACCTTGGCCCTGCATAACAAATGCCATGTTTTTTCATCTATTAGTTATTTACATTTCTCAATAATAGCATAACTGTATAGAGATCATTTATTGATCAACATATGCAAGTGTCCAGACTTGTACTAAGATCCAACTTTTCCAATTGCATGACAATTACCCTATATAAATAGATCATAATTCCTCTCCACCCCAAAGTAATATTTAACAATTTCCATTTTCGAACAAATGATGCTTCATCTGTTGTTAGTTTGTTGTGTTGTTGCTCATTAGTAAGCCTTACAGTATATCATAATGCTCGACGAGGCACATTAAGTAAAATGTCAACTTATTTATACTGTTGATTATAATGGCATTATAGGTAACTTTGACTCAAAAATTAACTGACAAAGGGAAATGCAGAAATATCAAGCGGCATCCAGAAAATTAAAGCGATGCAATTATCATGGGACAAGGAAATGGTGCTCTTTTCTAAGTTCTATTCTGTTGGTGTTTGAGTCCTTACATGCTCAAACTTATGCATATGTAACAAACTTAAAATCTCTATTCGTTCCTATATCTACAGAACATTCATATAATACACGATATATACATATATGCGTATGTGTATATTTACGTGTGAGTTTGTATGTAAATTTTCCTCCCAGTAATTAGCAACCAAATTACATTCATATAATATACAATATATGTGTATGTGTATATCCACAACACCGACGTTCCTCACTCCATCAAACCACATAAAATTTTTAGAAGACACACAAATTGATTTCAATCTTCTATTATATATTCAGTTACCATCTTATTCAGGTTCTCGGAATAATAACAATCTGGCTCAGTAATACCACAATTAGCTATCATATAATTATTTCCTTGCCAGACAATCAGGTGCATCAAAATCACAAAACATAGAAAAAATTGATGAAGCCATAGAAACAATATACCTTGCACTCAGTGATCCAATCGAAAAACGTCTTGTTGACGTACTGCCAACAGCGTTACGAGTGTCCCCTTCTGAGGTCCTTCCATTTGAAGATGAACTAAAAGAGTTTGCAATAGCAGACAGGCTGCCAGCAGTAGAGCTTTGACGACCCTGTGATTGTTCTTGATTTGAAGCATTCCGATTATGGAAACGCCAAAAGAGAAGAGGGAGCGTTATAACACATCCAGAAGCATAACCAATAACCCATGTAAATAATGGAGCATGAGGATTTTCATGCCTTGATACAGATAAAACAGCAACCGCTGCTATTATTTGACTCACTGTAATAAATAGTTCAAAAGATATCCAATAACCAGAATTCAAAGGGCTCCTACGTCTGCCATTTCCATTCCCCCGTCTAGAAAATGAAATATTCCTTGCATTTGTTCCATTAGTAGCAGAAACAGAATTCGTTGGTGGGTCTTCATTTTGCCTTAAGTTTGACCCGGTGACAGGTCTAGGAAGGGATGAGCTCGATGAGGAAGCTTCATTGCTATTTGTTATATCAATTACATGCTCAGATTCAGTACGCTCCATTAGTAGTGGCACTTTGCTTGTTTGGGTTTTATGCTTTAGCCCCAATGCAGAAACGCCCATCTAGATGCTCCGCTAAACAGCTAAGTAGAGAGAACATGGGATGGCACTATCAAAACACACTTGCAGAACCAACTACACAGTCATACAGATAAGAACTGCTCGCCTGTAACTTATGTGCCCACCCTCTCAAAAGCAGCTAAAATAATAGCATCAAGCTGCAAAGATGCATCATGTTAAAAGGAATATCTCATTTTTAATAGACGATTGATTCTGTCTGCTTGAAAAAATAATAGAAGATTGTTCTGTTTCCTTCTAATAAAATATGATTTTGAGCAATTACTAAAGCATGATAAAGATGGAAAACAAACAGTTATATATCATTCCATACTGTTTATGAAACATCCAATTTTTTTGTTTAAAACGGCAAATTATTCACACTCCAATATGCCACCTACTATTGCACACATGTCTCAAATGAGACTTAACCCATAACCTCTTGGTTGATGGACCACTCACATATGCTAGGCCAAAGGCCCTTTGGTTCATGAAACATCCAATTACTTCAAGATCAAGACTTTAACATTGCGTTTAGGGGATAATGATCTAATTAATGTGTTTTCAAGCTGCTGACGATTTGTTTCTTAGTGTTTGGGTATAGTGAAACTGATTCAGGTTATCGCATTATTTAAGGGTCTAACGATTACTTTTCGAGTAGCAGCTACCACCGATTAATCAAAGGGATTACGACTGTAAATCCTTACTAAAATCACAACTTCAGAATTTCCCAAATACTCAAACAGCAAACAAGCTGCTTACGCGACCCGTTATCACAACTTAAAAGACATCCAAAACAATCTCTTTCTGTTAGTTTTGTTAATCAATCACCAATTTTGATTTACATAAAGGTGGAAGGCAAACGAGCAACAAGCTGAGCCACTAGCCAACGACAAACACCAAGAAACAATCAGAAGTTATTTTGTTAATCACAAACTGACTCAGTGGTTAAGTAAAGCACTTAAATCTAAGGGCACATAAAATTGATGAATCAGATAACTTAAAAATATAAAATTGTGAAAGATTAATTATAGTCATAGAATCAGATCAATAAATAAAAGCATAATAAAGAGTACTAACCAGTGATTAAATCAGATGAAATTAAGTTTGATAAATAAATAAATAAATAATTGATCGATTGATTAACACCAACAAACAAACAAACACTCTGTTTTGATTTTTCTTTGTATTGTCCGATGGATGTGCGAATTTACATTTCTCTTTTTTTTTTTATAGATAATTGTTTTCTGCGTCAGCTTTGACCTTTTGCATTCTCTTCTTTACTAAAATATATTATTTTTATTGTCCAAATTATAAAATGGATTTTTTCTTATGTACTAAAATATACTACTCTATTATTTTTTATACGAGTTAAAGTAAAATTTTAAATTAATTCATAATCGTTAAAAGCCAAAAACACTTTCGGTGTTATTTTTATTCTATATTTTGTTCTTGGTAACCAACTGTTTATTAAACTTTCTTAGGGAACTATAATTATTATATGTTTGTGTTAATAGTGAGCAAAATTATTAATGAGAACGTAGTGTGATATTTAGTTTTTCACTCCATCATGTGCAATAATGACCACCATAAAATACCTACACTAATTAATATATGTGCTTCTCTCTCACAACTAGGTAGTTTCACAGTTTGCATCATCGATTCAACACAAAAATACCACAATCACGCGTGAAGACGTGTCCTCCTTGTCTCTACTAAATCCGGTCAAAGATTTTGGAGCTCGTGCAAAATGCGCAAACAACTAAAATGAGGCCCGAATATAAGTTTTAAACAAAATTTTCAAATAAATTATAATGACATTTTGAATTGGAACATTATAATTATAAATATATACTAAAAGGTGTTCGGTGGGTGGTGCAAAGCAAGTTTGTTATATGATGATTAGCATCATAATCCTCAATTCTATTGGTTGTGTGAATGTCATTAGCACCCTTTTTTACACTTGCCACTTCTTGATTGGCTATTAAAGTTTTTGTACACAACTCCAATAAACAGTACGTAGGTTCCATAGTTCCCCTGGCCCTTTCCACTGCCTTCCAGACCTCCCAATCACTCATAAAAAAAGCACACCACCGACCTAAAAAACACACTTCCATCTCTACTTTCTTGAATCTTCACCCCTCTCAGATAAATCCCAAAGCCCTTTTTCCTTAATCTTCTTCACACCAAGGTACTCAAAAAAACACGCACACCAGTTTCTTCATATCTTTTATTTAAAAATGAATATATGGTTCGATCAACCCCACAAAAAATGATAAAAAAAAAAAAGAAGGGAGAATTGAGATGACTGGAGGGTTATTAAAATCTTGATTTGCCGGCGGGTTTCTTTTATCCGATGGGAATAAGAAGCGGCCAAGCTGGCGGCGGAGGTGAGTTTATCTTTTGTATATTGGGATAAATTGATAGCACTTTTTCTTTTTCTGGTGCTTTTGCCTTCAAGTTTTAATTTGTGTATGTTTCTTGGTTAAAGATTGATTTTTTAAGGTTGCTATTGTATTAGAAATTTTTGGGTAATTGATTGGTGGAAAGGAAGATGAAAACAATGTTACTTTTTTTCCCTTTTTTTTCTCGACTCAGCTTCAATAACACTTAAATGACATAATCAAAAAGGTATGTACTGGATTACTTAGTTTTTTATGTTTATGGTTTGTTATGATTTTGCGGTTTAAAAAATTGTTGCTTTTGATTTAGGGTTCTTTTCAACTGAAATGGGTATCTATTGAAGCGTGGTTCTTTATTGATGATAAAAAAGGTATGATTTTTGTTGGTGAATCATATGGTTTGTGTAAATATAGTACTGAACAAAGTAGAGAGTTTGAGTTTGGACAATGAGTACAGGTGAAGAAGTTGTAAAAAGGAATAAACCGACGATGAAACAGTTTTTATAATGGTCATCTGAATTTTTGGCGGTCAAACGGCCCTCGAAGGCTTTTCCAAACAAGGGGCTAGATTTAGTTTTGGTTTGGATTATGTGACTATAATGAATAATGAAAGGGTGTTCATTAGATGGTCTATAAAAAACTTATTGCCTAATTAAATTTTCGATAAAACCTTATAAACTTTGTCATGTAAGGTAAGGAGGTAAAAGTTGATTGTAATTTTTTATCTGATTGAATAATGAAGCTGTTTGTGTACAACGAGAAAAAGACCGTGTGGCAGCACGCACCAGGTGGTAGAAAATGCTCGACGGTGAAGCTAAAGCTAAATTGGAAGGAAAGTGAAAACGATGACCTTGAAGCGGAAGCATCTCGGCGAGAATTATTGAAGGTATTGAAGCTTTAATTGTCATGATATTTGGTATGTAGAAAGAGGGAAATAGATTATGGCAATAATGTGTTATTTGTAAGAGGTTTTGTATGCAAAAAATAATCTTTGTGTGTTATATGCGCATACATAAATGTTAGACGACACATGTAAGGAAGTAATAGTATTGCAATGCACTAGGTTCGGTAATCTTAGAAATATGTATTAAGTTCCGGTTTGGTGTCTATTGCTTCTAGCCTTCTATTAACAACACATACGAATGTCTAGAAGGCTAGAAGGCTATTGCTTTTTTACATGTGTAACTTTTTATTACCCCGGTTTGGTGTCTATAGCTTCTAGCCTTCTATTCGCGACTTTTAAACGCCCACAACCATCAAGCGGCCAATCAGTAGCCTAACAAGACCGCAGGGGTAATAAAAAAAGTTACAATGACATTGGAGCCTCTCAGAAACCACCAACACTGATTACACATGAGCGAAATGAATACAAAGGTATATTCTTCTTTCTAAGAATCGGAAAAAAAACAAACCTGATATGAGGTGACTTTTATCTTCAATAGTGGTTCAATTTAATTTCGGCTTTTTTTAACTTTGATGGTGTTTTTTTTATTAGCAAAGACGTACAAAATAGTGGTTATAGCCATTGTGCAGAACATCTTCGTAAAGTTGGTATACAGTTTTATTGCATTTTTTATGTTATTTAGTCTTGGGTATAGGTTATTCGAACTCATACTCTGACTGTTTGCAGTTCAGGTAAGCCGTTTTTGGGTAGCTGACTTGGTCATGGTTTCTTGCAGGTTACCGTGCGAATGTTCACGGCCTTTGTTACTATTCCAGTTGTTCACGGCCTTTGTTAAGTATTTGATGGTGAGTTAATGATTTGTTGTTAATAGATTCTACAAAGGCAGGCTCAGGATCAATAAGCTGGTAACGAAAGTCAACTCAGGAAGAAACTATAAATCTTGCTTTTGTAATATGAATTTGCTTTGCGATATGTGCGAGTGTGTTTTATGATTTTGCTTAACTGGACTCTGTCTTTTATGCATCCATATGTTCAGCAGGTGGAAGGTAGTACAATTAAGCTTGACCAGAGCCTGGTCATAGTCAGGTATAATGTCAAATAGAAAGGGCTAGATGCATATCTTTATATAACCTGACCGAAACTATTAAAAACGATCTTATCAAGCTTATGCTTGATGTTATTTCAAAATTGTTACCGTTCGGGTATAAAGCTTTATTTCAGAGGCTTACCTAAAATAGTGGCTAATAAGTAGTTCATGCAAAAAAAAAAACACACCCAAACACCCCATAAGAATTATCACAAGGCAACACACAAAATAAAGATCACAAGGTTTGTGTGTTTCAGTCAACATGCGACTGTTATAACATACTTCTTTGGAAAAGGGGTTAGGATTTACGGTCAACGGTTGGGTAATGCTGTTTTGATTATATGTCCTGGTATATATTGACGTCGGTTGCTAGGGGTTATTATAGTAAGGCTTTTGCGATTTTTTCAACGTTGACTATTTATGCATTTGTTAAGTGGGCTATTAGTCTTAAAAATTTGTGTTTCAACTGATTACAACAAGAAGGCTATAACGTTTGTGTGAAACCTCATTCGAAAAGCAGTAATGCAACTTATTTTGAAGTGCCGTTGTTGCATAACCAAACAAGCTCTACAATATTTGACCGGGGCACACACAAAGATACATTTAATCAAGGTAACACAATTGACTATGCGTAGTTTAAACCTTATATTTATATCCGTAAAAGTCTAACCCTAAGTTTAATGCAGGTTTAATGAAAACACTTGTAAATCCCCTTCTATCACGTATACCTTATCACACAACAAGAACACGTATAACAAACACCGCGTTATACACAAACCGATGTTATGCGAAGAGAGAAGCAAGAAAGATTAAGATGAGAGATGGTGTCTTGATGTATAGATCGTATGTATGTTTAGAGATAGAGAAGAAAGAAACTTTATTCCAAAGAAAACACACACACACACACTCAAGCACACCCTCGAATGACCATTTGAGGGGTATTTATCTCTAAATACAAGATGCCCTAAAGGGCTTTCTATGGGCTTCTTGGGCTTGGACATGGGTTGGATTGGATATAAGGCAAGCTTAACTAAACTAATACCCATTTAGCTTAGTCCAATCCACGAGCCCGTTGACTATTCTAGCACGATATCTAACACACGTAACAAAGTTCCTAAATGTGAATGACCATCACTTCTAATAAAACTATTAAGGCTAACAATCTCCCCCTAAGGGGTGGTCATTCAAAAGATGCTCCACTTGATTTGGTCTTTACTTTTCTCGAGCTTGAACTTTGTGCGTAGATATAGAATAGTCTTAATTCTTTGTTCCTTCATGCTTTGTGATCAGATAATGTGGTTGACTGCCGTTGTTAACTTCGTTGGTTTGGTGTCTCCACGTCTTTCTCCACCATGCTCACACTTCTATTTGTCTTTTGGTTACCAATGATGTGGTTCTCGAGTCTTTAAACTTTGTAGATTCTTTGACATTGTGAAGAATCATCTTTAACTTTTAATGTTGCCTTTGATTTTGATGAGAACTTTCATGTGTTGTTGGTATGAGCATGTGGAGAATCTGCACGATCAATCCGCTCCGGAGCTTCCATAAGAGAACATAAAAGCAGGTTAGTAATAAGCGGATTCCGGCTCTTACAAGTTTGAATTTCGAGGGTGTTATGACATAGTGTGAAAACACATCTCTAATTCTTACAAAGGCCGTTCTGAACTGAGTCCCACAAGTGAGATAACGCGATATACGAAGTACATCTGATTCGGATAAGTCATTGAAGTACACGAAGCATCACTCCACGATTGTAGACCGTTTGAGACACACTAAGCGTAATCCACGGGAGTTACGAGTGACTGCTTGTCGGTGGCTTGATGTTGACCACGCGGGAGTTTCCATTCAATCCGAAGATCACGGATGTGAAACTTCTCATAAATGTTACGGCAGTTGCTAAGATCTGCGTGGGACTCTAGAATATATCACTTGTGTCCTTATAGATGAGCAATGGCGATGTCATGTCAAGTGTTCCTATGAGATCTTTTGATGAATCTGTGGCTCTAGACTCAATAGTGCATTTTGGTTTTCACGATCGGAGACTAGGAGAGGGTCTCCTTCTTCAATATCAACAATCTCTAAGAGAAAGTCGATAGATTATGTAGGGTTCCAGTGAGAATGAAACAAATCCTTTTGAGAAGTGAGTGGCTAGAAGGTTTAGTGCGGTGTGTCACTTTGGGTCCATGGCGTCTTTGTCTTGATACAGTGTCATCTTAGTGACAACCAATGAGCAGATGAGTTGAACCGGTTTTACGCCTAAGGTTGAATATGGAGGCTATTTCTTTTCACCCTTTTTCATTATATTTCTTTTTAATTCTTCAACCCCTTCTTTCTCCTTTCTCACATTACTCCTTTTTTCAATCATTCCTAAGGACTTCTAGTTCTAAACTATTTGTGATGTCCTTGGGTAGATCCTCCGACTCTGGCGGATCATAGACGAATTTTCCTATCCTTAGTCACCTTATAACTCCATGATCGTCCTATTGTTGCCATAAAACCATTTTCTTGAAAATCTCTCGGAGTGTTTATGATAGAAAACATGTTTGAAACACTCCGTGAGTTTTATATTTTCGGAAACACTCCCCTACACATGTGCTTATAAGTTTTGACAAACGCACATAGAGGTGGGAGTTCGCACTTTTTGAATTGATCGACTTTAAATGAACTAGGCCGATTCGAGACACGTTTACATCACTAGAGAACTAGCTTGAAATTATTACCGTCTGGTCAAGCCATAGAAAGTTTCTCGAGATGGTACATGATTCCTCGTCAATTCATTGGTTCCGTCTGAGTCGAGCTCATTTTAAGATTCAAACAACGATCATTAAAACTTTTTGATCACATTTTAATCACGTCTCCTCCCCCTCAAAAATAGCATATACGTGATATTTTTGATATCAATGGATTAAACAACATTTTATAATCTTTTGGGGAGACAGACGGATTTGATTTAAGCATGAATTTGGAACATTTTTGTTTTATACTCCCCCTTTAATAAAGCATAATCAATTAAAGGGTTTTAGAAGGAGTTATCTTGAGCACAAAATATTTTTTAAAAGATTTTGAAAATCTTTTTGCATAATCTTGAAAAAGGTGCTCAAGATGATGATGATTTCTCACCATTTTTAAATGTAGTGCACTGAAGCGTACACTAGTGATTTTTCTATAAAAGCACGAGTTTTGATTTGAAATAATCAAAAGTCATCATTTGGTCCGGGTTTCGTCTTGATGTATCGAAAGCCATTTTGAAAATTTTGAGAAGCGACATGTTTGAAAAACATAAAAGAACTCTCGCTCAAGCATCTGTACATGCCCGTATCATTGTTGAATGACATTTCTAAAAGCGTCTGAAATATCGATTATACAAGAGACATGTCGTGAGAAGAATATTTTGTATTTTTGATTTTCTATTGTTTTGTATTTTTGAAAGTTTTATATTTTATATTTTGTTTTGTTGGTTTTCAAATTTTGTATTTTGTTTTTCAAAATATTTACAGTGAAGCTTTGGAAAATCATTTTCAAGAAGATTCGAGAAGACGTTCTAACTCCTCGGGGGTTAGGCTTCGCATTCAATTCGTCGAACTAAATCATCAAACCTTTCTTTTGGAAGGGCTTTAGTAAATAGATCGGCGAGTTGGTAATCTGTCTTCACGAAAAATAATTCAACAATACCTTCTTCCACATGTTCTTTTATGAGTGATAGCGGACTCGATATGCTTAGTCTTTGAGTGATGAGCAGATTGCATGATATGGCTATGCCACTTTCGAGTCACAATACATAGGTATTTTATCGAAAGTAAAGCCATAATCGTGAGTTGTGTTCTCATCCATAGAACTTAAGCACAACACGCAGATAGAGACACATACTCGCCTTGGCCGGTTGAAAGTCCAGGTCAATCTTGTTTCTTTGAAGACCGGTGACTAACTTTTCACCCAAAATTGTGCTCCTCCGGATGTACTTTTGTAAACTTGATCACTGCGTGGTCCGCGATCCGAAAAGGCAATTAGATCAATCCGGTTCGCCGGATACTAAAGTCCCATGTGAATGGATGTCTTGAAGTATCGAAGATCCGTTTAACCTCTTTGAGGTGCGATTCGGTGAGCTTTGCACGAAACCGTGCTAATAAGCAAGCAACAAAATGAATATCGGGTCGACTAGCGATAAGGTACATGAGAGAACCAATCATGCTCCGATATTTCTTCGGATCAATAGGTTTCCCAAACAAATCGGCTCTAATTTTTGGTGAAGTTACCATTGGTGTTCGACCGAATCACAATTATCCATACCATGATTTTTCAAAATCTCAGTTGTGTATTTAGCTTGATTTATAAAAATTCCACGAGGGGACTGATGTATTTGTAAACCAAGAAAGAATTTTAGTTCCCCCATCATGGACATTTCAAATTTGCTTTTCATGAGATTTTCAAAGTGTTTTGAAAGATTCGGATTAGTGGACCCAAAGATGATGTCGTCCACATAAATCTGAACAATCAAAATGTCGTTTTTGCATTTTTGTGTAAACAAGGTAGGATCAACTGTTCCTTTGGTGAAATTGTTTAGGATAAGGAAAGAGGACAGTTCGTCATACCATGCTCTCGGAGCTTGTTTCAATCCATAGATTTCCTTTTTGAGTTTGTAGACGTAGTCTGGATGTTCCATGTCTGAAGCCTTCAGGTGACTCACGACACTTCTTCTTTCGAGTTCCATTCAAGAACGGTCTTAATGTCCATCGATAAACCGTGATGTTTTGTGAGTTCGTAGGCTAAGAATATCTGATCGCTTAAGTCTAGCTACCGCGTGAATGACTCTTCAAAGTCTATCCTTCCTCTTGTCTGTATCCTTTGGCCACAAGGCGAGCTTTGTTGCGGTCTGATCGTCTCTTCATCCATTTTGTTCTTCCATAACCATTTGAGATCAATGGCGAATGTCAATTGGTCTTGGAACCATTTCCAAGAGTCATGAAGGCGATATTGGAGAAGTTCCTCCCGCAACGCTTCTATCCATGCGGGTTCGCCATTGCCTCGCGAATGTTCTTTGGCTCTATATTGCTAATTGAGCAAAGGTAAATACATAAGTCGCAATCGGTGGCAAGTTAGCGTCTCGTCTGAATTGGCCTTGAAGGTTCACCAATAACTTGTTCAATTGGGTGGTCTTTGTCCACTTGAGTAGAAGGATACCGTTGGTTATCGTGTCGCGAGTTAGATGGTTCTCGTAAGCTTGAAGATGATGCGGTGATTCCGTAGCAAGCGAGTTTTCAAATAAGTCTTCATCTAACGTTGCATCGTTTTGGTTTTGGTTTTGCTCATCAACTCTTTGGTAGAGCGGGTGCAATAACCGGAGTAGATGTAGATGATGTTGATGGAGTTGGTGCATTAGTTTTGACCGTTGTAGATGCATCTTGTTGGTGGTGGAGGATGATTTTGGCGGGTGCGGCGGAATCTTGGGTTTGATGCATTTGTCGAAGTTCCACCATAGTATTCATCGAACATTAACTCAAGAAATTCTCCCATTTTAGGATTGTCAAACTAAGTTGATTGAGCTCGTTGAGGTCACGAGTCCCGAACGATGTGTCCAGTCTGCTTTGGTTTAGTGCGGGTTCTAGGCGAGTCTCCGAAGCCATGTCGAACTTGATACTTACAATAAATATTGTTATTCACATGTTGCTACAAGCAGTTCTGCTATACCATAAGATCATCTACCAGTTTATGCTAACAACTATGGTAAGTCATATTTTCAATAGTAAATGGCACAAAAAAATGTTTTACATATTTGTAGCAACTATTAACAGTTGAAAATATCTTAAATGCAGGAGTGGTCAGAAAAGATATTAATGAGAATGGTGCAGGTAAAAAACTTGAAAATGGTTCAGGAAGTTGTAACACACAATTGACAGATGAAATGGCAGCCAACAAAAACACAAATGTGCAATCAAAAAGACAATGTAGAAATAGAAATAGTAACAATCACAAAACAGAAAGATTACTCAAGGTAAGTAAATTGTATTTTCCTATTTTATATTTAACTTTTTCTTAGTTTTATACTAAAGTAGTCTCATAATGCCAATGTATTACTGATTATATACATTGATTTTAACATAATTCAATTGCAGAAATGTCGCCATCATACATTGATTTGGGCGATGCAGATTGGACATGCAAACATTGAAATGCATGTTTTTGGTATGGTGAGCATCTCAAACGGTATGACAAAGACAAGAAGATACGATATAATCGTTGCTGTAGAGTAGGCAAGGTTACTCTTGAATGTAATATTTACTTTGTACAAATTACTAATGTTTATAGTAAATCAACTTATGATAATGTCTTTATAAATCATTTGTTTTATACCAACGGAATCATAGCGTCCCATGACAGCGCTGAGGTTACCCTTCGTTCTTGTCATTTGACACTTTCAGTAAAGCTTGAATCACAAATAAATAGTTTTGCAAGTGTGTTTTATACATATACCATCTAAGATATATATATATATATATATATATATATATATATATATATATATATATATATATATATATATATATATATACATTATATATAAGAGGCGTCTGCATAAAATGTCACTTAAGATCCCATAATCTTAAATCATATTTCCATGTCATCATTATATTTATGTGGCATTTTTTATTTTTTAAATGACATGTGACATTTTAATTAATATATGTACAAATTTTTTTAAATAAATTGTAAATTTCGTTTTTTTTGTTATTTTTGAATTTTAAAATTTTTACAATTTTTTTAAATAAATTGTAAATTTCGTTTTTTTTTTTTTTTTTTTGTTATTTTTTTATTTTAAAATTTTTTATTAAAAGAAGACATTTGTTGGAGTTGAACTTGGGTCATTCATGTGTTTTGTAAACAACTTACCACTAGAGTAGATTGTTTTTGATTTATATCTTTCAAATCAATATAAATAAAGAGATTATAAAAAATTCTCGAATTTTTATTTTAGGTATGTATTTTTGAAGATAACAATTAAAATAAATTATGATATATATTACTTAAAAGATAAATATACCATATATATTTTTAACCTGTTTTTTTTTGTGTATAAATACACCCTAATATCTTATTCCTAAACATAATTATCCCTAAAACTATAATTGAATTTAACAGGTGAAGAATATCTTTTTTGTTGTACAGGTGAAGAATTCTTTTTTTTTTGTCGAGTTTGAGTTTAACATATTTTTTTATCAGATATCATATATTGTTTTTACTTTTTTGACTTCTTATCAATTTTTACTTGCATCCATAGAAGAGTCATCATTACCGAAGGGCAAAGGTTTTTTAGGAGATTCCAAACAACATCGTTTCATATTACGATTATATAGTAAATGTTAGCTTTTGCAGGTTCTATTGGCCATAGTATGGATTCTCAATATTCTTCTATTGACATGTGTAATGAGGTTTGCGAGGAACCTAGGCCAGAAGGTGCAGCCTATGTTCACCTAGAGGTTTTGCTTCTTCTTTTTTTTTTTTTTTTTTTTTTAATTCTCTATTTTAATGTGTTATTATGCGGTGAGTATCTTAACTTTTCTTACGTAAAGTGAATATACACACTTTACGTCAAAACCAAAACCAGTAGTTGTCAATATGCCAAAACCAGTAGTTGTCAATGAAGTATTAGCATTCAGGTAAATTTTAACACTGGGCCATTTATTTTTTCCTTTCTTATTTAATTATTTTATCTATTTTATAGTTTACTGATTGAAGTTTTGAATTTGTGTAGTATTTTCACTGCGTATTATAGAGACCGTCCTTTATAGTGTGGCCAACTGAAGGTGCCACTTCTTTTTTAAAGTGTTTTTAGTTTAGCACATTACCTGCTAATCGAATCAAATATGATCGAATAACGCAAAAGAGTTAAGGCCACTTGACAGCAATTTTCTTATATTATCATGGTCATTCAGGTAGCCTAGCACTGTTAGACTCAATTAAGATGCTCATATCTCACGGTAAGCATGCAATGGAGAACATCGATATCCTGTTGCCCGACAAAGAAAAATAGAGTGACTGAATCGAATGAAGCCGAGACATGGTAATCTATGAAGCTAAATACATTGTGGCTCTTTTTCATTTTTCACAATTGTTCTAAACTATGATGCCATCTAATTATATATTTGTTTTCAGAAACATTTAAATACATCTCT
Source organism: Chrysanthemum lavandulifolium (assembly GCA_022545495.1). Taxonomy (NCBI): domain Eukaryota; kingdom Viridiplantae; phylum Streptophyta; class Magnoliopsida; order Asterales; family Asteraceae; genus Chrysanthemum; species Chrysanthemum lavandulifolium. The sequence continues at coordinate 196,992,301 of CM040239.1, forward strand.
TCACAACTCATTATCAGAAGCAATGCCCACAGATGGTCCTATTTGAAACTCCCATTGCAAACCACTCGAATTAAAGTTTAAAATTTTTAAAAATATTATTAAAGAAGTAGGTAATAATTTATAAAAATTTACCAAGAAAGTAGCAATGAACAATATTATCCATGCTATGACATTCTTCATGCCATGGACATGCAGTTAGTGTTTTATTTTTCCGAAATGTTTTATATTGCATGTGGTAAGTATCATCCCGCTGAACGATGGGGCTGCTCCAAAGTTTGCTCAAGGAGATGCATAGATTGTTTTGTGTTAATATGTTTTCAGAAGCCATATATGTGATATTGGAATTACCTAGGCATTTGCGGATTTTTAGGAAATGTCATATGATTTTTGTCGCGTGAACATTTAAGAATTTTTCTAAAGGTAGCATTTCGACATTGTAACCTTTCATTTGCTCTTAAATAGTCTGCTTTCCCTGCACAAGATAAAAGATTGGATGCTCTATTGATATGTACGAATGAGGTGTTAATGTATCTAGGATAGAACTTAAGACTAACCCCGCAAAGTATGTCTGAAAAGGCAGTTTCTTTGGATGAGCTACAAGAGATGCATCAGCAGGTATACACTATCTTGGCAAGTTTATCTCTATACTATTTGTACTCAGTATGTATTTATTTTAGTTAATAAAGCTTACAAAGTATCAAGTGCTGGCAATAGCAGCGTACTTTAGGCCAATTCAGACATCAGGTAATATGATGTATCTTTAAGCAACGGTTTTTTGCCCATTTTTAGGACCAAAATTTTGTCCAAGCAACTGGCTGGATTTTCAAATAGCGATTGAATAACAGCAATTGAACTACAGATAATCTTTGTTAAAGGACAAAAACTTGAAGTATATTGCTATCTTACGTGATAAATAGAAGTATATTGGCTGCAATGGGTATCGGCATAATGTCGGTTGCTTATGTGTGCATTCCACCCTATGTTTAGAGTTAAAATTGTGTGTTTATGATTTTTGCCTTTTGGGTTAACTACATATTGTCTGTTGGACACGGACATTATATTTATCGCCGTATAATAAATATCTATAATTTCTATCTATAACATATTACTCTTTGCGTACTTGGATATCGTTTTGTGGCTGCAGGTTACTTCATGAGCGTAAACCCATCTTATAGTTTAATCTCGGTTTCTGTTGTCATAATATTGGCTTTTTGTATCTTATTTTGAAATGTAACTTCAAGAATATCTAATTTGCGCTATCCACAGAAAATAGGCATACGACAAATGGCAACGTTGGATGCACTAAACCAAGACGTGTGGCATCCATTAGCATCGCTAAAAGAGTGACTGAATCGAATGAAGCCGAGATTTGGTAATCTATGATGCTAAATGCATTGTGGCTCTTTTTCGTTTTTCACAATTATTCTAAACTATGATGCCATCTAATTATATATATTTTTTTCAGAAACATTTGAATACATCTCTTCACAACTGAAGAAATAGCCCTGCAATTTTGGTAGTCTTGCTTTATTATTTATCAAAGTTGAGAACTTTGTTACCATGTTCCAGTAAAGAAGTAGTTGTGGCTATATTTTTGGATCTTTTAATAATTTTAGATCTACCCATGAATCACGGTATAATAATTCATTTGTCACTTGCTTGTAGGCTACAATCCAAGAAGTGCATGTTCAGAAGGCGCTGGATGATCACGTACATAAAAAAGGTACGCCTCTTCCCTCAAAACCCTAATGATGAATCCTTTCTAGATGCTCCTAATAATGGTGTCGTGCCTACCATAACTTTTGTATGGCAGGTTAGTTTTCGAAGCAATATGTAATGAAAGGGAAATCGGACTTAGCATCAGTCTTATCGATATTAATCTTCAGTTAACATTTAATGAACATTTCGCGAGTTTTTTTTAAGCTTAGTTTAACTTGTGTAACAACTTTTAAAGATGGTATGTCCATACAGGTTGCAGAAGTGTTACCTATAATGATGCTTGGAACTGCGTCTTTGTATCAGTCACATCCTTGGGTTCTCGCTGTTGTCCCTAATGGAGAGGCATTAGGGATTCTTGCTAATACAACAATGCGTTGTAAGGTGCTTGAAATTCATAACTTATAGTAATGTCCAACTTATCAAATAATTTGATGTTATAGTCATCATACACATGTTTTGTTTTTGATATATTCAATAGATTGATTTGCGTAAATAATCAATAGTAAAGTTTACCGCCAATCTTACTTTTCCTTTCTTACCCGCCTGTGAACCACCACTTGTCGAAAACGTGTACAGAAAACCAATCAAGTTAGCACTATTTTCCAGAACAACAACCACTTAATTCCCCAAATTGTTGCATAAGACTAACAAAATCGACATACAGAACTCTTTCGCTTGATGAGTAATGCTCAAGATGAATCTTTCAAAATTGTGTGTGACCCATCAAAGCTTTCAGCTAATGTGGCTAAGACTGCTAATGATCTCGGGTTTATCTGAGGTGGATAAGATACTTGATAACAAAGAAACTATACCAGATGAAAGAGGGGCTTCGTGGTTTCGTAGATAGAGTAAAATCCTGAATAATGCTGCTAAAGAATTCTTTTTACCACAAAAAGACCTGGATAAGATACTTGATCAGTTCCAATAAGCCTTTGATACGACTGAAAAGAAGATAAATAAAAAAATGTTGCAGCAACAATCTGTTTCACTTACAGTTTCGAACCATTCCCAATACCTCAACAATTTGTTTTAGTCCATCGTGATTTATTATAACCTTCTTCCCATTCGTATGCTTTGATAGCTTCAACAAACCAGCAATCGCGCCTTCTTCCCATTCAGATGACGAAAGTAGTTTCAACAGTAAAGGGATCACTCCAGCTTGGATTAAACAAAACCAATTTTATATATTCGGTTTTACAATCAACTTGATCACATAAGCTGCTTTACACTTCTGTTTCACCGTCCCATTTCGCAATCTTCTCACCAAATACTCAATTAGAAACTTAACCGCCTCAGCAGATATAGGACTCCCTGGTAAAATAGTCGAAGAAGTATTGCGGCTCAGCTAATGAAACTTGATATCGAGACCCCATGATTGATACAATATTGCTGAATAACTTTCGTAAGATTTACATTAGTGACCAACTCTATTGATGCTAATCTTTCCTGTTTTCGGGCATATCAAATTGCCGATTTCAATCACTTTTGTGCGAGACACGATCATATATCTGACCGGTGGAAACAGTCACCAGATCAGTCATTAACTCTAAAGAAATCGGGCATCGGAAATCCTCATGGTTTAAACAGCTGAGGATTTCCAAATTCCTTCTTTTAACTAATTCATTTTCGTTATATTCGACTAAATTATTTTCGAATAAAACGCCTCCACAATACCTCATAAACCCAGCTAAAGTACCTAACAAAATGTTTATCATGCTCCTTCTTATTGTTCTCTGAGCAACTTTCATCATCTAGAAATTTTATTTTATTATGACAGTCACTCCAAGTACTAACATCACCTTTTACTTTTTTTAACCTACCGCCGTCACATTACTCCCTCACAAAACCACCACCTAAACTCATATCTTGTCCTCCTTTTGTAAAGGTTTTTCTGACATCATTTTCACATGACATTTGGATGATATGTTTAGCATCATGCAGCTTTTCAGTTGTCCCTCAGACGAATAAATGTCTGGAAGACATTGACAAATGTATTAATGAAAATCGTTCTGATGGATGTGCAATCATTTATTGTCTATGGAGGATGGACTGTGTAAAAGTTGCTGAGAAGTTGCAGGTTTTCTGCCCTTTTTTTATATCTTAACTTATTATGGTCTGGAGTAGTAAAAACACAGGTAACAATACGTGTTGGCAGTTTTGTAAGTTCATCAGTTGGTTCTTAATCCAGTTGTATATAATTTGTTATAATGTGCTCAACTTCCACGGTGAACAGAGGTTGAAAGAGAACGACACTCTAGAGAAGAAGGTCATGGAGCTAAACCTACATGTTCTATTAACTCAAACCTCTTTAGAAACTAATATTTAAAATATTATCTACAATTTGTCCTAATGGCACTATACAAAAGTCACCTATGCTTTATGCCATTGAATTAGCATAAACTGCACAGTTAAGGAGCACCATGGGTGCTAATAATGTCAATCAATGTTCCTTAGTGTCAAAGTACTTGTCCATGTCTTTTGAGTTGACACAACGACGTCTATGTATTAATTAAGAAACAATTAGTAATTTGATATGGCCACTTTTATATATTTCCAATATTAACATTTAAAAAGGAATGCAATTATGTTGGAACAAGATTGAAAACTTAATAGATATGGGCATGTATTGTCTTCAAATACTCTACTATAAAAGCTTGTCGATTGTGTGTTAAGTGAGCCCAGGGTCCATCACATTTGTCAACCCTTTCCCAACATTTGTTTCAAAAACCTTAGAGCGTGATTATGGAACGGGGAAAGTAGGAAATAATTATGCCTCCGGCCTGCCTCAATTATGAAATGTTGAATTTTACAAACAAAACAAAAAACTCATAAGAAATGAAAGAAATTGAACTGTAACAACTTATAAATCCCGGATACGGACAAGTGATATGCTATTAGCTAACGCCTCCTGCTAAAGCGGACAATATCACTACGTTGATAATGTTACATGAATATTCGCTAAATTGTCATTTGGTCTTTAAAAAAAAGATATATGTAACTTTCAATGACTTAAATTTATAAATGATCAAATGACAATTTAGCCATTGAGTAGTTTGGTCTTTAAAAAAAAGATATACCCATCAAAGTCTTTAATTTATAAATGATCACACGTCATTTTTTTTGATTAATTTATGATAGTTGGACGTGAAAGGATATGGGGTGTCATGTCTTATGAAGAAGCAGTGGGCTTTGTCCGGAGACAACTAATGCAACACAATGACTCTCAACGGTGTGCTACAGAACTCAATAATCAAGCGCTGCGCCTACACACAAGCGACAATCTCACAGCAATTTTCATTTGCTTCTCTTTTCGCATTGTGCCTCCAAAGTCGTGGCGTCCAACACGTGGATTCTGAGAAAATGCACAGTACCCACGAGACGATATGCTTCAAGACAAAGAACATAACTCGCCATATTCTCAAGATTATACCATCCGACGGTACGTTTGCTAAATTTGTGTTGGTTATAAACTTATTATGTTATAATTAAATGTGCATTGTTATAAATTGAGATGTTAAATTTGACTGATTTATTGTGTTCAAAGTTACTATAATGTATATGGAGGTACAAATGGGCGGTATCTATACTACGAAGCAAGTGCTGGTGCAACTAATGATAGCATGATTTTGTAAACACAGATGACACACTAAAAATTCAGAGACATATTTTTTACTAGACAAAAAACATTTGTTGTTCACCCAGCCTGAATCCATTTTGACCCGTACAAGAAAATGGGCCATTAGAAAAACCAATCCATTTTGACCCGTTACTCGACCCACCCATCTTGCCACCACTAACAACTGCATGAGTGAAAACCAAGCTTCTAGATTTGACCCGTTACTTGCATTGCATCCTTGAACAATCGCTTTTTCAGAATATATATTGCTTCATACTGAATTTGATTTTGGAGACATCAACGAATGTGCCGACCCTTCTACAAATGATTTTGATTTCACTGTATGAATACACCAGGAAGTTACATATTTTCTTGCCCCACTGTCGTGCTTCCTCGCTGGAAATTCGTGTCTCAGTTTGTTTGTTAGGCACGCATCCATACTCTTTTCTTAATTTTTAGAGTAAAATCTTGACTGATTTATATGATGTTTTGGTCATTTTTGGCTTCTTTATAATGGGATTAATTTTGATATTTAATTCACTGCATCAAACAATCTGATACTTTCTTTAGTATTATATAAATGTTAGATATGTACTATAAATCTATCTTCTGTGACATTGGACACACTTTTTAATGTATTTTTTTAATTCGTAACATTTTCAATATCCATTTTACTACTAGATCGCTATTATAAACTCATATTTGGACACACAGCAAGGTGGTCATCATCCAATAGTAATGAGTCACAATGCAAGGTTATAAGTTGTAGCAAGTGGAAAGGATCACGATGTGCAATATAAATTGGATTATATTGTTTCAAACATGAATACCACTCTATCGACTGTTAGTATAATTAGTCCGAAAAAAGGAACGTAGTTTGCAACTTGTGCGTTAAATATTGTACGTATGTTCTAGGAATTCTATATACCACCATTACACCATAAAGCTTGAAAAGTTACAGTTTATGGCTGCTACTGTCCCCGATTATCCAAGGGCAGTGGATGATGGAATGTACCGCGCCGTCGATATCTATCTCAAGGTGATCATTAACTCATAACTTTTGATTAATGTAACAAATTGAGTAGTTTGGCATATGCATCACACTTCCTAAATCTACATCTTCAAAAACAGAACACCAAAAATAGGAAGAAAAAAAAAACCCCAATCTAACTACACCAAAACACCACCGCCAAAAATATAAATCCACCAACAAAACCAACCATTCACTTTTTACAAACCATAACACCACATATAATCAGATCACAATTAGGCAAAGCAACAACAATATCATACAATAAACCTAAATAATAAACCCAAAAGTGCCGCATTAAAATGAACAAAACCTAACACAATCAGGCAAACACTGATAAAATAAAAACCAACAAAACCCAAAAAAACAAAACAAAAAAAAAGAGATACAAAGATTAGATACCTTTGATAAAAATATTAGACAAACAGAAACTAATATTGAAAGTAACCAGAAAAGAAAGACTAAATCAAACTCATAAAATGCATGTCTCGAAAAATATAAATGAGATGAGGAGTATAAAATGTGTTAAAATGAACCTATAGTAGATGGCTATGATTGCCTAATTGACAAATATTGTAACACAACTTTGAAAAAAAAACCATTACATGCAAAAAATGCATTTAAGAAAAAAATATAAAAATTGATTATTAAAAAAAAAATAACATTAATCATCCGGAAAAAAAATCCGAAATCAATCATGTATTCGTCGTCAATATCATTAAAGTTAAGTACAAATTAGGGTTCCAACAATATACTTTTATCTTCAAAAATAACGGTAACTAATACCCTAAACGTACAAACCGGGCCAGGCCATTTTATCCTATAATAATTTTGAAGAAAACGTCATACATATATTCTTATTCGTTAAGTTTTTGGATTTAGCACAACATTATCCATATATAATTGCGCTTCGCAAGTGAAAAAAAATTCTAAAACCAATTAAAAAACAATGTGTAAATATGTTTATTCAACAATTTGGATAGAGTTTAAAAAGGGCAATAACAACACTCATCGGTAAAAAAAAAAAAAAAAAAAAAAAAGTGTAAATATGTTTATTCAATAATTTATATAGAGTTTCAAACAAAAAACGGCAATAACAAGATCATCTAAACATTATCTAAATTTGGTAAAAAAATCAACTGGAAGCACCTATATACAATAAGTAAATAAACATAATTAACAAAAACAAAATAATAATAATAAATGTTAATAATATTATCAAATGTAAAAAATGTTCATGATTAATATTGTTTAGAACAAAATGTTAGAAAATAGTTACCTCCTTTTAGCCGTTTTATGGATTATGGTAACATCGGTTATAGTTCTTAACCGTTTAATTTAACTTTTATTAACTTTTTAGTATATATTTTTTATATTAAATCCTAAAAATAAAAACTACAAATCAAAGTTCTTACCTACTTTTAGCCGTTTTATGGATTATGGTAATATCAATTATAGTTCTTAACCGTTTCATTTAACTTTTAATTACTTTTTAGTATATAATTGTTCAACTAACCCTAAAATAAAACCAAAATCAAAATACTTACATGCTTTTAGCTTTTTATGGATTATGGTAACACAATTATAGATCTTAACCGTTTCATTTAACTTTTAATTACTTTTTAGTATATATTTGTTCTACTAAATCCTAAAAATAAATACATAAGTCATACCAGTCCATCGGACGAGTTTTACTACTAGTATACATATATATATATATATATATATATATATATATATATATATATATATATATATATATATATATATATATATCTTGAAACAGTACCGAGCCTAAGCGGCGGTGTCTAGATTTTACGCAAAATTCGACGACCCATAAGTTTCTTTCAAGAAAATGTATTTGTAGCGTTAGAGAATCATTTTCGAATAACTATAATTCGATGCGTGGTTTCATAGCAATAGAAATATACAGTTTTCAAGAAAATTATGTGGGTCGATCTAAGTATGGGAGTATATTTTCTAATGGGATTGTTTTATGTTATTAAGATTTTAGTAATAATAGATTCAAGCATTACAAAAGAAAGCGGTATTATGTAGTTGACAATATTATATTGTAGTTTAGAGGTATAGCCGTCGTGTGACCATCTTTTCTTACTTTGTCGGTAATTTAGCCAATGATAACTATTTTTTATTTACATGTAGCGTTTATCATTTGGTATGTGGCTTTTAAACTTGTAACCTTACAAATTATCACCATAATAAGATTATTTTGTACCATCAATTTGCATAAATATTTAAGTATTGTTCAAAACTATTTGTTTGGGATCTGAAATAATTATCGCTAAAGATAGCAATCTTATTTAATTTTGTGATTCTAACAAACTTACATAACATTATTGATATCTTTGACAAAGGGCTATAGAATATATATTAACTTTTAAAAGGCGATTCATATATCTTTAGTCAAGCCCAAGTGGCGCAAAGACCAACATTTTCAAAATAACATTATACAAATGACAAAGTCGTGTCAAAGCAAAATAAACAACAAAACTACAATTACTTGGTCTCTCATTTTTCAAATTTGTCACGGGTTCCACAACTACTTCATCATTTCTCATATAATTTTGTCAAATTTGAAACCCGGTTCGACCCGGGTGGTTCAACCGGTTGAACCATTCCGGTCAAAAAACAGGTCGATTTAAACCGATTCAACCCGACAAGTTGGGTCGAAAACAGGTCAAATTAAACCGGGTCAACCCGTAGGGTTTGAAGCATCCCGGGTCAACCCGGTTTTCTATGTGTATTAATAGTTTCCTTCTGAAATATATGTCCTCAACATTTCCTCTTTTAGTTTAAACTTTTCACTATTTACTTTTTGGTTTTTCCTTTATATATAGTATAGCAGAGCCTGCCGTGCGTTTGGCGACGGTACCTGTGACGATGCTGGAGAATCGATCTCGATGAGACTGATTCACCAATTTATGTCGATTTCGATGGGTCCTCTCGGTTCATTTTCGGATGGCTTTAAATGGTTAGCCAAACCGGTGGCGACACCGGTTCCCGGTTGAACACGTTGGTCCGGTTCGGTCCGATTAAAAGTATATGTACCATCAACTTGTTAGCTTGTATGAAGTTTTGTGTGTTTTTTTAATTTATATAATGTGTATAATAACAAGTACTTTACATTTTAGGGTGTTATAAAAATAACATTAATTAGTGTGTTTAATTATTTTATATTTTGGATCATGTTGTAGCTTCTTTAAATTGTATGTTATGAAAATTTTGTACTTATTAGTAAGAGGTGTTTTAATTGATTGCTTTTTATTTGGTAGATGTGTTTTTAATTAGCTGTACAATGTGAAAAAACTATTGTACCTTTAATTAATGTGGTGTTTTAATAAGAGTATTAATTACACTATGTATTTCTCTCTCCATTGACCAATTTTCACTTTTTAACTTTTCACTTTTCAACTTTGACTGTTTTTCTATTATATGTAGTGTAGATATAAAATTTAGTGGTTCTAAAATTTAGAGGTCATGTGCAATTACACACGCTCGTCTATATATCTGTCGTTAAGCTACAAAACCTTAGGTTCTTGAACTATGTCTGTAACATAGAGATCAGAGAAAATATAAGAAAAGAAAAAAGACCCGTCAAATGTTAAGAGGTGAAACGGTGAAACAACTGCAAAGTTTTCTAAGTTAACTTGTTAAAAATGTACACGTTCATACTGTTATTCACAAACTTACATAAGAATACCTATATAATATCACTATTTATTAAACTTGTTAATTTTAACTAACTAAACAATGCTTTTAATCCATCAATGATATGTTGCATTTGGGCAAGCAAAATCAATGAATGTGTTGGAGGTGATTTGCAAACAACATCTAGTTTATTATGTTAACCATCATTTGATCTTAGATTCTGCATTTTTACTTGTTATTGTCATGTGGTTAGACGCCTAAGCTTCACAATTTCTACTCATCAGTTCTTGGTGTGTACATCTATAGCCATTTTATTGTCGGTTTAACAATTTATACCTATAGTTCGTACTGCAAGAAGGTCGCTGAGATCATTTATAAGTTTCGAAGAACCTTGACCTTGACTCGTTCTTACTTCTCAACACGTCCCTTCGGCACTGTTGACCTACGTGCTTTTGACATTGTTCTATCTAGAAGTTCAGATGTCATACTAGACAATATAGAATATATATTCACATTCTCTACTACATCTGGCAAATGAAGAAAGTTTCATATGTTGGTGTTGCTTTAAAGTTTAAACTAATGTGTTACGAATAAATACATGTTGTAGGTGTTCCTGAAGTAATTTGACCATGCCTTGCGAATTTATAAAGGAGGACCTTATCAAGTGATCTCATGGATTGTTCTTTAACGTGATAAGGAAATTAAGTGACGGACTTAGAATAATACAACATGACTATTATATTATTATGAAAAAATTACATGTTTGGTCCCCGTGATTTGCTTTCGATTTCATGTTTAGTCTTTTGTTGTTTTAATTGCATCGAGAGATCTTATTTTTAAAACCTTACACACATTTATTTCCTATTTTGGATGGGCGTTAGTTTATCTATTAAGTGTTTGCAATTATTAGTCCTTCTGTTAAGATTTTTACACCGTTAGTCCTCATATTTTAAAATGAATTAAAACTTCGTTTTTATTCGTTCTCGCCCATCTTTTACGTTTTAAATGCTTTTTCACGTTTTAGTAGAATTTTTACGTTTTCGTCGCTTTTTCCTTTTTACGTTTCGTCCGGTTCTAAACGTTTTCATACTTTTTACGTTTTGTTCGTTTTGTTCGTTTTATATGTTTTATCCGTTTTTTACGTTTTTGTCCTTTTTTACGTTTTCTTTCTCTCTTTTTACGTTTTCATCCGTTTTTTACGTTTTGTATGGTTTTTACGTTTTCATCCGTTTTTAACCGTTTTCATATGTTTTTTTTACTTTATCGTTTGTGTTTATACGTTTTTGTCCATATTAACGTTTTCGTCCACTTTTGACGTTTTTGTCCCTTTTTTACGTTTTCGTCTATTTTTAAACGTTTTCAGTTGTTTTTTTACATTTTCAATTGTTTTTATACGTTTTAGTCCGTTTTTTACGTGTTCGTCCATTTTTTACGTTTTAATCCATTTTTTTTGTTATCGTCCGTATTTTTACGTTTTTGTTCTTTTTTTATGTTTTCATCCGTGTTTAAACGTTTTCTTCTTTTTTTTACGTTTTTGTTTGTTTTTATATGTTCTAGTCTATTTTTTTACGTGTTCGTCCATTTTTTTACGCTCTCGTTAATTTTTTTTACGTTTTCATCCTTTTTTTAGGCTTTTGTCCTTTTTTTTTACGTTTTTGTCCGTTCTTTTACGTTTTCGTCTGTTTTTTTACGTCTTCGATTGTTTTTATATGTTTTTGTCTATTTTTACATTTTCGTCCGTTAAAAAACGGACGGAAACGTAAAAAACGGACAAAAACGTTAAAAAAAGACGAAAACGTATAAAAATGAATAAAAACGTAAAAAAAACAGGCGAAAACGTAAAAATGGATGAAAACGTAAAAAACGGAAGAAAGCATAAAAAACGGATGAAAAAGTTTAAAAACGGACGAACACGTAAAAAATGACAAAAACGTAAAAAAAATGGACTAAAACGTATAAAACCAAACGAAACGTAAAAAACGGACAAAATGCAAATAAAATAATAAAATAAGCGACAAAACATTAAAAAAAAAAAAAATAAGCGGATGAAAACGTTTAAAACAGATTTAAATGAAAAAACGGGCAAAACGTAAAAAGCGACGAATACATAAAAGGACAAAAGCGTAAAACATTCTACGAAAACATGAAAAAACGCGTAAAATATAAAAAAAAAAAAAAAAAAAAAAAAAAGATGCACAGCGAATAAAATGAGCTTTTAATTCATTTTAAAAATGAGGACTAATGGTGCAAAAATCTTAACAAAGGACTAACGGTGCAAACACTTAACGGATAAACTAACGGCCCATCCAAAATAAGCACTAAATGAGTCAAAGGTTTCAAAATAAGCATATCCTGGTGTAATTAAAATGATTTGAGGACTAAACTATAACAAACCGCATTTTCGGTTACTTTTCATTTAGGAGATGATTTATACACTCACAAAATGATTGGTACACTCAAATTTATTGTGTTTGGACATTTATACCTCACGGGATGAAAATGTAAGGATATTTGTGAGGGTATAAATGTCCAAACACAATAAATTTGAGTGTACTAATCATTTGTGGAGTGTAAAATCACCTCCTTTCATTTATCTTGAAAAGTTACTATTTACTTTTACTATTTATCCCGTAAAAAATTTTATTTTTATTTTACCATCATGTCAAGAAAGTTGATACTCGACAAGACGTCCTGACGACGTACGTTGAATCCATTCAGAACCGATTTCACAAAACCGTGTCCGAGAATTACTTTAGGGTTTAAAAGTCATTTGGGCATCCCGATATGTCCATAAAACACTATAAATATTAGAAATATGTATTTCTACCATTTTACGACAATTCCACAAGTTTTGGAATTTCGTTTTCGATTCTGCGTTTACGCGAACTCGCGTTTTACCGCGTTTCCGCTCTAAACAACGTTTTAGCACCTAATGAGACTTATCACCCATTTATATATTTATATGGAGTATAATGATGAGTTTCATCATTCCTGCAAGTTTCGTATTTTTACGATACCCGTTTTACGTTTTATGGCTTAACAAATTACGGTTGGCGTTTAACGGAACCAAAACACATTCTAGAACCAAGATAAGACCAAGACTCATCATCCTAGCCACCTCACCATTTGTGACAGCCCATAAGGGGGGTGAATCACCATGCCTTGTGTCATTATCTTATGCCTTAAATTCTAGGATGTTTACATGTGTTGAAACTTACCTTAGAAGCTTTGACTAGTCATAAAAAACTAACATCCTCAAACCCATATAAATACCCCCTGCCCCTTCTATTTCGTCCAATATCACCAACAAAAACACCTTCATTTTGCTAGTTACTTCAAGTATTAATCAAGAAACACAAGCTCTATATCAATTCCAAAACTCTTGTTAAGTTTTGTTTGATCCAAAGTCCGAGTTTCATCCTTCTATTTGCAATCTCCAAGCTAATCAAGAAGTGTTCTAGTAGAAGACTTCAAGTGCCTTCCATCCATCTTCACTTGCCATCAAAGGTGTAGAATTGTTGCCAAAAGTATAGAGACAAGTGCTCAATCAAAGTTCTATCCTTACTAGTTACTCGTTTCTTTAGAAAGCCAAAAGTTATTGCACGTAGAAGTTTCCCGGTTTATCCATCACATCCGTTAAAGCACTTAACATCATTAAACTCTAGGTGAGTTCATAGCCCCACTTTCTATTACTTAATTTTTTACAAACCCTTGGGGAAATAAATGCTTTATTTTAAATCGAACACATTGCTTTCAAATCAGATACTTATCGATTGTCATATTGTCAACAAGTAACCATCATTGCCAAACATAAGTCCCTAAATCATGAACCATTAATCACTGGAGAGAGTGAGCACGAATATTGTGAATAGATCTATTGGGATTGATTAATCCCGTTTGTATTAACCGGGTAGGCAAACAAACGCACTATATTTGAGTAACATTAGGTAAAAATGGCAAATTTACCTATTAAATCGGTACCAACAATTTCTCCAATTAATATTGGAACACGTTAATGCCTTGGTTGCATGAGCTTAGTGACAAACAAAATCGGGCTCAAGTATCACATACTTGAGGCAACCGTATCAAACAAAAGCGGGCTCAAGTATCATATACTTGAGGCAGCCGAACCAAGCAATAATAACTGTTTTGTTTTCAGCATTATGGGTGTATAACAACGTAACCCACACAAACATTATGTGTTCAACTAATTTCCTAAACTCTATGAATTTCACTCAACCTTTGTGTTGACAGTTTTAAGCATGTATTTAGGTCCATAATGAACGAGGCTGGCACGGAGGAGCACGGATACTCAAGAAGGCTATAAATTTTATTATCATTCGAAAACCCATTTAATGTATTTTGTAAACCGTGAAACTACTGGGACCTCATTTTTGTAAACTCTGATATTTATATAAATCGAATGATAAATGCTTTTTAAACGACTCCTTTAGAGATCGTTTTCTAATATTATGACTGTTGTGCCGTCGAGTAACACCCAGTTTGAATTCCGCTGCGTATCATGAAATTGGGGGTGTTACAGATTGGTATCAGAGCCTTAATTATAGAGAAACGGGTCTAATTGTGACCTAAACTATAACAACTTTTACAAACAAAACATTTTATAGCTTTTCGCTCTCCGTGCCTTCCATCCTCCAAACGATTATGTGACTTCTAGGTAGTTTATGCTACACAAACATACTAGTATATTGATATACACACTCGACATATTTTTAATCATTTTAGCTAAACGATGGACTAAACATATCTGCGTATGCCTATTCTAAGGCATTGCGGCACAATCATATTTTCCCAATCATGTATCTACCCGTGCATTTTAGGATTACGAAAATTTATCCAAGACATTGTAACTGATTACAATGGTCTTTCCTACTTCTCAGACATTGTGAGATACAATGGTCTTATTCATTTTCAAGACACTGTGAGATACAGTGGTCTCTATTACGTTCTCAGACACTGTGAGTGATACAGTGGTCTCTATTACATTCCCAGAAACTGTGAGTTGCACAGTGGTCTTAATTAAATCCCTAGAAGACTGTAAATGAAACAGTGGTCTCATTTATTTCTCAAGACATTGTGAGTTACACAATGGTATAATTTACTTCTCAAGACATTGTGAGTACACAATGATCTCTCTATCATTTCTCAAGACATTGTGAGTTACAAAATGATCTCTTTATCATTTCGCAAGGCATTGTGAGTTACACAATGACCTCTCCATCATTTCTCAAGACATTATGAGTTACATAATGACCTCTCCATCATTTCTCAAGACATTGTGAGTTACACAATGATCTCTCCATCATTTCTCAAGACATTGTGAGTTACACAATGATCTCTCCATCATTTCTCAAGACATTGTGAGTTACACAATGGTCTAATTTACTTCACAAACATTGTAAGTTATTACAAAGTCTCTAGAAATTATCTTATAAACCTTATATGATATTGTTTTACATGAAACCCGTCACATACTATCAATTTCCTAATGGAAATACAAGAAATGCGATTTCTAAAGGACAAACCGATTCATCATCTACAAAAGTCAAGTTCATTAACTTTCTCTACATTCATCAAAATTCTCTTGAAAACTTCATTGTTAAAGGTCCGTGATGCTAGCCAAGTATGGACTATTTTAGAATTACTTAAAACTTTATTTCCACACGTATTTATCCATATTATCTTCTATGCAATGGAATGTGAAAACATAGGTTACAAGTCTTGTATGGTCGGGATTTGCAGATGAATGGTTTGATATCACCTTTGCTTTGTAGATATTTTCTCAAAAGCTATGGACATATCACGGTATACCTAATTTAGGTATTTGGAAATTTTATCGAACCTCATTAAATATAGTCTAGTCACTTATATTTAACCTAGGGACGATGGAACATAGTTTGACTAACTATGTTCGACTTAAAATTTTCAAACACTGAGAATAGTTATACAAGGGTTCTATTCAATTTAATTTCCTACTTGAACTCGATAAACCACCAGAATTCATTAAAAATATCTAGAGACACGATAGTGTCTTACCACTCAGCGAGATCTTAACACTTATTTATACTACCTAATTTCATTCTTGAAAGTTTTCATTTATGAAATAATCCTAACTACTATCTTGGGATAGTCATCAAATTTTCTCGTCATTTCTTAGAAGTACTAGCACTTTTAGGTTTCAAGGATATCATTCCATATAATCCTTTAAAATTCACTTATGATTTTAAAGCAAACTTGACATCTCTACCTAAGAATAATGGTAAACATACACTACACTCTTCTAATCGTCAACATATCACTTCATTATCTGAACCCCATTGTAAGTCAATATATAAAACTTCACAGTATCACGTTTCTTTCAAATACTAGTTGACATAAACATTATACGATATAGCCTTCATCTCAAAACCACCTAAGACATGATCAACTTTGGAAATGGTTTGGATAACCACTTGCCACTAGCAAGACTTTCCTACAACGACAATTATCACATCATTATAAACCATTTCACATCAACAATATCTTACACCTTTGATTAACAACAGTTACCCTAACAACAACAAAACTATTCCATTTAAGGCACTATATAGATGATAAGGTTTTAAAAGGTACCATTTTGAGGGGTCGTTTAAGTCCTTATTTGATCACTTTTGTATCCGTTATTGCTTAATATCGTTCCTTTTCACTTTTAGGTCTCTTGAAGGCAAAATCTTTGGAATGGCACTTATTTGGACGAAAAGGCGCGAATATCTGAAGAAAATGGCCAAAGTCGAATCGAGACACTCAAAGTCTGCTTTGAAAGCAGGCGGCGCGTCGGTGTTAATGCGGCGCCGTAGGATGATTTTTGTGACGATCTGATGGCAAATACCCTATTTTCAAGTGACGACGCCGGGCTTTAAAAGAGTAGGCCGTCGCTACTCGGACGGCCTAGATGCAATCCACGACGTCGGTCGAAGAAGACGGCGTCACGGACATAAGGTGACGCCGCCGCAAGGTTAACGTGGCCAAGACGAAACCCTAATGAGCGGCGACACGACGGCGCCACAAAACATAAGGTGGCGTCGCATATGTAATATTATATATAGAATCCAATTTTCGGTTTAAGAGAGTATTTTGTGGAGTAAAACCTAAAACCGAACCAAGGGTGTCTTGTACAATATTTTAGGGTTTCAAACCCTATCTTACATCAAGATAAGTATTTACTTCATCAATTTAATTATGTATTTGATTATTTGTGTGTATGCTTGCATGTTCTCCATGTCCCGCTAATTTATTTGTGTGTTTGCTTAGGAATATGAAACTTAATTATTGAATATTGATTGGTTGTTTCTTATCTTAGTTGATTAATGATCTAGTAATGCGATAGGTCATTCGTTGTGTACTTAATGCTTGATTCATCTTTGTAAACCTTAGAATATAATTACCGAGTAGTTGTAAGCTAAACCATCCAAAGAGTGCCTTAGAGTAAGAGTTTATTATCCTAGTGGGTTTTGTAGACGAGACCCTTTGGTAAGTTCAAAGAGTTAGGGAGAAACGCATACCCTACGACTTTAGACACACAACGCAACTAAGAATAAGGAAGTGACAACTCAACCATCAATAGGAGATAATTAAGGAGTAGTAAAACCTAAGTAAACACATCTTTAAACTATCATACGAGCACACATTAATTAGACATAGACTACCACCACCTTAGTTTAGATAATTAGATAATAGTAGAGTAATCGGTGAAATACCAACCCCCCAATCCAATACCCGAGATTCGTACCTTTCAATTTCCTAAAAACATAAAAAGATAAAAATAATCTTCCTCAACCTTAACCTTAGCGTAGTAACTTCTCACTAGCATTCCTATTCCCTAGAGAACGATATCAATACCGTGGGTTACCCTAATTACTACACTACAACGATTAGGTTCACCGCCTAGGTGTTATAAAACTTGCTCAAGAAAGGAAGTTTCCTTGACCCCGAACGACGCGTAGCGTTATCAAGTTTTGGCGCCACGCCGGAATAGAATAGCTAGTCAAGAGTCCACCTCGTTTAGGTTCTTTGCTTGATTCCTATCAAGTAAATTTTTCTCATTTTAGCTTTCTCTTAGTCTATCCCCTCTTCGTGACCTTCGTTCGTAAAACCATCACTCACCATGATCCGTATCTTCCACCAAGATTCTTCACTCTACCCGTTCCCAATCCCGAGATTGAGAACGCAATCCCACAAAACCCTTCACCCACTCACCATTTTGGGAATCACCTAGGGCATAATGAGATAAATTGGCAACATCAAAGTCCTTTCTATTACTCAGATTCTGATGAGGAATTTGATTATGGTGAGGCACTTGATAGCGGGGAGGTCATTAATGAAGTTAGTTTTGAAATTGAAGAAGACCCCTCCCAATGTTTTGACCCTAGGTGTAGGATTGAGAAAGATGGCCCCTTTAACATGCAATTCCCTTGCAAAATAGGACTAGAAGGGTTCGATGCTTATTTGAATTCATTCTTACCTTTAAACTTAATATCAAGGGATCTATACAACAAAATCAAGGTCAATGAGTTAACCTATCAAGGGAACAATGTTGTTGAAGCGATGAATTCATTTGCACGTGTTTGTCGGAAGTTTTGCTTATTTGGTAGAGTTCATGGTCTTAGAAGACTTAGGAGAATTTATAGATAAGGACCTCACTCAAGTAATTTTGGGAAACCTTTCAAAAATTGACTAGGTTGAATGAACGAATGATTGATGGTCTAATTACATTCTCGATGAAGTTGAAGATTTCACCTACCAAATGCCACGCGCTCATTCTAGGTTTAAACATAAGGACATTGAGGCTTGTAATAGAATGACCCCTATTCCATTGCTTAGTGAAAGGGATAGGCAAGGTGGGCTTAGGTACCCATATGAGAAAACTAAGCGATATTACAAAAAATGCCTTGAATTAGGAGATGATTACAAAAAGAATGAAAGAGCATTGGAATGGCTTAAGTATGAGAACGAGAGCGTGCATGAAGCAACGTAGGAGCACGACTACGAGTCTAGCTACAAGACTCTTAAATAAAGAAAAGCGCTTCGTGGGAGGCAACCCATGCTTAATTGTTTGCTTGTTAGTGTCATATATCTTTTATTAATTGTTTATCCTCATGTTTAAATTTGTAAAAATGCTTTATTTTGTTTTTAACCTCGTCTTAATTGCATATAAAGGTATTTTACATAAGGGATAAGTGTAGGGAGGATTACACACGTTTTCAAGAAACGTAAACATGAGAATAACAATTAACTAAAAGATATATATGTTTGTTTGTTCGAGTCAAATGCTTGTATCGAGTCATAATGGATGTTTTACGAAATTTTTCCGATTCTAAAGATGTAAGTTTTCGAATTTTTTCGAAAATCGTGAGCGCTTTTTGTCGAGGATAACTGACGGCATCAGATTGCAACTGTGACGTCGGGAAGGAGTAAAACATCGATCACTTTTTCTCGTTTTCGAGCTACTTATAAATTTTGGAATTTTCCGTGTCTTAATTTTCTTAGAAATTCAGTAAACATCCATTCCACAAGCATTATATCCTAGTTTAAATCGAGTCTTATATATATTATTACCACGATTTCTGCGAAGGTTTCGTTTGTTTTCTACAAGTGTGCGAGTTTAGTATATCAAGAAGAAGTTACATAAGATTGAGGAGCTTTTCACGCATAAATTCTTCTTGGAAAGGATTTAACCACCACTTTACACGGATCTACCGAGCTAATCGGGGAGTATTAGTTTCTTTCATTTTGATTACCTTCTTTTATCATAACTTTGATACTTTCGGGAACATTGGGGACAATGTTCGGTTTAATGTAGGGAGGGAAAATAAAGCGGAACTTTGAAACTATGCTTATCCTTGATTATTTGCTTTGTCAATTGTGATTGTGTAATAAACCATGAGAAAATGTCGGTTAGGGTAATTTTGGCACCAAATTTAAAAATTTCATGACATATAGGAGTGGGCCATTAGTCTTAACAAAAGCGTCTCACGGATAGGAAGTTATATGACTAGCACAAAACCCTTTACCACCCAAATTCCACCCAAAATGTGAGGATCGCCTTAGATTAGTAGGAATTAAAAGCATTCATCTTCAATGCTTAGAGTGTGAACCGGTAGTATATTAGATTCTAGAACTTGTTTTGTGATGCATTCCGAGATCGCAAGTGAGACTACACTTGTGTAGTTAGGAATAACTAAATGATAAAGGCATTAGGATAACCCTTGTTTGATACGTAATATAATTACTTCTTCCACATCGGTTGAGTAATTCCCCACACCCTTTGCGTTGTACTCATCTTTAGTACACGATACCCCTAGTTAACCCCTCGAGCCTATCCTTTTCGCGGTTCTCGTGATGTTTCGGTTTTCCGAATATCAATGAAGAGCATTGTTTACACCCCACCCCAAATATACACCCAAATCGCCTTAGCCTACCCCTTATGCACTCACTTTTAGTGCAAATGTTTGTTATCACCTTAAACCCTTAGTTCAATTATCGGTTGCTTGCATGAGTTGCTAAGTCGAGTCATATACTTTGTATACAGTTTTTGGACGATTGGGATTCATGGAAAAGTTAAAGTTTATGAAATGACGGGAAGGGAACGTTAAATTCAAATTCTCTTTGTTTGCATAATAATGTACCCCAAGTGTTTTGATCTTTTCAATTCGGGTCAAATTAGTGTTAGAGTAATAAAAACTCAAGTGTAGGGATGTGCCTATAAATCCCTATCATTTTGATGTTACCGTAGAGGATGGTAGAGTAAAAGTGTATGAAAAAAAAAAAAAAAAAAAAAAAAAAAAAAAAAAAAAAAAAAAAAAAAAAAAAAAAAAAAAAAACATACGGGCTACCATCCTACATCTATCCTTTAAATTTATGTTTGTTTATTTCGTTACCTAGAGTTTTAGAGTGTCGAGTCTTGGCTTAGCAACGCCATTCTTCGTATGCATTTAACATAGAGATTTTTGACTTGCCACCACTAAATAGCCTATCCCACCAAACCCTTGTTTCCTACCGTAAGCCTAACATTACAACCCTTTAAAAGACCTCTTTGATAGTCTTTTCTAGGTGCTTACGCCAAGCGATGGAGGTTTGATCTATTCTCAAGCCTATGGTAATCTATGTACTAGGACCGGTTAATGAGTGTTTATCTTCCATTTCCTATTTGTTATATTTCATATATACACCGAGAGAGATGTGAGTATCCAAACACCCCATGTGAGGTGCTAGTATGTAATTCCGTGCTTGTTATGACTTTTGGGGCTTATATGTGTTGTGGACCGTTTTGAATCAATGCTTTATGACCCCTAACTTATAAATTAATTGGCTAAAAGTACATTTGCTTGAGGACAAGCAAATAACAAGTGTAGGGATATTTGATAAGGTTTTAAAAGGTACCATTTTGAGGGTCGTTTAAGTCCTTATTTGATCACTTTTGTATCCGTTATTGCTTAATATCCTTCCTTTTCACTCTTTAGGTCTCTTGAAGGCAAAATCTTGAAATGGCACTTATTTGGACGAAAAGGCGCGAATATCTGAAGAAAATGGCCAAAGTCGAATCGAGACACTCAAAGTCACGAAATGTAAGGCGACGGCGTCGGTGTTAATGCGGCGCCGTCGGAGGATTTTTGTGACGATCAAAGTGCCAAATACCCTATTTTCAAGTGACGACGTCGGGCTTTAAAAGAGTAGGCCGTCGCTACTCGGGCGGCCTAGATGCAATCCAGACGACGTCGAAAGTCAAGAGGGCGTCGCGGACATAAGGTGACGTCGTCGCAAGGTTAACGTGGCCAAGACGAAACCCTAATGATGGCGACACGGCGGCGTCACAAAACATAAGGTGGCGCGTCGCATATGTAATATTATATATAGAATCCGAATTTTTCGCTTTTAAGAGAGTCTTTGTGGGTAAAACCTAAAACCGAACCAAGGGTGTCTTGTACAAGATTTTAGGGTTTCAAACCCTATCTTACATCAAGATAAGTATTTACTTCATCAATTTAATTATGTATTTGATTATTTGTGTGTATGCTTGCATGTTCTCCATGTCCGCTAATTTATTTGTGTGTTTGCTTAGGAATATGAAACTTAATTATTGAATATTGATTGGTTGTTTCTTATCTTAGTTGATTAATGATCTAGTAATGCGATAGGTCATTCGTTGTGTACTTAATGCTTGATTCATCTTTGTGAACCTTAGAATATAATTACCGAGTAGTTGTAAGCTAAACCATCCAAAGAGTGCCTTAGAGTAAGAGTTTATTATCCCTAGTGGGTTTTGTAGGCGAGACCCTTTGGTAAGTTCAAAGAGTTGGGAGAAGCGATACCCTACAACTTTAGACACACAACGCAACTAAGAATAAGGAAGTGACAACTCAACCATCAATAGGAGATAATTAAGGAGTAGTAAAACCTAAGTAAACACATCTTTAAACTATCATACGAGCACACATTAATTAGACATAGACTACCACCACCTTAGTTTAGATAATTAGATAATAGTAGAGTAATCGGTGAAATACCAACCCCCCCCCCCCCCCCCGCCAAATCCAATACCCGAGATTTGTACCTTTCAATTTCCTAAAAAAACATAAAAAAGATAAAAATAATCTTCCTCAACCTTAACCTTAGCGTAGTAACTTCTCACTAGCATTCCTATTCCCCTAGTGAACGATATCAATACCCGTGGCTTACCCTAATTACTACACTACAACGATTAGGTTCACTTCCTAGGGTGTTATAAAACTTGCTCGAAGAAAAGGAAGTTTCCTTGACCCCGAACGACGCGTGTAGCGTTATCAATAGACGAAAGTGTCAGTCAACCATTTGCTGGACTAAGGTGTTCGGAGATCACACATGAAACAACTTAGGAAACCATACAAATACAAATTTGGCTGCATGTTGTACACTATCACCAGAAACAAAAATTACATAGATGTAAGGCGTTAAAATTTAACAAAACTCTATAGAAATTAAGGATTTGTTGAAAGCCTCGATATAATAAGATATGATTCGTTTTGAGAATCAGGAAAAGCCAAAATTGAGGTATATTGGACTCTATAAGATTTTAACAAAACCCTTAAGATTATCAACTTAAGCCACCACCAAAAACTTAGAATGGTACATAACACATTCTATGACCAGAAACTTGAGAACGCAAAATTAGAATTCGCGATACACCCACATTTTCCTAGACACTTCAACATCGGATAACACACACTAAATTCGGACGAAATTCCCATTAAGGTGGTGAGGCCAGAATAAATCGCATTTTCGTGTTACTTTTCATTTATCTTGAAAAGTTACTATTCACTTTACTATTCATCCATAAAAATTTTATTTTTATTTTACCATCATGTCAAGAAAGTTGATACTCGACAAGTCGTCCTGACAACGTACGTTGAATCCATTCATAACCGATTTCACCAAACCGTGTCCGAGAATTACTTTAGGGTTTGAAAGTTATTCGGGCATCCCGATATGTCCATAAGACACTATAAACATTAGAAATATGTATTTCTACCATTTTACGAGAATTCCACAAGTTTTGAAATTTTACGTTTTCCAGTTCTGCGTTTTACGCGAATTACGCGTTTTTTACCCGCGTTTCCAGCTCTAAACAGCGTTTAACACCCAATGAGACTTATCACCTATTTTATATTTTTATAAGGAGTATAATGATGAGTTTCATCATTCCTACAAGTTTCATATTTTTACGATACCCGGTTTTACGTTTTATGGCTTAACAAATTACGGTTGGCGTTTAACGGAACCAAAACACATTCTAGAACCAAGATAAGACCAAGACTCATCATCTTAGCCACCTCACCATTTGTGACAGCCCATAAGGGGGGTGAATCACCATGCCTTGTGTCATTATCTTATGCCTTAAGTTCTAGGATGTTTACATGTGTTGAAACTTACCTTAGAAGCTTTGACTAGTCATGAAAAACTAACCTCCTCAAACCCATATAAATACCCCCCCCTCCTATTTTGTCCAATATCACCAAAAAAAACACCTTCATTTTGCTAGTTACTTCAAGTATTAATCAAGAAACACAAGCTCTATATCAATTCCAAAACTCTTGTTAAGTTTTGTTTGATCCAAAAGTCCGAGTTTCATCCTTCTATTTGTAATCTCCAAGCTAATCAAGAAGTGTTCTAGTAGAAGACTTCAAGTGCTTTCCATCCATCTTCACTTGCCATCAAAGGTGTAGAAGTGTTGCCAAAAGTATAGAGACAAGTGCTCAATCAAAGTTCTATCCTTACTAGTTACTCCTTTCTTTAGAAAGCCAAAAGTTGTTGCACGTAGAAGTTTCCCGATTGATCCATCACATCCGTTAAAGCACTTAACATCATTAAACTCTGGGTGAGTTCATAGCCCCACTTTCTATTACTTAATTGTTTTACAAAGCCTTGGGGGAAATACATGCTTTATTTTAAATCGAACACATTGCTTTCAAACTGTATACTTATCTGAATGTCATATTGTCACTAAGTAACCATCATTGCCAAACATAAGTCCCTAAATCATGAACCATTAATCACTGGAGAGAGTGAGCACGAATATTGTGAATTGATCTATTGGGATTGACGAATCCCGTTTGTGTTGAAGGGTAGGCAAACAAACGCACTATATTTAAGTAACATTAGGTAAAAATGGCAATTTTACCTATTAGGGCTGGTACCAACAATTTCTCCAATTAATATTGGAACACGTTAACGCCTTGGTTGCATGAGCTTAGTGACAATCAAAATCGGGCTCAAGTATCACATACTTGAGGCAACCGTATCAAACAAAAGCGGGCTCAAGTATCATATACTTGAGGCAGCCGTATCAAGCAATAATAATTGTTTTGTTTTCAACATTATGGGTGTATAGCAACGTAACCCACACAAACATTATGTGTTCAACTAATTTCCAAAACTCTATGAATTTCACTCAACTTTTGTGTTGACAGTTTTAAGCATGTATTTCAGATCCATAATGAACGAGGCTGGCACGGAGGAGCACGGATACTCAAGAAGGCTATAAATTTTATTATCATTCGAAAACCCATTTAATGTATTTTGTAAACCGTGAAACTACTGGGACCTCATTTTTGTAAACTCTGATATTTATATAAATCGAATGATAAATGCTTTTTAAACGACTCCTTTAGAGATCGTTTTCTATTATTATGACTGTTGTGCCATCGAGTAACACCCAGTTTGAATTCCGCTGTGTATCACGAATATGGGGGTGTTTCATAAACATGAAATCTAAGCAAACCATAAGGACCAAACATGTAATTTTTCTATTATTATATTTCACTGTTTAATAACAAACGTTTTGTTGATTAGGATAACAATAACACGAGTATGGTATGGTCATGACATTTGGACATCAAGTTATGAGTTATCACATATATTACTTTTAGAGAACGAAATGAGAAAGTTATGTCAACCATTATACAAGTACTATAAACTATTCGCATAACGGCTTGTTTAGGTTTAGGGTTTAGGGTTTACGAGTATGAGTTCATTCTTCATATCCTTGAACCTAAATCGTCACGCCTGTAATGTGAGAGGGAATATTTATACGTCCCTTGAAAACACATTTTGCATATTAAGTTAGTTATTGAACATATTGTAGTACATGGATGCTGGGGCGGCTCAAGGGTAAAGCTATCGCTTAAGTCTTCGAATTTTTAAGGCCCTCGAATTCCTAAAGCACCGTTATGTATAAAGTCATTACATTTATTCTTCAACATCGAATTTAGGGCCCTGACATTTTTTAGGCCCCCTAATTTACTAAAATACTTGATAGAATTTAGGATTTGAGGCTACATCTATCTTCATCTTTGTTTTTTAGGCCTAAAGTTTATTAGATACTAAGTCTATTATTATTGTTTTATGAAAATGATCAAGATCGTCTTTTGGGGCAATGGAAAAAGATGGATTGAGCTCATTTTAGTAATGTTTAGGCCCCCGATCTACTAAAACACCTCATACAAGTTAGAATTTGAGACCGCGTCGGTTTTATGTTTATTCTTTAAGCTTACGGACTATCAGACATGATGCAGGTTTTACCGACCAGGTTTTAATATTTATAAGTCTCGTTATACCTATGGTCTACCCTAATGCACTAACAGGCAAGGTACCCGATGTGTGTAGTGTAGTATTTGGTAAAACCGAGGTCGTCCCAAGAGCTATGTGTGCGGATTTAAACTAAGTCTAGGTGTCATGATTTTAATATGATTTTGATATTGAATTAACTAATTAACTACTAAAGGAAATAAAGGCGAGGTTGTGATCAATATAGGAGAGGGTGCTAACCTAGTTATTCATCCTAACTAGTTATGTTTACGTCTAATTACTTCTAATTACTTGGTGGGGTCAAAGTCGCTAGGACAAGATTTGGTCGATTCGTCCTAACCTATCGACAAAAGGTCCCACTAGAGAAATTAGGTAACCCGTCATAAGTCCAGCTTGTTCTTAGTCCCTAAGCCAAGTCATTAAGTACCGCTACATGCTAGATTCATAACAATGAGTGCCCGGAGCTAGCATCTTAAACACTCATCCCGACTTCTTAAGTTCATCCAAACGTTAGGTGATCGGTTGGTCAAATCGCACAAGAAAAGGGTCGTCATTGATCATATCTTACCCTTCCCACTCGCCTACCTACTTAGGGTCATTGGTCATATCTCATAAATAACTAGCCACTACCGCCATTCAAAACTACCAAACAAGGGTAGCTACCAACAAACTATGCATGCATACACTTAGAAATAATTATATGGAAGCAATGTAAACATAAACAAAAAATTAAGGAATCATAACTAGGCCAAGACCAAAGGTGCTTAGCCATATTAACTAAAACAATCGATTCAATGTTTAACATTACGAAATACATGAATTGAAAGTAAAGAAAAGATAAAATGCTAATGCTTATCGTAGGGGAGTGATTTCTCCCTTGGAGATAGCTCCGTATGCTCCTCTAGATCTTCCTTCGACTTCTACTCACGTTCACTTGGTGTTGTGTGTGAAATGGGATGCTTTCAAATGCTGGAATTCGTAGGGTATTTATAGGTCAGATCTGATTACGGCGTAACTAGTGTTAAAAGTTACGCCGTAACGCATAATTCTTCGTATTTTGCACCGAAAATGTCGGGTTACGGCATAACTCGGAAGGAGTTA
Organism: Chrysanthemum lavandulifolium; assembly: GCA_022545495.1. NCBI lineage: Eukaryota > Viridiplantae > Streptophyta > Magnoliopsida > Asterales > Asteraceae > Chrysanthemum > Chrysanthemum lavandulifolium. The sequence goes on from CM040239.1 coordinate 197,019,555, forward strand.
CGTCGATCTTCAATAAATTTTGGTTACGCCGTAATTGAGACAATAGTTACGGCAGCTTGCGGCGGCGCAAAACCTCATTTGACCTAGTTGGTTACGTCGTAATCTTTGGGAGAGTTACGCCTGTAATCTTCAGATTGAGTTGGCTTTGAGCCACGCCCGCCACTGGCGTAATGTGAGAGAGGAGTTACGCCAGAACTTCTTCAAAATGAGCATACTATGATATATCTTCAATAAACTCTCCAAATCCGCTTCTCTTTAGCTCCAATGCTCGTAATTTACCTGAAAGTGAAATATAGAGGAAAATAAGCGTAAATCCATATAAATGATATAAAATACGAGCATTATCGGGGAAAATTGACTCTTAATATTTAGGACTATTTGATGTTATCAAATATCCCCCACTTGAACTCTACTTGCCCTCAAGTATACCTTATTAGAAAGATTCCTAAAAAGATATCTCCCATTACCTGGAAAATATAAGTTTACAAATCCCTTATGATAGAATAAAACAAAGCCGAACACCTCACGAAATGGGAACAAAACACTCAAATCTCTCAACTATTTTAAGTGTCAATTTCGGGGTGATCACTAATTGCACAGTCATAGCATGTATTCTATCATAAGCTTGGCGGTTACACAAATCTCCACCACTAGAGTTAAGGACAAAACAATTCTCGAAGGCAATATGGGTAGACACGAAAAAGGTTAGGGGTGATTTGTCATTACTAACATGTCACGGTGAAGTGGACAAAATCAATGATACATGACCAAATCCATAGCCAAGACACCAAATATTGCTCTCTGCATCACCTAGACACGCTTCATGACTAAGGGTAGGATAAGACATGTGATAAAATTGGTGTAAAATAAAATCAAGCAAATAGTCTAAATCTACAACTAAGTCATCACCACTTACCATTCGACTAAAGTTCAAGTTTCGAAGTCAAGAAATCGGATCATGATATAACCAAGTAGATGTGCCATTAGAGGACGTCATGATGGGCACACTTCCAACTTCATTCTTCAAATGTGACCGAGGTGGCCTCCTCAATACTAAATCTATATTAAGCTCATAACAATAGTGCTTATAACATCTCACTTTTACAATCACTAAATAACAATAGCTATTTTTTTTCCGAATCACATCATCATTTATTTTTTTTATTTTTTTAACCTAACATAATAACTACACATAACATCCCCCCACTTGAGATGAACAATATGAGAATTTGGGGGGTCTTCAATGATCTTTAAGGATATGTCGTCGAGGAGAGCGTGATTCCTGGACCTTTCCATTTGAACTTTGAACTTAGGCAAATAATGACTTCCCAATTACAAATAAAGACTATAGGGTATGCTAAGGTGTAATGGTGTATCAAAAAAATATGTTGGATGAACAAAATGAAAGGAATGGATTAGAAGGGTGTATTCAGGGGTATCTTGCACTAAAGGTGAGTGCAACAAAAGGGTTTAACATGGGGGTCGAGAAGTCGAGGTGACTAATTGATAGACACACAATGATAGGCTATTTGGGTGATAATCCTATAATCCTGCCTTCTTAAACCGAAAAGTCCAAATACATCGAGCTAACTCAACATACCTCGTCTCACGGTCTCGTAATGATGTAAAAGCCAAGTTCTAGTTTACAAGCTACCGACACACTCATAATTTGGTGGATTTGGGGTAAAAATTGGAAACGGATAAGGCTAATCTCATCATATAATATCAAGGGTTATAATGTGCTCGGCTAAGGTCTAATCTAGTTAGGTTAAGAAAAACATGTCAAAATTTTAAAAATGGCATAATTTTTTAAAATAAACTAGAAAAACAAGGGCAAAATAAAGTTCAAGAGACAATTCTACTCCCGTCCCCCCACTTGAAATATACAAAGTCCCATTTGTACTAAGCGTTTAAATAAAGGTGAAGAGAGAAGTAGAATTAGAGCGAGAACTTCCCTGGAATTTGCTCCAAAAAGAAAGAAGGCCCCGAAAAGAGTCGTGCCTTCGCATAAGCATCCACGAGCAAACTTCAATCCCTGAAATCACACTACCGACAAGCATAATTCTAAAAAAGAAAAAGAAAAACTGAAAAAGAAAACTTACTCACTTTCGTAGGAATTACGGTTGCATTTAGCGTATGCAACAAGCCTTTTAAATCACTTGGTGTCCCAAGTAGACGAGTGTAGTCTCGTGAGGGCTTACAGGGAACATACCCACAAAGTTCATTTGAAAACTAATACAAGGTTATTGTGTTTAAAATGAAATAAGTGTTACAGAGGGAAGTTACTCCCAAAAGGAGTTACGCCGTAATTGAGCAAAACCTGACAGATGCTACAAGAGTGTGGCTACGGTGTAACCATTTCCTGAGGTTACGCCGTAATTGGTAATGCTCTGAAGAGGATTGATGCACAAAAGGTATGTTACGGCGTAACCATAAGAATGAGTTACGCCGTAGCTATGGACATATCAGGTCCCCATTCAGCATGTTGCATCAACTTTTCCCCGAAATCCTGCAAAAATGGTTAAAAACACAAAACCCAACAGAAATAGAAATAAAACAAATGAAAGGGATAATTCGGGTTGTCTCCCGAAAGAGAACTTTTCTTTATTTACGAGTCTTTAAGTTAGACTCAGAGCCTCAGGGCTTTATGGTGGCCTTTGGACTTGGCCAACCTCCTCCATTATTTGGCGGCAATCATTCATCCATTCGATAAAAACCTTTTTTCTCGTTGTGTTCCCGATACTACATGTTCAAAATTTTTGCGATAGCTACTCATTGAACGATAAACATGACTTTTCGTAGTCGTCACCTTCTACTATAGGATCAATTGTTGCACTTATGTTTGATCTTTCATCATTGGTCATTTTATCAATAAGGTGATAGTTATCGTAATTGCGTTTTTTTTACTAATCTCGTATTGATGTTCGAGTCTCCAAATCTGTTAGGAACATGTTTTATTATCAAGTGTAGGTCATTTCATTTGTAATAGGTCGTTAGTAATTATGGTTTATAAATGTTTGTAATTAGATTCACAGCTCATGTAGTAAGCCCATGGGCTGTGATAGAAGGTTCTTCTATAACCAAGGGGAAACACCCCTACTTATGTAAACACTATAAATACCCCCTCCCTTGAAGGGAGAGAGTGTTGGTTCTAATTGCAATTATCATTTTCATTAATCATTCATTAGTTCCTTCCACTTTCTCTCTCTAAAACTTTCTCTCTCTAGAAATACATATTGATGTGATAGTATGGTGACCTAACTAGTGGTATCAAGAGCCAAGGGATAGTTTAGGTTAATATTGATTAGATTTAATAGAAATCCGTACTTAAAAACGTGTTTTAGATTGAAATTTATGGACTTTTTGGCCTGAATACGTGTTTCATGCGAGTTTCTCATGAGTTTTCATGTGTTTTGGCGAGTTTGGCGAGTTAGCCATGAATTTCTGCGAGTTTCTCCTTGAAGATTGGCGAGTTTCTGTTTGAATTTCTACGAGTTTCTTTCTGCTAGTTTCTTTCTGCTAGTTTCTTTCTGCTAGTTTCTTTCTGCGAGTTTCTTTCTGCTAGTTTCTTTCTGCTAGTTTCTTTCTGCGAGTTTCTTTCTGCTAGTTTCTTTCTACTAGTTTCTTTCTGCTAGTTTCTTTCTGCGAGTTTCTTTCTGCTAGTTTCTTTCTACTAGTTTCTTTCTCGAGTTTCTTTCAAAGAAGTTTCTTTCAAATGAGTTTCTTTCAATGAGTTTCTTTCAATGAGTTTCTTTCAGCGAGTTTCTTTCGAATGAGTTTATTTCAAATGAGTTTCTTTCAGCGAGTTTCTTTCAGCGAGTTTCTTGTCTGCGAGTTTCTTGCCAACAAGTTTGGATTTCTGCGAGTTTGGCTTTCTCCTACTAATCTACCTAAATCTAAACAACCTCAACCTTAATCATCCTTAACGATCCACATCAATCAACAATTATGTCTCAACCACCATCCTCTAACTATTTTCCTTACACTTATAATCAACAACAACAACAACTCAGTCCACAACATCAACAATGGAATCAACAACAAGCAGTTTATCAACAACAATTTAATCAACAACATACTCCACAACCTCCTCAACAAGTTCAACAACGAATGTCAATGGTTCCACAAATCCCTCAACAACAAACTTGGTTTTCTCAAATATGTGAAGTCATTACAAGTCGAGAATCGATTCATGAAGTCGGTTCGGATACTGCCCTCCAATGCTTACACCAGTGCAATTATGTGCAATGGTCAAGTCGATTTCTAAGGTATATGGAACTCAAGAAACCTCATGGTAAGTATCTCAAGAAGGTGATACTAGAAGGACCATTTCAAATGCCAATCGAAACTGTTCTCGGAGATCCTCAAATTGCTCCACCAAGACCCGATACTATCTCAATTGTTCCACTTAGCCGCTTAACACCAAAACAACTACTTCATCTTGAAGTCGATGAGCTTGCTATGCAACAAATACTTCTTGGAATTCCTAATCCGATTTACAAAAGTATTGATGCACGATAACCGCAAAAGCTATGTGGAACAAATTCATCTTTTGATGGAAGGCAATCGAACTTAATAAGATCGACATGGAGTCTAAGCTATATCACAACTTTGATGTGTTTACCATTGAGCTTGGGGAATCACTTGAATCATATTATCATCGTTTCACAAATGTGGTCAATGATTTGCATCGACATAAGATTGATCTTCCAACAATTGCTATTAACACCAAGTTTCTGAACTCATTAGGACCGGATTGGCATAAGTATGTTACTTTTGTTCGACAAGTCAAGGATCTTCATGATGTCAAGTATGGGTTATTGTATGATTATCTGAAACATCATCAATACGAGGTTCTCAAAGATAAAGAAGCTCGTGGCACACATGGTTTCCATCCACCACCAATTGCTGATCAGATTGCTCTTATGGCACATGGTTATCCAACTCCTTACCCAAAGTCAAATCATGCTTTCGAACAACAACAACGTCACTTTAGTTATGCTCCACCCACACCTTCTCATCAACTCACACCCGAAGGTGATTCTAACAATGCATACTATGCTCAAACCAATGATGATCAAGCTGATGCCTTTGAAGCATTAAATCATGGAATGGACTTTATTGCTAAAGCCTTCTCCAAGTTCTCTACTCACCAAACAATCATCTTCGCTCATCATCAAATCCCAAAAGTCACGCAGCTTATCCAAGGTGGCAAAGTTGAGGTTCGTAATGTAACTAGTGGTCATCGATGATTACAAGTGGGTATTCTGCAATTAAGGGAATGGTCAAACATCGCTAGGGGAACGGGTAGTAATAACTTCAAGAGAAATGTTCAAGTTGTGGAAACAGGAATTCACCGACTTCAGGATCTACTATTTGTCGCTATAATTGCAAAAAGCAAGGACATCTTGCTAATGCTTGTCCCGAACCATGAACCGCAGGAGGAGATTACTATAAGCAAGTCATGCCGATGGCATACAAGGATGAAGCGGGAGGAGAACTCGGTGAAACTCAAGAAGGTTTTATGGCGATACTCTCGATGATGAATATGAAGATTTGGAAGCAAATGTCGCAGCTTGTTTTGATGGCAAATATGCAGAACATCACATCACCAAACAGAGAATGGACCGGTCTATGACATGCACGGTCCTATCTCGTGCACCGACATCGATATATGCCTTATAAATGCAATTGTATCTCGATCCGCACCGATGAGCGAGAATCTGTTCAACATGAATCATTATTTAATCATACTAAAGTTGATCAAATTAACCCCGTGGTTACATTTGATGAACTAAGTGATGGCGAAAATAATGAACATATTGAATAGTGTGAAGCAATTCATGGTCTAGATTCAGAATATCTTAATTCATTACTTCTGCCATTGCATGCCCAAACTGCAAAATGTAATGAGATAAACCAAAACCTTAAGGCTGAGATTACCTCATTGACTGCTGAACTTGAGAGTTGTCGAAAACGGATAAATGATTTTGAAAATAAAACCACCCGAGAAACAAGTTTTGAAGTGGCCTTTCAAAAATCTTACGTTAACGAACAAAATCTTCAACATCAAATGCATGAAATTGTTGCGTCAAATAATGAAAAGATTTCTCAAATTGAACAAGAAAAATCTGAACTTCAGAAAAACATTGAAAATCTTCAAACGGAACTTTCCAATACTAAACAAGATTTTTCAACAAATCGGTCAAACTTTTCTGAATTCAAGAAGAAATCTAAGAAACGCATTGATGATCAAATCGAGGAAATTCTTCGATTGGAAAGACGGTTAAAAGATTTTGGCATCTTGTATATAAGATTGGCCACCAAGAAACAGATTGAAATGTCAACCTTACTTCCGAGTCCCGATGACTCAAAACGCTTTTGCTCTTGGGTATAATCACCCACGCTTTCTTCACACACTCTCAAGGAAATGCGCAAATTGTATAGTGCTCAATGTCTTTTAGATCCAAGCATGCAACTTGTTGTATTTGATTGTGAGGAACAATGGGCACAAGATGATCAAGTCGCTAAACATGCGACAAAATGGAATTTTACCATATGATTACACAAGAGAAAATGCTTCGCATAAACCGAATGTCATTTCAACACCATCGTATAATCTTTCTCGAATTAACCGAGGCATCTTACGTAGAAGGTCCCGCTCACGATGTTGCACAAATAAATGGTCCTTACCGTCCTCTTGCAAAAGCAACTCATTGCCAAAACTCCTAAATCTTGTTTAGTATTACGGTACTTTCAAACGCTTATGGAAGATATTTCATTTTAGAAACGGCAATTGAGAAAAATTACGAGTTAAAAGCATCTAATTTTCAATCTGCTTATGCAAAAGAGCAAAGACAAATGTTTCAAACCCAAATCTCACCTCATGTCGCACATTTGCGTCTGTGTGCAACACACTGGGAAAGGGAACTTCAACAAGAGGTGTCTTCAATGATTGAAGCTTTTAACACACTTGAAAACTTAGTTTCACAAGAACAATGCAAAACCAAGATCTTCAAAATGCCTTTGATCAATTGTTAGAAGATGCTCTTCCGCTAATATTGCTTACGTGGTTATATATTGTGAATTTGCTTCGTGAATGATACTTGTGTTAACCATCGAGAATCTCAATATGGTTCAAACGTTGGAAATGGACAATCGATGTTAAGGCATGAAATTGAGAAATTAAAAGAGGAAAATGAGAAAATGTTTTTACAAAATGATGATGTCCAATCTAAACTTTCAATGGAGATTTCTGAACTTAAAAGAAGACTTCAATGGTGTCAGTCTAAGACAATTGAATCTGAACTTGCTTTACAAAATCAAAAGGAAAAGTTGTCTTTGGATCAGTCGCGAATATCAAAAGTCGAATTTCTTGATGATGAAAATGCATCGTTAAAATGTCAAATTTTCAAATATGAACAAGAGATTGCACAAGTCAAACAGGAATATAAAACGATTTTTGATTCTCTTAAAACTGTTCGTTTTGAAGCGTCAAAAGAACTTGATCACAATGTTGAATACACTCGACAAATGTTGGGAGAACAAGGAAGATTAAATTCCATAATTCAGGATCAAAAACACATCATCATTGAGCTTAAAGAAAAGCTAGCTAAACAAGAATCTAGCAAGTCGTGATTGCTCCTGGCATGTATATAATTGATAAAACTCAGGGAACTAATTTACTTTCTTCCACTTCTACAGGAATAGTTGCGTCTACTAATGTTAGAAGATCCGAGAATAAGAGACAACAAGAAAATACTAGGATCTCGCAACATAGGAAGAGCACTCGTCCGACATCAGAAGTAGAAGTTCATCTTAGGAAATCGAATAAAAATCATGTTGCATCGGCTTTAGATTCAAATTTGGCAACTTGTAATTCTAATGTCAGTGTAAAAATGATAAGTCTGTAAACGTTTCAAACGTTAATGCTTCCTGTGTTTTTTGTCGTAAGAGTATGATGTCTGGTAATCATGAAAAATGTGTTGCAAACTCTCTGTTAGCCCGTTCTAAGAAATCTATAACTGGCCCTCCCTCTAGGTCTCCAATAGTTGCAAAATCGAATTTAGGGAAGGTGCACAGTGTAGTTTCTGAGAAATATGTTGACACACCCATTGCTGCAAAAACATCTCCTAAGAAAGTGTACTCACCTAGTGACTTCACTAAGACCAAAGCGACAAATAATTGGTTATGGCAACAATGGTTGCAGCGTACCTCAAGCTTTAAATGGATTCCTAAATGTGCAAATGTGTGTAACACTAACATAATGGAACCCACTAACTCTTTGGGTTCCACTGCTTCTATCATACCACCTTCGTTGTCTTCGTGTGTTGCAGGTGATTCAACTCGTTTTGTGGATTGTTGATAGCGGATGTACCCGGCATATGACAGGCAATCTAAAGCTGTTAATAAACTTTGTTTCAAAGTTCATCGGTCTTGTCGATTCGGAATGATCATTTTGTTGCAATAATGGGATATGGAGATTATATCAATGGAAACATCGAGATCGATCGGGTTTATTATGTTGAAGGTCTTGGACACAATCTTTTCTCAGTTGGACAATTCTGTGATGATGATTTGGAAGTTGCGTTTCGCTCCAAAACATGTTACGTACGTGACTTGGAAGGACATGACTTACTCACCGGCAATCGGAGCACAAATCTTTATACGATTCCTATGTCCGATATGATTGCATCTTCACCGATTTGTCTTCTCTCCAAAGCAACTTTGACAAAATCATGGTTATGGCACAAAAGGCTTTCTCATTTAAACTTCAAAACCATGACTGAACTCGCTCGTCATAAGTTAGTTGATGGTCTTCCAAGGTTCCGATACACCAAAGATCATTTATGTTCAGCTTGTGAACAAAGCAAGAGCAAGAGATCTAACTTTACCTCAAAACCAGAACCAAGTTCTCAACATGTTCTTCATTTGCTTCATATGGATTTATGTGGCCCCATGCGTGTACAAAGTGTGAATGGAAAACGATACATTCTGGTTATTGTTGATGATTATTCACGATGGACTTGGGTCTATTTTCTTCGCACTAAAGATCAAGCTCCAACAATGATTATCACCTTTCTCACAAAGATTCAGGTTCAACTCAAAAACACTGTTCGCATTGTAAGAACAGACAATGGAACTGAATTCAAAAATCAAACACTTCGTGCTTATTTTGAGAAAGTTGGAATCACACATCAGACCTCGATTGCTCGTACTCCTGAACAAAATGGTGTTGTTGAAAGACGAAACCGAACGTTAGTGGAGGCCGCCGAACGATGTTGATTTTCTCACAATTACGGATTTCTTGTGGTCAAGTCGCCTCAACCGCATGTTTTACTCAAAACCGCTCCATCATTCATACGCCATAATAAAACTCCATATGAGATTGTTCACAACCGCAAACCGGATATCGATATTTTCATGTATTCGTGCACCGTGTTATCCGAAAATGATCGTGATGATATTGGTAAACTTCACCAAAAGTCGACATTGGAGTGTTCATTGTTATCGTGAAAATTCGAAAGGATTTCGAATTTGGAATCGTCGAACTCGACAAATGATGGAAACCGCTCATGTCAACTTTGATGAGCTTACGATATGGCTTCCGAGCAAAACCGCTTAGGACCCGCATCCAACCGTCTAAACTTTCCTCTTCATCACTGTTCCACCTATGGAATTCACTCACAACAATTGGAAAATTTGTTTGCTCCTCTGTTTGATGAGATTCCCGATAGTAGTGCTCCGTGATGTATCGATTGCTTCACGCACAACCCGATAATATTCCAATACCCGATACACCTACTCCAACAACAACAACCATTGCACCAGATGCACCACTGAATGATTCTTAATCAACAGAAGAACACATTGCCTCCAACACTGACACAGCTGATGAATCACAAAATCAAGAAGTACCCGCACCCACAGATTATAACGAGAATGCTTTCTTCAATCCATTTGCTCCAGCTCCAACCATTCCTGACATTGGCGAGTCATCTTCACGCAATTTGGATCCGTCTAATATGCATGAAACATTCAATCATCACCCTTCGACACATAAATGGACAAAAGATCATCCCTTAGTAAATGTGATTGGTGATCCTTCTAACCCGACCATGACGAGACAACGACTTCATATCGATGTTTGAAACTTGTGTTTATGCACTCACCGTTTGTCAAGATAAACCACGAAACATCAAAGAAGCTATGACATATGACAATTGGATTGAATCAATGCAAGAAGAGTTGAATCGGTTCAAACGTCTCAAGTTTGGGAACTTGTTCCAAGACCGATGGACTTTATGTCATTGGACTCAAATGGATATGGAAAACAAACCGGATGTCAAGGCAATGTTATTCGCAACAAATCTCATCTTGTGGCTAAAGGATATTCTCAAGAAGAAGGAATTGATTATGAAGAATCGTTTGCACCAAGAGCTCGACTTGAAGCTATACGGATATTTCGGCATATCTTTTACAAGAATATCACGGTTTATCAAATGGATGTGAAACGGCATTTCGAATGGTCAACTCCGTGAAGAAGTTTATGGGTCAACCGGAAGGATTCGTTGATTCGAACATCCTAACTACGTGTACAAGCTCAAAAAGGCTCTTTATGGTCTTAAACAAGTCCCAAGGGCCCAGTACGACAAACTGTCAAAATTTCTTCTCGCTAATCGGTTTACCAAAGGAACTGTGATCCAACATTTTCATTCAACGTCACGGGAGGATATTTTGATTGTTCAAATTTATGTTGATGATATCATTTTTGGTTCAACACATAAAAAGTACTCAAACGCTTTTGCAAAATTAATGAAACAAAATTTTGAAATGTCCATGATGGGTGAACTAAAGTTCTTCTTAGGACTTCGTGTTCATCAATCTCCCATGGCATATTTCTAAATCACCCAAATATGCTCTTGAAATCTTAAAGAAACATGGAATGACCACCAGTGATACTTATAACACACCTATGTCTCGAACCTCACCAAAGTCGGACGCCGATTTACATGGGAAAATTATTGACCCTACAAAATACCAAGTATTATTGGGTCTCTCATGTATCTAACGACCAAGCAGACCGACATTGTATTTGTCAGATATCTTTGCTCCGCTATCGTCAAGACCAACTGAAAGACACCTCAATGAGGCTAAAAGAATCCTTCGCTACGTAAAGGGAACCATTCACTGGGTATCCGTATCCGAAGGATTCGGCTTTGCTCTAATCGCATTTTCGATGCCGATCACGCAGGTGTTTAGATACACACAAAAGTACATCCGTGGTGTTCGGTTTCTCGAGATAAACTTGTGTCTTGGCAACAAAGAAACAAGACTATACATCCATGTCATCAATGTAAGGAATATGTTGCCATGTCGAGATGTCAGTGCTCAAATAATTTGGATGAGATCACAACTGATGGACTATGGCTTTGTATTCAACAAGATACCAATGTACCGTGACTCCAAGAGTGCCATTGCCATCTCCTGCAACACGGTTCAGCATTCCAAGTCAAAGCATATCACTCTCCGATATCATTTCATCAAAGAGCATGTCGAAAATGGTACAATTGAATTATACTTTGTGGGTACTCAATACCAATTGGCGGATTTGTTCACCAAAGCCTTGCCACCCGCAAGGTTTACTGAGCTTGTCCATCAAATTGGCATGCGGTGTTTGACTCCAGAAGATCTGGAAAATTTACTCAAACGTTCTTAAAAAGTCAAACACCAAATCATATTTCTTTGTAAATACATATTTCAAAATCAAAATACAAAAATATAAAATCTTTACAAAATCCAAAAAGATTTTCCATTTCTTACTTAAAAAAAAAAAAAAAAAAACACACATAGCGCTCAAACATATTACAATAAATTTTTCTGTGATGTTGAATTTTTCAAATAACATTCATTGCTTGCAGTTGTTTCTTCAAACCTTGAGCTCGAAATAATATGTTTACAATTAATAATATGGTTACAATTCAGCTCAAGAAGGCTATCTCTCAAATATGTTTCTGTATTTGAGGGGGAGTACTTTTGTTTAACGAAAACAAAATCTTATTCCACGAAAGGACCCTGTGGTACGCTTCAGTGCCTCAATCCTAATTAAAGGAGCGAAAGCTTCTTAATTGTTTAAAACAAAAAAATCTTTGTTCGAAATCAAATGTTCTTGAAATCCATTTCTTCCCAAATGAATTTCAAACACCTCAAAAAGCATATTTTAATCAACATGTTTTCAAAAACACCATTCATATGCTATTTTTGAGGGGGAGAAATGTGATTAAAATTGTTGATCAGGAAGTTATGGAATCTCATAACGTGCTCGACTCAGATATCAGCAATGAATTGACGATCTTTGAAATGTCAGTAATCGAAAAGACTTGTTTCAAATAAAACTTGTCCTAGTAGAAGGTATCAATCCGAGACACTCTTGATAGTCATGAACTTTGACGGGTCTAACCTCCTTTTTCAAGGAGAGTTTACATCTTCAAGGTAGTTATTAGAGCTAGTTGTCACCTAAAAGCTGATAATGGAACTCTTTAACTATACAACGTAACCGTGTCTCGCGGGGAATTGTCTATCAAGAGTCGATCAATTCAAAAGTGCGAGCTCTATCCTCACTGTGCATATTTCACCAAAACTCATAAGCACATGTGGGGGAGTATTTCAAAAACAAAAACTCTCAAGGTGTTACCAAAACATGTTTTCATCATAAACATTTTGAGAGATTTTCAAGAAAAGGTTTTTTTTTGTGGCAACATAGGATAGTCATGGAGTTAAAAGGTGCCTAAGTTTAGGAATAAATGTCCTATGATCCGCCAGAGCGGAGGGATCTACCCAAGGACACCACAAATAGTTAGTATTTAGAAGTCCTTAGGAATGATTGAAAAGGAGAAAATGAGAATCGGAGAAAGAAGGAGTTGAAGAATTAAAAGAAAAGTTAAAGAAAAGGGTGAAAAGAAATAGCCTCCAAATTATTCAACTTAGGCGCATACACGGGTTCAATTCATATGCTATTGGTTGTCACAAGATGACACCGGTATTGAAGACAAAGTCGTCATGGACCCAATGGACGCAATGCACTAAACCTTCTAAGCCACTCAAGTTCTCTCAAAAGAACTTGTTTCATTCTCACGTGGAACCCTACGTAATCTATCGACTCTCTTAGAGATTGTTGGTATTGAAGAAGGAGACCCTCCCTTGTCTCCGCTCAGAAAATCAAAACGCACTAATCGAGTCTAGAGACATGAGATTCATCAATAGATCTCTTAGGAACACCTTATATTTCATCACTTGTTTGTTCAAACTATAAGGACACAAGTGACATATTCCGAGTCCCACGCAGATCTTAGTAATCTTCACGAACATTTATGAGGGATTCACAATTGTGATCCTCGGTGATTGAATGGAAACTCCCGCCGGGTCAACATCAAACGACCTTGAAAGGTGTCACTTGTAAATCCTTGTGGGTTACGCTTAGTGTGTCTCAAACGATCTACGATCGTGGGGTGATGCTTTGGTGTACCTCAACGACTCATCCGAATCAGTAGGTGTACTTTCTGACATCGTGTTATCTCACTCGTGGGACTCAGGTTCGAGAATAGCCTTTGTAAGAATTAGAGTTGTGTTTTCACACTATGTCATTAACACTCTCTAAGTTCAAACTTGTGTTACCGGATTATTTCTAACCCATGTTTTATGTTTTCTTCTTATGGATGCTCGCGGTGGAAAAGATCGTGCGATTCTCCACATGCTCATACCAACATCAACACTAATTGAAGTTCTCTCAAAAGGCAACACAAAGTCGAATGATTCTTCGTCAAAGTCAAAGAATCGCAAAGTTTAAAGACTTGAGAGCTACACAAATTGGAGATTCAAAGTTAAAGAAGTATAAGTATGGTGGAGAAAGACAGAGAGACACCTTTACTTATGATATTGATAAAAGGCAGAATTCACAACTGATCACAACAACAAGGACAAAGAACAAAGTTGCAAAGAATTAAAGACGTCACAAGCTATGAACGCCAAAGAAGTTCAAGACGTCGAACGACCTAAACAAGATAACAAATGATGACCAACCCTTAGGGGGAGATTGTTAGGAACATGTTTTATTATAAAGTGTAGGTCATTTCATTTATAATATGTCGTTAATAAATATGGTTTATAAATGTTTGTAATTGATTTCACAGCTCATGTAGTAAGCCCATGAGCTGTGATAGAAGGTTCTTCTAGAACAAAGGGGAAACACCCCTACTTATGTAAACACTATAAATACCCCCTCCCTTGAAGGGAGATGGTGTTGGTTCTAATTGCAATTATCATTTTCATTAATCATTCATTAGTTCTTTCCACTTTCTCTCTCTCTAAAACTTTCTCTCTCTAGAAATACATATTGATGTGATAGTATGGTTGATGAGTGTCTAAATACTCATCATTTTTATACTATCTAGACTGCAAAAACATCTGAAAACACTCGTAAATGCTTCAAAATGATAAAATATCACAAACAAGTGTTTTATATGTTTTAAATGCAAAAACATCAAAATCGATGAAAACGTATCAAGTTTGCATAATTGGCGCTTTAGTCCCCCAAGTTACAAAAGTTGTCAAATCGTCCTGGTCATTCTAAAACTTGTAAAATATCATTTTAGGTCCTTGGGATTCAAGTTGTTCAAAATAATCCTTTGAAGTTTAAAATCACAAAATTACAACTTTGGTCCCTCAAGTTTGAAAAGTGTCAAAATTAGTCCCTAAGGTTTTAAAAATAAGAAAATAATCAAAATAAACCTTATACTATTTATAAATGACAAAAATGGTCCTTATGATAAAACTTTTAGAATTTACATGTTTGGTCCCTCAAGTTTCAAACTTGACAATTTTGGTCCTTAGTTTAAAAAATGGAAATTATCAATATAGGTCCTTGTACTATTCTTACTTGGCGCTTTAGTCCTTGTGAGAGCTTTGGAAAATGTTCAAGATCAGCCCTCAACTTTCGAGAGAATTACATGGATGGTCCTTGTTGTTAACATTAACCAAACGGACCCTTTATTATTACTAAGCCCAAATCCAACCCAAATAACTTGACCCGCCCAAATTTTAAAATCAAATAAAACCGCCTCTACTATTCACCTCTTCACCACAATCGGTTTAGCCAAAACCGTTGATGGTTTCTCCTCATTTTCACCTTTCCACCTCACCATATCCACTGATTACCTCCCTTTCCACCTCCACTATCAACCAAAGCCAATTAATGAGAAAACACGCTCATTGAAAATTGGCGCCAAAATCGCCATATGGCAATTCCAATGATCCGCTCAATCCAATGGTCAATATGTGATGGGATTAGCTCGGAGGTCGACAAGGAAGTTTGAAGTCAATAAATACAGGAAAAGAAGCGAGAGGGCGTAGTAGTAGAGTAGTTTAGTTTAGTTTAAGTCATTTTAGTTAAAATTTAATTTCGATTAGTAATTTCAATCTTTTAAATCTTGTTTTAATCAATCTTAGTGTGTAACAAAGCTTTTGTAACCATCAATTTCAAGTTTCCTTTTACTTTACAGCTTTATGTAAATTCCAATTTCATAAGAATCTCAAATTCTCCAACTGTTGTTATTAGTGTTTACCAAATCGTAAAAGCTCATATAAGCTCTTATAAAGCTTTTATAAGCTTTTAGAATCCAAAGAAGTCAGTTTCTAGTTAAAATTCAAAATACCAAAATCACCAATAAATTAGTTAAAAATAAAAATCACATGGAGACATGATCAAGAACGGTGCAAAGTTGATTTTGGATTGTTTGTTGGTTATAGAGCTTCATGGGAAGCCATAGGTTGAATTCTCAATACTTGATTCAGTGCACTGTGAATGAACTCATTTTGTAAGCTTTTTCTATGAAATTTGCATTTCATATTATTAGTAACTTAATCTTGTTAATTCTAGTCTAAAACTGTTTTAATATGGTTAATATAAGTTAATTACTAGGTCACTTAGTTTAAAAATTTGTTTTACAGTTAAAAGCTTCATAACAGTCCTATTAAGGGGTGTTTGGCTCCACCTGTTTAAATGAGTTAAGGGTTTGTTCAGTAGTTAGATTTAGTTGCTTAAGTATCATCTAGGTCCATTGCAACCATTTCAGTCATTACTTGTCACTAGAAATCACTTAAAGTCAAACTTGCATACAAACTGCTCTTATACTCTAATCTGTGTGAATCAGGATTCCAAATCTTGCAAATAGGAGTGTTAGTAGTTGATTTAGTTTGTATTAGTTGCATTTCATCATTTCACATCAATTTCAGTTGATAAACCAGGATCAAAACTCATTTAATTCAAAGTTCCATTTCTGTTTTCAAAAGTCAAAATTTGGAAAGTCCAGTTTTTGCAAAACTTAGTTGATGTTTCATGTGTTCATTTCTTAATCAAAGTCTCTGAAACTTTGGGATTTGAAAGATGAGCTGGTCTAGTTTAATAATCTCATAATTGCTTTCCTTTTATCATATGTCTATAAGCTAAAATCGACTTCCATAAGCTATGATGTGCCTCGCACACACTCGACATTCACCGTGCGCAAGACAGCACTTGCAGACCTCTCACAAGCTTCATTCAAGCTTGTGAGGAGTTGGTCTTTGGTCCTTGTGTAGTTATCCGTGTCTACTTTAAGTCTCTTTATCTGCTTTTCCATTTAACTTACTTGTGTAGCTTATCTGATAACTTAAAGGTGCCCCCAATCATTTGTTTTGTACTTTTAATCACATAAGCTCAAAACCAACTTAAGCTTCTTTAGTGATCTAAAGTCTTGTTAAATGGTTAAGATAGGTTTAATATAGCGATATTTAGCTTTTGTGTTCAATTTGGTACTGTGGTGGCCTTGTGCTTATTTTGAAGTCTTATTTATAAGCTAATCCACAAGTAGCTTGCTTTTCCTCCACATAAGCATATGTTTTATATTTTTATAAACTTAGAATAATATTTTAGTATTTTCCTGAATTTTTGATTTTCCTACAATTTTCTATTTTTCTTTATTTTAACTAGTTTTTAATCCTTTTTAAATAGCTTTTAATACTAAAAATCGAAAAAGCTTAAAAAATATGTTTTCAATTTTCCTAGATTAAGATAAATATAAAAACCTAAAAGTATTTTTCCATAATTTTCTTGGTCTAAATAGTATTTTCTAGCATTTTAATTAGTTTTAAATAGTTTTAAATTAATAATAAATACATAAAAAGTATAAAAATATATTTTCAGTTTTAAAATAAGTTTTATCATATTTTAGATTTTCCAAGTTATAATTTCATTTTCTAGGTTAATTTTGTATTTTCTTGTATTTTAGTGCATTTAAATACTTAATAAATAGTTTTAATTAATAATAATTAAATAAATAGTTTTAAAATAATTTTCTTTTCTAATAATTTTCTTTTATTATTAGGATTGTAAAATATCATTTTTATATTTGTAGGCCTTTTATTTCTTAAAACTCACGTTTTATTTTGTACGCGTTTACGTAATTTTATTTAAACGTCGTTTTAGATTTTAAACGTTCATCGATTTTAAAAAATAGTGATAGCGTTTATTTAATATCTTTTATCTTTTATTTCTTTTAATTTGCATTTAAGTCATTGTAATTTGTAGATCTTTTCTTTAGGTAATTATATTCCCAAATCCTTACTGATCACTATCCTTAGTGATCATTCTATCATCTGAAGTTGTTTAAACACCAATTCATCCTCCGTGGGACTTAACGACCCAGGAATCCACTATATTCCTTTGATCTTTAATTGCATTTGGTGTGTAAGCTGTTTTGAGTTTCTTACGGTTGGTCATTCACAAGTGGCTAGCTTGCGTGAGATAACTTGACGGTTTTGCACCAATCAATGGTGACCTAACAAAATCTTACCTTGTACCAATCTTTAAAGGATAAATTTCCAATTTTATATCGTGTCTCTTAATCTCGTGAGGCACGTCCATTCATCCACCCTTCCATCACAAAATTCACGAAAAGGGTTACACGAGGTCATGCTTTCATTGATTCGTCATCTTCCGTCAATATAGGGGCGCAGTAATGCTTGTTAGGATCAGTAGCTTGCTTAATACCCTCAATCGGGAAGATCTTTCCCATTCTCGTTCACAACTATCAAAATTCTTTCCACGATTGTTAGTACTAAGATTATAACATAGAATTGGGTCGAGCGACGGACTATTGACAACATCAACTTTATTTGAAATTTCTAACCTTGGATTCAATTGTTCCTTCATCTTTGAAAGTGATTCGTTCTTTTTCGGTTCCCAAAGAAATTTGTTTTTCAAAGACCTTTATATGTGCTCGACAAGTGGCCAGAAAATGCCTTCCAATAATTAAGTTGTAAGTCTCCCGTTTCCCCATGTCAATAACCACAAAATCAGTAGGAAAAAGGAATTTCCCAATTTTAAGGAGAACATTATTAACCACTCCCCTAGGTACAGCTTTAGAGGAATTAGCCATTTCAATCATCATTGGTATTTCTTTTAAACTGGTAAGTTTTATTTTATCAAACAATAAGGTAGAAATAAGGTTTACCCATTGAAATCGCCTAATGCGGAATTTTAAGATTACCGATAGTGCATGGAAGAAGAAAACTTTCACGATAGTGTTCCTTCTCGTGAAGTTGGCTTAGGTGTCCTCGTCGTCTTCCGATTTATCATCTTGTTTTAGGTAGTTAATCCCGGATAGATCATTGGTGACGTAAGAGGTGCATTGTTCTTTCTTTGGTTTATCTTGTGCAAATATGGCTTTGCAGCAATGGCTTTGTCATTCTTGGTTTCAATATTTATAGCTAATTGCCCAATTTGGGTTTCGAGGCTTTTAATTGCGGCATCTTGGTTCCATGAGTTCATGTTGGTGTCTTCTTTTACCCCGACCATCCATTCCTTGAGTCTATCACTTTTCTTTGTAGACTCCTCGATATGTTTATGCATTATTTCTTGAGGCTTGGTCTAGGAGAATTGTTGTTGATTCTTGTATAGAACCACGGGATTTTTCTCGTGTCGGCCCGTTAGCATTGTATCCATTGAAGGGACTTCCACCTCCATATTTTACTTCTTCAATCCTTTTAACTTCCTCGTTGGATGAGCATTCCTTAGTAGGGAGAGTGCCATTATGTTCATTTCGTTCAACTTGTATGGAATGCACATTCTCTTTGAGCTTTTTCATGTCTCTTTCAAGACTTTCTAATTTTTTGTTTATTGCTGCAAGGCCTTCCACATTTCCACTCTTACTTCGATTGCTCCCTCCATTGTGCCATTTGTGAGAGTGGTCATCCATCTTCTGAATAGTTTCAAGAGCCAATGTTGGAGTCATTCCAGGTATTGGTCCTTGAGAATCGGTCATTTGCCTTGAGGAGATGTTCAGACCCTTGTAAAAGACGTTCACCTTTTGCTGGCTATTGAGGTCGTGAGTAGGGCACTTGTATAATAATTCGTTATACCTTTCCCATGCTTGGTACAACGTTTCATCACCCTCCTGCATGAAGCTATAGATTTCTTCTAATTGTTTAGCGATCTGGATGGAGGATGGTATCTCGAATGAAATATTTTTTAGGAGAGGCGGATGTTAACTGTCCGTGCGGTAATCGATCAACCTATCTTTTAGCACTACGGTGAGAGAAATAAGGAACACACGTAACATGACAAAGATCATTTGAGACTCTTGGAATTTTGAATAGGTGACAATGTATTCCACGTTGTCCACATCTCGTGAGCATCATCGGTAATGCTTCCCGATAAAGGGTTTGCACGCAACTCCCTCATAAATTGAGGTTTGATTTCGAATTGAGCATCTTCGTCGATGGCCGACCTAACGATCCCTAGTCCTTATTCTTCTCTTGTGAACGCCAAATATTCCTCGAGAGTGAGGTCATCAATGTTAACAACTTCCATGGTACCTGAAACTTAAAAAGAGATCGTGAGAAAATTTTAAAACAAAACATAAATGAAAGACTTAATAAAAATCCAAATATAACTCCCCGACAGTGGCGCCAAAAACTTGATGCAGGTTTTACTGACCATATTTTAATATTTATAAGTCTCGTTATACCTATGGTCTACCTAATGCATTAGCAGGCGGTGTACCCGATGTGTGTAGTGTAGTATTCGGTGGCGAGGTCGTCCCAAGAGCTATGTGTGGGATTTAAACTAAGTCTAGGTGTCATGATTTTAATATGATTTTGATATTGAATTAATTAATTAACTACTAAAGAAAATAAAGGCGAGGTTGTGATCAATAGAGGAGAGGGTGCTAACCTAGTTATTCATCCTAACTAGTTATGTTTACGTCTAATTACTTCTAATTACTTGAATGGGGTCAAAGTCGCTAGGGCGACATTTGGTCGGGTTCGTCCTAACCTATCGAAAAAGGTCCCATCGGAGAAATCGGTGACCGTCATAAGTCCAGTTATTCTTAGTCCCTAAGTCAAGTCATTAAGTACCGCTACATGCTAGATGCATAACAATGAGTGCCGGGAGCTAGCATCTTAAACACTCATCCCGACTTCTTAAGTTTATCCAAACGGTAGGTGATCGAGTTAGTCAAATCGCACAAGCGAGAAAGGGTCGTCGGTTGGTCATATCTTACCCTTCCCACTCGCCTACCTACTTAGGTCAGTTGGTCATATCTCCTAAATAACTAGCCACTACCGCCATTCAAAACTACCGAAACAAGGGTAGCTACCAACAAACTATGCATGCGTACACTTAGAAATAATTATATGGAAGCAATGTAAACATAAACAAAACAATTAAGGAAGCATAACTAGGTCAGACACCAAAGATGCTTAGCCGCTCATATTAACTAAAGCAATGATTCAATGTTTAACATTACGAAATACATGAATTGAAAGTAAAGAAAAGATAAAATGCTAATGCTTATCGTAGGGGTGATTTCTCTTTGGAGATAGCTCCGTATGCTCCTCTAGATCTTCCTTGACTTCTACTCACGTTCACTTGGTGTTGTATGTGAAATGGGATGCTTTCAAATCTTTGGAATTGTGGGGTATTTATAGGCGGATCACGGTTACAACAGTAACTAATGTTAAGAGTTACGCCAGTAACATACAATTCTTCATATTTTGCAATTGAAAATGTTGGTTACTGCATAACTAACTCGGAAGGAGTTACGTCGTATCTTCAATAAATCTTGGTTACGCCGTAATTGAGACAATAGTTCTTTGCGTAGCTTGCAGCGGCGGAACCTCATTTGACCTAGTTGGTTACGTCGTAATCTTTGGGAGAGTTACACCGTAATCTTTAGTTGAGTTAGTTTTCGAGCCACGCTTGATTCTGGTAATGTGAGAGGAGTTACGCAGTAACTTCTTCACAATGAGCATACTATGATATATCTTCAATAAACTCTTCAAATCCGCGTCTCTTTAGCTCCAATGCTCGTAATTTACCCGAAGTGAAATATAGAGGAAAACAAACGTAAATCCATATCAATGATATAAAATACGAGCATTATC
Organism: Chrysanthemum lavandulifolium; assembly: GCA_022545495.1. Lineage (NCBI taxonomy): Eukaryota > Viridiplantae > Streptophyta > Magnoliopsida > Asterales > Asteraceae > Chrysanthemum > Chrysanthemum lavandulifolium. Next base: position 197,041,035 of record CM040239.1, read on the forward strand.
GGGAAACCGACACTTAATATTCGGGACTATTTGATGTTATCAAGACACCAAGTCCATCATTTTAGGTTTATAAACGGACCAATAACATCTTTTAAGGTAATGGAAAAAATGAATTAAGCTTATTTTTGTAATCTAATTCTTAAAGACTAGTAAATAGTTAGGCTTGTAAATGAACTAAAAGCTCGATCATCTGCTTTTGAATTGTTCTTATGCTCTTTTATTATGTATTTTTTTATACTTTTTGTTTAGTGTATTAATAAATGAATCTGAAGAAGCTTTCTTCTTATACAATGGAGTACGAGCACAATATTTATATTTCTTTAAGCTTAATTGTTTTAATATTCATGTAGGGTTTGTTTGATTAAATGTTCACGAAAGAACACAAACAAGCGCACTCGTGTTGGTTCAATTTCGTCATCTTCACCCTACTTCTAGATGATCGAATCAACGATGTTTGGTTTCTCTATCAGTCATTTTGTCTTTCAATTGTCAACCGGCTCTTAATCTACTAAGCGTTATTTTTATTTTTATTTATTTTTATTATTTTTTTAAAATTATATAGACATTATATGAATCCAGACAATTTTACTAAAATCATAGCGCAAATAATCGAAAGGCCCTGTTTTTGAATTTTGCTTTAGGCTTCGGTAAGGATTAAGCCACCCCTGCATGGATGTTAGTTACCTGGATATGACGTGACTCCGTTATATGATGATGGTCATCTCTTTCGCTCTTTCAGACAATATATGTGATACTGAGCTCATTTTCCTTGGCGCAGACAAAATATTTGATACTCTAGAATCAAGTGAACATTCACTGAATTATAAAAAAGGGTGACAAAATGTTTCACCTCGAGTTCAATAGGGGTAAAATTGGTAACAGTGACCTTCGTAACTGCCGTCAACTTAATATCATGTCAGCTTCAACCAACATCACCATCAAGATAGTGTAATAAGACAACCACCATCACCACTAACTTCAATTTTTTCTTTTCATTTTCTTTTGTTTTAAACAGTAAAATTTAAATTATATTAATAATTTGAAAAATTACCTTAATAATTTAGATATCATAAAAACATTACAATAAAAATTAAAAACTTAAACTAGTCTAAATTATATTTCGTCTTAATTTTGTTGCTTCATCTCCATTACCGGTTTTTGTTGTTTTCAGGTCAAATGCTCATCGGGAGTTGTATATAACAAGATGTCCTTTACGTTATTTTTAGTTGAAAGTTTAACATTTGACGTTGTAGTTCAAGTTCTTCTTGCCTTTGTGTAAAGTTCTTTTCTTGCATTTCAATTTTCCGCATCTTTATCTCCAAAAGACTCGCTCTTTCTTCTTTTGGGGAAAAGATACCGAGTGGATGTTGTTAGGCGTCATATGTCATTAGACCATGTTGGCCCGATGATTAGTTTGACTTGCCTAGCCCGAGTTACGGAATAAATTGATGTATTATATATTTGATTTGTGATTAATGAGATGATAGGATTTCCATTATACATTATACAATATGGTATCACAACCAAATTGATCCTCCAAAATCTCTCCTCTCCTAAAACTCTCCTTACTCGTTCCTTTCTTTAACTTTTATCTCAATCTCGTATTTTTTTCTTTTACTACACCTTTTATACTCTAAACCCTAGTATCACGAATCTACACCATGACATGCAATTCGAGACTCCTCCGACCCTCCAACCCCACCAACCGATAAAATACTCCCTTTGGTGTCACTTTTATCACAATCCAATCAAGCTAAGTCTTGAAATATCCAATTATAAATCTTGGAGCTCATACTTTAAAACTCATTTTGGAAGTTTAGGACTAAAGAAACACATCGAAGGCACCTCTACAAGTACAAGTACCATGGATCCGGATTGGTAAAAGATTGATGATCTCATCAAGATATGGTTCTTGGCACACTTGTTGAATCTTTGCAAGACCAAGTTGTTACAACACCAGGAAACGCCAAGGACCTATGGGATAACTTAAGTCCCTTTTTTATGAAAACAAGGACGCTCGGGCCATCGACCTTGACAATCAACTTCGCTCAATCAAACTGGGTAACCTCTCCATATATGACTATTTTTCAAAGATACAAAGCATGGCAGTTAAATTAAGAAATCTTGGTGGTAACGTAAAAGACAAAATTTTAGTTATTAATGCTTTAAATGACCTAACTTTGATCTATAAACACATAGCTTGGATTATTTGTCATACCGAACCCCTACCCACTTTTTCCGACACCAAAACCATGCTCTTACTTCAAGAAAGTGAGATAAAATGTAACATATTGGTTTTCACAATCACACAAGTAAGCACAATATGGGCGTATAGTTTAGAGTTCTAGAGAGAGAAAGTGAGATGTTCTAGAGAGATAAAACAAAGGAAAGGTTAGATTACCAAATGAACATCCAACCTTATCCCTTGTGGGGAGAGGGCTATTTATACAAATGACTCCGCCCTCCTTCGGGCTGTGGATCAGGCATACAGTGGGTAAAGACTCGTCCTTCTTCCACGATGTTACTTACATTACTAGTAATCTAACTAATATACTGTTACGTCTACGAGCTATAATATGCTAAACATACGTTGGGGTGACCGACACTTCAGCATGGATTTTCTAAATCCTAACAATCTCCCCCTAAGGGAGGTCACCTTAATAATTACATTGAAAACGTCCTAGCAATTAATCTATAAACTTTGATGCTCGAGCTCGTAGACTTTGTAGCATCAACAACTTAAACGTCATGTAATAGTAACGATTCCTTGACTTTGAGTGATTCTTGGATATGTGATCCGGAGCTTTCATTGAGATCATCAACAATACATAATCTCTATTTTATCCGATCTATGATTGCCAACATGTGAAGTTGTTACTTATGGACCGACAAGCTCACATTCTGGATCATGATTTCTTCTCATCAGAGTTGCGGAAGCTTTTTTTGATTCATGATATTTGCGTGTCAGCGAGCATGGAGTGGAAATATCGAGTCACTTGATGAAGATATGCACATATCATGATTTCTTCGAAATGAATGTGATGTGTGAGCATGCGGCTATGGATTGACTTCTTAATTACGATCTGCACAAACGTTGGGTGTACCGCATACAACGCTAGCAATAAAGCGCACGAGAGTGTCTTTGATCACTTTCGTTGAATTGAGGTACATGGCCCGCGGTTCCCGCTGATCGATACCGATATTGCTCGGTGATCGGTATAATTCAAAAGAATCTCCTCGACAGTGCTTTCGCGAAATGCTTCTAGTTGTTCTCAAACCGAACGCCTCAAAGAAGACAACACGGAGTGAGTGAACCAGCGAATTGAGATTCACTGATTGATGAAAAAGATTTAAAAACAATCGAGTATTGCTTAATATAAAGGGTTTTTGCAATCAGTTATCAATCATAAATACCCTTTTAATTATGAAAACATAATACACAGTCGACGTGCTAAAGAAAAAATTTTGAGCACAACGACCGATTTTTCAAAGGTATCCGTCAATCCATTTCCTAGACCAAGGTTGATTCAAGATTGAATCCCCATCATTTCTATCCAGTTGTCACATGGTTGATCTATTGGATAGATCTCACATGCCACCCACCAAGAGCTTGTTTGATGTTGGCTCTAGAAGGCTTTTCATCTTCATTGTGAATATTAAACATATCACTCAGATGTTCTGCCAATTACCACATGGATAATGCGTAGGACTCTTAAGATATATTCTCACTTTCCACATTGTGTGAAACAGTGAGTCTTCATTGATTGTTTCCTTATGAGATATTGTGGATGATCTCTTGGCTCTAGACTCAATTGTGCACATTTAGTTTCCTGTGTTGGAGACTAGAGAGAGGGTCTTCTTCTTTAATATCAACAATCTCTAAGAGAAAGTCAATAGATTATGTAGGTTCCCTGTGAGAATGAAACAAGTCCTTTTAAGAGGAACTTGAGTAGTTTGGGAAGTTAGGTGCAATGCGTCACTGGGTCCATGACGTCTTGTCCTCAATACTAGTGTTACCTTAGTAGACACCAGTAGCATATGTATTGAACCCGGTTTCTGCCCTAAGGTTGAATTAATGGAGGGCTATTTCTTTTCACCCTTTTCGCATTCAATTCTTTTTCATTCTTCAACCCCTTTAGTGCTTACCGAGACTTCATTACTAGAACCTTGTTGGGTTTATTCCGCCTAGCTCTATCTCGATCAAGACTCTTCCCATTTCTCACTTTTCTCCTTTTTTTCATCATACCTAAGGACTCTACACTATCTAGTGGATTGTCCCTGGGTAGATCCCTCCGGCTCTGGCTGGATCGTGGGAATGAATACCTAACCTAACCATCCTTATATCTCCGTGCATGAAGTAAATTTGGTCGGTCTTTTGGTATTGTTTTTCTGCCATGGGAACCAATTGAAAACCATTTGAAAATCAATCCAGGTACTTGTGATACAAGATTAAAACATTTTGTACCTGAATTATTTTTGATATTTTATAAAAAGCTCCCCCTCAACATGTGCATCAAATAGTTGAAATTGTTTTAGCACATGGAGGCAAGAGGACATAGAAATCTCGGATTAAGAATGAAGAATTCAATTCTTTGATCAACATTTCTAAAATTATCAACATCACTTTCCCGATCAAAATTAGTATTTTAACTACTTTGTTGAAGATATTCTGGGAAAGGATGTGGTTTTCAAAAGATTGCTCCCCCTTGATGTGAAGAATTTTTGATATATTTTAGAGCGTACAGGGGGAATATGATGCAGAATTCACGATCGTTGTAGCCAATGAAACCTTTTAAAGTTACTATCAAGGTACTCTTATGAAAAGACCTTTAAATTTTAGTACCTTGATAGTTTTGTCAACTTTTTGAAATGCTCCTCCTCGATGTGTGCTTCGATACACGAAAAGGTTTAGCACATATGAGGAAAGATGCCAATATATTGAGTCTTGAAGATCACGTTTTATCAGATTGCATATTTATATCACATTTTCTCCCCCGATCAAACATTTCAAGTCCTTTGAGATTTTGGATCTCAAGTGATTTAAATGTGTAAGAAAAATGTTGTTGGAGAAAAATGTGTCTGGTTTTATTTGATCTGAAACGAAACACTCCTAAATTCCCTCTTCAGAACAACAGAGAACCTACAAGCCATAACCTATCTCTACTATATACATTATAGTTATTGTTGTTCATAGTACAGTCACCATATTACACATTATATTAAAACAAAATAGCTACTAAAGGAAGATGTCTTCATTCTGTTCTTTAAAGTAGCTTGTAGTGTCCTTCACGTACTCTGCCACCCACAAAACTTTCAAGGCTGCGGAAAATCTTTCTTGTCTTAATTCTTCGTCCGATAGCAGCAATGAAATCTTCACACCATTTCACATCTTGTTCCGTCCAGAACCTCGTGTTGTTCCCCGGCTTCAAATTTAGCTTGAACTCCTTTACCCTTGAATCCAAATCTTCTTCAACCATCTTGAGCGTACCGTCACTGAACTTGTATAGCTCACACAGCCTTAGTAGCATTCTTGAACCTTATTTATCTGTAAAGATAACCGCTCTTGAAGAGTCAATCACTGAGTAGTCGCGTCTGAATTCATGCCCTGTGGCTTCCCATTGAGGTCTAGTGAGATTGACATGAGTCTGGTAGCTTTCCATTCCAAGCTGAAAATCACCTACTCTTTGTCGAATCACTAACCCCCTTACCCATAGATTGACTGCAGCAGAGAGGGACTTCTTTTCTCGAATGGGCAGATGGTCAAGATGCCCTTGAAGGTTCAAAAGGTACAGATCTTCAAAGTCACTTGGGAACAAGTGCTTGAAGTCATTTTCTTCAATTACATGGTCTTTCAAGTCAGCACTTCTCAGGACGATCTTCTTCAGATAATCATAGCCATACATTGGGAAGATTTGCACACTGACCACACTTAGAATTCGCAGCCTGGATCGAACTATTTTGCGCTTCTTTTCTGCACCATGTCTTTCAATGTAGAATTTCTTCTTTTTGAACCACCAATGAGAAATGCCGTATGAGGCAGCAATGTCATAGACTTGTTCCATGTCAATCCAGAAGTGATCAGGTACTATCTGCTCAAGACCAGGATCTAAGTAGGTTGAAGCTTTCAACTTGGAAATGGATAAGGCTGGTTTCTTCCTTCTGTTCCAGCACGTAGGTAATCCAGATCTCTGTTGAAGAAGAATTCTGATTGAATCGTCTTATGTCCAGGTTCACCTCCAAGGGGAAGAGGATTGTTGACATTAAAGCGACTAATATTCTCATCAACTTGATCAGTCAACATCTTATGGCATTCTTCAATCTGGTATTGAAGATGACCGGCATCTGAATGGAAGAATTTGACGATTTCAAAGGCGGGGCCTTCAAGATCTTTAGGAGTGATTGACGAGATTCCCTTCTTTTCACAAAACCATTTCATGAAACTTCCCATGTCACCAGTGATATGTAAGAGTGAATCTTCTGAGGGGGCTTCATAGTTGGCTATAATGGTGGTTGCCCAGTTATTGTTAGGGATTATCAAGTCAGACTCAGGAATGGCCTATGAAGGTTCAGGATTTTGACGTCTTTGCTTGGTTAGCCAGCTTTGAGACATATCCTTGGATGGTGCAGCTCTAGATGTTTTGATGCGTTTACCCTCAATATAAGAATCCCACCAGTCTTCATCTTTAGAAAGTTTAGGGATATGCTTGGTGGAAGCGTCATCATCTTCTGATTCTGATTCTGGCATGATGTAAGATTCTTCATTTAACATTTGCTCTTCAGGGACTGAGGAGATGGTGGGTGTAAACCGAGAATCAACCGTGGTCCATGCTGTAGAAGTTTTCTGAGAGCCTTGACCACCAGATGAACCAGTCTGGTTAGAAGGTTTAGGTGGAGATGTTGGTGGATTAGCCTTTTGAGTTGCAGTGGTACCAGAAGATCCACCAATACCAGATGTTCCAGCTCCACCAGTTGGAGGAGGAGGAGGTGGTGGAGATTTTGGAACTCCAGACATGGACTCCATCATCACAACTCTTCTCTTCTTCTTTCCCTCCCTTTCTTGAATGTCCTCAAGAAAATGCAAGTGATTATCATGCTTTATTGATTCTTCGAGAGCCTCATATAACTTCTTATGGACCTCGTCCAAATGCTCATCTGCGTCATACATTCTATCGGAGAGAACTAATCTCATATCCGAAATAGGCAAATCCTTAAACCTCTAAAGCAGCGGAGCTTTCATTGTCCATTCCACATCATCTTTAACTTGCGCTTCAATGGCATTTGCAACTTCGGTGTCAAAGTTGAGGTTCTCCAGCTTGGATACACGACGATCAAGATGCTTGACGGATTCGGGCAAATGGTGCTTCTCGAGGACATCGATTCTCTTAAGTGCTTCCTTAAGAAGTTGCTTTGTACTCTTAGTTGGAGGTGGTGAATCCGGTGGTGTGACAGAGTTACTAACGATGACTATAGGTGGAGAGATGGTAGTAGACACGGGTGGTGGAAGTGCAGTTGTTTGAACAGTAGCAGGTGGTGGAAGTGCGATTGGTGGAGTTATTGTTGATGAAGTAACTACGGGTGCCGACATCGGAGGAATAGTTGATGTGTCTTGCTGGATAGTGACAGAGAACATAGACTCTACTTCTTCTTTTTCATCATTTTGTTTGTCAGACTCGACATCTGAGGTTCTGTCCTTTAGGAATTGATCACCATAATTAATGTCAGGCTCAAGATTCTTCAGGGATGACACACGTTTGCTTCTTCCAGACGCACGTGTTCCTCATATCTCGACTTAAGAATCTCCTGTGAACCTTCCAGCAGATCATTTCCCCCAGCCTTTGTGTCTTGTCTGTCAGTGTCCATTTGTTCATTCTCTGTTTCCTCTACTCGAACCGTTTCTGTAGAAGGTGTTGATTCCTAACTTTCGGACTGGGTGTCACTAGAGGCAAGAGTTTCTTCCTGTGTATCAGACACTTATTTTTCCACTCCAGTTTGTTCTTGAGCTGAGGATGATTCAACGCTTCTTTTCTTGAGCTCAAATTGCGTTGTCGTTTTTGGAGTCGAAGTGGAAATGGTCAACAACATCTGAGTCGCTTGCTCAGCTTCTTCTCCAGCAATTCCTTTTCCTTTGACATGTGCAACGGGAGTGGTATGGCGTGGTACTTACTCAGGTTCTCGTATCATGAACCCTCCCACTGGTTGTCTTTGAGACATGTCAAGACTTTCCAGGCTCTGTTGGATGCCTTGTTGCAGTGCAGCTTCGTCTTCATCCATTAAACTCATCACTCTCTCAGGTACCTTGGACCCTTCTTCATTTCCCTTTCCATCGTCTCTCTTTCTCCTTTTTGGCATTAGAGTTGGAGAGTCAGCAGATACAGATCTATATTGTCTCTTTTTAGGAAGACTTGCGTAAGTAGAGACAGATTGTTTGGATTTGGGTTGAGTGGGAGTGGGATTGGGTGTGTCATCAGTGGTTGTGCCAGAGGCCTTCTTTATGTATTTCTTGAAATAATCTTCCTTCTTGTTTCTTTCAGTGAGAAGAGCTTCAGGTATTGCATACCAAAGACCTCTTTGTTAGTTCCTTTGGCAACATATTTCAGGTTACCAAGCACAAATTCATTACTAGCCTCATGTAGGACCGACTCACTTCTCGGATTGAACTGACGTTTCTGCTGCAGGTGCTGGATGATTAACTTTGAGAACCGTATGCTAGGAATCACCCTTTTGTTGCTGGATTTCCTTGCTTTGACTTGATTCAAGAAATTTTGTCTGTCAGTTATGAATGTGTCCATAGCCAATGAGACTTCTTCCCAAATGCGTTCCGCGAAATCGATATTCACCCTTTTTATAATCCCTCACATGATTTTCAGAATTGGAGCCCTCACTCTATCGAACCATGAAGTTTTACCAGTTAAACATAGGTTGAGAATGGTGACAATGGCTCTCCATGGTTGATACATATTGTTGGTGATGATGTCTGAAGCCTTTGTTACTTTCACTGGATAACCCAATTCTTCAACAAAGTCCATTAGTTCTTCAGCAGTAGGTGGAGTGACAAATGGATTTGCAGAATCTCGTGGAGTGATTCCTAGGGCCTCCCTGAGAGTCTCAGTGTCGATATCATACCACTTTACAAGAGTATGTGGTTGTGATCTTGTCCCATGTTACGGTGTTCCAGAATTGTTGCAGGTAAATGGCAAGAATAGTGCACCTCATGGTTAAGGCACCAAAGAAGTTGGTGTTCTTCAGGATATCAATAGCAATTCGGTAGATAGGGTTCGGTTGGTTTCTATCAACATCTACGAAGCAGTTGATTTTAGCAATGTCTACCAATTCATTATGTGGAAGAATTTCCTCCTCGGTAACTACTAAGGGTGGGGCGTTGGTAGCAAGATTCTCAGAAGAAGTTGTGCCTGCCATTGTAATCCTGTAGATCACACATAAAACAACAACAGAATCTGGAAATTTAGTTAGGTTAGACAAGATCACTGGATCAACCCTATAGCAACACCATAACTTAGACACTAAGTTTGTGATTAAGCGTACGAAGTAGAATACACACATTAGTGAGAGCAATATGAATGATGCAGGGACGTATCAAGTGTAGGGCACACACAGACATCATAGAGAGTAGACAAAGAGCAATGGGTAAATGCACATAGACATAGCAGGTATACGATCGATGCACAATGACCAAGTAGATACAATGAGGGAAACTGCATGTTGGACTAATCACATAGAGACAATCATTGAATAGACAAGTCGTATCAAACGAATCCTTTAATCAAAAAGACAAATCGCTTTAAGGACAAATCACATAATGCCAAGGACCAGTCGCATAGGTCAAAGATAGTCAACAAACCGCACACATCAAGATGTATGGGACAAGTCGCATACAGCAAGTCGCTTGCATTTATCAAATCGCATATGTAAAGACATAATGCATTATGGACAAATCGCATTGGTCAAATGCAGTCAACAAACCACACACGTCAAAACAAATGGGACAAATCGCATCGGGAAAATCGCATTCATCAATAAGATTATGAAAAGTCGCATTCAGAGAATAAAGAGACAAATCGCTTTATGCAATTGATACGACAAATCGCATTAATATTTTAGAGAGACAAGTCTCTTTATCAAGACTATATGTGACAAATCGCATATTTAAGATAATTGAGACAAAATGCATAAAAGCAACAGAAGACAAATCGCATACAAGCAACTGAAGATAAATCGCTTTCAAGAACAAGCAACGAAATAACCCAATAACAATTTACAATAACCACAACAGATGATTTAGGCATACATTATCCACCAAGATGATACATGATCACATCAATAACACATATTCGCAATAAAACCATAGATCCACAACACTCCAACTCACCAACTCACCAACTCTCCAAATTCAAATACTCACGCATAAGAGAGAGAATCAATCACACAAACTAACTATCCATATCCTACTCAGTACCCATGAATCCCTAAAGCATACCCATTTACAAACTACACCAATTATTATATTAACATAGAAACAAACCAAGATGTAGAATGGGTCAAAGGAAAAAGCACGAAGGATTCTGCAGATAAAAGATAGTTAGAGTGATGTATTAAACACGATTTTAAGATGAAAAATTTGTGTTACATGATCAAAAATCCTACCACAAAAGCTTAGGTATGCCAAATCGCTTCAAGAAAAAGGTTGAGAGAAAAAACGTGTGAAAGTTTGACTTGGGATGTGAAACGTTTGACCAATTGACACAAATTGCATCAAGATTTATACGATGCTTAAGTTTTCATAATTGAGACTATCAGTCCTTGTACTTAACAAATCGCATACTAGATAAAGTTTGGACAAATCGCATCCAAAAAAACAATAAACAAGTCGCATTCATATCATAATATTGACAAGTCACATACAAACCATAATAAGGACAAACCACATATCACATAACACATATAAGAACATGATTTGGCAAATTAAATCACTCCAAGTATCATGCAACAACTATCCAGAGAACTGAGGTCACAGTATATCACAAGAACTTATCAAATGGAAATCATGCAGAGACAAATTGAAAGTCAGGAAAGGCAGATTGATAAATTCTCCCCCTCAATCAATTTCAAACATTGATAGAATTAAACCCTTGCAATGAATCTTAGAGGTCGTAGGTATGTGAGTGTTACAGGACAAGTTACAAGACAGGTAGAATATCTGTTCGAACTTCATCTAAAGACCCGTGCCATTATTGAACGACATTTCTAGGTCCGTAGATGTTATCGATGACAGATGACATTATTAAGATTCTGTTTTTAAAATTTTCAGATTTTTTTTTAATTTTTAAATCAATCGTCAACCAGTGAGGTACGAGTCCTGAGCAAAAGTGAACAGGAGTCACAGTGCCTACAAATTAATTTTGACAAACTAATATTCCCTGATGATTAGCCTTCAATTCAGTTGGAAACCAGTTCATGATTGAATTGAGCATTGTACCTGAAAAAGAGTTAGGAAAATCTGCACTAGTAGCACATGTAGAATAACAATTGGATGGGATAGTAGCAGAATTGTCCTGTTATTTGGATATTATACAGTCAGGCCTTGGAATGTCATTAGTTGTCAATGTTCTGATGGGAATCCACTTAAGTCCAACATTCTTGAAGATTTTCCTTGTGGCCATCCACTTAAGACAAGAGCTAGGTGTGTGATTCCATTTGGATCCTATGTTCTTAAGTAATCTACCAGTAGGCATCCACTTTAGACAAGAGCTAGGAGAGTTAGATCCTTTAGTTACAGAAGGGGATGTAACCATTTCCCTATTCAGGATTTTAGACATTTTACAGTTAATTTGTTTCTTAGGGGAGTGGTCAGTCATTTGATACTTCTTATGTGCACTAGATAATCTCCTTATATTCTCGATCCTAGAGTTATGAGCATTAGACTGAGAAATATTTTTCATTTTATCGGAGTGAATTAGTGAAAAGACTGATTTTGGCAAAACAGTGTTCTCATCAACTTCGGAAGCTAACCTAGACTTGAATGGTTTAAATCTTTCTGACTTAAATGCATTAGGTTGCCTAACTACAGATCGTTCTTTTGCAATTTGTGAATCTGGTTTCTCCAAAGTTGATGGTTTTGCAAACTTAGTGTTCACACCATTCCCAGTGATTTTCCTAAGCTCATTTTTTAAAGCAACTATGGTGAAGCTCTTGTTCTGAAGTTGACTGTTGAGGGAATGAATGTCTACCAACAAGGAGTTAGTTTGATCTAAAAACTTGGTCTTATCCTCTACTTGATTCTTTCTCAAGGACTAAATTTCCCTTAACAACTTGGCCACACATAATGCCAATTCATCATTCCTAGATTTAACAGCATCACTAACCTTACTACCAAGATTGTTCACACCCATACCCATATTAATTTTCATGTGCAGGTCTGAGATTTGTTTTTCAGATTACATATGGTTGAGTCTTTGTCTTGAAGCTGAGTTTTTAACTGGTTAATTTCAAAAAATTCTCGAAATTCTGGGAATTCCGGATTAATGCAAGCTTTTGTAGCAAGAAAACTTTCTTCTTTTTTTTAATTGCAATTTCCAGAGAAATGCAATGTTTTTCAAGAATTGAGTATTTGTTTGAAAGTTCGTCGAAAAGTTTTTTATCAACCACGTTGTGAGTCAAGATATGCTTTATTATTGGCTCAGTCTCAGTTGCAAGACATACATCATCCACATGTTCTGTAAGGTCATTAGTTTGCACAGAACTAAACATAGATGGATTATTAATAAGAGTTACCGAAGATTCTGCACTTAATGAAGATTTTGCACTTAATGTTTGTTCGTTCAACATCTTCCACTCAACATCCTTCACTTGTGGGCCAAGAGTTTCTGAATGGCATGTTCCTTCAATCTTTGATGTGTCTGTAATTGTGGCTTCAGCAATACCCGATAGGTCACTCAACTCGTCATACCTCTTAATTGATTGCATCTCATATCCATTTATGTAATCATTGTTCTGGGTAACTTTCTCAATATACATCTTCACATTGTCCATAAGATGGATAAATGTATCAATGAACTCATGGACTTCCATTCCAGTATGTTTTTTGAAAGAAATTTCAGTCATGTGTTGATCATAGTCTGATGAGTATTCCCCACTGATGAATAACTGAAATTGTTTGTGGATTACTTGAAGTGCAGCACCGGAACCATCCTTTTGAACCTCTTATTTTGTAAGTTGTAGCTTCAATGTTCTAGGTTTAACAAAGACATAGTTCACATTAATGTGGATAAATTCGATGGAAGAGGCACTACACGTTCGTTCCATAGTTATGGGCGAAGAAACATGAGGTGAGAGTAAAGTAGTTGATAGGGTTCAATGTCGCATTCCATTTGTGTGGCATTCTGTGGCATTAGTAGGTGTAATTCTTTCTCATTGGACTCAGCGTACGAAGATCTTAGATCATCATTGGCTGAATCAATCATGGTTAAACTTTCAGAGTAGTAAATACTTTCTTTGTTATACACAGTATCATATAGTTTGAGCACATTGGAGATAAAGGGATCAGTGGTGTCAGACATTGTGTTAATATCAGATGATAAGTCTTAATTTTCAATAAGATGTCAAACAATTAAACACAAATCGCTTGAGACAACCCACTTTAGGACAAGTCGCTTCAGACAAAACGCATCCCAGTCAAATCGCACCAGGATTACCAAGTCGCTTAACTGACAAGTCGCATAAGTTGTCAAAACGCTTTAACACACAAATCGCTTAACTAACAATTCGCATAATACACAAGTCGATTAAACAGACAAGTCGAATACCCAGACAAATCGCATAGTACACAAGTGCACCCACTACTTCCACTACTTTGCCCTTTCTTGTCGCTTTGTCTCAATAGACAAATCGCTTAATAGACAAGTCGCTTATCTGAAACAGACAAATCGCACAAAAGATGTGACAAATTGCTTCAAAAAGCAATCTCTCGAGAGACAAATCGCATAAAAACTAGGACAAATCGCATACAAGAAACCATATCCGAGACACAAATCGCTTAACAGAAACTTTCTAAAACACCACTTTTCAATCCAAAAACAACACATCCACGATGATTCAAGCCTTCCAAATCAAAACCTAAACACATATAATGATTCTAAACACAAAAGTACTATCCAAATCCAAAATTTAACACTAGAAATGATCCAAATGATGTAAACTACTCTAAACTCATTCAAACCCAAAACCTTATGAAAACCACTAGAAATCCAAGAACATGAAGATGAATGATCAAACCATGTCTCGATACCATTTGTAACATATTGGTTTTCACAATCACACAAGTAAGCAAAATATAGGCGTATGGTTTAGAGTTCTAGAGAGAGAAAGTGAGATGTTCTAGAGAGATAAAACAAAGGAAAGGTTAGATTACCAAATGAACATCTAACCCTCTCCCTTGTGGGGAGAGGGCTATTTATACAATGACTCCGCCCTCCTTCGGGCTGTGGATCAGGCATATAGTGGGTAAAGACCCGTCCTTCTTCCACGGTGTTACTTACATTACTAATAATCTAACTAATATATTGTTACGTCTACGAGCTATAATATGCTAAACATACATTGGGTGACCGACACTTCAGCATGGATTTTCTAAATCCTAACATAAAAGATGAGGTTAATACAAACACAAGCCATATTCACTCTACCTCTTCATCTCCTAGTGTACTTATGACTATACGAGCTCAAACACAACTCGCACACCCACTGCCAAAACTCAAGCCACAAATAATAATTCCAATGTCCTATAGTTTTGTACTCACTTCCTTAAAGGATCATGCAAATTTGGTGATAAATGTAAGTTTATGCATGACCACAAAATACTTTCTTATGGCAATTCAACCGGCTCCTCTACTATTCATGGGTATGCTCCATCAAATAAATCCTAGGCAATAATTTGCTTTCATAGTCATCCAAGATGCAGCATACACTTTTACGTTCTAGTGTTGAAGCCGAGCAGTTGTTGAGACAACTTGGATTCGTAATTTGCTTCGGGAGTTACATATACCTCTATTGAGTGCCACTCTTGTCTATTGTGACAATGTTAATGTTATATATCTAACGGCTAACCTCGTTCAACATCAGCGCACGAAACATATTGAGATCGATATTCACTTTGTTTGTGATATGGTTGTTATAGGCCAGGTTTGAGTTCTTCATGTCCCATCCCGTTATTATTATGCTGACATATTTCCTAAAGGATTGCCTTCGACCCTTTTTGAGGAGTTTAATACCAGTTTGAGTGTTTGATCATCTCCCGCTCGAACTGCGGGGTAGTATTAGACGTCATATGTTAGTAGGCCATGTTGGCCCGATGATTAGTTTACTACGGGCTCAGCCCAGGTTCTAAATAATTTGATGTATTATATATATTTAATTTATGATTAATGAGATGACAGGATTTCCATTATTCAATAGAAGTTTCTCCATATATCCACCAACAAGTCAACAAATGGTGTGGGAGCAACAACTGGAGATTAATGGATGAGGATGAAGTTTTCTTCTTAGTTTTGTCCCTGCCCATTGGTTGAACGTCCTAAATCTCTTCCTACTTTGAATCATTCGCTTTGTCGTTGAGATTAAAACTACCATGTGTTGAGTCCGATGTGTTGAATGAGGTGGTATCCGGTGTCTTTAATTTTTTGTTTGCACCTTTGGATTTTTAAAATTTTGGCATTTCTAACTCTTGTCAATTTTATGTCCTTTCAAAGAATTTCACGACTCAACAAGTGTGATGTTTTATCCACACATCATACTATATCTAGATATAGTTTTATCGAACACTCCTTGCTCATTTAACCCACTTTGGTTCTACCTAGAAACATTATCTTCAGCCGCGCAAAATTGACTAACTTTAGGATGAATCTTTAATTTTCATTTGCAGTTGAGGGCATCGTAGCCTCGTGTAAATTGCCCCATTTCCTTCTCAATGAATGTTAGTACGTCCATCTAAAACCCACGACTTTCTTGAGCATTCCCTTTGGCACTATTCTTGGACGTGTTGACCCACACTTTACAGTTTACACAACAATATCTCTTCCGCCTGGATCCATGGAACTCTACCATCGTCATTTGTAGTCGTCTTTTTTTGACTTATTTTTTACGATAGGGATCTCTTCGTCGGGAGATTCATCTTAAACGGGTTCGAATGAACCACCCAGAGCAGGAATAATGTTGTGAACCAAAAAATAGACTCAAATCTTCTACGTCATCAACATAAAAGGCACAATCGTAGAATAAGTTTGAGATATTATACCCGTAACCCGATGAGGTATTATTTTTATAATAAAGGTAATGATATTTAATTTTCTAGAATGTAGAAAATGGTAAAGTTTTAAATTAGAAATAAGTAAGTGTTAAGTTATATAAAGATGTGTGGCTAAACTAGGAAGAATGAGACTTGAGGGGCTAGTTTTGTTAATTTTCGAGTCTCGAAAGTTGGTTTTCCGAAAATTAGAGTAAGTTGCTAAAAGTTGTGGTATTGGAGCATAAGGCCTTCCACTTTTGGGCATAAGGGTGTATGGTACACAGGTTGACTTGGCAGATTTTTGTCAATGTTTGAAAATCATTCGTAACGGGTCGTGCCACCCATCATTTCGAAGATTAAGTATAGTTTCATTTAAAAATAGTCTCAATGTCCACTTGATTGTAGATTTTTATCAGTTTGTGTTGGGTTCAGTAAATACCCAAACCCCTTGATCTAGGATTTGAATAGAAAATAACCTAAGTGCCTAGACCGTTAAACACTAACATGTCACTGAGTGCATAGTCGCTCAGTGAGCCATCTTCAGGATGCTCAGTAAGAGACATAGAAGAAGTCTCTCCACTCAGTAAGGCGGAACTTAAAGGGTGAAGGCGGAGTCAAGAAGAAGATGGTGGATTCGATGTGATGACAATAACTTCATCGAATCCCTCAAACTTCTCTCCAACTACAAACACTAAAGACAAACCAAATCAAGGCGAAGACTATGAAGATCAAGAATGGGCGGACACAAACGGTTATGCTTGAAGCGATAAAGACGAGTACTTATCTTCAAGAAGTCAACCTTCCCTAAAAGGCTCGAAGATCAAGATCGACATGAAGAAAGTGACTTGGTCCCTTTACCTAATATAGTCTTTGTAAACAGACAAAATACATCAAGATTTTGTCTTCGCAATATTGTCGCTTTTCACTTAGGAAAGAGTTAAAACTCACACTTGTATAAATAGCATAAGAGATGGAGTGAAAGGTTAAGCTTGTGAATTGTAAAACACACATACACGCAAGCCATCTTTCACTCCTCCAAATCAACTTAATCCCCGAGATAGCTCGGTGGGTACTTGTAGTTGTGCTCGGACATAGCCCGAGCTTAGAGAGGAGTTGCAAACACTTTGTCATTTCAATCCCTAGTACTGTTCCGCAAGTACTAGGGTAACGTATTATTTGTGAATCATTTATAATAAGAATATGACGTTGAAAATTACTCTTGTGTTTTATTTATATCCTTTCAGTCATTGATTCTGTGACAACTCGTATTTTCAGGTCATATTACAAAACATTATTCATGTTTCACTATTTCATCATTTATCGTAAACTAGGTTTACGAGTTTCAAATTCGCGTAACCTTAATGGTTTAGCTGCGAATTCATGATCATATCATCACGGACATTTCATATAGACTAGGTTTAGTCTACATTTCATTAACATCATTTCCATCATGTTAGTTCATTCATGAATTTGCATTTCACAATAAACGCGTAAATTTCATATTAAATAAACGTTATCGCGTAAGTTATTATTTTGAACATTTAATCCGATACTTTCAAAATTATCCGATATATTTTTATACTTACATTTAGTTTATAAAATGATATTTTGAGTTTACCTAGTGTTTTAAATTTATTTTGTATATAAATCGTTAAATTTATATTATTACGACGCTTTTCTTAAAAACTACGATAAGTATTATATCACTCAAATTTTGCAAGAAATATATTTTACAATTTTATGATCTCAATATATTTTACTTTGGTCATTAAAATTTATTTTAGCTAAAACTACTCTAATTTCACAAATGTATACACAAGTTACCATTTATCTCTAATATACTTACATTTACTTACACCATTTTATACATAATACATAATAAAAAATATATATATTTGTGAAACACTCCCCTAAAATCCGGCCAAGGGGGGGAATGACTCACTAAGTTGGTAGATTTCTTCTTACACAAATTAGATCTACACTTAATCTTACTTTTACACTTCATTCATTCACAATCAAATAATACAAGTGAAGTCAAGATAGTTCTCTTCTCTTTTTCTTTGTCTCCATAACCGGCCAACACCAAGAGGGTAGAAGAAGTTCATCAAAATTTTACAAATCAAGTTTTAACAATCTAGTTACACTCTTAATCAAGGTTTTGAAATAAAAACCTAGAGTGTTTAGGTTTAATCCTTTGTTCTAGTCACCTCATCAAGTAACTAGTAAGCATATCATTTTACATCTTTCATTATCATTTCATGTCTATTTCATCATTTTTGAGCAAAGTATGCAAGACTTATGGATATTTATACCATTTTTACATTGTTTTTAGAGTTATACATATATAAGTCATCCTATAATTTATCCCTTGTTATATATTAGTCTTGATGATGTTTAGGAACCCATGACACCCTAAGAAGGTGTATGGTAGGATTAGAATAACCGGAGTTGTTTTGAAGGGATTGGAATAGGTTTAGTGCGAGAAAAATCCATTTTGACAAGTCTAAGAAAGGGTCTGATCTTATTTTGAAATTCGGAAAATCCATTTGTAAACATAAAATTTTGGCCTAGATATTTAGAAAATATACTTTAAAAGCGAATCCGTGGCGGCTTGAGCGGATTAAAGCGAGCTATAACGAAGAAGTTATGAATTTTTCAAGTTTGACGATTGAAATATATTAATCCCGAAAATTTCAGCAAACTATTTTTGTTTTGTACGAGTCAAAACGAGTCTTAAGCTTTATAAATTATTTCGACTTATCAAAATATATTAGTATACTTTGATACGAAGCTAAGGACGTATAATACGTGAAAAGCGGATTAGTAACGACTAAAATATACACGTTTTACAAAATTGCCGTAACTTTATTAGTTAAGAAAAACTATATTATTTTTATTAGACAAATGTTACGGTGAGACAAGCGACCATATTGAAGGCTATTTTTAACGTTGACGTAGAACTTTTGTAACGAGATGTCTTCTAATAAAGTGAGATTATCAAGCATATTTTCCAAAGCGACCAACCGTTTGTATAGCGGAGTTGTAATGAATTATTTACGGTTGCTTAAACTTTGCGAAATTCACTTTTAAACTACATTTTGGACAAAACACCCTACTTAACCTATATTTTCTCTATGAGCGAGACCTCTAGGATAAAACTTAAATGCCAAAACTTTGAGATTATGATACAAGCTTTCCAAAACCGTTGAGTTCGTTTTCTAACGTTCAACGTACACCATTTTACGACTAGCTTTTCGAGGCCATTTTTGTCACTTTCATGAAATTTCCAACGACATTATTTTACGACGAAAAGTTATAATTTCACAATAAACCATTAAGAAACTATTGTAGGATGACATTATGACGTAAATACTTGTAAAGTAATTTAAGAATGGTCAAGACGTCAAAAGTGTATTTTTCGACGAAGAGTATTATTTTCAAAATTCACAAGTGGTATAAATAACATACGAAATGCATGCATAACATTTCATCATAACTCATTACGTATCATATCATTCATAATAGGTCATTTTCGAGATTCACGCTACATTTCAGTGTATCCACTTTTGTCATCATAACCATTGCAATAGGTGAGTTTCGTAGCCCCTACTTTTATATGTTTTGAACTATTTTGGGGGAGATACATGCTTAACTATTTTCACAAGTACTTTATCTTTTAAGGATAACTTCTATCATGATCACCATTGTTTCAAAAGCCGAATGTTGTACTATATTAGTTGTTTTTG
This sequence comes from Chrysanthemum lavandulifolium, assembly GCA_022545495.1. NCBI lineage: Eukaryota > Viridiplantae > Streptophyta > Magnoliopsida > Asterales > Asteraceae > Chrysanthemum > Chrysanthemum lavandulifolium. The sequence goes on from CM040239.1 coordinate 197,061,078, forward strand.
TTTGTTTGGTATAGTTCTCGTCGTATAAAGTTCTATGTCGATTGACTCTTGATACATCGTCGTATAAAGTTCTATGTCGATTGACTATGTCATTGACTACATCGTCGTATAAAGTTCTATGTCGGTTGACTACGATACATCGTCGTATAAAGTTCTATGTCGGTTGAATCTTGATACATCGTCAGATAATGTTCTAAATCGATTGACTACCGATACATTGAGTCTAGTCCTATTGATTAAGTGCTATTGTTCTACGTCGAGTTAGGTACTATTGTGAATTCATTTGACATCATGTGTTTGAACATAAACTATACACATTTTGGCGGTGGGTTGTGAACACACAGGTTGCAAGTTTTGTATGGGCGGAACTTGGGCGGGTGGATTTACAATGCCTTTCTTTGCATAAACGATTTTGAAAGGCTTTACATTTCAACACAAACTCTATGAACTCACTCAACCTTTGTGTTGACACTTTTAGCATGTTTTATCTCGGTATCTAAGGCATATACTTCATGGCATGCATGTGGACACATCATGGAGTCGTGGTGACGACTCGCCTCACTTGGGTTTTACGCACTTTAAAACATCGTTTGAATTGTAACAAACTTATTTCCGCCATCTTTCACTCCTCAAATACAACCTAATCCTTTGATAGCTCGATGGGTACTTGTAGTTGTGCTCGGACATAGCGAGCTTAGAGAGGAGTTGCAAACACTTTGTCATTTCAATCGCTAGTAGTGTTCCGCAAGTACTAGGGTAACGTATTATTTGTGAATCATTTATAATAAGAATATGACGTTGAAAATTACTCTTGTGTTTTATTTATATCCTTTGTGTCATTGATTCACTATTAGTCTTGTTTACTTTACTAAACTGTTTTTATACTATAGTGAATAGGGAACAACAAGTGGTATCGAGAGAAAGGCTGGTTATAAAACTATTTTTAAGCCGCTCTAAACGTTTTAAATCAGGATCCTAAAATGGTGAAATTGATGTACCCCAACTAGTCGATAAAAGGGTGGAGCTTATTCACCGTTGCCCCGACTTGAAGTTGGTAAATTCAACAAATGGAAAAAGCGTATGCTTTGCTATTTGATTAGGATGGAACCTTATTATATCAAGTGTATAAATGAAGGTCCATTTATCCCAAAGACGGTGAAGGTTTGCCTAAACCTCAAGCTCGATGAACTCGAGGATGAGAGAAGAGTGGTCAACCGGGATCAAAGGCTCAAAAGTATCATAATATCTTGTCTTCTGACGATATTATGGAGTCGATTATAAGTCGAGTACGGCCAAACAAACCATGGATGACCTGGTTCATAGTCATGAAGGTCCTTCGATACCAAGGAAAAGCAGATTATGGACACGAAACTTGAGTATAATACCTTCGTGGCTAAGGACTCGAAACTATGTCTCAAACTTACACCGTTACAAAACTCTTTAAATGAACTATCAAATGATGGTGTTAAGTTGTCCAAACATGAAATCAATGTTGGTTTTGTCAATAGTCTCCCGAGAAGTGGTTGAATTTCTCTCGGGACTTAGGAATGCTAATCATATCCGTAATCTTGAGCTTCCCGAATTTATGGAAATTTGTCTATGAGGAAAACCTCATCAACAAACGATACCGACTTAAAGAAGTCTCGTGAAGTCAAGAAGTCCCCGACCACCACCTCATCACCAATATCAACCGCTTATTCTAACAATGTTGTTCAAGATTTTCGTGAAAATTCGATGATGAGCCCGATGAGAGATCAAGTGAGGAGTACCTAAATGACCGAACACCGAATTTCGTGAAAGGGCACTCCTTGCTAACTCTCAAGGTTTATAAAAATAAACAAAGGTTTTTCAAATGCTAAAGCAAATGAGGACACCGAATGCTTTAAGTGTCACAAAAGAGGTCATTTTACAAAAGACTGCTTTTCAAAACAATTTCGAACCCTCTTATAAACCATCAAATCAATCCTCGTGCTTTAGCAAATTTCAACCAAAATCTATCGCCTCATCAAAACTTTCAAAATAAATCGATCAAAACAAAACTGTTGATTTTGAAGCTAAGTATAAGAAAGTCAAAGCTAAGCTTGCATTGCTCGAGGCCGCCCCTCGAAACAACAAAAGTGTTCAATCTGCAGTGGTAAAACAATGGCCTTGTTGCTAAAACCTTCGATCGGGATGAAGAGCCAATGTCATCGATGATGAAATGGTGCATGTCACAGCACCGATGGCCCTCTCGTAAGAGGACAAGCTAGTTGTTGGAAAGAATCATGCCAGAATGGAGAATGGGTCAATATCACAATGAAGAAGGTAAATATCTTACTTTCTATGGATGATGACTCGATTGGCAATATTACATGAATTATCTTAATGTTGACCTTAAGTTCGTAGAAGAGCAAAGACCGAATCTTTTTCAAAATACAACAAGCTAAGTTTTGAATTAAACAAGTGTAGGATGAACCGCTTTTTAAAACAAGCTAAGCTTGAGGTCACACTTTGCAAATTCAAAACACCGAACTAGTTAAAAGAAATCAGTGCTCTTCAAGACAAACTCAAAAGGTTCAAGATATTCTTGATAGTTGGATCGCTAAGAATCCTGTGGTCTTTGATGTTGTGGAAGCCCCAAGAGCAAGAAGAGAGTCTTAGGTGAAGATCATCTTCCCGACTCTCTCAACAAAGACCGTGGTCCTAAGCCATTTGTGTCCGTGGTATGATTACCAATATGTTGACTAGTCCCAAGCCCGGTGATTGGATTGATCGGGTTAATCCCGATAGTAAGCTTCCTAATTTCGATTCTAGAAGAATTCTAGAGCACGAGAGTCAAGCTCTTAAGAGCATGCTTGACTCCCGATGTGCCCAAGAGTATCGAACACATTGAGTCCAAGGCGAGTCTAATGCAATGCTTCCACCCCTGAACCTCTTCGTGGTGCCGCACCAAGCTCGAGCTTACTCCAATGAAATTCAATCCTCATTCACCAAAAGAAAGGTCTGACTTGGTAGAACCATCCCGAAAAGGCCAACAAAACCAACTCAACAAGAATCTACTCCCACCGAGACTTCCACATCCTTGACTCCCACCAAGTCGACCAAATTCAAGAATCGATCGAACTTGTGAGGAAGCTAACCGAAAAGATGGAATCCATTGAAAAGTCCCCGAATCAATCAAGGAGACAAAGTCGCTTCCTCTAGTTCCTCAAAATCCAAGTCAAACCCCAAATCCAAGCGTAAGTGTGATCTATGCCACTATACCACCATACCATCGACAATCATTATAGAATCCTTTTTGTATGATCCGCAAAAGGATGATCACAGAACTTTGATCACTTACAATATGTAAGTTCACTCGATGAAGCAAACTATACCAAAGTTGTTCATCAAGATGCTTCATCCTCCAAGTCTCTTAAAAATTTAGAGCAAAACCCTTTCCTCCTTGTCCACACAGTGGGTTTAATGATCATCACCGATGATTGTCTTATGAACACATGTTGTGATATATGTGGAAATCCACTCATAAGACATCCCAAAGATGAAAGTGTCATCCATGCAAGGAGAAGTTCCAAGCAACCCAATATCACCGAGTCATCCTCGCCTCTAAATGCAAAACTTGTGGTAGCACAATGCACTCAACCACCGACCATGAGTCGATTGCCAAATTCAAAGAGACCTTGAGATCCAAGCCCACTAGTAAGTGGGTCACTAAGAGAAACTAATTGGCTTTACTACTTGTGCAGACACGCAGAGAGCCTATTTGGCATCTAGACAAGGATGCTCAAGAAGCATGACCGGTGTGAAGGAGTATCTGCACAAGTATGTAAAGGAACCAGACCCAAGGTAGTATTTGGTGATAACTCATCATGTCCCACTCAAGGTTATGGTTCAAGAAACTGTAATGGAATAGTTTCTCTAGAATTGCTTATGTCAATGGTCTCAAATACAATCTCATCGTTGTCACCAACTATGTGATGCTAAGTACATTGTGCAATTCAATGACAAACAAGGTACCATTTTCAATGCCAACAAAGAGGTTGTTTTGATAGCTCCTAGAAGAGATGATGTTTATGTCTTAGACATGTCTACTCTTTCTCAAGATGGAACTGTCTCTTTGCCAAAGCCATCGAAACTATCAACCGGTCAGTGCACAAGAGACTCTCTCACTTAAACTTCAAAACATCAACAACCCGGCAAAACAAAACAAGGTCCTTGGCTTACCATCACCGGTTTTGCAAAGATAAACCATGCTCACCGTGAAAAGGCAAACATCAAAGAGCATCTTTCAAAATAAAACAAAATTTCTCCATCAAAAGTCGCCTTCACCTCTTGCATATGGATCTCTTTGGACCATCACCCTAGATCAATCCAACATGAGAAGTATACACTTGTCATTGTTGACGAGTTTTCAAGATACACTGGGTATACTTTCTTTCCAAAAGAGTCAGCAATGACACAATAATGTCATTCATCGTGAACATTGAAAACCGTAATGACATTATCGTTAAACAAATCAGATCGACAATGGTACCGAGTTCGAAATGAAGAGCTTGAGATGTTTCGTGATGAAAAGGAATCTCCCAAAAATTTTCATCTCCCTACACCCCGAACAAAATGGGGTGGCCGAAAGGAAAAATAGAACTCTCATTGAGGCAGCAAGAACCATGTTAAATGGCTCACTCTCTCAAAACATTTCTCGATCAAGCAATCAAACAAATTGTTACACTCAAAACAGTCAATCATTGTCAAAAGACATAACAAAACCCCATATGAGATATTCAAAGGTAGACTTCGACATCGCCTACTTTCATGTGTTTGGATGTCCTGTGTTTATTCATAACCACAAGGATCATCTAGGCAAATTTGATGCTAAAGTCGATGATGGATACTTTCTAGGTTACTCACCGATCTCCAAAGCCTTCGTGGTATTTAACACAAGGAGACAACAAGTTGAGGAAACCTTTCATGTCACCTTTGATGAGAGTTCGAAAGCATCGTGTTCACCAACACCTCAGTGGAGGAAATAGGAATTGATAACTCATCAAGATATCCTCCGATGAGTATAACATCAAATCAATTCCTCATACCAAGTCGATGTCGACATCTCATATTATGTCTTGCCTCACAACCCGTCACAACCAACTGTCGCTGAATTCATTGATAATCAATCGGTCCTGCCGGGATAGGCAACATCGATCCAAATGATCGTGAACCCGTGATTCATGAAACCCAACTCAACAAGACATCTCAACAGATGTTCTTAATGATTCTATGGCTCATGCACCGTAACTCACTCCCGAGTCTCCGGTGACCTCCTCAAGTTCGCATCCTAGACCACAAAGTAAGTGGACAAAATCTCGTGACATTGAGCTTGTAAACATCATTGGTGAACCCACCGAGGGCATGCTCACTAGAAGCATGGTCGCTAAGTTAATCGCAACTTCACCAATGAATGTCTATATGTTGATTACCTATCGATATAGAACCCAAAAGTGTCACCGAGGCTCTAAAACACCCAAGCCGGGTTCGAGCCATGCAAGAAGAACTTCAACAGCTTGATAAAACAAGGTCATGACCTTGATCAAATGTCCTCGTGATGTCATAGTCATAGGAATGAAATGGGTTTTCGTAAACAAAACTAATGAAAACGGCACCGCCATTAAAAACAAAGCCGGACTTGTAGCCAAAGGTTACAACAACAAGAAGGCATTGACTATGATGAGACATTTGCTCTGTTGCAAGAATGGAAGCCATCAGGATCTTCCTTGCATTTGCTACCTACATGAACTTCAAAGTTTACCGATGGATGTAAAAAGTGCATTCCTTAATGGTGAACTCAAGGAAGATGTGTATGTTCAAGAACCTCCGGCTTTGAGAGTAGTGAATTTCGACTATGTCTCGCAAGCTTGATAAAGCCCTTTATGGATCAAACAAGCTCCCGTGGCATGGTATGAAACTCTCTCACCTTCCCGATCCAAAACAAGTTTGTCGAGGAAAGATAGACAACACATTGTTTATCTACAGGACAAAACAAGATATGATACTAGTCCAAGTATATGTTGATGACATCATCTTTGGCTCAACAAACTACACTTTGCAAACAGTTTGAAAACCGATGACAAAGAAGTTTGAAATGAGCATGATGGGTGAACTCACATACTTCCTTGACTACAAATCGTGCAAACCGATAAAGGAATCTCTATCACCAAGAGAAATACACAAGAAATCTCTTGAAGAAATATGAGATATCCGATCGTGCCTCGTTGAAGACACCAATGGTCCCTCCTAACAACCTTGGACCCGATCTCACCGGCAAGTCACCAATCAAACCCATTTCGTAGGGATTGTTGGCTCACCGATGTATCTAATCGCCTGCACTGCACATACAATTCTCGGTCTGCCTAATTGCAAGATATCGCCCAATCCCAAAGAATCCCACCTCACCGCAGCCAAAAGAATACTCAGTATCAAGGGAACCCCAAGCCTTGGACTCTATTATCCAAAGTGCTCGTGGTTTGATCTCAAAGGTTACTCGATTCGATTATGTCCGGCCGCAACATGGATGTAAAAGTACCTCGTGGTCCCGCAATTTCTTGGAGGAAAACGGTTTGTTGGAGTGCTAAAAGCAACAATCGGTGGCTATGTCTTCACCGAAGTCGAGTATGTGGTCACGCAGGATGTTGTGCCAATGTTTTATGGATGAAAAGTCAACTCGGTGACTATGACATCCATTACAAAATGGTACCCATCTTCCGTGACAACACCAAGTGCAATTGCAATCTCCAACAACCCCGTCCTTCATCAAAGAACCAAACACATTGATATCGATATCACTTCATCGGGGACCACATAATGAAAGGAGACATAGAACTCCATTTCATCCCCACCGAATATCAACTGGCCGATATCTTCACCAAACCCTTGATGAACCTACCTTCGTGAGACCGAAAGTGAATTGGGAATGCTTGACATTGAAAGTCGCATCCGAAACCAATCTCAATAAGTTCTCTCAAATGGTTCCTCCTCCCCGAACAAAACCCACAATACAACCTCTCACCGAATGAGTAAGACTCATTCGTGGACCCCGACAGCTAATATTGAGCATTGAATGAGTAACTAAATGATACAAGTATCGCTTACTTAAATGTCCTAGGTTGGTAACTATGCCAATTTAATATAGGAATATATGTCTCTTTGTCTTATCACAACCATATCAAGGGTCCTCACAAACTTACCTCATCCCCACTTGGCATTAAATGCCTCCTCTCACATAAAATATCTTAGTGATATTTTATTACCGCAAAGTGCACTTTACCGCACCGCAATCGCTCCTTGAAAACGGATTTTATCATGGTAGTGGAGGGTGGCATTAAATGTGGAAATTCAAAACGCTTTCAAAACCGACTTTACAAATCCACAAGTTTGCACAAACAACCCTCTCAACACCCTATAAATACCCTCATAAAATCCTTATAACACACACAAAAGATTTCTCCAAACAAAACTCACAAAATCTCTTTTCAAACCCGTAAATCTTTGTGTTCTTCAAATCTTTTCTAAAAATCTTCTTTGTAAACCTTTACAAAAGTTTTTCATCACAACTTAAGAGATTCAAAACTTTTGATTGTTCTTGTCAAGTTATTCTTCTCAAAACCCTAAAACCTTTTTAATGGAAATGGCAAGAACACAATCTCTTCGCTTTGCTTCACAAAGGTAGGTGATCTTAGCAATGTTGAATTTAAAACAAATAATGTCATAGGCAATTTTGAATATCCTCAAACCGTCCCAAATTATAAGGACATTATGAAATTTTTGTATAATCGCCCACCGAAAACGGCCTTTGTTCTGTCCTCAATGCACCAAAACCTCCTCGTGGAGTTTTGGGCAACAACTAAGGCCTTTGACCCGACACCTCCACCGATGAGAATAACCTTAGACCACTCGTGGAATATCTCATCGTTTCGCCTCAACGGGGCAACAATTCACCCCGGATTATAAAACGCTTTGCACTTCAACAGGGTTAGATTATAACAAAGGAGTTTATGTCGCCCATCCCGAACCCTCCACAATGAAGGATGGGTTAAAACAAATCGCTTTAGATCCAACTTTTTGGACAAGACCCCAGTCACTAAAAGTTCATTCCCGTGGCTTGGAGGATCCTATTCACTTTTGTGATTCGTGTCCTCGCGGAACCACTCATCCACCGAACAAGTTAACTCTATTCGCTTGATGATGGCATACCGCTCGATGAATGGGGTCACTGTCGACATAGGGAGATCATTTACAAGTGATCTCGTAACTAAGCTACAGAGCAAAACTAGGACGAAATACGCTTCGTATCCTAGGTTTGTCTCTTGTGCTTTGCAAACGCATCGGGTACAAATTATCCTCGTGAAGAAAATTTGAGCTTTACCGCATCCCGAGCCAATCAAACTTTCAAAAGGACCCATCCCTTGTCACAAATATTGAATTGACGGCCCATATGGTTGTCAGAACAACCGTAGGAATCAAGTCTCCAACCCCGCTCCTAAAAGAGAAAGGGAAGTCTCGATCGGACGACTAAGACCAAACCCAAGTCTCGTGGCCCCGAGGCTTGTGAGCACCGCCAAAAGGCAAAGAAAACCCAAGACCGATTTGCCACCCACCGGAGACCAAGCAACATCCACCCAAGTGACAACGAAGGACACCGATAAATCACAATCGCGCCCTTGGTCCAAACTACTACTCCCAAGATCCGTAGGAAACAAACAACCCGGTGGGGGGCGCGCCCACAACGCCCAATGATGACATTAGCAAATCAAAGCCTTTGTCCGAGGGCACACCGAATGATCCCAAAGACTCGTAGGAACCAAACAACCCACCGATAGGGATATCACCTTCACCGACTCGCTAAAGGCACTGAAAAACCCATCGTGTCTCGTGGGTCTCGGGGGACAAAGACTCGAGGAAAGGAACAACCCACCGATACGGAACCCAAAACCAATCCCGACTCCAGAGAAGGCACTGGAAACTCCCACCAAAGGTCCGAGGGTCAACGGGGACAAAGACTCGTAGGATTAATACCACCACCGATATGGAACCCATCACCAACCCCTTGTTGATCGCTGTCGATGTTACCGATACTATTTTCTCAAGATGAACTTGCCGACAAAGATGATGAAATTTTATCGCTAGGGAAGAAGTGGACGCCGAGGTTCAAATTGAACAAAGACCTCACCGATCCACAGAGCATACCGAATCACCATTCCACCGACAACAATGACTCACCTCTTCCTCCATCGATGAATTCAAAAGATTTGATAATGTTCTTCCACTCACCGAGAGGCAACTTGTTCATGGATCACCAAAGCTTCAAGGAAGCTATACTCCGGTCATCAAACATTGTGGGAACAACACACCGAGGTCGGTGCCGCTTATGCAATCTGAAAGTCAAGTACAAGCCTTTGATGAAAATGTTCATGAGCACAAGGATCCGATGTATGACACTTTCACGCATCGGATGACAACTTGGCCAACTTTCTCGTGCACCTTCGTGGTGTAGGAACAAAGATAGATGAAATCGTGGAATTTGTCAAAGAAGACCCAATACCAACTCTAAAGTGTCAAGGCTACCGAGGCGCATACTTGAAACAATCCTCCAACCTCACCGAATCGATCGAAATGCTCAAGTCAACAAATGTTCGTGGTCTTCAATCTTCGGTCCAAGATCTTCAAGCTACATTGGGCTCGTGAATACTCGTGGCTACTTTGGCTCAAGCATCTTCTTCCTTGGCCCGAATCTCGGTCCCGAATGACCGCTTGGAAGTATCTCGTGCAAATTTGGAAACAAAAGTCACCGGTATTCAAACAGATACTTCAGATATCAAGGCCATGATCATCGAAATTTATCAGCCTTCAAGGGTCAAGCCCCCGCCCCCTCAAGACCAACACTAACTCTTGCCCTCACCGACGCCTCCAACAATAGTTGAGGGGAGAATATCAAGAAACTCCTCTTCACACCGAGGGGAGCCAACACCACCAAGATCTCAAGTCGCACCAATATCTCATCACCACCATCCCAAAGTAGCACCTATCTCATCAAGACCACCAACATCTTCAACAACAACAACATTGACAAGACACACACCAATAACAACAACAACACCACCTTGGTTGCAACATCATCTTCCTCGTGCCAGACAAAGGAAAAGGCATAATGAAGACACCACCGAGCCCGAGAAGATACCTTTAAGATCGGTGACACCGAATACCTTCTCACACCACAACAAATAAGTTCATACCTTGCTAAGGAGGAAAGGAGAAAGAAACTTGTCAAGAGGAAAGAAAGAGCAAGGAAGCACTTGGTACAAGTAGTTGTCGAGAAGTCGAAAACATTGGAATAGATGCTAAGAAGCTTGAAAAGGGTCAGCAGACAAAGTTCAAGGATGCTCAGCAAAGAAAATGGTCAAATGAAAAGCAGCTTGGAAGAAAAGAACAAAAGAACTGCAACCATCGAAAGCAAGAATTGACCATTATAATTGGACAATGTCAAGCTAAGATCGCCCGAGAAGATCATCGATGTCAAAATCATCCCGCATCCAAACCACCGGCAATGAACGCTCTGTGGGGATGATAAAGACATTTCGAGTTCATGATCCCCAAAATTCACCGACTTTGGGATCACCGAACTCGATGAACTCGGTCCAATAATAGAAAAGAAGCAAAATGCGGTGGTTAAGGAGCTAATGAAGATGCTCGAGAAAAGATATGAAAGATCGAGGATGCACCAAGACAACTGGGATTCACCGCTTTAATCGCACCTCAAGGATCTCAACCACAATCATCCACCGCAAAGGAAAAGAGTTGAGTTCCACCGAGATTAAAGTGCTCGGACTAGAATGCAACAGGAGCTCATGAAGGTGTGAAATTCGTGAACTGCCTAGTAATTGAAAAGCTCGAAGAGGGCTATTCCACATTGATGTCTATGGAAACCCAAAGATTTCAAAGATGGAGTGACATTGATCGTGCAAAGTGGCCGCAATGCTAAGCTACATACCGCTGGCCTCTCAAATTCGAGACTCGCAAATGTCGTTCTCAGGTCGACCTAAACGCCAAGATAAGAGAGCACCCTGACAGAGAAACACTCATCACTAAGAAAGTCAAGCTTGAAGCACTGGGAATCCATCTGGACTGACATCATTTTCTTTATCTTTTGTACTAGTGATAGGAACCTTGTAATCTGATCAATAAACGATGTATGTTTTGTTAAAATATTCAGTGTTCCTTATTGTATTCATTAGTACATTCAGTGTAAGAAGAAGCCATTTGCTCACTTACACTGATCAAACACTTAGGCTATTTGTATATCCAAATAGGGGAGACTGTTGGTTCAAGAAATACCCAAACCCCTTAATCTAGGATTTGAATAGAAAATAACCTAAGTGCTTAGACCGTTAAACACTAACAGTCATCGAGTGCATAGTCTCTCGGTGAGCCATCTTCGTGACGCTCAAGAAGAGACATAGAAGTCTCTCCACCATTAAGGCGGAACTTAAAGGGTGAAGATCGAGTCAAGAAGAAGATGGTGGATTCGGAAGTGATGACAATAACTTCATCGAATCCTCAAACTTCTCCAACTACAAACATCAAGACAAACCAAATCAAGATCAAGACTATGAAGATCAAGAATGGGCGGACAAAACGGTTATGCTTGAAGCGATAAAGACGGAGTACTTATCTTCAAGAAGTCAACCTTCCCTAAAAGGCTCAAGATCAAGATCGACATGAAGAAAGTGACTTGGTCCCTTTACCTAATATAGTCTTTAGAATGAGACAAAATACATCAAGATTTTGTCTTCGCAATATTGTCGGTTGTCACTTAGGAAAGAGTTAAAACTCACACTTGTATAAATAGCATAAGAGATGGAGTGAAAGGTTGCTTGTGAATTGTAAAACACACATACACGCAAGCCATCTTTCACTCCTCCAAATACAACTTAATCCCCGAGATAGCTCAACGGGTACTTGTAGTTGTGCTCGACATAGCCCGAGCTTAGAGAGGAGTTGCAAACACTTTGTCATTTCAATCCCTAGTACTAGCTCCTTTGCAAGTACTAGGTAACGATTTATATCCTTTCCATTGATTCACTATTAGTCTTGTTTAATAAGAATATAGTGAATAGGGAACGTTGAAAATTACTTTTCGCACTTGTGTTTTATTTATATCACTTAACTCACCATTGATTCACTATTAGTCTTGTTTACTTTACTTAACACCCACCACCACACCTCCCACAACTTTCTTGGCATGACTATAGTGAACTAAGGAACAATCGGAGGTGATGGTAATAGAGTTGGACACGTTGATGAAGTACCACATGGAAAATGATGTGGTAATCTTCTTATTACCACTAGTCTTATAATTTTGGTAAGGCTAATTGTGATAGCAACCAGGATCACTAGCGTCAACTCAGTGTTACATTAGCTTTTCAACACTACCAATAAAGTGTAATAAGACAACCAACATCACCACCAATATATATTTCACTTAAACATAAATATACCCACAAAAATCAATATCACATAACTGACATAAGAAGTCGGTCGTACCCAAAACCGACTTCTCCCTTTTCTTTCACCCAAGACACGTCAACAAAAACAAGTTTAATAAGGAAGCACGCATCTTTCATGTGCCAAAAGAAGCAAAACAAATCAAAATCACTTTCGGTTTTGATGGGAAAATAGTAAAGGCTTATAGAGTTTTAGGGTGGCATACAAAAAAAACAAATCAAAATCACTTTCGGTTGGGCTATACCACCCTTGGGCCTTGGGTCTTGGTGGAAGTCTGGTTCAGGGATTTGAATTTTGAAATTCATGCAATTTGAAATCTCGAGCTCTTTTCAGTAAAAAACTACATTTCTTATGTACAGTTTTTAGCTATTCATGTTTCAAATCAAGCTATATCTCTTTCTCTATCCGAGCTCAAGCTTACTTAGTTCATTAACAGCCCTTTGTAGCATTTTCAAAGTCTAATGCTTACAATTTATCTCAATGAACTCATAACAAAAAGGTTGATAAGATAAGGTGATGGTCAATAAATAGAACTTTATAACATTAATCAATCAATTGTTATAGATACAAGTTGTTAATTCATCAATAAATTAAGTTACATTAGACAGCGCTGGAATGATTACAACTTACAACACGAGAAAAGGTTGTGCCGGGGGACCAGAAATGTGCTATCAATATAACTGATGGCAACAAGAAGTTACTGGTTGGATAAAGCGATCTCGTCTTTATGGAGAAATATCAGCTAGTTGCAACACTTTTATACTGCCATTACAAAACAGCTTTCGTTAGACCATTATGTATGTACATCAAAATTTCATGGTATGATTAGAAAGAAAAAAATAATTCTTTATCTGACCATTTCTCAAATTAAAACTTTTCTACTAAAGTTTGGTGAAAAAAGAACTTTAAAACCACCAATAGCAGCAAACATATCATTAACTATTAAAGAACTTTTTGCAAACTGAAATATCGTTAATTTCTTGGACTACCAAGAAAGAAAGTACCACAATTTTTACTTAAACCATGTCAAGGTGTCAAGTTCGACATATTTTCCTGGCCGGGTGTTGTTATATTTCGTCTCACTGGATCAAATGGGTCAGATATGAAATTAACTATGAATGGGATCGAGAAAATCCTTAATGGGTCAAATGAATCAAAGTCAGAAGTGAACAAAAATGCTTCCAACCTTAAAACATAGCTATTCAAAAAATGTTTGGGATACTGTTATAGTACTTAATATTATGTAATCATATTTAAAATATTTACTTATTGGAATTTCAAAAACGGAGAAGTTATCAGGTCAACCCAACCTGACTTTTTTTACCCATATTAAGAAAATACGAATAATGATTTTGCCCTCCGCCCATCCGCACATTTGGCCACTTCTATAACAATGTTTTGATAGAAACTGTACCTTTGTTTGCCTGTACTTTTGACGTATTGCTTGAAGACGGGCTGCATTGTTAAGTTGCATATCTTGTAGTGCCATAACAGTTTCTTTTAGATCTGATGCCTTGTACTTAGTATAATGTTCTAAGGTAGGATTCTGCAAAAAAGTTGAAAGTTGACACTTTTTGTAAGTTGAAAAAATAAAACAAACTTTTATCTCATAAATGTTGATTGAAATTGAATAAACAAAGTAGAGTAAACAGACCCATGGATGCTCAATCTGATCAAGTGTCCATTTGGCTAAGTACACAGCTGAGGCAGCAACAAGTGATGGCCGAAACTTCAAAAAACTGTACTCGGTGAGAGTTAATTCTGATAAATAGTTTGCCAGGTATTCCAGTTCTACAACGGGAACCTGTAAAATTTGATTTTCCCCACTAAGTTAATTTAACTTCTATGGTTATGATTATAATTTGTAACAACAGAGTAATGAAAAAATATCATATAAATGTACCTTGTATGAACTTTGTGCTGCTAAAATGAATCTCCTGCAATAAACATATAAATCATCATGTATTAGAACATTAAGGGTTGAGACGAGAGTTGCAAGTTCTACCCATTTACTTATGAGTGGGTTAACTTGAGATGAGTTTTATCACAAAGAGTCAAAATGCAGCTAAAAGGAGCTCGTAAAATGGGTTGAAAGTCGCCCAAAGCCTATTTCCATTGCACATGCCTCTTATGTTTTATTCAAAATGAAGATTGTTGTCGTAATAATAACATTTTTGTAATTTACACTTACCAATTTATCATTCATTATATTATTTTGGTAAATGGACTAAAGAATTTTGTGGCTCAACCAAACCCAGTGTAAAGGGTATCAACCCGAATCCATTTTGACCCATGACCCAACCAGTTCAAACCACTCATTCTTGCCAACTTTAATTGGAAGCATATTCTAAATAGCTGGAAGTGGAGCTTTACCTAAGGAACTTTTGTACAGTTGGAACAGAAAGATGAAAGCTCAACACGTCAAGAACTTCACGCTCCATGTCAAGTACCTGATACATAAACCTTATAATCATTAGATTATTATTTACAGCAAAAAACGATTATGCAAATTTAGATGCAGTCTCGCTGACAAAAGGCACAAACAAGCTATATAGAAAATGGGGTCGTATTTTAATCGCATTTGCCTCATTTAAAATGGTTGTAAGCTCAAATCATAAAATGATAAAAGTAGCTAATGTATATGATAAGTGGTGGCAGTGACAGAACAATGAACATACCTCTTTTTTAGTGTAGGTGCCATCTGTGATGAAACAGAAGTCTTCAACACGTGGAGCACAAATGTCTTCATACTTCCTTAAAGTCGATGATCAAATAAGAATACTGTTAGATTATGTCATAAGATTATCCAAAACTATAATAAAGTATTTAAATAAAATGCAAGCAAGTGAAAGTGGGCTATAGATGGATCATTTCACTCAGAATCTTGGTGACAAGAGTGGGATAAATTTTCTTGGAACACACATGAAATATTTGAATGAAAAAATGGCAATCAATAATTATGCCAACTTAAAGAAAGAAAACAAGCAATAACTTACGAGGCGATGAGCATGCAGGTTATCCCAAGCAATTGAAGTTTTGTTTTCAATATACATTTTAGAGAGATACCGATCAATAAGACTGACTGTTAGATAAAGTGTTTCAGATTCTAGCCTATATTCTTCACGAACCTAAACATCAGAAACAGAAAAGTTAGGAATTATATAATTCAATGCAAAATAATAGCTATCATATGCTCAAGAGCTAACCTCCACAAGCCAGTCAATAAGAATGCCACGCATTTCTTGTGTGATGTCCCGTTGCACTGTTTTCATATAATCAACTGAAGGCCTCCACTTTAGCTGAATAGAAAGAGTTGCAAAGAATAAGTGAACAAAGAAAATGTTGGAATTTTAATATTTATATAATTAGTCGCCGCACTTTTATATAGACCTTGCATAGTTGCAGTGCAGATGATAAAGCTATTTAACTGATTTACGTGTATATGCAAGTTGTAAAAGAATGTGGTATTTACTAATGAATGGAGGCCAAAATCTAAAAACAGACCTCTGTCGCACGTAAATTATTATATAGTTCAGCAGCATACACACTGCACATGCGAGGATCTTTGTGCTTAGAATCAATGTCGAAAACAGTTTCATCATTTGTGGGATCCGCTTTGTTAAGAGTTGACTTTCCAAGCATCGATGTGGACATACCACCTACTTTCGGAATTTTATATATACTTGGTTCGGTTTCTAAATCATTCATTAACTTTAGCTGCGAAGTTATTTCTCTTAATTCCTTTATGTTCTGTTTCGTCATATCTTCTGTTGCTTTTGCCTTTCTCTTTTGAACCTGAGGTCCCACATAAACAGCTGGTGCCACCATGTCTTTCTTTTCAGCAACACTTCTCATTTGCTTGCTAGTCTGAAACAGGTTGCATCAACAGGCAGTAAATTAAAATCTTCTATTTTTCTAAATGCTATATACTGAAGCAATAATAAGTAACTGAGACTTTGTACCAAGATTTTTACTTCATTGATGACCTTTATATTTAAATCATTAAAGGGCATGTTAGTAACTTCCTTGAGAACAGCTCTTCTCTTGGACTGAAAGCCGGATCCAACATCAGCGGACTTATCATCTGATGAACCTCTTTTAGTGTTTGGTTGCAGAACCTGATTAGAAACCTTCTTCACCGGAGGGTGTGGTGGTGGCAAACCTCCGGATATACCCAAGGCTTTAGCCCGTGCTCTAGTAATCCTTGCAGTGGGCTGTTGCATGTTAGCAGCGGGTAAATTTTCTTTATTCATGTCTGCTTGTCTTGACATAGAATGGTTCAGAAGTTAGATCAGCTTGCTTTCCATGAATTCTGCAGCCAAAATATATAAAACACATGTAAGCAACTCGTGGTATGCTAATTTTGCAGAATATTTGCAGGCATGGTTGGTTAGAATAGTTGTAATCTTATGACTTGCACATCAAACATCATAGCCAATTTTTTATTAGTTTGAATTCATAAACGTCTTTTGATCATTTTGACTTCAAACAATACCATCTCCTTTATCTTAGTATATATTTCAGTTTTCAAATAAAGTATTTGTCCTCTTATTAAACATAATTCTACAGGATGGGACAAATGAAACCAACAAGAAAGTGTTCTTTAACATGTTTCTAAACGCATGTAACTAGCTCTACAAACATGAAAGGCCCTATCATTAAATAACTATATCTTCTTGTTTGATAGGAAAATTTGAAAAACTACATATAAAAAAACAGTCTTGGGCCATAGCAATGAAAAGCAACAGCAGATCTAAAAGTATTCCAGGTCGAACCGGTAATAATAAGTGACACACACTTCAATCTATCAGTGCTCTCTTGGGACGAGTAATGCAACTTATTCCTCCCTATGCTAAGATTAGCTCCATTCAGCTCAACCAAAACAAAATACTGGCATTTATTAGAAACGCATAAAGCAACTTAAAAAACAAAGAGCTAGCCGACTTAATTGTTCAACAACAATTCTCCCGGAAAAAGTTAAAATATAAGAACTGTTTTACAACCATAATACATACAAAGATCAGTTTCAAACTGTTTAATTATAATCAAACCTTCTAAAAGTCCAATTAGAACAGAACAACAGATCTGAAACCACATGCTTTATCAGCATACTTGTAACATAAATAAACTATTCGATGTTCCATAAATCATTTAAAACAACTAAAAACAAATCAATATAAAACAAAACATCAAGGAATTGTCAGAATCCTTCCTGCTACTACCAGATCAAATCTACAGTTATACAAGTACATCATGTAACCTAACAAAATACATTTCATTCTCACTGCAACATTTGCCTAAAATTTCAAACTTTTGAGATAATTTGACCTTTTTCTTCTTAATCTAATCTTTGGCATCTTAACTTCATTATGGACGGTCTAAAGTCATAACATAACCAACATATCGAGATATGATAATCCACACAATGATAAAAGTGCACAAATCAGCATACTTATGAGAATTACATACACTTTCATGTATGTAACTGTTATTCACACCTAGTCGGCCTAGATACACATAACTTACCCTCTCCGTTTAAAATTACATACCGTTCTTTGATTGCAAAATTCAGGGTGTTTGGCTAAACTTCTCGAAAAGGGCTATTATAAAGATAAAAAACACCTTTTAGGAAGTGTTTGGATAAGCTTATTATATTCTGATAATAGAAGTACGCTTAGCCAAACAGCCCCGAGAAAAAAAATAGCAATTGTTTTCAATCAATCTTTTATAACCCATAACAATGTAAATCAACAACAGATCTAAAAGTATCTAACTTTACCCTAAATATAAACTAAATCGAAGCATCTTGTATTTCCTTCACTAGCTCAATTTAGCTCAACCATGTTTCAAATTTCGGGACTTAACTTATCGAGTAAATTTCAGAGTTTTAAAATCGCTAGCAGACGTAATTATTTTATAACAATCCCCAAAAAGTAAATATTCAAGAATCTTTTTACAAACATAATACATCCAACGACAAGTTTGAAACTGTTTTATTAGAATAAAATTTTCCATAACTCCAGTTACAACCCAACAACAGATCTAAATCCTTATCCTTTTATCAACATCCTTCTATAAACGATTCACTGTTCCATTAAAATTGAAAAAAAATGTTCTATACAACAATTACATCTTTAAACCTAATCAATCCTCACTCCAAAATTTGACTTAAAAAATTGTAAATTTCAAAATAAATTGACATTAAACAGTCAACGATGTTTGGTAGAAAATAATTAAACAAACATAAATACCACATTAAATTTAATAAAGACTTATAAAACAAAAACACAGATCTGTAAAATGAATCCATAGACACAAAATGCAATCACATAAATCGATCTACAAAAACATCAAGAAACAAAATGTGTGAGTGAGCTTACAATGCATTCGAAAGAGCTAACAATGACGGTACAGACTAGGGCTCATTTGAAATAATACATTATACAAAGGAAGCCCATGGAATAGAAGAGACTAGAGACTGGAGTGAGTGAGTGAGTGAAGTGTGTGTGTTTATAAGGGGTGGGGTAGGGGTAGGGGTAGGGGTTGGGTGAGAGCAGGATATGGGTATGGTTTAAACTTGCAAATTTTGGAAATACAAGTGTGTGTGTGTGACAAAATTGGTCCCTTGTGTATAGTGAAAATTTAAATATTGGAGGTGTGTTTAAAGGTGTTTTTGAAATGGTTATGTGATTGATTCATAGATCCAATCTAAGTTACCTACACATGTCAACTCACTTATTCAAGGTTTTTGGCACATTTTCAAGTCATCTTTTAGAAGACTGAGTGCAGCTGGTCTTAAAAGTGTGGTCTGCTGCGCTAAACCGCCACGCCGCTAGCTTTTGAGTTTGCAGACTAAACTGTTGGCACCACATTTCTGTGAGATCCGTTGGCACCGTAATTTACGGTCACAAACTCAATTTTTTTATTTTTATTTTTATAAAATTTAAAACAATATATCCTAAAATTACTTTATTCATAAGAAAAACATTACAAGAAATAAAAAACAATAAACTTAAAAACATAACATACTACATGAATTAATCTTCGACATCCCAATTTGGGCAATTTTTCAAAATCTCCCAAACGTGAACATATTGAACTCATTTCTACCAAATTGTTCTTTGGAAGCTTAGTTTCGCATTTTCGAGATGAGATTGGTCATTTTGAGCACTTCGACCCTGAACTGCTTGTAAATTGCGTTGAACCTTTTGCAATCGACGTTAATCCTCGCCCATTTACCCGTGATTGAATTTTTTGTAACGATGTTCATCGGTTGTCGATTATTGAACATATGCATAACGTCATTCCAAAAATATTTTCGAATCTGTTATTTTGATATCCATAGCTATGAAATTTGTATCCAAACTTGCTTAAAGCAAAGATTTCTTCGCACTTGTTCCACTTCAAATTTTGAGACATTTGTGTGTGTTTTTTGGATTGATGTAGATGTGAAATAAAATGGTGGTTGATGTTATTTATAAAGGTGGTTTTCAACGTTAAATTCGAATTCAAAACCCAGATCTTGTTAAGGGTAATTCAAATTTAAACGTTAAATTAATTCAAAAACGGCATCTTGTTAGGTGGGTTAAATTCAAATTTTAAATTTTAAATTCAAATTCAAACGGTTAAGTTTTCTATATATACTATCATACCAAAGATTAGTTTGACACACAATAACACAATTCACACAAAAAGAATGTCTAGCAAAGACTTTTCTCAAGCAATTCCCAAATTTCAGGAGAAGTTGCTTGAAACTGCCTTTCCCAAGCACGGATCACTGCACGGAAACCAACTTTCCAACTCGCGAGTTTGAAGTTTACTCAACACCACCGTAAAATGTCTTCCGGTGGGGTTTGAAAACATCCGTCACTCCCAATTGTTCCAAGTCCACCGTGAACAGTCCAGTGGATTTTCAAACCACCCAAGCCCGTTAAGTGAGGCTTCCCTCGGCGGTTTGAACAAGATGAAGAAAACGTCGGGGAGATATCGCAAGAAGCGAGGCGCGTGAAGAGGCCGTCACGGAGAAAGTTAAGCACGGAGGCTCAAGACTCCAAGACAACTTTTTTCGACATAATGGAGAGTCGATACATTAATGGGGAGTTTTATTCTCCCAACAAGTGATGATGGTTTGGACTCGGATGACCTGCTTTTTAAGTGTTTAGTAGTTTTATTATGTATTTTATGTTTTTATGTTGTTTTAGGGATCCATCCGTAGTTTTAATGTTTAAGGTTATTATGTATTTCATGTTTTCGCTTAATCTTTAAAGTTTCGCTTTTTTCGCTTAACCACGGTAGCTCAAGACTCTACGAAACTTTCAAATCAACTTCACCTTCACCTTATTCCATAAACCGAAACTTTAAAAAGAAGGCGACGGCGAGCCCACGGCGTGAGCCCACACCGTCCACTCTAAGTGATAAGGTTTATATAGGATTTGAAAGTGGGTAAAAGTGGTAAAAAAGAGGTCAAAAAAACCCAAAACTAGCCGTTTGGTTTTAAATGCAACGACTATTTTTTTTTTTTAAAAAAAAAAAAAAAAAAAAAAAAAAAAGGTCATTAGTTTTGGCGCGAGGCTCTTGGCCTGACAGAGGTAACGGTGCGCCAAACTTAGCGTCGTCACAAACTCGTTGGCACCAAGTTTGCACCACCGCATTCTCCGCTCTTATGATAGATGTAAATAGTTGTTACAAATTTCAAATTGTGGAGTTGAGTTTTGTTATGTGTGTTTTGTAAAAATTGTTTACTATTGATTTAGATGTGAGTTTACTAATTTAGATTAGAATTGATCCTTCTCCTAAACTTATTTTGAAATGTTTGTATATCAATCTACTATTAATTCAAATGTTACTCAATTCACGTCGATTCTAGTTTCAATCTACTATTAATTCAAATGTTGCTAAATGCAGGTTGTTTTGTAGTTTCATAACTGAAATTATTTTGAAATATTTTGTCATTATTTGCTATTGTGCAAATCTTATAACAAAGTTCACATGAGTCGTATAACATTGTGTTTTTAAAAACCTCAAAAGTATTATACATTAAAATAATTTTAAAAAAAGGTTGAAATATTCAAACAAAAAATTCTGGCGCGTCAAATTTCATTTTAAAATTATTTTAAAATATTTGGTTACCATTTGTAGTGGATTCACACACCGTTACAATTTATCAAATTTTACACGTCATAAACTTCCTCTAAAGTTGCTTGGGAGTATTTTCATCATCATTTGTGACAGATCCAAACCGTTGAATCACATATTCACGTTTTTGACACGTTAGACATTTTTCCTAACCTTCTTCCCAAAGTATTCCGCCTGCTTTACAAGTAATCCAAAAATTGTTACAAAATCCTTATCATGTATTTACCATAGAGTTATTTTGAAATATTTTTTCATCCTCTGTTATCATATCAGCATAAATACTATTAAAAGCGCGTGTATGGATATGTTTTGAGGATAAATTGTAGATTCGACTTTTTGTTGGTGATTTTAGTGTCATCATCTATATTTTATGTAAGTGTGATTTACTTGAGATCAAAGGCTTTATCATGTTCAGCTTACAGTCGAGTTAGGAGGTGCGGAGTGCACACTCGTTCTAGCTAACTTGGTGCCGCCACGAACAAAGAGCAGAGGTTAAGGGGGTCGCGCCCCCTTGCTGGGGTTTTGGGCTTTGGGTATTACCCGGTTTACTTCCAGAATGGTTTTCCCACCAAAAGTCCCCAAACGTTGCAACCCTTCCCACCAACTGATTTTAACCGTTTCTAACTAACTTTCAGTTATGGTTTTCATTATATTATTGATCTCTTACACAACATAACATATATAACAACTTTCTATGTATTGCTTTGATTTCTCGTGCCTTAGAAACAAAGTGTTGTTCTTTGTCTTATTCAATTGAGGATTTCGTGATACCCGATGCAATTGAGCAATGATAGAAAAGACTAACTCATATGCCTAATAATATGCCTAATCCATTTAAAGATTGACACATGTAATAATATTTTATCTCTTTCATCTCAACCTTTCAATTTGACACGTGTTGCAATCATATTGTTAATAATTTTAGTCACAAGTTTTAGGCATACCAATCATAGGGTCGAAATACTTCAACTGATAGTGATCTATACACGATTCAAAGAACATATCGGGATTATTACCACCCACACACACCCAAATTCTAACACTTTTACATTTGTTTTATAAGAAAATGTCTATGCTTTTACAAAATTTAAATCAAATAATTCGGTTTCGATGCCGTCAGTCCTTCTCCAAAACTTATTTTGAAATGTTTGTTTTATCTACGAGTATATCAAATGTTGCTTTTATAGTCTTATAATTACAGTTTATTTTGAAATATTTTGTCATATTTGCTATTGTGCAAATCTTATTACAAAGTTCACATAGGTCGCATAAAGCTACATATTAAAAACTCGAAGGATAATAGCTTATATATTTGAATAAAAACATTTAGGGTGCGTTTAGTGGGAAAACACCTTTTTTTCCAAAAATGTTTTGTGAAAAGCAAGAAAAATAAATCGCGCTCAAATTATCATTTTCCAACAAAATGTTTTGAAAACACAAAATCCCTATTCCCAATCTAACAGGAAAATTAGAAATCAACTTTTAGTTGTTTTCCTTGCTTTCCTTTCAGAACCCCAACCTCCCTCTCCTTCTTCAAAATAAAATACAAATATCAACTAAACGCATTTTCTATATTTTCAAGTGTTTTGTGGAGATAAATTTCTCATCCAAGTTTTTACAAAACTAGAGATAGAAAACAAGAGAATTTATTCTCCAACTAAACGCACCCTTAATATTCGAATTTGGCGTGTCAATTTTTCACCTTAGTTATTTTGAAATATTTGATTACTATCTATATTCGATACTATCACGTTACAAATAGATAAACTCTTTGCGCGTCAATTTTTACCTTAAATTATTTTGAATTATTTGGTTACTATCCATGTCCGATGCAACACGGTTACAAGTTTTCAAATTGTGCACATCAAACTCACTTTGAAGCTACTTGGTGGTATTTTGTCACCTTCTATGATTAATCCAAACACCACTACAAATTTTGAATCAAAATCACGTTCTTAAGCTGTTAGACATCTTTCAAACTTTTTCCAAAATATTTTGCTTGATCTACGATTAATCCAAATGTTGTTACGGAATCCATATCATATATGGTCTTACCATAAAGGTATTTTGAAATACTTTGTCATCCTCTATTATCGATTTAGATATTATTACAATTTACAAAGGTCTCATATTACGAATGCAAGTTCTCTAAATGTGCTTCATAGATAGTAGATGCAAATATTTGTCACAAATTTGACAAGTTGTGGTAGCTTGTAGGATATACACTATTTGTCAACCATAGGGCATGCTAATTACTTAATTAGAAAAGCATTTACAATAATACAAGTTAATGTATGTGATCATGTATTCTGTATATACTTAGGTTATTAGGTATCATGTATCACACAAATTGTCTTAAACAAAACATGTATAGGATATTTGGACAAAAAAGTGTACAAAATCCATATGTGAATAAAAGAAACCTAAAAAATATGCAAATATGCAATCACACAAGGTGCATGTATGTGTAAGAGACGAGACTGGGACACCAAGAGGAATGTGTGTATGTTTATAAAAACAAGAGTTATGTAGTACTATTTTTACTTCAATTGGTACTTATTATTATTATTATTATTATTTATTTCGTTAATGCCACCAAGTTTGTTGCACCCATGTGCATTTATGTTTCCCTTTAAAGTTTAAACTTCAGTTTAAAATTTTTAGTGAATAAAAATACTAAACTGTAAGTAAATTACAGAAACATCCCTAAAATGTATATTTTTATACGAGTTTAGTGCTTTGACTTGGTTACATCTCGGGTTCAACATTGCCATGTGCATGATACATGAATAACGGAGAAAAATGTTCATTAACCAAAAAATATTGAATCACTTTGGTGAATTTCAATCAGTCCAAGAATAAACCGATCACATAAACTTTATGCGTTGAAATATATCTTTGGAAATTTTCAATTAGCAATTTAATTTAGTATGTTTATTAAGAAGTAAAACCAAGGTAAACTAACCAACAAATCAATTTTCTGGTTAGGCTGAGAGGACGGAAATGGTGACCAAATATGATCGGATGCACAATTTTTTTTGAACCGTAATATAGAAACACATTTCGATGAAACGATGTCATTTAAGATACATTTGGAAAAAATCGGTGTTTTCTTATAAAATTAAAAGTACATCAAAAAAATTCATAGGTGTCCCGGACACCCGCGAGACCCCCCGCTCCGTCCATGAGCTAGAGCATGTACAATTTAAGAAGAAAAAAAATAAAAATAAAAATAAAAACGCATTGATATAACAAAAATTAAATTATCAAAATATCAAATAATTGAGCTAGTTTTTTTTTTTTTTCTTCTTCTTCTTCTTCTTAGAGCTAATCGGTTATTATTCTTAATTACAGTTAAGTTTTTTGGGGCTAAAAACTCGAAATGATAGACCAAGTCATTTGAGGTTTGGACTAAAATTATAGTTAAAAAATTATCTCAAGTGGCTAACAAAAAAAATCTACATCAATCCTATGTATTCTATTCGTTAAAAATAATTCTCGGGCACCACCTACTTGAACTTAAGTCACCCCATGTCTGAATTGCACCAACGACATCCATTAGGCTATGCACAGTCGAAGGTCATGAGGATCGGTCGACCAAGGTAAAAATCGGTCGGTCACAATGTGGGTGTTGGGTCGTCGTCGGTTGTTAGTCGACCATTTGGAGAGAAGGGTCGTTTTTTCGACCGATTTTGGCACAATTTTTTGTTTTTTTTTTTTTTGTTGCTTTTACTATTTGGCATTAAAAATAATACTTTAGACATTTAAATTAACTTTGTCACTGACTGTGATAACTTCGTCGTCGAATAATCGAAAAAAAAAAAAAAAAAAAAAAAAATGATGCAAGAAAATCGCGAGGTCACGACTACGCCAAATTAAGTTGTTTATCTAATTGTATGAAACATTGCATAATCATACTGTATATATGTTGTCGGATACTTTTATATACGCTACAAAAAAAGGTTTAACATATGGTTATTAACCATTAATGTCTCAGATCACATATTGTTGAAAAGGTTGAACATATGGCTATTAAACATTAATGTCTCAAATCACATATTGTTGGCTAATACTGAAGACGTGGATACCGAGTGATGATGTTGATAGTCGAACTTCGTGAATCAATTTTAAATCTTCTACCAAATTGTCGTTCCTCGCTCATTGTTAGTCATGTCACGATGTCCGTTAGAGACACGAGTTATATTTTCAGTATTTAACTACTGATAACAATAGCTCGTACAACATATATCGTCGAGTGAGAGCCTACATTGATATTAGTTCGGACAAACTGATTTCTCAAATTAATCTACATGTCCTTGTAAAAATAATTTGGAGACAAACAATGTGGGTTGAAGTAGAATATGCATTTCAATTTTTGTTGTTAACTTTTTTACAATTATTTAATCAATTGATTGATATATTTCCTTTTATTTGAATTTCGCATGCAAAATATGTCAGGATATTTTGGAACGTAAAAATTTAAAATTTAAGTACTAACAATTTATATTTTTTGTTTTTTTAAAGGGTCCTCTGTCACGACGCATGGTAGAGGCGCATTTTATCTCTCTCTCACGTTGTCTTTTGGAACGTAAAAATTTAAAATTTAAGTACTAACAATTTAATTACTAACTTATAGTTGAGGGACTGTCTGGAATTTGTTTTTTTAAAATCGTAGTCTGAAAAACTGAAATCTGGACATTGTTCGGTAAAGCTTATCAAGTCCAAACAGGACCACATTGTCGGTCAACCAATGTTTACGCGACACGTAACTGTAAAGGTACCATTTATTTTTCTCTGAATTCAAATTAATAAAAGTAAAACATTGAATATTATTGTTGGTTGACTTATTGAGTCCTACGAATTATACTCCTTTTTTTCGTTTTTTTAGACAACACCTTTCTTTGTATAAAGCCTGTTTAAATTAGCCAAATTGGTCAATAGATAATTCTAGGTTTCTACAATGTTTTCTTTTACTTTATGTCGAATTATCTATTTTGTTATACTTCATTTTCGCTGTACAAAAATGCTCATATACAAAACATATTACTTCATATTTTGAATACGTATTTATATAAATTTATTGTTATTAATTTTTTGAAGTTGGCTACAGGTTACCAAATGATACGAACAAGTTATTTGTTGCTCACGCGTTGCGTCAAGAATATATTAATATTATGGGCAAATGGTATTTCTGTAAGTTTAAAGGCAAAGTAAAAGTTAGACAAATTTGAAGTGTTAAAAGTATCAATATGGAGAAATTTTAAACGCTTACTTTTTATTTTGACGCTTTACCAGCGACAAATTATCATCATCCATCTAGTTTGATCTAATGGTGAGGATTAACCCAAGATTTAGTAGATAAACCAAGTCCATGCTTTTTTTTGTCTTTTGTTTTTTTATTCACATTTTTTTGTCTTTCTTTGTTTCTTTTTTGTATATAATCCTTTTTTTTTTTTTTTTTTAAATTCACATTTTCTTTTGTTTGTTTGTTTTTTAATTCACGTTATTTACGCTTTTTTAATTCGTGTTTTTTTACCATTTCATACGTTTCGTGCTTTCACACGTTTCGTCCGCTTCCACACGCTTTTATTTATTTTTCGCTCGCTTTCATACGTTTCGTGCTTTCATACGCTTTTGTCCATTTTCATGCATTTTGTCCGTTTCATATGTTTCCGCTTCGCTTTCTTACGTTTTCGTCCATTATTCATACGTTTTCCGCTTTCATACGTGTTTTCGTTTTCAAACATATTCGTCCGCTTTCTTACGTTTCGTCCATTTTCATACGTTTTATCCATTATTAATTGTTTTCGGCCGCTTTTAACGCTTTTCATATGTTTCCTACCGTTCTCTTACGCCGCCCATTATTCATACGTTTCGTCCGCTTCCATATCGTGTTTTACGTTTTCATACACATTCGTTCGTTTTCTTACGTTTTCGTCCATTTTCATACGTTTTCGTCCGTTATTGTAAGATATTGGATTTCACAAGCACATAAACAAACTTAATATGGGCGTATAGTAAAGATGGTTTAGAGAGAGAAAGTGGGATATTCTAGAAAGAGAAACTCTTGGAAGGTTAGATTTCACAAAGAACATCCAACCCTCTACCTTGCAAGGTAGAGGGTATTTATAGGTTACAAACTAAACGACCTCCTGACGGCCTGTGGATCAGGTATATTGTAACACCCCAACCCGACAAGGGTAAAGATATCACAATACGGTTTCATATCAGAACTTAAAGTGTTATACAAAAACGGAACCTTTACAAAACTTACAAAAGATAATATAAATAACTTAATATTCAAAACAAGTTCAAGATCTCTATAGTCAAAACTTGCTCTCAGTTCTACTCTCAACCCAGATCAGCTATCCCATAAGCTCATCTTGAATGCTTAAAACCTGCCGCAGGAAAAGAAAATGCGGCTGAGCTTACAAAGCCCAGTGAACAGATATAGCAAAACAAAAACTAAACAAAAACATAAATACGAATTGAACAAGGAAACGAATAACAAAATCGTAGCGAAACGAGAATAATGAATCATTGAGGATTCTGCAGAAGCACAAATATACATAAATCCGGAAGAACAAATAGCAATCAAGAACAAACACATAGCACATTGATGGCACGTACTCAAACACATCAAAATAACCAGACATTCAATACATTCAGATAGTAGAGCTCATATAAGCCAAACGGAATATCTAAAGGCGAACGGAAACACTTTCTAGAAAATAATCATGGCATTCATACAAATTAATCAACCTACATTTAACACGCTTAATTCAATATTGTAGCGGTGAAATAGCGATCAAATCATGGCGGTCTCACATACGGATAGAAAACACATGAGACAACTATAACTAAATAGACAAAGACATAACATAGCCATTAGCAATTATCGAACA
The DNA here is from genome assembly GCA_022545495.1 of Chrysanthemum lavandulifolium. NCBI lineage: Eukaryota > Viridiplantae > Streptophyta > Magnoliopsida > Asterales > Asteraceae > Chrysanthemum > Chrysanthemum lavandulifolium. The sequence goes on from CM040239.1 coordinate 197,089,649, forward strand.
AATATCATAAGCTAAACCGGTTCTCGGATCGAATCTTAACATCGGTGAGTTTTAACATGGCAGGTCACATATGCAGATAGATACCCTAACGTATAGGCAAAGTTCACCAGATTAACTGAACAATCATACTTACTAAACTTTCAGGATACTTACTTTCACACTAGCACATTCATCTCACAGATCAACGAATTCACATAACGATAAACTAACATAACATCAGATGACAGCATATGAATCATATTTAAACATGTTAATCATAGCCTAGCATAATAGACGGTAGTCACATAAACATACAAAAGCATAAACACATATAATAACATATAATAAGCCCAGCACATAATCATAAACACTTGAACATACCGAATCATAATCGAATACTTAACATAGAAATAACGAGATAAAGATTTAGTTAACTACCACGAGCCCGAACATATCATATCGAAACATCATACTTATACGTAAATAATCTAAGAAAATAATTTGGAGTAGCTAGCTCCCGAATTTTGTGAAGACGCCAGCGTATTACGCACGACATCATTCACCGCACAATTTCATATCGGATAACGGATCGATCTAGGATGCATCCATCGCCCACGCGGATATTGGTCATATAATATAACTTGAGCTCATAACGGATAATGATAAGGGACGTGGCGAACATCACTCATCGCCTAGAGTCATGTCGAGGTGCATCAACGACGGACATGGAACCCCATGACTAGTGAAATATTTGGCTCGGTGTCAAACTAACTTAGGTCAAACAGTTGTCATAAATGACACGGATCAAAATCAACACAAGGTCACGGATAACATATCGGATAGTTCATATCATAAGGTTCATATTCGGATATTCGTAAGTCGAATTTCATATCACAATCACAAATCATACATTCATATTTAGAAGTTCATAATTAAACTTAGTGAGGTTCAACAAATATGCATATCGAGTCTTCATAACACCGCTTCAAATCGATATTGCATGGTTCAATAAAAATGTGTTCATATAAGCAATGGATCAAACAATCGAGAAAAGGGTTCATAGCAATGGCATGGAAACCCTAATAAGTAAAATAGAAAGCTAACGAAAAGAACGTCATAAGGAACCTTTACCGAAAAGGTCGAATATTTGTACCTTAAAGCAAATGAGAGAAAAGCAAACGAACAGTGAATCACGAAGATATAACGTCGCGTCTCCTTCAACGAATCTACACGGATTATGATTTATTTAATACTTATTAGCATTATTAAAGTTATAACGGATTAATCTCATTAATATTCTTGGATTATCAGGATATTCTCATTTTTAGTGACGGACGGAATTCCAACATTTTAGAATCTTAACCATTAATTAGCCAAACTTATGGTTTACCAATGATAAATGATAAACTTAAAGGTTTAATATGATAAACATCTTATTTGAGGGCTTATATAATCATCATTCAAAGTATAGGGTTTATAAATGTCAAAACAGATTTTAGGACTCTCTTTCAAAACAGTTTACACCAACTTCTATACCTTACGTGATTGACCAAGACTCACATGTCATTATTCGCACACAAACTTAATGAGACCACGCATACAATACTTTTAATTCATGACACTTGATTCCTTGCATAAAATCATAACTCACGATGTTTACAACATACTTAATACTAGCTCGTTATCGCTTAATCATTCGTTATTAATGACCTCACGACTTACTATTTTTACATGAAATAACGAATTACACACTTAGCTTTCAAACCCTAATCGACTCTCATTTATGTTCTAGGGTTTCCCACTCTTTTAATATCATAACATTGTGCATTTACTTTACATGTTATACGATTAGACTAAGGTGAAAACCATGTACAACCTATGTATTTCACACGGCCAGAAAGCAGCCCCCATAACAACCCAAAACATCATTTGATAAGCCCTTTTATCGTCGTGATTTTATGTGCTATATTCGGTATATTACAAACCCTAGTTTCATGACCTTATTCATAACACAATCGAATAAAAGAACCCACGGATGGTTCATCTATGTTTCAGCCGAACACAATTTTAACACAACGGAAACATTATTCGTTAAACCCTTTTATAAGCGTGATCTTATGCACATAAACGTTAGTTTACATGCTCTAGTTTTCACCATTTATAACATATCAACAAAGAAGGCTCACGATGAAACATACATGTCTCGGCCAGAATTAAAGGAAAGGAAAGTGAGGCTTAGGGTACCTTGAACACGGCACAAAGAAGAGGAACAACACAAGCCAAAACCACGATGCTATCACCACTTCTTGACTCCTGCCGTCGCATGGTTGCAGCCGCCACACACAAAGATTATAATCATGTCATTAGGGTGAACATAACACGGATACAAGGTCAAGAAAGATGATCACGAGAAGCCTTACCTTGGCTTGAGGATAGTCGACAGAATAAAGAAAGAATGGAGGGATTTGTTTGAGCCGTATACTTTTGTGGTGTGTAGAAGAAGTAGGGTTTTGAATCTTTTATTTATGGTGCACAATAAGATAAATGAGAACTCCTTTAAGAGCCTTGAATGGGCGTGTAACCTCCCCTAGAAATCAGGGATTTGGCATCAATTGGGGCCGAAATTTTGGAGAGGATCACAACAAATTGTACCTTCCAAAATTATATATAGATTGCATACCTTTTTATTTAGTTAAATGACTAATTTTTGTTATAAAACTTTTGGCCAAATACATTAATAAGGAGTGTGTTTTACAAGCTTATAGTAAGTCGAATTTGTTTACTAGTGTGCGTTTGAAATCTCGTTTCATGAAGTCTAAATTTGTTCTCGAGTACGAGTGTCGTTATTTGATGACAGTTGTAGATTTTACGTTTATTAATCTTTCGTAAGTTTAGTTATAGTTCTCATATTAAATGAGTTCGATATATTATACGTTCTTTATGAGTTTCATGTTAGAGGGCAAAATGGTCTTTTCTGAAGTTTTAAATTTTAGGGTTTTACATATACAGTGGGTAAAGACCTGTCCTTCCTCCACGGTGTTGCACTAGACTAAAACTAAGCTAATAACTTACTAACAACTAACATAATAAACGATATGTCTACGAGCTACCATAAGCTAGATTATACTTGGGGTGACCGATGCTTCACAATAGAATTTTCAATTCCTAACAATCTTCCCCTAAGGGAGGTCACCCCATGAATTACATTGTGAATCCTAGCATTCTAATAACTCTTTAGTCTTGAGCTTGTAGACTTTTCTTCATCAAAGTATTCAGACTATGTGCTTCTGTGGTGATTTCATCATTGTTTAACTACAATGTGTGTTTCGTGGAGGTTATTAAGCTGATCCACCTTGATGACCTTTGAGCATTACTAGAGATCATCAGCCACAGCAAATTCTCAGCATCACCCATTGTTGTGTTGCCGGATATGATGTTGTGACATTTGGACCGACATGCTCACATTCTCGGATCATGATTTCTTCTTATCGAAATAGCGGAAGATTTCGATGATTCATGATATTGGCGGCAGCTGAGCGTAGCATGAAGTGAAAATATCGAGTCATTGATGCATTAATCCTCGATATCTTTGGAAGTGAATGTGTTGTGTGAGCATGCGGCTATGGATTAACCGCCCATTACGATCACCGCAAACGTAGGGTGTTCCCGCATAAAACAATTAGCAATAAAGCGCACAAGAGATCTTTGATCACTTTTGTTAAATTAAGGTACACGGCCCACGATTCCCGTTGATCGATCAAGTACCGCCTGTGATCGTATAATTCCAAAGAATTTCCTTGATGTGGTTTCGCAATACTTCTATTTGTTCTCAAACCGAACGTCTCAAAGAAGACAACACAGAGTGAGTGAACCAACGAAAATGAGATTCACTGATTGATGAAAAGAGATTTGAAAAACAATCGTGTACCGCTCAATAGAAATTGTTTTTGCAATACAACGAAGGTTTTAATGAAAATCAATTATCAATCATAAACACCTTTATTTTGAAATATTTGTACACAGTCGATGTGCTAAAGAAAAGAGTTTTTAAGCATAACGACCGGTTTTTCAAAGATATCCGTCAATCCATAACCTGAACCAGGATTGATTCAAAAGATTGAATCGCCCCATTGTTTCTGCTTCGGTTGTCACATGGTTGATCTATTGAATAGATCTCACATGCCACCTACCGTGAGCTTGTTTGATGTTGGCTCGAAGGTTTTCCATCTTCATTGTGAATATGTTTACATATCACTCGGATGTTCCGCAATACCACAAGGATACAACGTGGGACTCAAGATATAATCTCTTTTCCACATTGTGTGAAACAGAGAGTCTTCATTGAAAGTGTCCTAATGAGATTTATTGATGATCTCGTGGCTCTAGACTCAATTTGTGCATATTTGGTTCCTATTTCGAGACTAGGAGAGGTCTCCTTCTTCAATATCAACAATCTCTAAGAGAGAGTCGATAGATAATGTCGGTTCCCGTGAGAATGAAACAAGTCCTTTAAGAGGAACTTGAGTGGGTTGGGAAGTTGTAGTGCGGTCGTCCTTTGGGTCCATGACGTCTTGTCTTCAATCTAGGTGTTACCTTGGTAACCACCAGAGAGTATATGAATTGAACCCGGTTTACGCCTAAGGTTGAATAAATGGAGGGCTATTTCTTTTCACCCTTTTCACATTCAATTCTTTTCATTCTTCAACCCTTCTTGCTTACCGAGACTTCATTACTAGAACCTTGTTGAGTTTATTCCAAGACTAGCTCGGTCTCGATCCGCACTCTTCCCATAACTCACTTTTCTCCTTTTTTCATCATACCTAAGGACTCTACACTATCTAGTGGATTGTCCCTGGGTAGATCCCTCCGGTTCTGGCGGATCGTGGGAACGAATACCTAACCTAACCATCCTTATAACACCATGCATAAATTAAATTGGTCGGTCTTTTGGTATTGTTCTTTCTTCCTTGAAACCAATCGAAAAATCATTTGGAAAAACAATCAAGATACTTGTGATACGAGATCAAAGCATTTTGTACCTTAATAGTTTTGATCATTTAGAAATGCTCCCCCTCAACATGTGCATGTGATTTTGAAATTGTTTAGCACATGGAGGCAAGAGATCTTTGAAATAATTTCTTGATCACCATTTCCATAGGAAAAGCCATTTGATTTTCTTGGTAAATTCTCCCCCTCAATATGTGCGTAGAATATTTGAAATCATTTTGACACATAGAGGAAAGAGACCTTTGAAGTACTACCACGATTATCAAACATTTAGAATCCATTTAACACACAATCAAGGTACCTTATATAAAAGCATGGAAAACTTTGTACCTTGAAGGTTTGAATTTGTTTTGAAATGCTCCCCCTTAATATATGCTTCGAGATTCAAAAAATTTTAGCACATATTAGAGAGCAGTATGCACTTTGAGACAAAAATGATCATTTTTTCTATCATCTTTCATATTTATATCACATTTTCTCCCCCGATCAAAAATTTCAAATCCTTTGAGATTTTGGATCTCAAGTGATTTAAATATGTATGAGACAAACCATTTGTTGGAGAAAATGTGTCCAATTTTATATGATCGAGTGGACAACATCAAGTTTCCTTTTTGACACAAAGGAAACCACAAGACATAACCTAACACTATTACATGCATTATAGTTGTTTATAGAATTTACACCACTTTTACACATCAAAATACAAAGACATAGACTACTTAGGAAGATATCTTCATTCGGTTCTTTGAAGCGACTTATAGTGACACATTGAAGTCTACCACCCACAAAGCTTTCAAGGTTGTGATAGATCATTCAAGTCTTGATTAGTCGTCTGCGATTGCGACAATGAAATTTTCACACCTCATCAAGTCCTCATCAGTCCAGAATTTCGTTTTGTTCCGCGGCTTCAAATCAATTTTGATTTCTTTCACTCTTGAGTTCAATTCTTCTTCGACCATCTTAAGTGTGCCATCACTGAATTTGTATAACTCACGCAATCTCATTAACATTCTTGTCCTGTATCTGTCAGTGAAGATGACTGCTCTGGGGGTTGTCTATCACTATATATTCATGACGATATTCATGTCCTTTGGCTTCCCATTGCGGTCTTGTTAGATTGACACGAGTCTGATAACTTTCAATTCCCAATTGAAAATCCTCAACTCTTAGTCGAATAACCAAGCCTCTAATCCAGAGATTGACAAGAATGAAAGAGCCTTTATCTCACGAGGGAAGATGGTCAAGGTGTCCTTGGAGGTTCGGAAGATGAGATCTTCAAAGTCATTAGGCATTAGATGTTTGAAGTCGTTTTCTTCTATAGTGTACTCTTCGAGTGCGCTCTTGAAGAACAATCTTCTTGGTAATCATACCCGTAGATTGAGAAGATCTCTATTCGATAACACTTAGAATCACGCACTGGATCGAATGTCTGCGACTCTTTTTACCACTATGTCTTCGATGTAGAATTTTTCTTCTTGAACCACCAATGTGAAATGCCATAAGAGGCGGCAATGTCATATTGTTGCTCATTGTCTACCCATAATTGATCCAGGAACCATCATTCGAGACCTTGATCGATGTAGGTAGTCGCTTTCATCTTTGAAATCGACAAAGTCGGTCTTCTTTCGTAAGTGCAACCACATAGATAGTCCGGATCATTGTTGAAGAAGAACTACATTTGAATGGTCATATATCCGTGTTCACCGCCTAGAGGAAGAGGGTTGTTCACATCAAACCTATTTATCTCGCTCACCGACTTGATCATTCAAGATTCTATAGCATTCCTCCATCGATATTGAAGTGATTAGCATCCGAGTGGAAGACTTTAACTATTTCAAATGCTGGGCCTTCAAGATCTTTAGGAGTGATAGATGTAATTTTCTTCTTCTCACAAAACCACTTTATAAAGCTTCCCATATCCCCTGTGAAGTGAAGAAGAGAATCTTCTGCAGGTGCTTCATAGTTGGAAATAATAGTTGAAGCCCAATTATTTGCTGGGTTTGTTGAATCAGATTCGGGAATAAACCATGAAGGTTCAGGAGTTTGAGGTTTATCTTGGGTAAGCCAACTTTGAGTAACATCCTTTGAAGGTGTAGCTCTAGACGTTTTGATTCTTTTTCCCTCAATATAAGCATCCAACCAATCTTCTTCGTTTGCAACATTTGGGATGTGCTTGGTAGAGATGTCATCATCTTCTGATTCAGACTCTTGAGCAATGTAGGACTCTTCATTTATTATTTGCTCTTCTGGAATAGTGGGGATGGTTGGTGTAAACCGGTAGTTGACGGAGGTCCATGCAGAAGACATCTTTTGAGATTTTTGACCACTTGAAGTACCGGATTGTTTCTGAGTTGTTGGTGGTGGTGAAGGTGGGCGTGCATTGTGAGAAGTGGTTTTCCAGAAGATCCTCCAACTCCAGATGTGCCAGCACCACCAGTAGGAGGTGGTGGTGGTGACTTTGGACCTCCAGACATATCTTTTGAATCCATCGGAACTGATCTTCTTTTCTTCTTAGCCTCCCTTTCACGAACATCGACTACAAACTGCTCATAATCATCATGCCTCATAGATTCCTAGAGAGCCTCGTATAATTTCTTATGTTTACTGTGCAAGTGCTCTCCTGCCTCATACATTCTTTCTGAGAGAGCTGATCTCATGTCAGAGATCGGCAAATCCTTGAATCGCTGAAGTAATGGAGCCTTCATTGCCCATTCAACAGCATCTTTAATATATGCTTCTATAGCCTTTGTTAAGACTTCATCGAGATTAAGATTCTCCAGTTTCTTGACACGACTATCAAGATTGTTGACAGCTATAGGAAAATGTTTCTCAATAGTAGCAATGCGTAACATGGCCTCTTCAAGCAATTCCTCAGTTGTTTTAACGGGAGGAGGTGAGGCACGAGGGTGAGGCGGGTGGAGTGGCAGGATCACTGATCGTGACAACTTGTAGTAGATCATTGGAGGGATTGGGAGGTGGAAGTGCAGTTGTCATAGCAGGTTCGAGAGTTGGCGTGATTGATTGTGATGTGGCGGTGGAGAACATTGGAGCGTACATCGGAGGAATTGTTAACGAGTCTTGTTGAATAGTGACGAGAACATGGATGAACTTCTTACTTTTCATTTGTTTGCTTATGCGATTCGATGTCGGAGGACCGCCTTTCAAGAATTGGTCACCGTATGTGAGGTCTCATCAAGATTTTAAGTGAGGAAAGTGATCCAATGACATGTTTGTTTCTTCAAGACGCTTGAGTACTTGATTCGTGCTCAAGGTTCTCCCGGGTCTTTTACTAGATCATTTTATCACTTCATCGATTCAACCACCGGGGTCTCGTAGTAAAAGGAGTCTCGATTTTCTTCACTGTGCATCATTTGGGCCGGTGATTCAACCGATCTTTCCTCATCGATGTCGTCCATCCCGCTTGACTTGTGTAGATGATGATCTGACATCTCTTTTCTTGAGAATAAACTGGTCGTTGTTTTGGGAGGTGGTGAAGAGATATTCAAGAGCATGTGTGCGACTTGTTCTCGCTTCTCCTCCGGCAATTCCTTTACCTTTGTCTTGTGTGAGGATTGATTTGTCGAGTGCCGACTCGGCTCTCTTATCGTGACTCCTCCCACTGGTGGTCTCTGAGACTCATTTAGATCTGTCAAGGCTTTCTTTGAATTCCTTGTTGAAATGCGACCGTTTTCATCAATCAACTCATCACTCTTCCCGTAACCTTAGTTCCTCATCATTTCCTTACCGGCTCTTTTTTCTCCTTTTGCTTTTGTGAAGGAGAGATATTAGATCTGGTTTGTCGTCAGCCTCTTGTTTTTCTTGGGAAGGCTTGAGTATGAGGTTTGTGATTGTTTAGATTTGGATTGTGTGGAAGAGGACTTCGGGATGTCAGCTGTATTGGCGGAGGCTTTCTTTACATAACTCTTGAAGTAATCATCATTCTTGATTCTATCATTAAGCAAAGTTTCAGGAACTGGCATACCAAAAATCTCCCTGTCATATCCTTTGGCACTATATTTAAGGTAGCCAAGAACGAATTCATCACTGGCTTCATGCAGGGTAGACTCGCTACGTGAGTTGATTCGGTGAGTTTGTAGCGAGATGATGGATAATGAGTTTGAGAATCGATCTTGGGAATCACTCTTTTACCAAGACTTTTCTTCCTTTGACTTTATTCTCAAAGTTAATTCTATCGAGGTAAATGTGTCCAAGGACAAGATGAATTTTTCCCGGATAAGTTCGTGAAAGTCAACATTTTCCTTTGACAATTCCCCATGTTTGTTGGATCGATGTACTCTAACCAAACTAACTTAAATAGCTTGTTAAGATTTAATAACCTCGGATAAATCCTAAGTTATTAACAAAGAAACACCGAGCAAACTCTATTAAGTATGCGAATTTACTTAACAAAGCTAAGAAGAATAACTTTAACTTAGAACGATTTTATTAATAACTCTAACTCGCTTATTATGCGGATCTTTAACAACTCTAATAATATCGAACTTCTCTAAAACTCTAATAAAATCACGTACATCTTATGCCAATCTAGGGTCCTTTATAGGCTCAAGGATACCCTAGTCGGTTTACAATTTGTATCCTTGTACGACAAGTAATCTAATATAGAATATTCTAGAATTACAAGACTTTCTATAAACGAATAAAACAGCTCTTTGTTCTTGCAAGATTTTGACTTCAGTATGCAAGACTTTGACTTTATCATTTAGCAATACTTTGATTAATCTTCAAGATTTTAACTGCTCAAGACTTTCATATCCCAACAATCCTCCCTAACTTGAATTCTACTTGTTTGACTTCAAGTTCCTTTGTGAATTTATCTTTATCGCCTTCATCTTTAAGGACATATTGTGTCTTTGTCTTTGGATTGTATCTTTGTAGTTTCGTGTCGGTATCAATATAATCAAAGTATCTCTAGAATTATTCTTTACAAAGATCATCCAAAGAAGCTCCATCTTTTCAAAGAACACAACAACATATGACAATTTGTACATTAATTCAGCTTAAGTTGCAAACTATTCTCATCACTTCCGTGTGTGTTAACTCCTGTGAGAGGTGAATCATTGAAAATTTAATGGATTTAGATCTCTTTACCAAAGCCATTAACTCGAGTAGCCAAATGTTTTGGTGTGTAAGACCATGGTACACCGATAACCATATGATTTTTAGCAAATCATCGCCTATCAACAGATTTGATTTGTCTTTACCAAAAGTTGTACCCTTCGGACTAGTTAGTTCTTTCATCATGGTGAACTAATTACCATATAATGGTTTTTCCACAACCTTTACCACAAGCCATTTTCTTGTGGGCTAGCCAACTCTTCACATTATCGATATGGTGAGTTGATTACCATCCAACTTATTAGCAAGTTGTCAACTAAAACGGATTTGATATATCTTTACCGAGCCGCTTGCTCATGGATTAGTCAATCCTTTTGTAACCATGGTGGATTGATAACCTATTGATATTATCATCTCAAAACCATTTATTCAACCTTTGTTTCAAAATATTTTGTTACTTAACAAAAGTTTTCTTCTAAAATCACTTAATCGGTTAAAATCGCAAGCAAGATTTTGATTAAAGTATTGTTTGATCGCAAGATTTTGAATAAAGTATTGATTTATCAAAATAATTTATTCAATTTAGTCACATACCGCTTATTCATTATCATCGCAATAGTAGTCCAGCTTGATAAACAAATTGATGACCATACAAGCAATTTCATTGTCTTCTTCAACTTCCATTCCATGCTCTAGCATCCTCCTCATAAGATCGATCAGAAGAGGATATCTTCTATCTGCAAACATGTGAATCATTGTACCATTTTCCAGCTCTAGAACATGAACTCCAGATTCTTCAAAGAATCTCCAAGAAACAACTTCCCGTTCTCTTGATTCTTCCAAATTTCATCATCGCTATGTTCTTCGCTTCCCATGCAGTTGTGAGATCTCCAAGTAAAACTAAACCAATTCCTTCGATGGATGATGTTCAAAATAATCTTTCACCACATGATATAAATAGAATAGATCCACTCTATCTATAATATGCAATAAATCCCATAGTCTCGTTGAACACTCAAACTTTCATCTTCTATGAAACATCGATAGCTTCCATCTTTAGATTCCACAACTTCAAAAGCAATAATCGAGATCTATTCATCTTCATGTCAAGATCTTCTCCGAATATTCAAAATCTACTATTCGAGATAATTTCTTAATTCATCCCTAGTTTCGCATCTTAACTCAACTTTTTCTTTCTTTGAAAACTCAGATATCTTCAACTTCGCTTTTCCTTTTCTTTTAAACTTTTCTTTCTTTCTCGCTCACCAAGTAGCTTCATCTTTATAATCTTTGATACTTGCAACATCCTTCTTATAAGCTTCTATCTCAAAGATCATATAATCTTTTCATATCAACATGCTTCACTTCGCAATCCTTTATATCCTCGACTTTTCAAATAAGCCATCATTGCATTCCTTTCTTTAGCAAGATTTGGTTTTCTAGGCATAAAAGAAACAGAACAGTGACTCTAATTGTTCACTTGCTTCAAAGATTCAATTCCTCTTGCAACTTCCTAGTCGCTTCTTCATTCTTAGCTTCTTCATTAGTTATCTTCTCTATCTTTAGCATTTAATTCTTCTTGAATTTTTCTAGTCGCTTGTTCATTCCTAGCATCTTGATTGCTCTTATCCGTGCTAAAGTTGGTTTCTTCTTCTTTACTTTCTACCAAAACACCTTTTCCTTTATCCTTAGGATCAATAGCAGTTGAGAAACTCTTGATTGTTCCTCTTCTTGCACTCCTCGAATAGTAATGACCTTTGGCTTTGATAAATCATGCAATATAGTTGCAATAAGTTCATCATCACTTGCGCTTCTACAGTGTTGGGTGTATCGCCTTCTTCCGGTATAGCGCTTGTCGAGGACCACTTCTTCTTCTAACACAATAGTTGAAGGACCAACTTCCTCTTCAAAGTCTAATACTCTTGGTGTAACCAATTTTGTCTATGAGTTCCAGTGAAAGCAAGACTTTGTTGTTCAAGACCTTGATCTTCGACCTTTCTTCTTCAAGACTTTCAATGATAACATGATCTTTAGTACCTTGAGGTTCTTTCTCCTTAACAACATCTTCTTTCAAATTCTTTTCTTCTAAATTCCTCCCAATTGGATGTAAGATGGTTTGTGAACCTTTTGCCTTTGTTTTTCTTCTTAAATTGCCTTCTGCGCTTGTTTTCATCCTTAACCCATAAGTTTATAACATTTGATAAAAGGCGAACAAAATTCTTTAACCTTTTATACTTGAGCATCAACCTCTTAACTGCTTTGCTTGAGCCTCGTGAGTCTTTTTCAACTTGACTAACTCCCTTGTCAAAACATAATTATCCAATGTCAAACCTTCGGTGATATAGTATGCGAATCATCTCCTTGAATTGGTGAATGTTCCTCCGTCGAGAATCGTGAATGATTGTTGTGGAGATGGAGAAGGTGAACCCGCAACATCTTCTTGAATTTCAAGATTGGGAAGCAAGACTTGAGATGCAAGACCTTCTTGAGATGCAGCACTTTGAGAATCAAGATTGCAGATGCAAGATTGCAGATGTGCAAGACCTTCACTTGCTTCATCATCTTCAGCATCAGCTCTAACAGCTTGAACAACTTCCATCATAGAAGTAGTTAAAGGAGTGACTGGTCCTCTGAATAAATCACTTCTTCGCGCCATAAAAGTAAAGATCTTTGCTTGTTGTACTATAACAGGTAGTAAGTCTGTAGGCTTTGGTACATCAGCAAGTTGTTTATTGAGGAATACTTGAACAAACCTTGGATACATTAACCATTTTAATCCATGAGAGATGTGTGAAAGCATTCCATCCAGAATTAGCCTTGAAAAATTAAAAACACGATCTGTAGCCAATCCCACCATAGCAGATGCTATGTTTGATCCAAATTGCTCCCATGAAGTACTTTTAGCACTAATACAATGAAGCAATACATGCACTAAAAACTTCCATTGATGACAAAATAGTTTTTTCCTGAATGTTTGTTCTGTTAAAGATCCTTCATAACCAAGGTGCCCAAAAGTATCCCAAATCAATCGCTTATCAAAACGAATAGCCCCTTCTTCATCATTAAACAATAAGTCTTCTCGAATAGAGGCTTCAAGAACCTTCACAGCTTCTTCCAAAGAATCGTAGCCCTAATATAAAATTCATCATTCTCCATATTATCCCTAGCAAGAGCCCAAAATTCTTGAATCCAAGGTTCAATTATATCCGGCTCCACTAAAAGAGCATAACCGATTGGCACCCAAGAAGATAATCAATGATATCATGAAAATCACATTATCTTCGGCCTTGTCTAAATTCGCCACCATATTGTGCTTTGAAACAAGAGGACGATTCGCCATGGTTGAGTATGTAAGCACAATTAGAGATATAATCGAATAATAAAGAGATGTTGAGAGAAATATGGAAAAGATATGAGAATATCAAGATGAGAGGAAAATCGAGAGTAGTTATTTATAGGTGAGATTTGAAAATCACACCCATAATAACAAAGTTACCGTTAGTAGAATTACCCTCAATATTACCGTTGGAACAAGACTTTAATAAGACAACAAGATTTTCCACGATGCAAGACTTTCCCAAGCAAGACTTTCAAGCAAAAAAAAATAGTACTTTTCCAAATTCCTCCAGATAAGCTAAGTATACATAAATATCCTCCTCAAACAATGCACAGACTATACTAATACTAAATAGTCCTCCCTTAAATGTAGCTCAAGAGTTAATCATGCCAATGCTCACCACCAAGTGATTGAATCTTGAAACATCAAAGCCTTTGGTGAGTAAGTCACCACATTATCATCCGTGTGAACCTTGACCACATTAATGAGCCTGTGCTCATAGCAATCTCTCGATAAAGTGATGCCTAATCTGAATGTGCTTGGTCTTGGAATGATAAACCGATTTTTCACAATACAAATAGTACTCTCATTATCAATATTGATAGGAGTATTCTTGAAGTTGAAACCATAATCCAAGAGTTGATTCTGCATCCACAAAACTTGTCCACAACAACTTGCAGCAGCCTACATATTCACCTTCAAGAGAGGATGTTGTCGCAATTGTTTGCTTTTACACCGCCATGAAACTAATCTTCTTCCAAGATATTGACATCCTCCGCTTGTTGATCTTCCGTCATAATTATCACATGCATAATCACTATCCGAAAAAGCCTCCAAGTGAAAAGGTGAATCCTCGGATACCACAACCCTAACTTAGGTTGTTGTTTCAAATAATGTAAAATTCTCTTCATCGCATTCATATGAGAAATCTTTGGTGAGACTTGATATCTTGCACATAAACAAACCGCAAACATGATATCGTGCCTAGATGCAAGAAGATACATAAGACAACCAATCATTGATCCGTATAACTTGACTTCAACTGGTGTCCATCTTCATCCTTGCCCAATGAGTTAATTGATTTAATAGGTGTAGTAATGCACTTCATGTCATCAAAATTGAACTTCTTAAGTATGTCGATACATACTTGTCTTGACTTATGAAAATTCCTTCCTTTGACCGCTTAACTTGAAGTCCCAAAAGAAATTTAACTCACCCATTGAACTCATTTGAAATTCTTTTCGCATCACCGCTCAAACTCCTTAACCATAGACCTGCTTGGTAGCTCCAAAGATGATATCATCAACATAGACTTGAACTAACATGATATCCTTCTTGTCCCTTTTATGAACAAAGTCTTGTCAATAGCTCCCTCCCGTAACCATGTTGTAATAAGAATGTGGAGAGCCTCTCATACCAAGCTCTAGGTGCCTAATGAAGGCCATAAAGAGCCTTAACCACCTTGTAGACTTTGTTAGGATGTTTAGGATCTTCAAAACCGTGAGGTTGTTTTACATAAACTTCTTCCGTTATAGTGCCATAGAGAAAGGCACTCTTGACATCCATCCGTAAACTTGAAATCCCATATATGAAGCAAATGCAAGAAATATTCGAATAGCTTCAATCCTTGCTGAAGAGCAAATACTTCATCATAATCGACTCCTTCTTCTTGTCTCGTAGCCTTGAGCTACTAACCTTGCCTTGTTCTTGATGACATTACCTCTTTCATCTCTCTTGACTCGAAAACCCATCCGTTCCAATAACTTTCTTCCCATCCGAAGATCACATAATACCCAAACTTCTTGAAGTTTGAATTGTAGCAGCTTCTTCTTGCATAGCTTCAACCCAACTTTCTTTTGTCAATGCTTGAGCAATATTCTTGGGTTCCTCTTGAGAAATAAAACAAGTAAATAGACATGTTTGATGGTCCTTATGATTCACTGCTCGCTTATAGACAAAGCTAAGTAAAGCATTATGAGGTTTAGTAAAACTCTTAGCTTTGTGTCTTGTCATCACCCGTAAGTAGAAGGACCAATGATTTGATCAAGAGGATGATTCTTATGAATTCTTAAGATTGAGACCGTGGAACTCCATACGCATCATCCAAGTTAGTATAATCAAGACCTTCATTGAATCGAGAAAATACCTTCATCTCGCAAACTCATCATCGCCCTCTAATCCGTGCATGGTAGGATCATCCAAATCATCTAAAGCATCATTAATCGGTGCAAAGAAGATTTTGGTCGAAAGTATCGTCCAAAGCATCGTAAGAGTATTCTCGCATATTAGTCTTTTTCTTTGTCGCTTCATAAGCTCTTCTTTGTTCATCGTGTAAGAATGTGCTAAAACATCTTGAAGAAGCATCCGATTAAGTTCTTCCCGAATAGATTGATCCTCGCAGATAATGAGGATTTTGGTTCATCAAGATTTTCTTTGGTGCATCAAGATTTTGCTTTGGAACTTCAAGATTTTGCTTTGTAGCATCGTGAACAACATCGTGGCTAATGTGAACACCATGAACAACATAATCGTGAGTCTTCTCCATCATGTACAGGTTGATTTTCTTCTCTAATGTACATAGTTCATAGAAGGAGTTAGAACTTCAAGATCAAACATCCAATCAGACCTTTACCCTTCCGATTGTCTTGATCTTCTAAAAACTCAACATGAAGACAATCTTGAATCTTCTTAGTGACTCTATTATACACTCTAAATCCCTCATCACTGGTACAATAACCCAATAAATATCCTTCTTCCGACTTGCCATCAAACTTTCCCATTATCAATTGTGTTTAAAATAGTGAGAGGGCATCCAAAAGGCTTCATAAAACGAATGTTGGGTTTGTTGCCCATCGCCAACTCATAAGGTGTCTTCATCTGTGGTTTTGTGATCGATACTCATAAGTACATAGCAAGCATTACTTACAACTTTCACCCATAATTGAATAGGTAGTTGTGAATCTGCAAGCATAGTTCGCCGCTCAATCAAAGTCCTATTCTTTCTTTCGCAACACCATTCTCATTGTGGTGTTCTTGCACATCGAACTCCTCTTGATTCCTTTGTTAGCACAAAATTCATCCATAAGCTTGTTCTTGAATTCGGCCCATTGTCACATCTAATACCTCGACCTTGAGTCTCAATTGGTTTTCCAAAGCTATTATTAATGTCCGAATAGCATCAAAAGTATCATCTTTAAATCCCAAGAAAAATACCCAACCGAATCTATCGCAATCATCTCAGAATAACTAAGCAAGACTTTTCTTGTTTAAACTTGCCACAGAAACAGCTCCAAACAAATCCATATGTAACAGCTCCAAAGGTTCTCTAATTGTCCTCTCCTCAAGCTTCTTGCATGAAGCTTTGTGTTGTTTACCCTTCTTACACGCCAAACAAGAGTGATCATTCTTGTAAGTCTTTGAAGGTAAACCTCTAACTAAATTGCCTTTGACCAGTTTGTTGATATTCTTGAAATTTACATGGCCCAATCTTCTATGCCACAGATGTGCTTCTTCAGTTGTTGCTTTTGCCACTAAACAGGTGGCTCTTCCATAAGAGTGAAGACTCTTCATGTCCGCACTATACACATCATTGGTTTTGGTACTCGAGAACTACCAAATTATCATCAACAGCTTGAATTCGGAGGAAAGGATGAGGCATTCGTGTCGTTGAATAATACATGATGCTTTTTATCACGATTTGAGAGACCGATAATAAGTTGAACTTGAGCTCCTTCACATATCTAACATTCTCAAAATCTATACGTCCCGCTTAATGGTTCCTTTCCCATTAATTCTTCCTCCATTGGGATCATTCCCAAATGCAACTCTTCCTCCACTAATAGATCTAAAATCGATGTAATATCCTTGTCTCCTGTCATACTTCCGAACAACCACTATCTACAATCAAATGATCTTTAAGCTCCTCTTCCGGGTTGCCCCGCACAAAGATTTAGAGAGTTAGTTTTTTTAGGAACCCAAGCCATTCTCGACTTGTGTTCCCTTGTGGAGTTACAAACTCAAATTCTTTGAGTATGTAATTTCCACTATTTTTCAAAACATGATCCAGATTATCTTTTGATTTTTAGCATGTGGATTTTCAAAACTTTCGGATTTTCAACAAAACTCTCTTTGCAAATTCATTCTCTTTTCTTGGATTATAAAACATCGATTCACTTTTTGTTGAAAGTACTGTTTGTCCCTCGCCAGACATTCTCTCTTAACCCATTCGGCTTTAACACTTGGTTCCCGTGATCTAGATCCCCATGTGAATTGTAGTACCTTCTAGGTTGATAGTAATGAGATCTCCTAGGATTCCTATTCCAAGTGATATTCGCAGTACCTTGGTTTGACCGAATAAAGACTTTGAGAAGGTACCGCTTGTGAAGGTACGGTGGTTTAGAAAAAGGTCTTCTCAGTGGGGTACCTATGATCCGTGAGAAATTGTTGTGATTAACCCTATTTGAATTATTCCAGATCGGTTTGTTTTCTCTAGGTTTCGGTTAGCGATCTATTCTTTGGAAATTTTCTAAGATATTCGAGTGATGTTCACAATCCTTGATTAAATGAGTAGGACTAAAACACACAAAACACAATTTTCACCCATACTTCCAAAGTGACTTCTTCTATGTCTATGACCAAAACTATTGTGCCTTCTAGGTGAATGATTAAACTGCTTTGACCAAAATTATCCCAAAAGGTTTAGCAAGACTGCTTTGAAAAGGTTTTCCGAAGGTATCGCTTGTGGAGCAAGACTTTGAGTAGAAGGTACCGCTTGACTTTGAAAATTTGTTTCAACAGCTTTTTTGGGGTTTCGCACCTAGATTGACCAATAAGCTTCTTCCTAAACTCTAGACTGCTCTACACCAAAACGTGAAACATCGTGTCTTATGGGTTGATGACTACCAACCGGATGTGGAACAACATGATAACCTCTGCTTTTCTTATACTCATGAGGTGATTCACTAATTGAACCCTCATTACTAGATGTGTCTACATAATTAATGAGTTCATCATCACTAGTGGTTACATCCTCAAAATCACCTTCATCCTTATCACTAGATGTGTTTTCTTCTATGTTATCAAAATCCATACCAAAACCTAATCCAGTTCTAATGTATGCTCTCCTCTGCTTTTTGAACATAAGTAACATGTGATGCACTGATTCTTTCCGTGCATCAAACTTTGCTAACAAATCATCTCTCTCCTTAGTGAGTTTCTCAATTTCAAGAATTTTACGCTTTAGTTTCCATTCACCGAGTTTTAACCGGTAATCCTGTTGTTCATATTTTTCATCCCAAGCCATTTCATTATTTTCATGTGTTAATATTTTAGCTTCCATTGACTCTAAGGTTATTTGATAACCTCGCTACCTCGCACCTAGCCTTAATACGCTTATCTCTTTCAAACACATAATTATTTAGCGTTTTTGATAGAAATCATGACAACTTGAGCATACCTCGAGATAGGGGTTGAACTTGGTGAAGTAGCTACCATTGCAAGTAGGACAGATCATCTTCACACCCAAGCTCCAATCAAATCCTCCATACCCATCTCCGCATTCCAAAGCAAAGATGATCAACTTCCTCATCGAAAACAAAGGTTCAATCCAATTCTTCTACCAAATCTTCAACCGCTTCTTCCATCGCTACCATACAATAAGTCACCGGTTCATCATCAAACTCTTCACTCCAGTCAACTTCGACAAATTTTCTTGAGCAACCAAAGCCTTTGTTTCAAGAATGGGATTTCTTTTAGCTCCACTTGGGTTTCTCACCATCCTGTTTGCTTGATACTTAGCAAACCCGCACTCCTTGCAAAGTGTCCATTTTGACAATTGAAACATTCAATTTTGGATTTGTCAAAAGTGATTCCTGCTTTGGTTTGAAGTCAATGCTCTTTCCTAATTTTCTTCATGTACTTCTTGATCCTTGCAGTGATCAAAGCAACTTGCCACCGATATCAATCTCTTCTAAAGCATCCTCGCAACTGGGAGAGATCTTCTTCATAAACCATGTAAACTAGCTTGTCGAGCAAAGAAGGAGCACACAACTTCATCCGAGTGCATAGTAGTAGGTGTTGGGGTTTCTTGAGCATAGGTGGGAGCAAGATACGAGACAAGATTTGAGTCACAAGATTTGAGTTGGAGAAGCAAGACTTTTGGTGGAAGTATCGCCTCTTTCGATGATAGAAAAGCAACACTTGAGACTTAGAACTTGGTTGACCATTCATCTCATGCTCATATACCTTCGATGATTATAGAGATCATCAAAGTCCATGACATCCAAACCGGTTGACCTCTAATCATTGTAGCTATCACATGCCATGTGGATGGCAAACTCCTTAGAAACTTCGATTAGCATCTTCAATCGAAACTTCACCGGTATAACTCCAACATATTGAGGAGATTTTGAAACCTATCATATGCAAGATCAAGACTCTCTTTCACCCACAAAGTGAAAGTTTCAAACTGCTGTTTCAAGCAGATTTACATGCATCTTCTTAGAAGCTTCATTCCTCCAAATGGTCTTGAGAGCGCCCAGAGTCGCTTAGCATCTTTAGCATCATGGAACTTGAGAAGATGACCATCTGAATGGCGACAAGAGAATATTGAGTGCCTTCTCTTGATTCCTTAAGGTTGTCGCCGGTAAGACCGCTTTAGGTGCTTTAGGTTGTCCAGAATGTCTCATGTGTTCGAACTACTTCATTACCATTGACAATTACATTCCATAGAGCATGGTCTCGTAATGGCAATGTATCGCCTCATCTTCATACACCATAGATCGATTCGCCTTCTTGATGATGTGAATCCTCATTGAGGTGATGGAAGGTGGTGGAATGTAATCACGACATCTTTAGGTTTTAGGGTTTCTTCTTAGTCGAGTTTCCACACAAGCTCGATACCACTTGTTGGATCGATGTACTCTAACCAAACTAACTTAAATAGCTTGTTAAGATTTAATAACCCGGATAAATCCTAAGTTATTAACAAAGAAACACCGAGCAAACTCTATTAAGTATGCGAATTTACTTAACAAAGCTAAGAAGAATAACTTTAACTTAGAACGATTTTATTAATAACTCTAACTCGCTTATTATGCGATCTTTAACAACTCTAATAATATCGAACTTCTCTAAAACTCTAATAAAATCACGCACATCTTATGCCAATCTAGGGTCCTTTATAGGCTCAAGGATACCCTAGTCGGTTTACAATTTGTATCCTTGTACGTCAAGTAATCTAAATATAGAATATTCTATAAGAATTACAAGACTTTCTATAAAGCGAATAAAATCAGCTTTAACTGTTCAACACTTTCATATCCCAACACTCTTAGCAATTGCAAGACGAGAAGTTTCTTCATCGATCGAGACTTGCATAAGCGATAGGAACATGTGATGTCGACCATTGAGATCTGAAGGTTACAGACAACACAAACCATTTGTTAGACTTTATCATTTAGCAAGAGACATAGGATTTGATTAATCTTCAAGACATTTAATACCAAAAGTCGAATTGACAAAGATATATGTTAAATTACACTGCTCAAAGACTTTCATAAGTCCCAACACAAGATATATGATGGCAACCGGCATGCATCAACTTGCTTTGGTCAAACAATGGATGGTCAACATATATGCTAACTTGCATTATAGACATGAAGCAAGTCGCATATGGCAACTCGCATATGATGAACGATAACACGCATAGTCAACTCGCATATGTAACCCGCATTGGATACGTTGAATCTAGACATATCGCATAGGAAACATGCAACACGCATATATGACAGTGTAACTCGCATATAGCAACTCGTTTTCAAAAAATAGTCAACACCAACACGCATATAAACATATCTTTAACAAACCATCATGTCAGCTCGCATCCAAGAAATTCTATCCAACTCGCTAACAAGAACTCACCATGAGCAACCCACTTAAACACTCGAAAACACGAATATATAATCAAACAAGGTCTCAGTCATGTAAAATAGCAATGCCAATCAACCCACTCAAACCCAATAGCAATTTCTTAACCCTACCCATTCGACACCCACAACACGCATAATCAAAAGGATCTATAAGACATTAACTAAGTATGTCATATCATTAAATGAATGTATCAAAGACTACAATCAACAACAATTCATCAAAAACATACAAACCTAGCGTCCAAATAATTGATCAAGATGAGAATCGAGGGGACAAGATCTGCAAAGGGGTTAAGATAAAGATGGTTTAGGTACAAATCATTTCAAAGTGTTAAGATAAACATGATCAGATAGCATAAACGACCTACCACACAATCTCCAATAGATAACTCGCTTACAAGATAGTTGAGAGAGAATGGTTTATGCGAGATGCGTGCTTTTGACTAAGAAAGGGAGTTGATTTGACCATGACACTCAACCCGCATATTTAGGAAAATAATAATAATAGCGAGTTGACACTATTAGTCCCTCTACTTATCAACGAAACTCGCATATCAGGTACAAAAATATAGTGGAATGACACTTTTAGTCCTTATACAAAGCGAAGCAACTCGCATACAGATAAAACATAGCAACTCGCTTAATATAACATAGCAACTCGCATAATAATACATAGCAACTCACATGGCATACCAACACGCATAAAAGAGCAACTCGCATAATATAAGGATTGGACTAAAATATCATCACATATCAAACCACTCTTAATCATACCAGGAATCTCAAATTAACACCACATAGCATGCAACAGCCAAAGCACTCAAATAAAAATGCAGATGATTAATTAAGCAATGTACTGAATCAGCTAAATGTGCATAATTCTCCCCCTCAATCAATGATACGAAGAGGAGAGTAATCATTGATTGACATAGTATTATGAGATTACTACAGCTAGAGTATGAGATTGTAAAAATAAATAAAATAAAATGTTATAACTGCTCTGGTGACATTGTTGAATGACATTTCTAGGACCGTAGATGTTATCGATGACAAAAACTAGAGTAAAAATGAGTGAAATAATAGAGATTGCAAAATTTGAATATATATATAAAAAATTTGTATATATATATATATATATATATATATATATATATATATATATATATATATATATATATATATTTTTGTATATATAAAATTTGTAAAAATTTGACATTTTTTTGACTTAATAAGTACGAGTCCTGAAAAGAGGGAATCAGGAGTCAGAGTACCAGGTATGTCAATTATGACAAGCCACCATTCCAGAGTGAGCATTCTTCAGTTCTGATGGAAACCAGGTCATGATGTTCATGAATGAATTGAGCAATATACCTGAAACAAATTGAGGATATTCTACACTAATAGCACATGTAGTATTGCAAATAGGTGGGTTAGTGATAGAAATATTCTCAATTTTGATGTAGCATGAACAGTCTAAGAGTATCATTCTTGGACATCTCTTTAATTTCAACATTCTTGAATGTTTTTCTGTAGGGATCCACCTAAGACAACTTCTAGGTAAGTAAGTCCGTTTGGTATCAAGTAAACTTAAAGAGTCTACCAGTAGGAATCCACTTAAAACAGGTATTAATAACGTTAGATGAGGCTAGATTCCTATTCGACCATTGGTCCATTTGCATTTAATTTGCTTCTTAGTGGATTGGTCGGTCATTTGACTCCTTAAATTCGATCTTAGAATTCCGAGTCGATCTTTGGGAATTGTCATTCCTCGTTGGAATGAATTAGTGAAGTGACTTGGTTTCGACAAAGCTATATAGTTTTCAACTTGGGGGAGCTTGATTTAGATGCTTTAAATCTTTCATCTTAAATGCATTGGGCTGCCTAGTGGCATGCGTTAGTGGCATTATGAGCAGTTGATTTTTCCAAAATTGATGGTTTCTCGAACTTAGTATTCACTATATTTCCGTATTTTCCTAAGCTCATTTTTAATGCAACGATAGTGAAACTCTTATCCCGAACTTGGTTTTGAGGGCATCTATGTCGATGTCATGGAGTTGATTTTATCAATCTGCTTGGTCCTATACTCCAAAAATTCTTCTTGGATTCATTTTCTTAGCAACTTAGCAACACATAGGGCTAGTTCTAATTCCTAGACTTAATTGCATCACAAGCTTCGTAATTAATATCCGTATTCATGTTCATTTGAATGTCGATATTTGTTTTCGAGTTACATATGGTTGAGTCTTTGTCTAGAAGTCGTGTTTTAATCGATTAATTTCAAAAATTCACTAATTCGGGAATTACGGATTAGTGAATACATTTGAAACAAGAGAATTTTCTTCCTTTTCTCGTAGTGCAATTTCCAAGGAAATGCGATGTTCTTCAAGAATTGAATATTTGTAAGAAAGTTCATCAAATGCCCTTTTTGAGACCATATCATTAGTTTTAAAACATACGACTCGGTCTCAACCATATCAACATTTTCGAGACTCATGTTCATCATAAAGATCGAGTGTTTAGGAACGTTAGCGGATGCACTATGTAGAATAGATAGGGTACCTCATCATATGACACATGTTCATTTGTAGGTTTGATATTTGCATCCACATCATGAGTAACAAGAGTCACCCAACCATTGGGTCGCTTCAAGCTTATCTGCTATGAGCCTCAGTATTCGGTGTCAAGCGATCCATCACCCATGCCTTCATCGATCTCAGCACCCACTTCTTGTGTGTTAAGAGTAACTGAAGAGCTGGTTTCATCATTAATTGTTGTTTCTGAAATTCTGCAATCAGCAACACCTGACCTTTCAACTAACACATTTCCCAACTTATTACAACTTCCACTTAATTGCATCTGACACTTATTCATAATATCATCCTCTTGAGCAGCTTCCTTAATGTGCTTTTCCATATTATCCATAAGTTGGATAAATGTATGGATGAACTCATGAATTTCCATTCCGGTATGTTTCTTTAAAGAAATTCCAGTCGCATGTTGATCGAAGTCTGCTGAATATTCCCCATTGATGAATGGCTGAAATTGTTTCTGAATCATTTGAAGTACAGCCATGGAATCATTTTTTATTATTTTCCCGTTGATGAGCAGATTTTTCAATTGTTCAAGGTATTTAAACAATGTTTTCTTTAGTGAAGGTAAATCCCGGCGGAAAAGAGCACTTGCATGTTCGATCCATGGATGTGGATAAAACTTGTGATATATGAGAATGAAGCGATAAATAAGGTTCAATCTCGCATTCAATATGTAGTTTCTGCATTGTTGAGGTTCATTTGGATTGGACTCAAAGTATGACGGGTTTAGATCATCATTTGTTGAATACATTAAGGTCAAGCATTCGAATGGTACATACTTTGTCTACATTCCATCGAGTCATATAGTTTGAGCACTTTAGCGATTCTTGGGTCGGTGGGTGAGCCATGAATGTTGGACTTTCACGGATTTTACTATTCTTTGATTAAACCGGGAAATTGATTCTTTCACGGGATTTTACTAAACCAAAAGAACAACCGTAAGAATGTATCACGAAGAAGTGACAAGTCTCAATAGACAAGTAGTTAAACACTCAACTCGCTTAGTTGTCAACTCGCTAAACAACCAACTCGCTCAAAGAAACAAGTCGCTTAAGGGGTCAACTCGCTTAATAGCCAAGTCGTGTATAGTATCAACTCGCAACACAATCAACTCGCTTAATGAACAAGTCGCTAAATAGCCAACCCGCTTTAGTATCAACTCGCAACACAATCAACTCGCTTAATGAAACAAGTCGCTTTAGGAATCAACTCGCTTAATAGCAAGTCGCAAACAGACACAACTCGCTTTACCACCAAGTCGCTTAAAAGCTTAACTCGCTAAATAGCGAAGTCACATATATCAACTCGCATTCAGTAACAAAGCAACTCGCTTTGAAGAAACTCAAGTCCGAGACTCAACTCGCATAGTACAAAGTTCAAAAATAACCACTTTATCAATCAAAAACAACCAAACCACAATGACTTAAGCCTTCCAATTCAAAACATAAACACATATGATGATCCTAAACACAAAAGTACAAGCAAAATTCAAACTTTAACACTAGAATTTGTCCAAATGAATCAAACTCTTCTAAACACTTAATACCCCAAAAACCTTATGAAATCCACCAAAACAAAGAGCATGAAAGATGAGTGATCAAACCATGGCTCTGATACCAATTGTAAGATATTGGATTTCACAAGCACATAAACAAACTTAATATGGGCGTATAGTAAAGATGGTTTAGAGAGAGAAAGTGGGATATTCTAGAAAGAGAAACTCTTGGAAGGTTAGATTCCACAAAGAACATCCAACCCTCTACCTTGCAAGGTAGAGGGTATTTATAGGTTACAAACTAAACGACCTCTGACGGCTGTGGATCGGTGTACGATTGGTAAAGACCCGTCCTTCCTCCACGGTGTTGCACTAGACTAAAACTAAGCAACTTACTAACAACTAACATAATAAACGATATGTCTACGAGCTACCATAATCTAGATTATACTTGGGGTGACCGATGCTTCACAATAGAATTTCCAATTCCTAACAGTTATTAAATGTTTTCGGCCGTTTTTAACATTTTCATACGTTTCTGAATATCACAAGTGATATTCTGAATAGCACAAGTTATATTCTGAATATGACAAATGATACTGTGAATATCGCAAGTGATATTATGTGATATTCTGAATATCACAAGTGATATTATGTGATATTATACCACAAGTGATTTTTTGAATATCACAAGTGATTTTTAATTAATGTTTTGAAACATGAAAATCACACGTGATATTCAAAATATCACACATTGATATCCAGAAAATCACAAGTGATATTCAGAATATCAAAGTGATATTCAGAATATCACAAAGTGATATTCAAATAATCACAAGTGATATTCATAATATCACAAAGTGATATTCAGAATATCACAGCGTGATATTTAGAAAATCACAAGTGATATTCAAAATATCACAAAGTTATATTAACAAAATATCACTTGTGTTTTTCTGGATATCACTTTGTGATATTCAGAATATCACAAAGTGATATTCAGATAATCACAAGTGATATTTTGAGTATCACATAAATCACTTGTGATAGTCAGAAACGTATGAAAACGAACGAAAACTTAAGAAAATGAACAAACGTGAGAAACGGACGAATTAGATGAAAACGGGCGAAACGTATGAAAGAGTAAAACACGTGAAACGGATGAAAACGTATGAAAAATGGACGAAAATGAAAGAAAATGAAGAAAACGTGTGAAACGAGCGAAAACGTGTGAAAACGGGCGAAACGGACAAAAGCGATAAGAACGTATGAAAGCGGATGAAAACGTATGAAAATGACGAAACGTATAAAATCGAAGAAAAAACACGAATTAAAAAAATGCAAATTAAAAAAAAAAAAAAAAAAAAAAAACTTTAATTTTAACAAAAATTGTGAATAAGGAAAAAAAACAAAAAAAATGTGAATAAAAAGAAAGACAAAAGACAAGAAAAAAAACATGGACTTAGGTTTAAACATATTAAATCTTAGGTTAATCCCCACCATTAAATCAACTAGATGGATGGTGGGGATTTGTCCTTAGTAAGCATAGATTTATGAGTAAACAAAATAAGATGTAACTATAGTTATATTGATATTTTAGACATTACATTAAAATATAAAAAGAGTAAATTGCATTTTTGTTCCCTAAGGTATGGCCAAATTGCAGATTTTGTCCATAATGTTTCGAAAGTGCAGCGGTAATCCTCATTTTGAATGTTTTGTTGCATGTTTGGTCCCTAAATTACAGATTTAGTCCCTAAAACTTTGAAGTTTCCGTTGCATGTTTGGTTCTTAAATTGCAGATTAGGGACCAAACATGCAAAGAAACCTTCAAATGAGGACTATCACGCACTTTCAAACGTTAGGCACAAAACGCAATTTGACCATACCTTAGGGACCAAAATGTAATTTACTCAAATATAAATCTACAAAGAAGTTTGAAATGTAGTTTTAGGATTAAGAATGTAATTTGTCAATTTCACTTACTCTCTTTTCTTTTAATTGAGATAAAATCAAATGAGAAGAAAAATAAAATGATAAGTGTGAATAAAAATTACAATTACATATTTTAGATGTATTTATAAAAATAAATACATCTTTTTATAAAATTCATTTTCTTATTTAAAATATGTAGCTAAAAATAATTCTTATCTTTCTCATTTTAGTCTTTCTTCTAACCGGATCTCTTCTCTCTTTTAATCTTCACTTAGCTTAACTAGTGTGTGTTTTAGTCATATTTAAGTAAATTCAGTTTTTATTCTGGAGAAAATAATGATCATACTAACTAATTTATCGGTATAAAATATCTAGTTATAGTAACCTTTTAGTTATATTTTTTTTTGAAGTTATAAACTTATGATTCCTTATTTTTCGATTTGATGAGATATGCTCAGTTTGTCGCAAGGCGTGTTTGGATTCTTTTGGGGAACACACATTTCATTGCAAAAAGCTCCTGGGCTTCAAGTACAGGCACAATATGGTTAGGGATGTCCTTTTTTATGTTTGTAGGCGTACTGGGATCTCCGTCAAGAAAGAAGCACTGAACTTTTTGACTGACCCGTTAGATGGAAGATCCACACTCAGACCGGCAGACGTTTTGGTTTTTGGATGGGTTGGAGGGAAACATACATGTGTGGTTTTAACAGGGATTTCTCCTCTCATGGGTTTGAGTAGCCGGGGTTTTACAGTAGGACAAGTTGCTTTGAAAGCCGCCTCGTACAAAATGGCTAAACACGAGAAAGTGTGCATTGAAAATCAACATGGTTTTATTCCTTTCGCATTTGATACCTTTGGTTTCCTTGCACCTGAGGCTGTGGAGCCCCTCAACAGAGTCCAACGAGTTATGCATAACAATGTTATGACACCTAGATCTACAAACGTGGTTTTTAAAAGAATTGACTTTGCAATTTAAAAAGGACTAGCGACGCAGCTTGTTGCTCGTTTGCCTTGCACTTCTATGTAAATCGAAAGAATATTCATTAACCTTTATAAATTTCGATACACAAAGTTGGACCAAAATCAAGAACAATATTAAATTGGGTGTGATAAATATCGACTGGGAAGAATAAATATTTATTATTACCGTAATTAAGACATGACAATTCAATAAGTATAGTTAGATCGCAAGTGAAAAAGTAGCGCATCCTAGATAAATACATTTCTAAAATTATTAGTTCGCACCAATTTAGTATTCCTTGTTATTTAATTTACTTGTCTTTTCAGGTTAATATTGGTGTTAAAATCAAAATATCTAAAACCCCAATATTTACTTGATTTCTAACATTTTAAAAAAATACAAAAGAATCATCTCCCGTCTCTTAGATCAATCTATTATACTTTATGAGTATACATCACTATTCCTTTATAGAACGATCAATCACCCATACCTTTACTTCACTACAACGGTTTGATACGCTACCTAAGGAATTGTAAAGCTTGGCTTCACAATATACACATCTATAAATATATAATAATAATGGAATGAGGGACTTGATTGTGTATTAGAGTTTTAGCCGAATAGCGAAAGCCTATACGACTAATTCTAAGCCTGGTTAATGGAAACCCAAAAAGACGTTGCCCAGAGAACCCATCTCCATGCAACAACTGGAATGACACCTGTCTTGATAGACCATTATGGTACCAATGCCACATGTTGTCACCGCATTGTTGCATAAGAAAATGCAGCGAGCGTATCATCTACAATACCTTGTACGAGGATTCCTTTCGTACCGAAAATCAAGAACGAATAGCCACGTGTCATTCTTGTCTCCTTCATGGGACGACTCATACGTGGGTCTCTTAAACCGTTGGATCTCATCCAACAAATGTCATAACCCTAAATGCATTCCTATAAATAGAAATGCATTTCATGAGAAGAGACCAAGTTCATCTTCTCCATAACACACACAACCCTAGTTGTATGTGAGCATTACCCAAAATTTAAATAAACACTCTTATCTTGGGATTCTTGCCACTCAAAGAAAACCGAACATATGATTAGCCTAATATCACACCAAAAACTTACCCTAATCATTGCTTTACGTACCATACGTAAACAGTACAATTAAAATAAAAAGACAAATATTCATGAAAAGCGTAAAAATATTAAAAACATGAAAAGTTCTTATAAGATTCCTAAAACATTCAACGAGATAGGGAAATTGGTGGATAAGAAAGTCGTGAAGAAAGTTAGTTAAAAGTGTATAGTTTTGATGAAAAATAAGAGGTGAAAGACGTTTGCGCTTCAAATTTTGGAAATCGACAATTTGTGCATCAAAAATCCGCTTTTGAATCCAACTTTTTAAAATCAAAATTTATTGTGCGTAAAACAAGTTGAAAATTTTGTACATCAAATTTCGTATGCATTAAAATTTCGTGTTTTGTGCATTAGAATAAGCGAAAAAACTCAAAATTAACAAAACTTCATTCACAACTTTTTTCAGCACCAACATCCTCTATCTTAGAGAAACATTTCAGAATTTTTGAAGAAATTTTCATTTTCTTAAAGTTTTTTTACACTTCTCACATATAGTTATCTTTTTATTTGATATCTTCCTTTATCAATCATGTCAATCTTCATCTTTTAAATTTATTCAAATAAAAACACACACAAACCTAGCATCTGTCCACTGGGGCAAATCTAGCTTGGACACAAGTGTAAAGTTTAAGTAGTGTAATTTTTATTTTTTTTAGAAGTAAGAACAAATATACAATGGAAATTTGTGAGCGCACACCTTTTTAAATGGATGAAAATTTTAAGTGCATACCCAATCTAACTTACCTTTGCTGGAAAAAGAAAAGAATGCAAAAAATGATTTTCTGATAATTTTAAGCAAGGCAACGTCTATTTTGATAAATAAGGAGGCAATCAGGTGTGCACTCGTGTAGGTTACATGTTTTATATATTTATTGGGCCTCTTTTACTAAACTTTGAGCCCACTCATTTTCTATCCCAAGGGCCAACTCAGAAATACAACTTACCAATAATAGTGTTTGTTTTTTTCATTAGGTTATCCTTATTTAGCTTCTTTATTACAAAAGATTCTTATTTACAATCAAGAATTAGGATTATTAATAATATTCTCATGTTTACTTTGTTTTTCAGTATTCTATATTCGTTTTATCATACGTGTGGTAAATTGGCATGTTTATCTACTTTCGGCTATATGATATCATGGGTCGTTGCATTATAAGTCCATATGGTAAATGTTGATCTTATATACTTTTTTATGAGCATGAACCCGAAAAAACACGACATGAACCAATCAAACCTGAAAAAACCCGACCCGGATAAACAAAACCCGAAAACCCGAATTTATTTCTACTAAAAATTGTGCATACCCTACTCTGAATTACTGGATCCGCCACTGGGTGGCCACACCCACAGAAGTCTTGAGTTGTATCGCGTGATATGGGACTGTATTGGTTTACAACATATAACGGAGGTTTCCACACAAGCACTGTGCGTTAGGCCTGTAAACGGATCGGACGAACACGAACGGAGCGTTGTTCATGTCCGTTTACTTAATTTTAACAGGACAAATAAATGGACATGAGCCCTTAAATGGACAAATTTCTTGTTCATGTTCGTTCATTAAGAAATGAGATTGTTCATGTTTGTTTATATTCGTTCATTAAGAGATTAAACGAACATAAATAAACGGACGAAGATAAACAAAAAAAATATACAAAAATATTGTGTTTTATGTGTGTTTATTTGTTCAAGTACCGATTTCAAAATCATATAATAAATATATATACGATATACGACCATATACAAATAAGCAAACATTAACAAACGTGTAATCGGATGTTTCCGAACATAAATAACCAAACGTGAATTTTATTCATGTTCGTTCATTTAACTAAACAAACATAAAATCTTGTTCATATTCGGTCATTTAATAAATAAATGCACATAACCAAACATTTTACCACAGGATTTATAAAATGTTCAAAAACGTTCGGTTCACTTACAACCCTACCGCAGTGTGTGATGTTGAGGCGCTACGTAGTCTCGCAAAGTTTGTAACGTTGAGTTTCGCTTTGATTTTGTCAAGTCTTTATAAGTTGTAACAACAAAAACATACATGTAGAGGAGTGCGGTATTTGGACCTAGGGTAGCCGTTTTGGTGATCATGTTAGTGTATCGAATGTGGTGATAATACTCGAAGGGAGATGATGAGGATCCCACACTTCTAACCATTCAATATACTACGATTATGGAACATCAACCGTGTTTCTTATGGATTTCGCCATGGTTGGATAATATTGATACCGAATCCAAATCCCCAAACTCCAACCCTTACGACATTGTGTTAGTTGACATATATTTGTTGACAGGCATATAATACATGTGAGAGAATAATATGTGAGAGGATAATATGTTTATTGATTGATGATTGGTACATACAATCATAACCAGTATATATGGAGTGAATACAAGGTTTATATTAGGTAAATACTAATTACCCACTAATCAAGCTAATCTCATACTAATCAAGCTTATCTCCTAGTCACCAAGTGATAATCACATCAGATATACAATACATGTACACCTAATACAAATGGATAACTAACATTCCCTCGCAGTTTGAGCGGGAGGACACCGAACACTAAAACTGGAGCGAAACTCCTCAAACAAAGTTGTAGGCAAGCCTTTAGTAAAAATATATGCATACTGATAGCGGGAAGGCACATGAAGAACCCGGACCTGACCAGCAGCTACCAAATCACGAACAAAATGAATATAAATTTCAATGTGCTTCGTTCTTTGATGTTGAACCGGATTAGAAGACTGATACGCGTACAACGCGCGTTCGGGGTCAAAGGAATCTTCCTTTTCTTCGATCAAGTTTTTCAACTACCTAGGCAGTGAACCTAATCGTTGTAGTGTAGTATTAGGGTAAGTCTCGGGATTGATATCGTTCTCTAGGGGAATAGGAATGCTAGTGAGAAATTACTACGCTAAGGTTGGGGTTGAGGAAGATTATTTTTTTATCATTTTTATATTTTTAGGAAATTGAAAGGTACGAATCTCGAGGTATTAGATTTGGGGGTGGTATTTCACCGATTACTCTACTATTCTAATTATCTAATTAACTAAGCTAAGGGTAGTCTATGTCTAATTGATGTGTGCTCGTATGATGATTAAAGATGTGTTTACCTAGATGCTATTACTCCCAGTTATCTCCTATTGATGGTTGAATTGTCACGTCCTTATTCTTAACGCGTTGTGTCTTCTAAGGTCGTAGGGTATGCTTTCTTCCCTAACTCTTTGAGACTACCTTAAGGTTATTGCCTACAAAATCTCTAGGATTCATAAACTAACTCTAAGGTTATCTTTGGATTTTTAGCCTACAACAACTCTAGGCGATTATAAACTAATGTTCACAAAGATTACTCAAGCATTAAAAACACAACAATGGCCTATTGCAATCTTAGGCCAATTACAATTAAGATAAGAGACAACCAATCAATATTCAATACCTAGGTTTCATAGATCTAAGCAAACACACAAGTAAATTAGCCGGACATGGTGAACATGCAAGCATACACACATACAATTAAAGACATAATTGAATCAATGAAGTAAATTACTTATCTTGTTGTAAAATAGGGTATGAGAACCCTAAGTGTTAGGAATTAGAAATTCCATAAGGAAGTGTGGGTCACCCCAATTATAGTCTAGCATATGTTAGCTCGTAGACATATCGTTATTTATGTTATTTGTTAGTCAATTAGTTAGTTGTTAGCGTAGATTAGTTTAGAGTAACACCGTGGAGGAAGGATGGGTCTTTACCCACTGTATGCCTGATCCACAGTCCGACAGGAGGACGTGTAGGTTGTAACTATAAATACCCCTTCCATCTTTAGAAGGGGTGGAACTTCTTAATCTAACCTTTCATTTTCTTGTTTTATCTCTCTCTAGAATTCCCTCTCTACTCTCTTCATCTCTCTAAACATGGCACTCTTGTATCATCATAATCCTAGACCACCCGAATCATCAAACAACATAAAAATTATGATTCTAACAATTGGTATCAGAGCTCAGGTTATGTTGTTTTTGATGACTCGTATGGTTTTGGCGCGGTTTATTGCAGTTTTTGTGAGATTTTGGTGTGGGTTGCTGCTGATAATTACATGTTGCTGCTGTTGATGTAGTTGGTGTATATGTGGTTATATGCGTTGATTAAACCGTTGTCTTTATGCAGTTTTTATGATGTTGAATCTGTTTCTAAACAGTTTTTATGCTTGATTATCAATGCGGTTTTTCTGTTCCATGGATGCGATTTGTGCTAATATGATGTTTCTTCTATGCGGTTTGTGTTGATAATTTGGTCCAGATTCATCGAATCTAAGATGCGGTTTGTCACTTTCAAAAACATGCGGTTTGACTATTTAGTCAACTGAGGTTTGTCATTAAAGTCAACTGCGTTTTGACCAGTTGTGCGGTTTGTCAAAAACTGTCCAGATTCGATGTACCGAAAGAGATTTGTCTCTATGCGATTTGTTACTATGCATTTTGACGCCTAAGTATGCGGTTTGTCAAGTTCTGAATGATGCGGTTTGTGTCAAAACGATATTAAAGATGTGTTTTGACTCTTGAGTTGATGCGGTTTGATAAAGGATGCGTTTTATTAAAAGACTGCGGTTTGACAAAGAAATTGTGCGGTTTGAGTAATCAGAAGAGACTGCATTTTGACAAAACACTTTGCGTTTTGACTCAAGTGTTGTCTCTGCGATTTGACTGAATAAGATGAATAGTTTAACCCATGACTTATACTTTGAAAGGTAAAACAGAAAGCAGAAATGAAGAAAGTGTATGAAGCTAAAGAACCCAAAGTACCCGAATGCCAAAAGAGAGAATAACCGATAACACTGAAGTAGCAGGCCGAATCACTGATTATCTCTGCGGATGTCAACTCCGGAATAAGTGATTATATATTCGAATCACTGATTAAGCTCTCAAGTGAAACAGCTGAGAGTCCTCTATGTACACAATTCTCTCCCCTGATGATTGCGATAACATCGACATCATCACACACTTGTGTATCTCTTTTATCACTAGAAACTAACTCTTCCATCTCTTCCCCCACATAGTTGGAATAAGAACACTAAACGCCATGAGTCAAACCTTGAGTTTCTCTGCGGTAATGACATTTGTCTTCCCGGGATTTCTTCAATCACTTAGAAGAGTTAAGTTCATCAAGTTTACTTGCATTTAGATACGTGTCTCCTTCCTCCTTGTGGGTTTTGATACTTCAGAATCAGCAATACATTGTAAGCCCATATACTCGAAATCTTTTGAGAAGACCATTTGAAGTCTTGTGAGAATCAACTTGCTGAAGGACAATGTGAGCAAATCTAATTGGGGATTAACTTTGGATTAACATGTCTATCTGAATTTACTTTGGATTGCTCGTGCTGTTGTACCCGGAACTTACTTGATTTGGATGAATTACATTGAACGGGCCTCAATATTGCATTAGATGATCTCATCTCATTTGGACTTGGGCTAATGGATTGACCGTGATTCTTGAACTATTATCTTGAAATGACTTAATCGATTGAAACAAATGCTATCCGGTTTTGTGTTAATTTCAAATTTAGCCAAAATCTTTGATAACATTTGGAATTAAGTGGTATGCTGGTCTCACTAATTTCACGAGGATACTATTTCACGGCTTGAATTGTTATTTGAACAAAATTGACTAAGGGGTTGTTTGTACGGTATTTCTTATTTGGATTTGAAGTGAGGTTTTCCGGCCGCGTTTGCTTATTTCGTATTCTTTCTTTCTACCCTTCCACGAAGATGACTTGTTTGGGCATTTATAGAGTGTGATAAAGATTTGGCTATTTAGTTACTTTTGTGATTCTTTCTCGCTTAACCCACAACGTAACTATCATTTCGGTGTCTCACGCAGTTGAGGATACGTCAAGAGGTTTTGTACATTGGGTACACCATTTCTTTTTCGCAAGGATTAGTACAAGCTTAAGTAACAAATCTGGGGAATTCTACTTCATGCTCAAACTCGGTATATCGGGTTTACTTCTTCTAGTGGTCACTGCAATAGCCGACTAAATACGTGAATAGTGTGTTTACCAAAGGGTTTGTTGGATGGGATGTGATCAACAATTCTCATGATATAATCAACGCCACAGAATGTCAATGATACTTCACAGTCTAAGCAAAATCTTTCAAGAATCTTCAACGTCAGTCATTATGACAAGAACTTTTCGTGCAGATGGTCGTATACGTTAATGATGCTTCCAAAAGTTTGAAACCATCATGGGGGAGACACATGTACTTTGATGTTTTACTGTCAACCTCCGTGGAAAGTAGTGTATACTACTCTACTTAGTATGGTTTGTGAAGTTTTCTACATATGGGTAAAGAATTGTTGAAGAATTGTTGATGATGATGAATGAATCGTTGATGAACCGCGACATGTTCCTCTAAAATGATATTCACCGAAACCAAATTTGTCATAACACATTCAAGCTGACATTATTTACGGTTTTGTCTTGATTTTGTAAAATCTCACGAAAGAATCTATTTCTCGGTTTAAATCATAGATTTGTAAAATCCGTGACAATGGAAACATCCCGGTAATAGTAAAGTGCATTTCGGATCTATCTTACGGTTTATTCTTGGTTTTGTAAAACTCGCGAAGAAACTATTTCTGTTTAAACCATAGAATTGTAAAATCCGTAATGATGGAACCATCCTAGAAAAGGAAAGTGTATTTCGATCTTACCGATGTTTGGTGCTACGGTTTCTACTTGAAGAAGGGATAAAGGTGTATTTCATGAATTGGGTGTCGGCTTGGATATTCTTCATGGCGCTTTGGTTATTACAAAGTTTTACGAGGTTATGTGCTTTAAACCATGGTCGGATGAAACCATTATCATAGTTCACTTAAAACATCAAAGGAGGCTAGATTTGAGCTTTAAACCACAAGATGTGACAACGGCGTTAATTCAGTATTATCTATTTTAGGTTGAAGTGAAATGTCACGGGCAAGTGTACTTAGTATATGAAGGTATCAGGGATGGTTGGATGAAGATTCTTCGAGATCCTTGTTCGAGCTTTTATTATTTTCAAAAATGAAGACTTGGAAATCTAGTTATTTTGGGTGATTTTCCTTTTCTTTTTACCACTGGGGAATTGGTCTCTTACCACCACAAAATAACTATCACTTTAAGGAGTTACGCTAGTGCTCAATGTCACATTAAATTGTGGATTTTCAAGAGGTGATGTACATCTTATACTTGATGGTTGGTTGGTTGAAGAGTACTTAGTGATTCAAAGGGGATGAACTCTCGACCGCTCTTGTTACATATGTTCAAGTTTAAGTTACGAGTTCGGGTTGTTCTACTTGTGGTCAAATTCATCATATTGGGTTTTCTCCATCACCGTTACTACTACAAAGAACCCACCGAATGATAATGGGGTTGATAACAAGTTTGCCAAGAGTAGTTGAAAAGAGAGATAATGACGTTTGAACACAGCAGTTCAAGCCTCGTACCTCAAAGAAAAGAAAAGTGTACGCTTCAGTGCGCTTTATCTTCAGAAGAAGAGAAATCTTCTCACTAATGACCATTCTCATCAACATACTTCATACTTTTTCCATGCGCGCTTAATTATCAAGTGAACCGCACTACCATTGCTAGTTCTCTTATTCCACTTTCTCAATTATAATGACGATGGCGACATCATATGCAACCTTTGAGGGGGAGAAGTGTGAATATAGTACATTTAGATGATACTCACTTGTTTAAATCAAGAATGGCAACTCCGTATGCAATTCTTGAGGGGGAGAAGATGTGTGATACTTCTTCATGTTGAGATACATATGAGAATATGTTAGGAATTAGAAAATTCCAGTGTTGAAAGAGTCGGTCACCCCAACTATTATCTAGCATAAGTTAGCTCGTAGATTGGTCATTTGTTACGGTTTATGTAGATAGTTAGTAGCATATAATAGTGTAGTGCAACACCGTGGAAGAAGGTCGGGTCTTTACCCAATGTATCCCTGATCCACAGGCCGTCAGGAGGTCGTTTAGTTTGTAACCTATAAATACCCTCTACCTTGCAAGGTAGAGGGTTGGATGTTCTTTGGTAATCTAATATTCCACAAGTTTCTCTCACTAGAATGTCCCACTCTTTCTCTCTCTAAAACCATCTATGTGCTCATTGAGTTAATGTTATGATGTGTATGTGAAAAGCTAATATCTAACAATTGGTATCAAGAGCCATGGTTTGATCATATCTTGCACATCTTTGGATTTATAGTGGTTTTAGGTGGTTTTGAGTTTGAAAAGTTTAGTGGTTTTGCATCATTTGGTTGATTTCGTGTGTTAAAGTTTGAATTTTGTTGGTACTTTTGTGTTTAGAATCATCAAAAGTGTTTAGGTTTTCATTTGGTAAGCTTGAATCATCTTGGTTGGGTTGTTTTGGATTGAAAAGTGATGTTTATATGGTTTTCATGGTAGCGAGTTAGTTCACGGATAAGTGTTCTTCGTAGCGACTTGCTTCACATAATTGTAGCGAGTTCTTGTGTTAAATCTAGCGAGTTAGATCTAGCGACTTAAAGTACAAGTAGTGGACTCCCACCACAGTAGCGACTTGTGGTAGCGACTTGTCCAGTGAGTTGCTCTTTAGCGACTTGCATTGTTGGCGACTCGAGTAGCAATCATCACGAAATTTTGCTAGCGACTTGAGTGTTAGCGAGTTACCACCTAGCGACTTACATCTAGCTAGCGGATTAGAAAGCTAGCGACTTAGCGTGGTGGCGAATTAGTGTTGACGACTTGGTGTAGTACTTTCTAGCGACTTGGGTTTAGTACTATTTAGTTGGTAGCGAATTGATTCTAAATTCTCTAGAGACTTGGGGAGTAATTCATAATAACACAATGTCTGTCATCACGGATTCCTTAATCACCAAAGTACTTGCTCTCTATGACACAAAGCCCGTAATAGTGAAACAGAATGCCCAAATCAAGGCCTCACACTAAATGACTCAAGATCGATCAATCGTAACAACTCAAATAAGTCACACTTAATTTCTTCAGATGATACTAAGAATGAGGAATGCACCATGAGCCGCTTCAACATCTCGATCGGCTTCTAAAATTACTCTTATCAACAACCATGGATCGAACGAGTTGTGCCATCCTTCGTCAGACTTTCCCACTTTAACAAGAGTCGTGTTGCTTAACCTAGAACGATCGAGGTTTCAAATTACCAAAGAAAAGCTCTCAATCGATGATTCTCATGCTCGCTTCCAAACCATCTTCAACCAATTTCAACCACTTATCCGGAAGAATACTCCTCGATTTTGATAATACCATGACCGGAATGTCCTTCAAGAAGCACACGGAATGGAAATTCATGAGTTCGAAACTCATTTATTCAACTCATGAGTAATATGGAAACATACATCGAGGAAGCCGCAAAAGAGAATAACAAGTCAAGGAATTGAATGAGTGTCAAGAGTGTCCATGGAACAATGAAGACGTGTCATGCTTCACCCGCTTGAACCAAAGCAGAATACACCGATTGCGTAATCTCGCTTATGAGGAAAAGGATGAAGAAAACAACACCGATCTCAAATTCTCGTAATCGAAAAGGTATCAACCAACAAGGTACTCTTATCTCGATCACACTTATTCTCATAAAAGGTACATGACTCTTACCCCGAACATAACAATGTGGAATCAATCTTTGTTTTGTCTCGAATCGATGCAAGTAACATGATTGAAAAAGGGTATATGATGAGCTTTCAAACAAATTTTCAATTCTTGAAAAACACCGTATCTCTTTGCAAATTGAAATACAACATAAGGATGAAATGTTTTATGCAAATAAACAAAGTAGTAACTGAACTTCCGAATTTAGAGAATTTTTGAAATTAATCGCTTAAAATCCCATTCGTGACAAAGATTCGACCATAAGAAATCAAATCTCTTCTTTCGTAAGCCCGTAAATATGACCGTCATGAGATGAGTGATACACTAGATTCTAGGAATTACGAACTAGCTCTATGTGTCCAACCTTCTAAGAGAAAATGAGCATTTAAGAATGAACCTTGAGGAAACAAACTCTAAATTAGTCAATCAATCTAATCTCTTGATGAAAGATATTGATGACCTCAAAGCACAAATTCAGGACAAGAGTTTCAATATTGTTGCCCTAAAAATGAGCTCGTGAAGTATGCCGGAAATAGGATGAACACTAAGTTTGCAAAACCTTCAACTTTGGGAATGTCAACGGTTCGTAACCACTTGAAATGTACAGCTATTAAACAACCTAATGCCTTTAGGTCCGAAGAGCTAAACCATTGAAATCTAAGCTACATCCCAAGTTGATAACAAGTCTGCTTTTGTCAAAACCAATACTTCATTGCCTAGTTCAGATATGATGAATCCCAAGCATAAGACTAATGAACATCACCCACAATTTAGAAATGCCATTAGCTTAACTGGTATCATGTAAAACATAGTCCGACGATCAATCCCCTATGAAATTCTCTCGATCACAAAAAGACAAATAATCATAACAAGGGTGTGCACTCATTTAGTTCATCTCATCGTGGCTTCAAATGGATTCCCACCGCGATTATTTAAGTATACAGACTTAAACGAACTTACATTCCTAAATCATGCCTCAAGTGGATTCCCACAGTAAACTTTTCAAGATTGTAGAACCTAATAGGATCCCCATTAATGATACGTCTGATTATACTGTGTTGAATCTAAATGTGAGACTAAACATGCCACTAACCCTTTATGAACAAGTCTACATGTGCTTCAAGTACAATGTGCTCTCGCCTTTTTCAGTATAATGCTCAACTCATTCAGAACTTCATGACTTGGTTCCCTCGAGATATGAACATAGCTCATTCAGAGCTATAGCTTGCCGTAATTGATGTACTTTTACCTTGACTCCTATTCATCTAGAATCGGGACTCGTTCTCCTTGTGTGTGTATAAATCAATTTAAAAAAAAAAAAAAAATTATTTATCATTTTTATCATTTTTATATACTCTTTCAAAACTTTATCATTTTTTCATTTTTATCTAATAATGAATATACTCCTTGTTATCGATAACATCTACGGTCCTAGAAATGTCATTCAATAATGGCACGGGATCATAGATGAAGTTCGAACAATTGAGATATTCTTGGTAGTATAATGGGATTGGTTTATATCAATCAATGCTCTTTGATGACATTGATTGAGGGGGAGATCGGTTTTATATACCATTGGCTTCTGTGCTGGTTATGATGCTTGTTTATTTGTATGATGTGGTGGTTTCCTGCTTGTGTGACTAACTGATTATACTTTTGAAATATCTGGGAAAGGGTTTTCTCCCTGTTATAGGCTGTGATTGTATCTTGCTCAGGAGATTGTCAGTGTGTGCTTTCTTCGTAACTGCCTATGTGTTGAAATGTCGAATTGATTCATGATGATCTGTGTAATTATCAATGCTAGAGATGTTGTCTTATCCGTGTTAGCATATTATTACCACTCATTAGTTAATACCATAGGGACAAAACTTGTCATGTAGTGAAAGTTATGCTACACTAGCGACTTACCCTTCCTCACGTTAAAACCACAAGGACCAATTGTGTCATATCACCATAGTTACTTGGCATACCCCTAGCGTATTACCCCATAGCGTGTTACCGTTTTTTTATAAAGTTTTTTTCTTTCTTCTATCTCGTTTTTATCTTCTCATCTGAGCGACCTAGCAAAAGGTTTGACGCGTTTTCCCTATCTTTGCTCTCTTAAGTTTTTGTGTCTAGTGTCTAACCTATCTTGTTAGGAATTAGAAATTCCCAGTATTAAAGAGTCGGTCACCTCAAGTATATGTAATCGTAAGAAAGCTCGTAGTCGTAGTTCTTTTAAGTTAAGTAGTAATTTAGTTGAGTAACACCGTGGAGGACGGACGGTCTTTACCCACCGTATGCCCGATCCATGCCCCAAAGTGTGGCGAGTTATGTAAGACTATAAATACTCTCTACCTTCCAAGGTAGAGTTGGAGCTCATAATAATATCTTTCACTTTCTCTCACTAAGTTCCCTAAACCTCTAACTTTCTCTCTAGAATTCCATCTATATGCTACTTTGTGTTATGGTTTGATGTGTATGTGAAAAGGAATATCTAACAATTGGTATCAAGAGCCATGGTTTGATCATATCTTGCACATCTTTGGATTTATAGTGGTTTTAGGTGGTTTTGAGTTTGAAAAGTTTAGTGGTTTTGCATCATTTGGTTGATCTCTTGTGTTAAAGTTTGAATTTTGTTGGTACTTTTATGTTTAGAATCATCAAAAGTGTTTAGGTTTTCATTTGGTAGCTTGAATCATCTTGGTTGGGTTGTTTTGGATTGAAAAGTGAAGTTTATTTGGTTTTCAAGCCAGCGACTTAGCTCTGGAATAGTTTCTTGGTAGCGACTTGCTTCACGCTTTGTAGCGACTTACGTTGTTAAAGCTAGCGAGTTAGAGCTAGCGAGTTAAAGTACAAGTAGTGGACCTCCACTACGGGTAGCGACTT
This sequence comes from Chrysanthemum lavandulifolium, assembly GCA_022545495.1. NCBI lineage: Eukaryota > Viridiplantae > Streptophyta > Magnoliopsida > Asterales > Asteraceae > Chrysanthemum > Chrysanthemum lavandulifolium. The sequence goes on from CM040239.1 coordinate 197,131,625, forward strand.
GGGTAGCGACTTGGTCAAGAGTGAGTTGCTCTTTAGCGACTTGTGTTTCTAGCGACTTGTGTAGCTTATTGTCGCCAAAATTTGGTTAGCGACTTGGTCCTTAGCGAGTTACTACTAGCGACTTGTTTTTCTCGTTAGCGACTTGGGATTCTAGCGACTTGGTCGTCTAGCGAATTAATTGGTAGCTTATTAGTGAATTTGATTCTAGCGACTTAGAGCTTTATCATCTAGCGACTTGAGTGATTATTTACGGTTTTCTCTTGATTTTGTAAAATCCGTGAAAGAATCTATTTCCGGTTTAATCATAGAGTTATAAAATCCGTATAATCTGTCAACATGTCTACCAACATGTCTACCAACGTCCCTACCGTCATCTCCATCGTTGTCGAGGATGTACAAGCAATGGTTCGATACTCGCCCACCCATGCTTGATAGAACCGACTACGATTCTTGGGCTCAACGAATCGATTGTATTGCCTTGAAAGGAAAATGGTGTCAACATTCTCAAATCCATTGATGAAGGACCATATCGGGTTGAGACGACTAGAGACATACTTGATACTAATGAAGATGGTACTCACTGCTACGGAATGGACAAACCTAAGATGTACAATGAGCTTGATAATGAGGAGAAAAGAGATTCGATGCGATATCGTGGCTTCAAACATTGTTCTTCAAGGTCTTCCTAAAGACATCTACAAGTCGATCAATCATAACACCGATGCAAAGGCGCTTTGGGATAACGTTAAGATGCTTCTCTCGTGTTCGAATTAACTATGGAAGATGAGAATCCCAACTCTATGACGAATTTGAGCACTTCAAGATGAAACCAGATGAGAGTGTCTATGAGTACTATGTGAGATTTCATAAGTTAGTGAATGACATGAGGAACATCGAATGACTATGCCTAACATTCACCGAACTCAAAGTTTGTGAACAACATGAATCCCGAATGGCACAAGTTTGTCACACCGTGAAACTCACTAAAGGATTGAAGCATACAAACTATGAGCAACTCTATGCCTTCCTCCTTCGAATGAGAGACATGCTATGTTTGAAAAATTGATTCTCAATCGCTTCAAACCCAACCAGGAGAGACAAGCTCATCTAATGACTCAACAAATTTTCTATTCAAACATCGGAATCACAACCAAAGCATCACAAGTCATACCCTGGGTAATGGTAATCACAAACTCATCCCCGATCCTATGTTCAAACAAGTCGATGCCGATGCACACGCTGGTAACATCATTAATCAACTAGCTCTTCCGATTAGCCAAAACATGAATTCTCCCCACAAACCAACAACAATCTTAGAACAAAGATCTAACCCACACAATCAAGCTACTTCAAAAAGATGGAAGGATCGTGGTGCAACCAGCTCAGAAAGACAGATGATCGTGGAAGAGGTGGTGCGGTAGAGGATATGGGCAATCGAATCGAGGAAGGAATGGTAACCAAGGTCAAGCTAAGCGGATAAAATGCTACAACTGTGGTGGTGAGGACACATTGCAAGGAACCGCACTTCTCCAAAGCGTCCACGTATCGCCGATTACTCGTAGATAAGATGTCACCGGCACAAGCTCGTGACAATGGTGCCGCTTTGAATGAAGAGGAATTACTATTTCTTGTCGAGGGCAATGCCAAGACCTATGATGCGATGTGGATGAGCACCTATTCGTGAGATAGGTCACAATCATCGAACGCCTTTCAAGTCGCCGACCGTGATGCATACGACTGATGTAGATGATGGACCCATCGCACACACAATCTTTATGGCTAGCATCTCTCCAATGGTCTCTCCCAAGATCCCTCTTCATCACAAGTCGCCCATCCAAGGACAAACTCATCTCGTAGGTACTAAAACTATACAATGATGTCGATGTGCAACAGATGCATGACAAAGTACAACCAACTCGAAACTTGTGAATCAAACGTTGAAAATATGGGTAATAATAATATTGTCCCATACAATCAATACGTGAAACAAAGTGAAAGTGAAGTTGTACCAAGTGATGCATCTTCTGCATCAACAATGACTATGTCTTTGATGAATACATCGCATGTGCTCCCCGATGATTCCATAATCTCGAACTAAATGCCTATAAGGAACGTGTTGCTATTTATGAACAACGTGCAAAATTTGAGTTGACCACTGTGAGCGGTGAAATGGATGTCCAAGTAAGTACAAGAATTAGAAAAGTAAGTTTAGAGAAGAAGTATTGAAACAAGAATTAAATTCATTGCAAGAAAAACTTTCTAAAACAAATAAGCAAAACAAGAACTTCAAGAAAATGTGAAAATGCTTAAGCAAGAATTTAATGCAAAGGAATCAAAACTCTTGAGAGATTTTTCTAATCAAAACTTTGAAAACAAACTTGAAAACAAGTTGTACTTACAAGGAAACACCATTCAGACTGCTCACATGGTCACGAAACATCGTGTCTTAAGCGATAAGCATATCATTCCCCTTGTTGAGGAACCAAATCCAGAGGTAATTAAAAAGGCCAGAAATGCTCATAAGGTGCTTTATGATGGTAATGAAGTCCTTAAGCCTAGGCAAAAACCTAGTTGCGTTGAGTGCACTGAGGATGATAAGATATTAAATGAAATCACTAGAGATAAGATGAATAAGAAACAAAATGATCCCAAATGCAAAGAGAAAACATTATCATCTCTCCTCATGATTACAAGAAGGAAAACTGGATTTCTTGAACAAGTTTAAGCCTCGACTTTGTTGACTCCCGAACAAGTCTTCTGGAAAAAGGATTTAGATAAACTGAAAGCGGAAAACATTATTGAAACAAACCCTCCCTTTTTGAAAATGCCTAGAGCGACTGTGTATCCTCCTAATACACCAATGCATCTTGTTCCTAGAACAATTGCCACTAAAAGCAAGACATTAATTAGCCAATACGTTATTTTTCAACTATTTGTTGATTTTGAGAAAACTTGCAAGAAAAGGATCACGCCTAACGGTATAATCAAGGAGAGAGGTTTTGAACAAATGAAAGAATGTTATTTAATCGAGGTCATGCCCTTCTTTAAACTTCTAAAAGATCACTTTGAGAGTCTTAAAAGGGGTAGAAACCGATATTAAGGGTATGGAAAAGGAATTTGATGCAATGGTTGTTGAAGTTAGTGACTATGAGCGTGCACTAAAATATAATGAGATTGAGAGAAAGAACCCGCATACATTAAATGAGAATCTTATTATCGAATGTGTTGCTCAAGATGTTTTTAATCGCTCAAATTGCTCTATTAATGCTTCCAAATTTCATGAACTATCTCGTGGCCCCGAAAGTCTCCCATGATCGTGTCATTGAGCTTGAAAAACTAATTCCAAACTAAACGAGAAAATTGAACCGATGATCACGACAATTTGTTTAAACATTTTTCTAAACTAGAAGTTGAGTACTTTAATTTACAACTAAAATATCAACATCTCAAAGAAAATGTCAAAACTTCAAATGTCAAGACATCTTCGATGCTCCGAGTTTGATGCGCTTTTCAAATTAACAAACGAGATGAATGATTCATGCTCGGTGTAACACGATCGAAAAGTTGAAAGCCCAAATCTCTCAATTAAAGGGTCAAACGAACAATATGACAGGTCCCAAATGCCTCCTCCTTTAGATTCCTGCATTCTCAAACGTTTCATCTTCAAAATCTAGTAAATGCTTTACAAAAGGAAAACGAAAGTTTTCTAGAAGAAAATGAAAAGGTTAAACGTCATTTCAATGAGTTGTTTGAATCAATTAAAGTCACTCAGAACAAAACAACGAACAAATAACTTCATTGCAAAAGGAAATTGAGAATCGAGAGTCGTAAAAGGGAAAATGCCAATGATCAATGGGGAGAATGTTGTATCTAAGGTTCACTCGTAATAAATTTGCTCTATCTCGTGACATATGTCCCCTCACCTAAGGAACAACAAACCGCCATTCAAACATATTTCTCATCCCTTAAGGATTGCTTAGAATGCTGCGTGAGATTGTTGAAGAGGATAAGCTAGAGAAACCTCATGATATTGCAATTGACATGCATGCTCATATGCCAAACGATCTCAAGAAATCTTAGAATGCTTGATCACTATATGCCCAAAGACATTAGGTGAGAGAGTTAACCCTTTGATTCCATGCTCAATGCCTAAGGCCAAATATGATATGCACTCTATTCCCAATGTTTTGAATGAGAGCCGAGTGTACCCTTGAGTAGTTCGATTCTAGATCCGTCAATGCTAGGAAAGAGAACTCAAATGCCTTCTAGGAGTACTAATTTCAAGACATCTAGCTTTAAGAAAGTGAACCATAGTGCACCCGCATGTAGTTCGATCCCAAAGACATCTAAACAGTGATGCAAAGAGTAGTAAAACAAACTAATGTTCCCATTCCTCTACAGAGTAATCATGACATTAAAGGGAGCAGTCAAAGTCTCAAGACAATACAAGGAATGATAGGACCTCTCAAGCTAAGAATGTGCAACGGAAGAGAGTAGAAGAACAATCTAGGAACCTTAAGTTTGAATCGAATAAAACGAATCGTGTTGATTCTAGTATTAGCCATAGGCGCATCAGTAATTAATTCAATTCGATACTATTTGCAAACCTTGTACCGATGATTGCTTGAATTCGCTTTCTAATCATGAATGCGATGTTAATGTTCGCCTAATGATGTTAATTGTCCAGCTAATCTTGTTAATGCTAAAATTCATGCTAAAAAGGCTAAAAGGCAAAAGCGAAAGAGAGTTAGAAAACAATGGAAACCCACAGAAGAACATTCAAGTAATAGGTTCTTATTGATACCGTTGGTCATAAGACTAATCGATGATGCCCACTAGAAAATGGATGCCTACCGGTAGAACTATTCCTTAAGAAGTGGTCACATCAGTAAATAGGCTAATACGCACACTAGTATTGCATCTATTCACAATGATTCCATTACCTCACTATCTCGTTATGAATGCTTCTATTTCGATACGGGTGGTCCAACTGCATTACTAACCAAATGGAACCCATTCTTGCATGGGGATCCCAATTATCCAGCTTATCCATTCTTGTCTCGTGGTTCAACCGCAGATCGCTCAAATCGCTCGTGGTACCGGACTCAGTCGCTCCAAGCATATGACCGGAGACCGTCACGCCATGAACTTCGTGAGCAAATTCATCGGATCATTAGATTTGGTAATGATCATTTCGGTGCTATTATGGGTTATGGAGATTATGTTGTTGGTGATAGTGTCATCTCCGTGAGTGTATTATGTGGAAGGTTTAGGTCATAACTGCTCTCTCGTTGGTCAATTCTATGATTCGATCTAGAAGTGGCCTTCGTAAAACATACCGCTTGTTAGAGATCTTAATGGTAAGGAACTGCTGAAAGGAACTCGTGGCTCAAACCTTTACACTATCTCTATCGATGACATGATGAGAGCTTCACCAATCTGCTTGTTATCAAAGGCTTCAAAACAAAGTCATGGTTATGGCATCGCTGCCTCAATCACTTGAACTTCGCACCATCAACGATCTTTCCGTAAAGGACTTAGTTGTAGGTTTACCTAGACTAAAGTATGAAAAGGATCATCTTTGTTCAAGATGTCAATTGGGAAAAGCAAGAAGTATGCCCATAAACCCAAACCTACTAACTCGCTCACGTGTTCTTCATATGATTCATATGGATTTATGTGACCAATGAGGGTGCGTAATATCTTTGGGAAGAAATACGTGTTAGTTGTGGTTGATGATTATTCTAGATTCACCGGTCAAGTTCTTAAGGACAAAGGATGAAACTCCCGATATCATCATCAAACTCATCAAACAAATTGCAAAGTTAGACTAAACAAAACCGCCGTAATTATCGTAATGCATAATGGAAATGAGTTTGTCAACAAACAACTTAGTGAATTCTATGAAAGCGTTGGAATCACCATCAAAGAAGTGTTCCACGAACCCCTCAAAGTAACGGTGTAGTTGAAAGACGAAATCGCACTCTTGTTGAAGCCGCTAGAACAATGCCGATCTACTCAAAGGTTCCAATGTTTCTCCTGGGTCAAGCAATTGCCACCGCATGTTACACACAAAATCGCTCCCTCGATTCACACTATTCATGGAAAAACTCCATATGAACTTGTCCACAACAGAAACCTAATCTATCTTTCCTTCGTGTGTTGGTGCCTTGTGCTATCCAACTAATGAGGTCAAGACTTGGTCAAACTTAGAGCTAAAGTCGACATTGAGTATTTGTAGGATATGCACCAAACAAAAAGGGATACCGATCTACAACAAAAGAACCCGAAATATCATGGAAACAATTCACGTTACGCTGATGAGTCGACCGGTCAAATGGCTCCCGGACACTCCACCAGACCCGCACTTCAAAACATCCTATTGGTTCATCCCTTGTTCCAAACTCCTCTCAAGAAACGCCATATGTACCTCCTTCAAGATGATGTAAAGAAATTGTTTGATCCAATGTTTGATGAACTCGATGAGTCTACTACTAATGAGGAGTCGATCCTACAACAGAGGATGCTCATATTCCGTGAATGAAGTCAATCCATCGCCCAATATCCGTAAGTCAAGAAGCACCCGCCGATCCTTCGCCTCATCAACAAATCATCATTCTTCAAATGTACATCATGGAAATGTTTCGCATCAATGATGAAGTTAATCCCTTTGCGACTCAAGATGCTCCATTTGAAAACATATTTGCTACTCCGAATCATCATCGTAACCATCTTCTTCAGAGACATCGACTCACCTACTTCGTTCCTCAACAAATGCCACATGAACACCTCGTAAAATGGACTCACGATCATCCATTAGACAACATCATTGGAAATCCTCTCGTCCTCAGATCAACCCGAAGCAACTCGCAACCGATGCCTTATGGTGCTTCTTCAACTCCGTACTATCTAAGATCGAACCAAAAGATGTTAAACCGCTATGAATGAAGATAGTCGGTTCAATGCTATGCAAGATGAAATTCATGAGTTTGATCGCCTTGATGTATGGGAGTTAGTACCGCCCAGATCGTGCTATGATTATAGCTCTAAAATGGATCTTCAAAGTAAAACTTGATGAGCATGGTGATGTGTTGAAGAACAAGGCTCGATTAGTTGCTAAAGGATATCGTCAAGAGGAGGGTATAGACTTTGAAGAATCTTTTGCTCCAGCTGCACGAATCGAGGCAATCGTAATCTTTCCGCTAATGTCGCTAGTAAGAACATGGTGGTATATCGATGGATGTAAAGACGGCTTTTCCGAACGGAGATCTTAAGGAAGTTGTCTCACGCCGCCCAACTCAAGGATTTGTGAACCAAGAGCATCCTACTCACGCTTATCGCTTGAAGAAGGCTCTTTACGGTTTAAAGCAAGCTCCAAGGGCTTGGTATGATACACTATCAAAGTTTCTTCTATCAACCGGATTCATCAAAGGAGCAATGATCCTACATTGTTCACCAGAAGTCGTGCAAACATTTGATTCATGTTCAAATTTATGTTGATGATATTATCTTTGCCTCGATCGACCCATTGAATGTGATCATTTTCAAATGAAATGAGTTCAAAATTTCAAATGTCAATGATGGGACAAATGTCATTTTTCTGGGATTACAAATTTCAAAGTCCCGAGGCATTTTCATAAATCAATCTAAATATGCAATGTAGATTTTAAAGAAATTTGGATTTGATTCAAGTGACCGCTGACACCCCCATGATCGACCGAACCAAACTAGATGAGGACCTCTCGTGGATCATGATTGACTGCACTCAAATATCGGAGTATGATTGGATCCCGATGTATCTCAACGCTAGTAGACCGACATTTTGTTCTCTCAGATGCATGTGTGCTAGATACCGTGCTAAGCCTACTAAAAAGCACCTTGAAGCGCTTAAACGGGTCTTCGGTATTCCAAGGAACCATCAATATGGGACTATGGTACCAAGGACACCGGTATGTCACTAACGGCCTATGCAGATGCCGATCATGCAGTTGTCAAGATACACGTCAAGCACGCCAGAGGTGCTCGCTTTTGGGTGATAAGCTTGTGAGTCGGTCTTCAAAGAAGCAAATGAGTACTTCTATTTCCTCTACAGAGGTCGAATACATAGCCATGTCATCTTGTTGTGCTCAAATCTTATGGATGAGATCTCAATTATCCGACTATGGCTTTGAATTCAACAAAATCCTCTGCATCGTGATAATAAAGTGCTATTGCTTCTCATGCAACAACGCTCAACACTCAAGAGCAAAGCATATCGACATTCGACATCATTTCATCGTGAACAAGTGTGGAAAAGGTGTGGTGGAACTATATTTTGTGAGGTCCGAATATCGCTAGCGACATCTTCACCAAAGCTCTTCCAAGAGAACGCTTTGAGTTTATTCTTCCACGACTTGGTTTGAAAAGCCTTCAACCGAAACCTCAAACGCCTTCGTGAGGAAGACGAGGAGTAAAGGTCTTTCTTCATCTATCTCTTGTACATATATTTTGAAAACAAAATACAAAATTATAAAACCTTCAAAAATCAAATAGAAAATATAAAACTTTCAAAATCCATAAAATCAAAAATTCAAAAATCTTCACAAAATATTGTCTATTTGTCATGGTTTTTCTCGGTTCGATTATATCTACGGTTTTGTGTCTGTCATTCAAAGAATGACACGGACTTTAGATGTTGTTCAATTTTTAAAAAAAAAAAAAAAAAAAAAATCAAAATAAAAAAAAATATATATTTTTGGGAGAAAGAAATGGTTTATTGTCATCTTCGTGCAATAACCCGGTTTTAAAGAAAGAACAGAGCCATGTTTTACCATGTTTTCAAATCCTATGCTCGATTCTATAAACTATTATCTCATTGAAACTAAATGCTTTGAAAAATAACTCAATCTCTATTTTTGATAATCATCGGACTTATTTGTCAGTTCTTATCTCTCAATCAACAACCTACGCTATTGATCGAGGGGAGAATGATTTCAATTAAATTAAAAAGTTATTTGGCATTAAATTGTTTTCAAAAGATATACATGCATGTTTTTATAAATGGAAATTAAAGTCTTAAAATCGATCCATATCGCTTAAAACACTTTCACAATCAAGTCACAATTCTCCTCAAAGCTTTCAAAATCAATTTAATCTATACGAGATCACAAATCTCAAATGATTTGATAATTGTGATCGGGGAGAATGTGTGATTTAAATTGATTTAAACCGATAATCGTGTAAATGATTATAAAAGAATGTACATGATGTCCTTCTCACATGTGACAAACGATTTCAATTTTTCAATGCACATGTTGAGGGGAGCATCTATCTTAAACCTTTGATTTGAGACGCGATCATTCATCTTAATGTGCAGTTCCCTCTAGTATGTGCAAAACTCTTTTCAAACCTCGAGGCACATATTGAGGGGAGCAAATTTATGGAAACCTCATCCTTCCCTAAATGCTATATCCACTTGATCTATTGAGGAAGTGATGTTGATATCTTTAGAAAATGGTAATCAAAAGAAGTTAATTCTTTCTCTTGCCTCCGTGTGCAAAAATTTTCAAATACTTGATGCACATGTTGAGGGGAGTTCTCGTTTAAAATATCAAAAACAATTCAGTACAAAATGCTTTGATAATATATCACAAGTATCCGAATTGATTTTTTCAAATGGTTTTCAATTGATCCAATGGCGTATTTAACAATACCAAATAGACCGACCAACTTTACTTCATGTACGGTGATATAAGGATGATAAGGTTAGGTATGTGTTCCCATGATCCGCCGAATCGAGGGATCTACCTGGGACAATCCACTAGTTAGTGTAGAAGTCCTTAGGTATGATGATAAAAGGAGAATAATGAGATATGGGAAGAGTGCGACTAAGACCGAGCTAGTAATCGAATAAACCCAACAAGGTTCTAGCTATGAAGTCTCGGTAAGCAATCAAGGGTTGAAGAATTAAAAGAATTGAATGAGAAAAGGGTGAAAACAAATAGCCTCCATTTATTCAACCTTAGGGCAAGAACCGGGTTCAATTCATATGCTACCGATGGTAACATCGGTATTGAAGACAAGACGTCATGGACCCAAAGGACGACCGCACTTCATCTTTCCAAACCACTCAAGTTCCTCTTAAAAGGGCTTGTTTCATTCTCACGGGAACCGACATAATCTATCTACTGCCTCTTAGAGATGGTTGATATTGAAGTAGGAGACCCTCTCCTAGTCTCCCAAGACAGATCCAAATATGCACAAATTGAGTCTAGAGCCACGAGATCATCAATAAATCTCATTAGGACACTTTCAATGAAGACTCTCTGCTTCACACAATGTGGAAAGAGAGATTATATCTTGAGTCCCACGATTATCCTTGTGGTATTGCCGTAACATCCGAGTGATGTGTTTACATATTCACAATGAAGATGGAAAGCCTTCGAGCCAACATCAAACAAGCTCCTGGTAGGTGGCATGTGAGATCTATTATATAGATCAACCATGTGACAACCGAACGAGAAACAATGGGGCGATTCAATCTCTTGAATCAAACCCGGTTCAGTTATGGATTGACGGATACCTTTGAAAACCGGTCTTTGTGCTTAAAAACTTTTTCTTTAGCACATCGATCGTACTCATTTTTCAAACCAAAAGGTATTTTTATGATTGATAATTGATTTTCAATAAAACCTTCGTTGTATTGCAAAACAATTTCTATTGAGCAATACACGATTGTTTTTCAAATCTCTTTTCATCAATCGGACTTAAAATTACCGTTCACTCACCGTGTTGTCTTCTTTGAGATGTTCCGGCTTGAGAACAAATAGAACAAATGCGAAACCCTCGTCAAGGAAATTCTTCGAATTATACCGATCACAGCAAGATTTGTAATCGATCAACGGGAACCGTGGGCGTACTTCAATTCAACGAAGTGATCAAAGACACTTTCGTGCGATTTATTGCTAATCACAGTATGCAGTACACCCGACGCTTGCAAATGATCGTAATGGAGCGGTCAATCCATAGCCGCATGCTCACTTAACACATTCAACTCAAAGAAATCATGATTAGTGCATCAATGACTCGATATTTTCACACCAAGCTTCGCTACGCCGCCAATATCATGATTCAACAAAAGCTTCCGCCACTCGATGTGAAGATTTCATGATCCGTAATGTGAGCATGTCGGTCCAAAAGTCACAACATCACATAATACCAACACCACAAAGGATGTGTCGAGATTGTTGATAGTCGATGATCTCAAATGATGGCTCAAAATTATCATCACGTGGATCAAGAAAGACCTCCACTTGGAAAACCAAACATGCATTGTGAAGAATCAATGACTACGAGCTCAGAGCAAAGGACTACATCAAGAATACTAGATCAATTGTTAATGTTATATCTATTTGTATTCTATGTAATTTTGGTACATGTTTGAGAGGTGACCTCCTTGGGGAGATTGTTAGAATTAGAAATTCCCAAGATTAAAGAGTCGGTCACCTCAAGTATATGTAATCGTAAGAAAGCTCGTAGTCGTAGTTCTTTTGGGTTAAGTAGTAATTTAGTTGAGTAACACCGTGGAGGACTGGACGGTCTTTACCCATCAGATGCCCGATCCACACCCCAAAGTGTGGCGTAGTTATGTAAGACTATAAATACTCTCTACCTTCCAAGGTAGAGTTGAGCTCATAATAATATCTTTCACTTTCTCTCACTAAGTTCCCTAAACCTCTAACTTTCTCTCTCTAGAATTCCATCTATATGCTACTTTGTGTTATGGTTTGATGTGTATGTGAAAAGGAATATCTAACATATCTTCATATCCAGATTCTCTCGTTCTCGTGTGGTGTGATCACTTGATTCTCTCGCTTAGGTTCGATTTTCTATGATAATATATGTTTGTTGCTTATACAATGATTGAACGTGTTAAGTGTTTGGAAGTTATTTGTTTGGATTATATTGGTTGGATACATTGATGGATGATTATAATGGATTGACCGATGGGTTGTTAGGAATGTTCTTGGTGGCGAGTTAGATTGTTCTTGGTAGCGACTTAGTATGAATGTTCTTCATGGCTTGAGTTAGAGCTCTACATAGCGAATAGTCGCCATGACGCAATGTAATTAGTTCACTAATTTCCAAATTCGACTTGGTTAGCTAGTTAGTAACTAGCGACTTGTATTTACAAGTTAGCTTAATTAATAACCCAGCGACTTAGTTAACCACTTTGTAGCGACTTGGCTTAGTTAACGCATACATGGCGACTTGACTTTACGAGCCAGCTAATTATCCTAGCGACTTGGTTAGCGAGTTAGCGATAGCTGACTTGTATTTACAAGTTAGCTTAATTTGTTACCTAGCGACTTTAGTTGTCTACTTTGTAGCGACTTGGTTTAAGTTTTATTCATGGCAACTTGGTCTTACATGTTAGCGAATTAGTTTAGCAACTTAAAGAGCTAATCCCTTTATGACTTGTCCGTGGCTCTAGATGACGACTTGTATTTACAAGTTTATAACAAAGGTTCATGATTGAGAATTAGTCTTAGGTCAAGGATGTTTAAAATGTTCAAAGTTGTTGCTAAAGATGATTTCACTCACTACTCCTAGGATCTCCTAATTCGACTTGTTGAATCAACTTACTCTATGAAAACCGTTATAACATCTCTGCTTTGGCAAAAGGTACTGGGTTCTCTCACGATTGCCAAATGTTTCTTTTGCCTCATACATATGTGTTATATCACTTTTCATGTGTATCTTGGCTCATGTCATGATCACGTTGTTATGCACTATTTTGCCCTTTAAACCCTTTATAAGCTCGTCATGTAATCATTTTTCTATATGAATGTTCCTCATTGATATATCTCAATTATGTATGTTATCATATAGTTGAAAGGTGTCATATAGTTGCAATCTTTTCCACTCTATCCGTCTCCGTATGTGTTGGGAACTTTTAGTGTTACTACTTCCTTGTCATAAGGGTGCTCTCAATACTGCCTCAATTACTATGTATCATCTAACCTGCTCCCATCCATTATCATGATTGTATGATTACCGTAATATCAATGGCAAGTTCAATCCCGAAAAGAGCGCCACCGCCGTCAGATCATCCGAGTTCTCTCGACGAAGAAATCCTTCCCAAAAGTCAATGGGTCGCTATTGGTAAAAGCAATCATATGGACCTTCAAAGGCTTCAACAAAATCCGATATTCAAAGTTTCAATTGACATCCTCAAAAACACTAACTTCTTCGGGGCTATTACCAAGCAATGCTCAATTCCTACCATCTACATTCAACAATTCTGGAACACCGTTCAATGGAATAAAATCACAGCACGATACTCTTGCAAGCTGGATAATATGGAGTTCACAATTGATTCTGATATTCTGAGCAAAGCTCTTGGAATCACACCATGTGACCCTGACATTCGTTCTGAATCTCCGCCTGGTGCTGACGATCTGATCGTATTTTATTGGGTCAATTATCGTAACAAGATCTCAAGAGCATCCGACATCATCACCGGACACATATATCAACCCCGGAGAGCCATTACAACCATTCTCGAACTTATGCTTATCTCGGGAAAACTTGTGGTTCGATAAAGTGAGAATTCCTATCTTGCAAATCCTATGGGAATCGTTAATAGGGTTGATGTGAATGTCTCGATCGATTTGGGAAGAATTCTCGCTATCAATGAACACATTCATATCCGATAGAACCTATTTTTGAACAATGTTCAAGGCCGAAAGAAGCAGTAACAAACTTGTAATTCCCAAAGATCGATTCTCCAAGCTTGTCATCCAAGATTTGCAACAAACTCACAACTTCACCCTAGGTCTCGAATCAACTCTACACAAAGCGTAATATGAATTTGTTTTAGGAAACTTGAAATATGTTCCTAGAGGTTCGGATCAAGAAGTATTTGGATTGCCAATTCCTGATCTTCTCCTCACAGATGATATCAAGAAGAAGGACTACTTCAAGCAATACATGAAAAGAGCAACCAAACTCTTTGCTAATGTCACACCCTCTCCTTTACAACCAAATGCTACCGTGACAAAATCAGCCTCACAAGCATCCTATGCCTCTCTTCCTAAAAAGAGACGTGAAAGTTCTCAGCAGTCTGACACCATCTCCAAGAAGCAGAAAGCAAAAAGGAAGAAAGTGGAAAAGGAGATTGGTGAGAACACTGAGACACCAAGGAATGTTTCCAGGTTAACTGATGAAGATGATGTCGATCGCAACTTGAATTCAAAGAAAGCCTTGAAGATCAAATGTGAAGGCTCCAAAGAGGTGGAGTTATGTTAAGAGAACCCTCTCAACCACCTCTACAAACAAACCCAATTACACTTGACAAGGGTAAAGGAGTTGCAAGTGTTGAACAACAAGTCGCCACATGCTTTTAACTATCTCATCATCTCCTTCTAGCACCACTAATCAATATGAGTCAAGAGAAGAACAGATTCACCTCATGCAAATGAACAATCTAGTGTGGTTAAGGTGCTCAAACGCTTTAAGGAATCTCTATCACTTGGTGAGACTCAACTGATTTGAATGTTGACACTCTTACAAAAGGGCTCACAGAGAACCTTGAGACAAGATCCGACGAGACCTTGAAGATGGATGAACCAAATCTATCTACTAACTCTCTATCTTCACTTAAGAATCTTGATGAAGACTTCTCCTTTGGTGATCAATTCATTAATGACAAAACCTTAGATTCTCGCTTCAATCCATGTATGATGTCGATTCAAGAAGATACTTCAACCATTCCTCCAATGACCGCATCTTCATTATCAACTCGCACTTCCACCTCCCTTGCCCGCTCAATCAACCGCATAAACACCAACGACAACACCACCAACTCCAACCCATCTTCACAATTGCGTATGAAGTGGCTCCACCTTCCCTCCTCGATTCTCACGCCCGATCAACCATCGGATAAAACCGTTAAAAGGGTAGAAGCACCGAAAGGCAACTTCCTAAATGCTGATTCTCCGTGGATCGTGTCTACAGATTGAGCACCTCAACTTCAATGAAGCGCCACCGATGCTATTGAAGGAGAAGTCAAGGATGCCGTGGAATGGGCAATGGAGGCTCCACTTCTCAAACGATTCAAGGACCTCCCATCTCCGATATGAGAGCGCCCTGTGAAAGGATGTATGAGGTCAAGAGGACAAGCATGAAGTTCACAAGAACTCTATAAGGCACTAGAAGAATCCATCAAGTTCGACAATTATGAGCGCTTAAGATTGAAGTAGGAGAAAAGGAAGCTAAAAAGAAAAGGAGAACAAGTGTAATGGAAGCATTGATAAAGGATCGCAAAGATCACCTCCTCCCCACCAACGGGAGCCGGAACTTCGGATCCGGTAATCCTTCTACAACAACCAACACATCTCTATCACAACCACCATCATCACCGCCAAATCTACCAATCAATCGATCCAACAAAAGAGCGTAGTAATCGAAGAAATCACGCTCGACGACGGTTGATTCAAGGTTCACATCCACGCCCACCTTCATCCCCGATGATCAAATGGTTAACGAAGAATCTCAAGTCATGGCCGACTCGTAACCGATGAAGATGATGCGTCGACAAAGCATATTCCAAAGCCAACGAAGACCGGTTTGACTCTTACATGGCCGGAATCGCACCAAGACATCCGTAGTTGCACCTTCAAGAGACACTATTCGAAGTCGATTATGGAAGATAGACCTCCTTCTCCCGAACCCACATGGACCATCCCGTAGTCGACTCTATGATTCCCGACATCAATCGGGCATCGCTATCACCAATAATTATGAAGTTCCACCAAGACTCTCTTCTCGCACTACACCGGTGATATGGGAAGTTTTATCAAATGGTTCTGTGAGCGGAAGAGTATCTCATCCATAACTCCAAGAGATCTAGAAGGTCAAGCTTACGAATTGTCAAAGTCTTCCATTCGATGCTAATCATCTTCAATATCGATGGAAGAATGCCATAAGATGTCGAATGACCAAGTCGGTGAGCAAATCACCGCTCAATGTCAACAAATCTCTTCCTCTTGGTGGTGAGCCCGTCGATAACCATTCAAGTCAATTCTTCTTCAATCTCGACTTGGATTATCTGTGGTGCTCGCTCAGAAAGAAGACCCGCTTCTATCTATTTCAAAGATGAAAGTCGAACCTATTCGATCGGGGCTCGAGCGTATGGTTCCCGATCAATTCGGGCAAATGAAGAGCAAAAGTATGATATTGCAAAGATCTTATGGTATCTCCCATCGGTGGTTCAAAAAGAAGAAGTTCTACATTGATGACATGGTGCCGATAAAGACGAATGATGTCGATCAAAACGCAAATCTTAAGTGTTGTCAAGATAGAGATCTTCTCGATCTATGGATATGAGTACTGAAGAAGATTGTCCTTAAAAGAGCCGATTTCAATGTGTATACCATTGAAGAGAACGACTTCAAACATCTTCGCCAAATGATTTCAAGATCTCTATCTCTTAAATCTTCAAGGACACCGAGCACTTACCTCAGACGTGAGAAAAAGGCCCTCTCTGCACTGCCACTCTTTGGATCGTGGGCTTAGTCATTCGAAACGAGTTGAGGACTTTCACTTGGCATTGAAAGCTACCAAACCGTGGTCAACCTCACAAGTCCTTAATGGAGTGCAACTGGCATGAATTTCATCGAGAATACAAAGTTCTTGACACCCCTAGAGCCGCCATCTTCACCGACAGATATGGATCGCGATGCTTATGCGTCTATGTGAACTCTACAAGTTTAGTGATGGTACGCTCAAAATGGTCGAAGAAGAACTTGACACCGTGAGTGAAAGAAGCCAAACTTGATATGAGATCTTGGGTTAAAACTACTTTCGGACCGATGATGACGTGAAAAGATGTGAACATTTCATTGCCGCAATCGACGAAGACTCAAGACACGAAGGATCTTCCGCACCTTGAAAGCTTTGTTGGTGGAAGGCTCGTGATGGTCACTACAAACTTCTTCGTAGAACTCGAATGAAGAATTCTTCTCAATACCGCTTATGTTTTGTTAACTTTGTGTATTATGTGGTGTAACAAATATGAACAATCGTAATTCATGTAATAGTGCTAGATTTGTACTATGGTTTCCTTTGAAAAGGGGAAACATCCGTGTTGTCCTTTTCTTTATCATATAAAATCGGACACATTTTTCTCCTACAAATATTTTACCTCATACTTATTTAATTACTTGAGATCCAAAATCTCAAAGGATTTAAGATTTTTGATCTGGGAGAAAATGTGATATAAATATGAAAGATGGTAAAAGATAAGATGACCAATTTTGTGCAAACTTCTCCCTTATATGTGCTAAACAATTTTTCTAATCTCAAGCACATATTAAGGGGAGAACTCTTTGTAAATTCAAGTCATCGTGGTACACCACACTTTAAATATTTTAAAGGCTTCTACCTTGATGATAAAGGTTCTCTCTAGTATGTGCAAAACTCTTTTCAAACACGAGGCACATATTGAGGGGGAGCAAATTTATGGAAACCTCATCCTTCCTGAAAATGCTTTATCTACTTGATTTGATCAAGGAAGTGATGGTGATTTTTTTTAGAAAATGGTAATCAAAGAAGTAATTTCTTTCTCTTGCCTCCGTGTGCAAAACATTTTCAAATACTTGATGCACATGTTGAGGGGGAGTTCTCGCTCTAAAATTATCAAAAACAATTCAGGTACAAAATGCTTTGATAATATATCACAAGTATCTGAATTGATTTATGATTTCTATTGGATCCTATGGCAGATGAACAATACCAAATAGACCGACCAACTTTACTTTAATGTACGGTGATATAAGGATGATAAGGTTAGGTATTGGTTCCCATGATCCGCCGTAACCGGAGGGATCTACCAGGACAATCCACTAGTCGATGTAGAAGTCCTTAGGAATGATGATAAAAGGAGAAAATGAGATATGGGAAGAGTGCGGACTAAGACCGAGCTAGTACCGAATAAACCCAACAAGGTTCTAGCTATGAAGTCTCGGTAAGCATCAAGGGGTTGAAGAATTAAAAGAATTGAATGAGAAAAGGTGAAACAAATAGCCCTCCATTTATTCAACCATAGGCGTAAACCGGTTCACTTCATATGCTAACGATGGTAACATCGGTATTGAAGACAAGACGTCATGGACCCAAAGGACGCACCGCACTTCACCTTTCCAAACCACTCAAGTTCCTCTTAAAAGGGCTTGTTTCATTCTCACGGGAACCGACATAATCTATCGACTGTCTCATAGAGATAGTTGATATTGAAGTAGGAGACCTCTCCCTAGTCTCCGAAGACAGATCCAAATATGCACAAATTGAGTCTAGAGCCACGAGATCATCAATAAATCTCATTAGGACACTTTCAATGAAGACTCTCTGCTTCACACAATGTGGAAAGAGATTATATCTTGAGTCCTACGATTATCCTTGTGGTATTGCTGTAACATCCGAGTGATATGTTTACATATTCACAATGAAGATGGAAAGCCTTCGAGCCAACATCAAACAAGCTCCCGGTAGGTGGCATGTGAGATCTATTATATAGATCAACCATGTGACAACCGAATGTAAACAATGGGCGATTCAATCTTTGAATCAATCTCGGTTCGAGTTATGGATTGACGGATACCTTTGAAAACCCGTCTTTGTGCTTAAAAACTCTTTTCTTTAGCACATTGACCGTGTACTCATTTTTCAAACCTAAAGGTACTTTTATGATTGATAAATTGATTTTCAATAAAACCTTCGTTGTATTGCAAAACAATTTCTATTGAGCAATACACGATTGTTTTTCAAATCTCTTTTCATCAATCGCTGGACTTAAATTATCGGTTCACTCACCCCGTGTTGTCTTCTTTGAGACGTTCGGTGTGAGAACAAAGAACAAATCATAAACCTCGTCAAGGAGATTCTTAGAATCATACCGATCACAGCAAGATTGTACCGATCAACGGGAACCGTGGGCGGTACCTCAATTCAACGAAGTGATCAAAGACACTTTCGTGCGATTTGTTGCTAATCAGTTGTATGCGTACGCCCGACGCTTTTCGGTGATCGTAATGAAGCGGTCAATCCACACCGCATGCTCACTTCACACATTCATCTCAAAAGAAATCATGATTAGTGCATCAATGACTCGATATTTTCACTCCATGCTTCGCTACGCCGCCAATATCATGAATCAACTAAAGCTTCCGCCACTGATGAGAAGATTTCATGATCCGTAATGTGAGCATGTCGGTCCCAAAGTCACAATATCACATAATATCAACACCACAAAGGATGTCGAGATTGTTGATTGCTCGATGATCTCAAAAGTCGCTCATGTTTACTATCTCGTGAATCGAAATGGACCTCCTACATAAAGTACAAATCTTTGCGATTTGAAGTTGCACCACCTATGCACCAAGTTTACGATGTTGATGTATGAAAGTCTACGAGCTCAAGAACAAAGTCAAGTCTAGAATGCTAGGATTTGAAATGTAAAATATGGGTGACCTCCTTAGGGGAGATTGTTAGGAATTAGAAAATTCCGGTGTTGAAAGAGTCGGTCACCCCAACTATTATCTAGCATAAGTTAGCTCGTAGATTGGTCATTTGTTACGGTTTATGTAGATAGTTAGTAGCATATAATAGTGTAGTGCAACACCGTGGAAGAAGGTCGGTCTTTACCCAATGTATCCCGATCCACGTGCCGTCGGAGGTCGTTTAGTTTGTAACCTATAAATACCCTCTACCTTGCAAGGTAGAGGTTGGATGTTCTTTGGTAATCTAATATTCCACAAGTTTCTCTCACTAGAATGTCCCACTCTTTCTCTCTCTAAAACCATCTATGTGCTCATTGAGTTAATGTTATGATGTGTATGTGAAAAGTTAATATCTAACAGAATATATGGTCATACGGCTCCTAACTCATGTAAGAACCGAGTTTCTTCTTATCGGGTCATCTTTACATGGAGATTCTTCTAAGAGCCGTTGGTTGACATTTTCTTACGAACTGATGAGTTTAATGACAAAGTGCTTCCAGTTGCGGGGTTGATTTCCTTGATGAACATCTTTCTGTTCTTGTTTGATTGGGAGGGATTTTAGTTAAGGGAATTTGCTATATAAGTTAACAGGAATGCATTTGGTGAGAAGAAGATGTTAACTATCTATTCCCCAATTGGACAATCTAGAAAAAGGTCGAGTCTACAGTCTGTTCTACATTTTCTGCTGCATATTAGAAGACTAAAGACGAGTTGCATTTAACGATCTAAAGACTTCTTCTTAATCTGGGCATTTATCAAACAGATTGTTGGTTTAGGGGAGAGCACTAATTGGGGGAGAGTGAAAAGCCAAAGTTAATCCCCAATTAGATTTGCTCACATTGTCCTTCAGCAAGTTGATTATCACAAGACTTCAAATGGTCTTCTCAAAATATTTCGAGTATATGGGCTTAATATGTGTTGCTGATTCTGAAGTATCAAAACCAACAAGGGGGAAGGAGACACGTATCTAAACGTGAGTAAACTTGATGAACTTAACTCTTCTAAGTGATTGAAGAAATCCCGAGAAGACAAATGTCATTACCGCAGAGAAACTCAAGGTTTGACTCATGGCGTTTAGTGTTCTTATTCCAACTATGTGGGGGAAGAGATGGAATAGTTAGTTTCTAGTGATAAAAGAGGTACACAAGTGTGTGATGATGTCGATGTTATCGCAATCATTAGGGGAGAGAATTGTGTACATTGGGGACGCTCAGCTATTTCACTTGAGAGCTTAATCAGTGATTCAGATATATAATCACTTATTCCAGAGTTGACATCCGCAGAGATAATCATGATTCGACCGCTACTTCAATGTTATTGGTTATTTTCTTTGGGCATTCGTACTTGGGTTCTTTAGCTTCATACACTTTCTTTAGGGAGAGAAAAGTATAGTTCGGGTTATTCTTTGGATATCGGGCTTAATCTACTTGATATTATAAGGTTCTCTGTTTGGGTATATGTGTATTCGGTTCTTGAGCTTTATTCCAAGAGATCAAGCATGAATTCAACTACTTAGGGAATTTGTCTCTTGACACCTTTGGTATGGATTGCTTGCATTTCAAAGATAAAAGAAATATGAGAAGATTGTTTTATGTGTGGATGATACATTGTCGTTCTATTGGATGATATAACCTCGATCTAAAAATCACGATGATTATTCTTAAAAGAGAAAGAAGATCGATGATAATGGTGTGCTTTTTGTGCACTGGCTAAGGCAAGCTTGAAATAGCGCTTGAATCAGCTCAAAGAAAAGGACTTTCGGTTTGGGGAAGCTACCAAAGTCTCACTTTCGATGGTTCAATTTCTTTCTTCAATACAAGGGACCTCAAAGCTTTGGTGGTGAATGTTTAAGAGATGATGACTTCTATCTTCTACAACGGACCGCTCGATATCCTTATCTCGGTACTCATATCATCATCTCCTTAAACTATATCATTTACTCTATCTCAAATATTTATCAAAAAGCAAAATACAAAATTATAAAACCAACAAAAACAAAATAGAAAAATATAAAATCAACAAAACCCATAAAATTAGAAAATTTGAAAATACTAAAATATTGTTTTCAAGACATGTCTTCGGTATCGATAACATCTACGGTCTTAGAAATGTCATTCAATAATGGCACGAGACCATAGATGAAGTTCGGCGAAGGTGTAAATATTATTTTCAAAACATGTCTCTAAATATGGCTTGCGCTACTTGATCAGAACCGTTCTTCAAAACTATGGTTTGCTATTATTTGTATAGCAACCCGCTTTTAAAGAAAGGAAAGTCTTCGCTAAACCAATTTTCGTAAATTTCGCAATTATCCTAAAAGAATATGAGGAAAGCATGTCAAGGATCGTTGTTTCCTACACAAATGTTTTTCCTTCTAAAATTCTTCTAAAAACATTTGTTGTGTTTCAAAAAATGGTGGTAAATGAGTTTCTTGAAAATCAATCAGTATCTTGTTTTCATAAATTTTCAAAACACAATCAATGACTTCAGCTTATCTAAAACTTTTTATGAAATGAGTCATTGATTAAGGGGGAGAATGTTTTCAAATTTATATAATCTAACGGGCTTATATAATCATCCTACGTGTTTAAGTGAAAAAGATGTTTGCCTATGTTGAAGGACTATGATTCTAGGATATGATTGTTAGAATTAGATGGCTATAGTTTGATAAACACATTATTCCCATGCTTTACATGATCTGATTGATATGTTGGATTGACTTGTATTAGTCTATTGCTGTTTGGGTGATGTCGACCACCATATATCTGTATGTATGTTCACTAACGTATGCGTATATCATGGTATAAAAGAATGTTCCCGATCCGCATCCCACAAATGAAGATGATTGGATGCCAAAGGAAAGGGTAACTATTTCTTGGGTCAAAGAAAGAAGAGCGAGCTTAATTTGATCTCTATGGATAGTTGGCATGATAGATGCAACTTGAGGTCTCATCGCATCGCAGATGGTTTTCTTCAAGCCTTAGAGCAACAATAGAAGCAACTCAACCACCTAACGTATCTTTGTGCAGGACAAGTACTGGATGATACCATTTTCTTAACAATTTTGAAAATATTGTTTTTAAAAATGGAAAAATATTGTTTTGAAAATAAATTGGGCTTAAATTTTGGAAATCAACCGGACTTCATTTTATCAAAACTTAAGTCACTCAATCAATGACTACGGTCATGGATTGAGGGGGAGAGTGATTTTAAATTAAGTATTTTGAAACAATATCTCTTCATATAAGTCCTTTTGTACAAAATAAGTGGTGATCTAAAGATTTAATGTTATGTCATGGTATGATTTTCTTTAAAACTCAAAGATCTTTCAAAATAAATTTTTTCTGTTCTTGTTTGATTGTGAAATTGTTTTATTTTACTTAAAGATCTCTTAAAACTATCATACCCGACACTAACATTAAATGTCTAAAATTGATACTTATCACAATTTCTATATTAAATCAAGCCACGCCTTTCCTCAAAAATTTCTAAATGATTTAAATCAATTGGGATCACAAATCTCAAGTGGTTTGAAATTTTTAATCGAGGAGAGATCGTGATTTAAATCTCAAATCGGTTTTAAAAGGGTGATTGTTTCAAAAGCACTCCTTCCTTCATGGGCCAAACGATTTCAATACATGATGCACATGATTGAGGAGGAGCATTTAACCAAAAAACCAGAAGAGTATTTAAAATAAGGCCACATTTTCTCCCATGTTTTCTAAACCTTATTAAATATTTGGGATCCAAAATCTCAAAGGGTTTGATATTTTGATCGGGGAGAATTTGTGATTTAATTATGAAACGATAAAAGATGATCATTTGACTCAAAGTGATCGCCTCTCCCATATAAAGTAAACGCTTCGAATCAAGCACATATTGAAGGGAGCATTTCAAAAGAAAATAAACTATCAAGGTACAAAGATTTCTAAGTTTCAACATAAAGTACCTTGATTGATTTTCTAATGGTTTTCTGTATGGCAATGTGATCGTTAAAGTACTTCAAAGAACTCTTTCCTCTATGTGTTAAATGATTTCAAATAACCAACGCACATTTTGAGGGGAGAATTTACCAAGAAAATCAAATGGCTTTTTCCACTTAAATTGTGATCAAGAAATTATTTCAAAGACCTCTTGCCTCCATGTGCTAAACAATTTCAAAATCATATGCACATGTTGAGGGGAGCATTTCTAAATGATCAAAACAATTAAGGTACAAAATGCTTTGATATTATAGCACAAGTACCTTGATTGATTTTCCAAATGATTTTTCAATTGGTTTCAAAAGGAATGAACAATACCAAAAGACCCACCAATTTACTTTATGCATGGTGTTATAAGGATGATTAGGTTAGGTATTTGTTCCCACGATCCAGCCAGGCTTGAGGATCTACTCAGGACAATCCACTAGTTAGTGTAGAGTCCTTTGTTGGGTTCAAGAAATACCCAAACCCCTTAATCTAGGATTTGAATAGAAAATAGCCCAAGTGTTTAGTCCGTTAAACACTAACAGTCACCGAGTGCATAGTCTCTCGTGAGTCATCTTTAGGATACCAAGACGAGGCGAAGAAGAAGTCTCCACCAAGAAGGCGGAACTTAAAGGGTGAAGACCGAGTCAAGAAGAAGATGATGGATTCAGGAGTGATGACACAACTCATCGAATCCCTAAGACTCCTCTCCAACTACTTAATCAAGACAAATCAAGTAGAAGACTAAAGGATGTAAAGATCAAGAATGAGCGGACAAGGCGGATAAGTTTGAATAAGATAAGACGAAGTCCTTATCAACCAAAGTCAACTTTCCTCGAATGGCAAAGATCGTGCTCGGTGTCATCATCGCCACTTAGGAAAGAGTTAAAAATCATACATGTATAAATAGCATAAGAGATGGAGTGAAAAGATTACGCCAGAATTGTAAAACACATACACGCAAGCCATCTTTCCACCCTCCAACATGACTTTATCCCCGAGATAGCTCAATGGTTCTAGAGTTGTGCTCGGACTTAGCCCGAGCTTAGAGAGGAGTCACCAAACTGTCATTTCAATCCCAAGCACGCTCCAAGTACTTGGGTAACGATTCTTTGATTGATTTCTAATAAAGAATATGATGTTGAAAATTACTTTGTGTGTTTTACTTATGTTATTTTCAGTCATTGTTCATCGTTAAATTATTTTAAGTACTTAATTGTTTTAAACGATAGTGAATAGGGAACAACAAGTGGTATCGAGCGAGGTGGTTATAAACTGCTTTTAAGCCGCTCTAAACGCTTTTAAATCGTGATCCTAAATGGTCGAAATTGATGTACCCCAACTAGTCGATAAAAGGGTGGAGCTTATTCGTGTGTTGCCCCAGCACTTGAAGTTGGTAAATTCAACAAATGGAAAAAGCATATGCTTTGCTATTTGATTGTGATAGAACCTTATTATATCAAATGTATAAATGAAGGTCCATTTATCCCAAAGACGGTCAAGGTTTGCCTAAACCTCAAGCTCAGATGACTCGTGGATGAGAGAAGAGTGGTCAACCAGATCAAAGGCTCAAAAGTATCATAATATCTTGTCTTCCGATGATATTATGGAGTCGATTATAAGTCAGAGTACGACCAAACAAACCTGGATGACCTGTTCATAGTCATGAAGGTCCTTCGATACCAAGGAAAACAGGATTATGGACCCGAAACTTGAGTATAATACCTTCGTGGCTAAGGACTTAGAAACTCGTCTCAAACTTACACCGCTACAAAACTCTTTAAATGAACTATCAAATGATGGTGTTAAGTTGTCCAAACATGAAATCAATGTTGGCTTTGTCAATAGTCTCCCCGAGAAGTGGTTGAATTTCTCTCGTGGACTTAGGAATGCTAATCATATCCGTAATCTTGAGCTTCCCGAAATTTATGGAAATTTGTCTATGAGGAAAACCTAATCAACAGATTTATACCCGACTTAAAGAAGTCTTAGGAAGTCAAGAAGTCCCCACCACCACCTCATCACCAATATCAACCGCTTATTCTAACAATGTTTTTCAAGATTTTCAGAAAATTCGATGATGAGCCCGATGAGAGATCAAGTGAGGAGTACATAAATGACCAACATCGAATTTCGTGAAAGGGCACCTTGCTAACTCTCAAGGTTTATTAAAAGTAACAAAGGTTTTCAAATGCTAAAGCAAACGAGGACACCGAATGCTTTAAGTCACAAAAGAGGTCATTTTGCAAAAGACCTTTTCAAAACAATTTCAACCCTCTTATAAACCATCAAATCACCCTCGTGCTTTAGCAAATTTCAACCAAAAATCTATCGCCTCATCAAAACTTTCAAAACAACTGATCAAAACAAAACTGCTGATTTTGAAGCTAAGTATAAGAAAGTCAAAGCTAATCTTGCATTGCTCGAGGCCACCCTCGTAAACAACAATAAGTGTTCAATCTGCGCAGGTAAAACAAAGGCCTTGTTGTCGAAACCTTCGACCGGATGAAGAGCCGTGTCATCGATGATGAAATGGTGCATGTCACAGTAATCGATGGCCCTCTCGTAAGAGGACAAGCTAGCTGTTGGAAAGAATCATGCCAGAATGGAGAATGGTCAATATCACAATGAAGAAGGTAAATATCTTACTTTCTATGGATGATGACTCGATTGGCGGGCCTTACATGAATTATCTTAATGTTGACCTTAAGTTCGTAGAAGAGCAAAGACCGAATCTTTTTCAAAATACAACAAGCTAAGTTTTGAATTAAACAAGTGTAGGGATGAACCGCTTTTTTAAACAAGCTAAGCTTGAGGTCGCCACTTTGCAAATTCAAAACACCGAACTAGTTAAAAGAAATCGTGCTCTTCAAGACGAACTCAAAAGGTTCAAGATATTATTGATAGTTGGACCGCTTGAATCCTGTGGTCTTTGATGTTGGGAGCCTCCAGTAGCAAGAAGAGAGTCTTAGGTGAAGATCATCTTCCCGACTCTCTCAACAAAGACCGGTCCTAAGCCATTTGTGTTCTGGTATGATTACCAATATGTTGACCATCCCAAGCCTGATTGGATTGATCAGTTAATCCCGATAGTAAGCTTCCTAATTTCGATTCGAAGAATTTAGAGCCTCGATAGTCAAGCTCTTAAGAGCATGCTGACTCCCGATGCGCCCGGTGAGTATGAACACATTGAGTCTCAAGCATAGTCTAATGCAACGCCCACCCCGAACCTCTTCTTCGTGGTGCCGCACTGCTCGAGCTTACTCCAATGCAATTCAATCCTCATTCACCAAAAGAAAGGTCCGACTTGGTAGAACCATCCCGAAAAGGCCAACAAAACCAACTCAACAAGAGTCTACTCCCACCGAGACTTCCACATCCTGACTCCCATCGAAGTCACCAAATTCAAAGAATCGATCGAACTTATGAGGAAGCTAACCGAAAAGATGGATTCCATTGAAAAGGTCCTCGAATCAATCAAGGAGACAAAGTCGCCTTCCTTTAGTTCCTCAAAGTCAAAGTCAAACCCCAAATCCAAGCGTAAGTGTGATCTATGCCACTATACCGGTCATACCATCGACAATCGTTATAGAATCCTTTTTGCATGATCCGCAAAAGGATGATCATGTAACTTCGATCACTTACAATATGTAAGTTCACCGAAGAAGCAAACTATACCAAAGTTGGTCATCAAGATGCTTCATCCTCCAAGTCCGCCCAAAATTTAGAGCAAAACCCTTTCCTCCTTGTCCACACTGGTTTAATGATCATCACCCCGATGATTGTCTTATGAACACATGTCCGTGATATTTGCGGAAATCCACTCATAATACATCCCAAAGATGACAAAGGTCATCCATGCAAGGAGAAGTTCCAAGCAACCCAATATCACCGAGTCATCCTCGCCTCTAAATGCAAACCCGTAGCACAATGCACTCAACCACCGACCATGAGTCGATTGCCAAATTCAAAGAGACATTGAGACCCAAGCCCACTAGTAAGTGGGTCACTAAGAGAAACTAATTCCGTTTACTACTTGTGTAGACACGCCAGAGAGCCTATTTGGCATCTAGACAAGGATGCTCAAAAGCATGACCGGTGTCAAGGAGTATCTCGCACAAGTATGCAAAGGAACCAGACCCAGTAGTATTTAGTGATAACTCATCATGTCCCAATCAAGGTTATGGTTCAAGAACCGCAATGGAATAGTTTTCTAGAATTGCTATGTCAATTGATAAGGTTTTAAATGTACCTTTTGAAGGGTCGCTTAAGCCCTTATTTGATTACTTTTGTATCCGTTATTACTTAATATCGCTCCTTTTCACTTTTTAGGTCTCTTGAAGGCAAATTATCGAATGGCACTTATTTGGACGAAAAGGCGATATACAAAGAAAATGGCCAAAGTCAAGAATCGAGACACTCAAGTCGCCGAAATACAAGGTGACGGCGGAGCATTTTGTGGAAGACGGCAAGAAAATTTCTTATTTTCAAGTGACGGTGTCGCTTTAAAAGAGTAGGTCGTCGCAACTCGGGACGGCCTAGAATTGATCCGCACGGCGCCGAGAAGTCAAGAGGACGGCGTCACAAGCACAAGGTGACGCCGCGCAAGACTAACGCGCCAAGATGAAACCCTAATGATGGCTACCCTACTGGCCTATAGCAACCCGTAAAATTTCAATCGAATTTTAAAGTAAACTAATAGTAATTTTATAACTAAATTTCACTCTCGGATTTTTCCGAGCCCATTTAAATCAAGAACGATAGATTTTCTCGAATCCGACACTTTCACGCATCGTCACCTAATAAAATTGGCACGAAATTTATTTTATAATATCAAGATAATAATAATACCATATTATTTCGTCATCAAACGCTCCAAAATATAAAACTTTAATTTACTGCTACCAAAACTATTCTACATAAATAAACGTTATCTTGTACGAACAAATTATATAGTACGGGATACACTTAATACAATAATAAAACTTAAAACTAAATTACCCCGACACCCAACATAGCCTTCCACTTTACCCGCTTACTTTATCTCTTTCACGTACACACCTCCTTATTTTTATCGCTTTCCCATTTGTTTTCTCTCCACGCCAAAGCTACTACCTATCCTCCATGACCGGAATCTATGAAGCTAATCTGCCTTCCTCTTTTCCCGCCCCCTATCGCCTCCCTACATATTCTCCCCAAGGTCAACGGTCCAAGGAGTCATAGGTGACGAGGATTGAGAATGAACTTAGCTCAAAATAGATGTTCCTCATCTCCCATGCCCGAAAATATGTCTAAAACTTTCCTTTTATTCTTTTATTGGTGAACGAAGACTGTGGGTCCACACACTCAAAACCCACTTACATCTTCACAAGGTCTAGCCTCATATCTCACATTTTCTCACAACTCACCTCTCATCTTTGTTATCACGAAACAAAGAAAGAAAGGAAGTCGTTCCACATTTTGGAAAGCAAGGAGTATTGGGTTGATATCTTGGAAAGCTAACGAGCTTGAAGTTCTTGGACCTTTCATTTCACTAGTGCATCTTTCCATCACTGTGAGCCTTAAAACTCTCAAAATCATTACCATTTCACATATTTTCTTTCATGCACATAAATATGCTATGTCATAAACTTCACATTTAATTTGTTTTTTCTATTTCATGCGCATATAATTCTTGTTCGTGCAAAACCAAACGTAAAACAAGCCAATAAACATTTGATGCTTATTCGATTTTTGCAATAAAACATGGAACTTTTCTTATAATTCGAACGTAAAATGGTTACGAGTAAACATGAATTCTATATAAGTCGCTCGCATTGGAAACACTCGTGTCTCGGTTTATTTGGCATATCGACTCATTCCTTTGTTCATTTTGACTTCAAGATTTACTCATCGAACTCTTTGTACCCTTTGTATACACCGACCTAGTGGTTGAAAACAAATCCAAGCTCGCTACCGGCTTGGAAGCCCAACTCACAACTCGTGACCCATTATACCACGCGAGAGCTTGTTAGTAACAAGCACTCGGTTAACTAGAAAATAAGCTAGATGAAAACCTCACTAGCTCTACTTGAGCTTCGTGGTTTAAAAATAAAACTCAAGTAAGTCGAAACTTATTTAGCTTACTCGATCTCGCCTTTGTACACGAAACCCACACTTGAACTTGGTGGCTCATATGTTTGAAAGTTATGCATATTGCTTGTGGAAGAAAGGAAACAACACAAAGTCCACCCATTCACACACTTGATTCAAGTGAACACCGAGAAAGGGAAAACGCTTTGCAAAATCTAGCATATACACGTTATTGCATGAAGTATATATAACATAGGATAAACAAGAAGAGATCCTTAAATAAAATAGGTTCGTAAAATAAAACATGAATTGCCGGTGGCTCACTTGGGGGGCGTTGGTTTACACACGTAAGGTCACTAGTTCGAATCTCTTCCATGGCGATTCCTTCTTTTTGTTTTTTTACAACTTTGGCAACATGGCAGTTTAAGCCCCTCCACTTCAAGTTACTTTGCAATTTTCTTAAAACATGTAATAAGCTAATAATAGCCTTTACACTTTCAACCCTTCAACTTTGACCCATTTAAAAGTTTTCTTAAAAACTTTCATAAAGTTTTGAAACATATATTAATGTTTGCAACTTTAACCCTTCGAGGTTAAACACGTTGACACTTTCACCCTAAAACTTTTATAAGTTTTATAAACTTATATGTTTTACACTTTTCGTTAAATAAACATGTTTAACACATATTAACGATTTCATCCTCGTAAACTATAAATATTATATTTTTCCAAATATATTATTTTCTCACAACTTCGATGAATATATATTGTATATATATACTTTCACACTCACAAACCTAACAAATCTAATAAATACAATTCGATTTGTATTTATTCTACTGATAATATTTGAGTCAATATTCGAGCCAACTCCTATACGAAAGTTTCAGTATACATTTTCCTCATCTATTCCAAGAGCTAATACTTACAAATATTTTCACAACTATATTTTATATCGTCAATAAAGACCACATAAGTTACGAACGCAAAACACACGAGAAAGTATTTGAAAACATTTATTGATGAACTATAAGCATTTCAGAAACTCAAACATGTGAAAATCTTTTGTGTCTCGAACTTTAAGTATTACCACACAACTTAAAACGATACGAGTGTCTCATAGCAAATCATTTTTCAAACATTACCATCTAGGGTCGACGCTGAATATATTATCTAAGACTTGCCATATTATATCTAGGTTTCGTGTTGAAGCCCTTGTCATATCGCACTTGCTATTGTTGTGCATTTCCACCGTATCGCTAAGGTGAGTTCATAGCCCCACTTTTACTCTTTTAACTGCTTTATAAACTCCTTGGGCGTAATACATGCTACTACCGCTTTTATGATCACAATTGCTTGAAAACTGTTTGTCGTACTCTTGATATTATGACTCGCCTAAGTTGCTCGCAAAAAGTCCCCTACATCATGAACCATTAATCACTTGCGAGTGAACGCAAATATCGCGGATAGTACTATGGGAATCGACGACCCCACTTAGGTTATCGAAAATAACCGGGCGACTATATTTGGTATCTCTATGTAATTGGCTATTACATCTCAAAGGGGCAATTTTATTTACTTACACCAAGAATTAGGTGTATGCGATTAGTTTGGTGTCATGAGCTTAGTGCAATAATATCAACTATCTTTTATGGGCGTATAACAACGTAGCCCATGGCTTATTTTAAATTTGAAAATCTTGTGATCAACTCGCTTATTTACTAAACCTATGAATTCACTCAACCATTGTGTTGACTTTTTAGGATGTATTTTGATGATGAAAGGCGATAGCTAACTCGAGGCGCTTGGGCATTGGCATGGCATGGTCATAGATGACTCGATATACTTAATAGGGACCACATTTTATTAATGGGCCATTTTTCCGCAACAAATCAACCTTTGTAAACTCTATTTTACTTCAATAAATGAAATCTCTTAAGAAAATCTTTATTTTTCACTTTGTGTTATGATCCCATTGAGTAGCATCCCAAAAACTTTTTCTTCCGTCAGCAAACCATTTTTGGGGTGTTACAACACACAAATCATAAGGTGACGCCGTCAATGATTGTAATATTATATATAGAATCCGAATTTTTCGCTTTTAGTGTGTAGTCTTTGGAGTAAAAACCTAAACCAACCAAGGTCGTCTTGTACAAGATTTTAGGGTTCCAAACCCTATCTTACATCAAGATAAGTGTTTTACTTCATTAATTCAATTATGTCTTCAATTATTTGTGTGTATGCTTGCATGTTCTCCATGTCCCACTAATTTACTTGTGTGTTTGCTTAGGGAATATGAAACTTAATTATTAAATATTGATTGTTTGTCTCTTATCTTAATTGATTAATGATCTAGTAATGCGATAGGTCATTCGTTGTGTAATTAATGCTTGATTAATCTTTGTGAACCTTGGGTTATAGCACTTAGAGCGGTTGTAGGCTAAACCATCCAAAGAGTGCCTTAGAGTTAGAGTTTATAATCCCTATAGGGTTTTGTAGACGAGACCCTTTGGTAAGTTCAAAGAGTTAGGATAAACGATACCCTACGACTTTAGACACACAACGCGATTAAGAATAAGGACGGAAAATTCAACCATCAATAGGAGATAATTAAGGAGTAATAAAACCTAAGTGAACACATCTTTAAACTATCATACGAGCACACAATAATTAGACATAGACTACATACACCTTAGATTAGATAAGTAGATAAGTAGAGTAATCAGTGAAATACCAACCCCAAATCCAAACCCCGAGATTCGACATCTTTCCACTTCCTAAAAACATAAAAGATAAAAATAATCTTCCTCAACCCCAACCTTAGCGTAGTAACTTCTCACTAGCATTCCTATTCCCTAGAGAACGATATCAATACCCGTGGCTTACCCTAATACTACACTACAACGATTAGGTTCATCGCCTAGGGTGTTATAAAACTTGCTCAAGAAAAGGAAGTTCCTTTGACCCGAACGACGCGTGTAGCGTTATCAAGTTTTTGGCACCGTTGTCGGGGAATAGAATAGCTAGTTAGTAGTCCACCTCGCTTAGGTTTCTTTGCTTGATTCCTATCAAGTAAATTTTTCTCAATTTTAGCTTTCATAGTCTATCCCCTTCTTCGTGACCTTTGTTCGTAACCCCATCACTTTTCATCATGGAAGGTGATAACCAACCACCATTCATCAACCTACCACCAAATGACCCGCCAAGAGCCCGTATTCTTGGTGAATACTCGAGAACAAGTCACCTAGGCTATAGGAACACCATTGAGCTTGCTGACCAAGCCCAAACTATGGCCCTGCGATCCGACACCATCCGGTTGGTGTAAAACAGATGTGATTCCATGGACTTCGTTCAAGATCCTAATCAAAGATCCGAGGATTTCCTCAAAATTGTCGATTTCATTGACCTTGATGCTACTACTCGGGAGACTACGTTACTGCGTCATTCCAATTCTCTCTCGGGACCAAGCTACTAATTGGCTTGAGCGACTTCCACCGGCTCCATCTCAAGTTGGGATGATCTTACCTCTCGCTTCCTTGCTCAATTTTTCCAACCGGGAGAACCACTAAGCTTAGGAATGACATCTTAATGTTCCAACAACGTCAAGGTGAATCTCTACGAAGCATGGACTCGATTCAAGGACTTACTCCATAAAGTCCCTCATCACGGCATTGATCTTTGGCTCCAAGTCCAAATCTTTATGATCATGTCAACTTCCCCACAAAGCGATCCATTGACCAAGCGGCCGGTGGAAAACTTAGTGATCTCACCGCTGAAGAATCATGGGTATAATAGAGGACCTTGCTCTCTATGACAACGAAAGTTGGAATGACCCCGTGAGTTGCCCAAAACCGTTAAGGAATCTCCTTGCCTCCCATTGACTCACAATCTTCCGAATTATAGGATGATCGAACTTGAAGATCAAGTTAAATTCCTAATGAGTTCCTACGAAAATCCCAAGTCTTCACGCCATGTGAACAAAGTTTCTTCCTCGTGTGAGCCGTGTAGTGATCCTCATAACACGCGCACTTGCACCCGATCCCCAACATGCCTCCGCTGACTACGCATCCTCGTAGACAATGGAACGGGAGGAAGATTCCCTACAATACCCGGACCTAGGAATTTCAATGAAACCCGAGAAGCATGGAAGGGCAAGCCCGAATTCTATTGGGGACAAACCAAAGAATTCACTTCCAATGATTTTTCATGGCCCCCATCTCACGGTCCTAACCAACAAAACATTGAGGGGATGTTGCAACACCTAGTCGCATCCCAAGAAGCTCAAATAGCTAAGCTCTCGGACCGTTTTAACCAACAACAAGCCGAGATGGATAGAAAGATAGATAACCTCTTAAAAGCTATGACCAATAGTGATAGGAAGGTTAATGCTATCTAAACTCCCAAGCCTTTTGGTATAGAGATTAAGGACCCAAATAAGTTAGCGAAACACGCCCAATTCGTCAATACCATCACCGTAGTAAAACCCAATGGAACAAATGACGAAGAGGGCCTTACACTTAAGAATAATGAAACAACCGAGGAAGTAGATGAAGTAGACGATGACTATTTCAATAAGTTTCCTACGGAAGAAGAGCTATCTCGCCACCATCACTTAGTGCGTGACCTCCGTCACACGTATGTTAGGAAAAGCCCTAGAATCAAGTTTGGGAACCCTTGGAATCTTAACATACCATGTTGCATAGGACACCTTTTCGTGGCAAAGGCCTACATTGACCACAAATCACCAATAAACATAATGAATAGCACCTACTATAATTGGGTAATGAAGAAGCCTATCCCAACTAGGCAAGACCCCGATAATCCTAGGGATAGGTGCAATTTTCTTCGCAGAGTTAAGGATTGCTGCTTATGTAGGTAGTTTCACGCTTTCCTACGGAATTCATAATTGTGGATGATATTAGCACGGCCATTGATCCTAGCTTGTCCCACGTTATTCTAGGAAAACCTTTCATAGAAAACACCGGATGACTTATGATCCTCGTTAGAATAGTGCGATTCAAAGATGAGACCGATGACATAGCTTACCAAATGCCATTTAAGATTGACAAGTTTTCATCACTCTCTAATGATGAAAAGGAACTTAAACTATCGGTCTATTATAGGAATGAGGAGGATAAAGAAAAGGAGTAGATTATGTTATGGCTAAGATTTCCGGATTCTATAAGGATTGCTTGAACCTAGGACCCAAATATAGGACCGAGTGGGAGAGGACTAACTCTTAGAGAGGTGCATCATAGGGCACTTCTACAACATGGAATCCCCAATAGAGACCGTCATGAAGAAGAAGATGGCGGTAATGAAGTCAATGTATATAACGACTACGAGTCTAGCTACAAGACTCTTAAATAAAGAAAAGCGCTTCGGGGAGGCAACCCATGCTTAATTGTTTGCTTGTTAGTGTCATATATCTTTTATTGGTCGTTTATTCTCATGTTTAAATTTGTAAAATACTTTATTTTGTTTTTAACCTCGCCTTAATTGCATATAAAGGTATTTTACATAAAGGATAAGTGTAGGGAGGATTACACACGTTTTCAAAGAAATGTAAACATGAGAATAGCAATTCATTAAAAGATATATATGTGTGTTTGTTCGAGTCAAATGCTTGTATCGAGTCATAATGGATGTTTTGCGTAAATTTTACTGATTCTAAAGATGTAAATTTTCCGCATTTTTCCGTAAAATCGCAGACCGCTTTTTGTCGATAACTCGACGGCTTTAGGAAGGAGAAAAACAATGATTACTTTTTCTCGTTTTCGAGCTACTTATAAATTTGTGGAATTTTCCGTGTCTTAATTTTTAGAAATTTGAAACATCCATTCCACAAGCATTATATCCCGCTTAGTCGAGTCTTATACATAATATTACCGCCGATTTTACGCCAAGGTTTCGTTTGTTTTCTTCAAGTGTGCATGTTTAATTTATCAAGAAGAAGTTACATAAGATTGGAAGGAGCTTTTCACGCATACATTCTTCTTGGGAAGGATTTAACCACTACTTCACATAACGGATCCTACCGAGCTAATCGGGAGTATTAGTTTCTTCGCTTTTCATTACCTTCTATTATCATAACTTTGATACTTTTCGGAAACATTGGGACAATGTTCGCTTTAAGTGTAGGGAAGGAAAATAAACGGAACTTTGAAACTATGCTTATCCTTGATTATTTGCTTTGTCCAATTGTATTTGTGTAATAAACCATGAGAAAATGTCGGTTAGGGTAATTTGGCACCAAATTTAAATTTTTATGACATATAGGAGTGGGCCATTAGTCTTAACAAAGCGCCTCACGGATAGGAAGTTGCATGACTAGCACAAAACCCTTTACCACCTAAATTCCACCCAAAATGTGAGGATCGCCTTAGATTAGTAGGAATTAAAGCATTCATCTTTATAGCTTAGAGTGTGAACCGTAGTATATTAGATTCTAGAACTTGTTTTGTGATGCATTCCGAGATCGCTAGTAAGACTACACTTGTGTAGTTAGGAATAACTAAATGATAAGAGGCATTAGGATAACCCTTGTTTGATACCCATAATATAATTACTTCTTCCACATCGGTTGAGTAATTCCCCACACCCTTTGCGTTGTACTCATCTTTAGTACACGATACCCCTAGTTAACCCCTCGAGCCTATCCTTTTCGGTTCTCGTGATGTTTCGGTTTTCCAATATCAATGAAGAGCATTGTTTACACCCCACCCCAAATGTACACCCAAATTGCCTTAGCCTACCCCTCAGATGCACTCACTTTAGTGCATTATTGTTGAGTAAAAGTGTATGAAAAAAATCGAAAAAATAGAAAGAGAGAAAAAAAAAAATAGAGTGTTCAAAAAAAAAAAAAAAAAAAAAAACATACGGGCTACCATCCTACATCTATCATTTAAATTTATGTTTGTTGGTTTCAGTTATCTAGAGTTTAGAGTGTCGAGTCTTGGCTTAGCAACGCCATTCTTCGTATGCTTGTAACATAAGAGATTTTTGACTTGCCACTAGGGGTGAGCCCGGTTCCGGAACGGCACGGAACCGAACCGGAACCGAGAGAACCGAGAACCGAAAAAGTGCATGAACAAGGAACCGAGAACCGGACCGAGTAGCATGTCTCGGTTCCGTTCGGTTCTCGTTCAGTTCGGGTATTTCGGTTCTAACCGACTAGAACCGAATTTTGATAAAAAGAAGAACAATACATTATATAACTATAGATAATACGTATAATTATGGAAATGTGTTTTATGCTACTGTTATATCAAACCACGGAATGTTGAAGTGATCAAACTTTGAGCAAATAATGAAAATCAAAGTAATATCAGTTCAAGAGGCAAGACATTGTAGAACTTCAAAACTTTAACGATTTTTAACAGTAAAGTATACATAAGCCTAACAGGCTAACAACATTATATTATACAAAATGTTAAGTTTAAATTTTATTCTTTATTAAATTTTTAATGTTTTTACATAATACCCACTAAAGTTTAAACGAAAATTGATTGGTGTAACAAGAATATATTTACTTTTATTTGCTATATGTAATAGAAATAGACCTCAAGTAGCGTATTTACATTTTAGCCTTAAGAAGATGTATACATTAAATCTAAACTTCCAGGTCTTCTAAAACAACACATGCACGGATGGTTCATATACCAAAACAAACACATGCACAAATCTAAACTTCCAAGTTTTCTATAACAACATTTTATTTCACGTAAGAAACTAAACTTGGACGGTTCTTCGGTTCCGGAACCGATACCCGCGGTTCCGAACCGAACCGAACCGAGAACCGATATTTTCATTATTGAAGAACCGAGAACCGGACCGCGGTTCTAAAATTCGGTTCGGGTTGGGTCGGTTCCGGTTCGGTTCTCGGTTCTTGTTCGGTTCTCGGTCCATATGCTCACCCCTACTTGCCACCACTAAATAGCCTATCCCACCAAACCCTTTATTTCCCTACCGTAAGCCTAACATTACAACCCTTAAAGACCCTTTGATAGTCTTTCCTAGGTGCTTACGCCAAAGCGATGGAGGTTTGATCTATTCTCAAGCCTATGGTAATCTATGTACTAGGACCGTTAATGAGTGTTTATCTTCCATTTCCAACTTGTTATATTTCATATACACCGAGAGAGATGTGAGTATCCAAACACCCCATGTGAGGTGCTAGTATGTAATTTCGGTGCTTGTTATGACTTTATGGGCTTATATGTGTTGTGGACTGTTTTAAACCAATGCTTCATGACCCTAACTTATAAATTAATTGGTTAAAGCACATTTGCTTGAGGACAAGCAAATACCAAGTGTAGGGATATTTGATAAGGTTTTAAATGTACCTTTTAAGGGTCGTTTAAGCCCTTATTTGATTACTTTTGTATCCGTTATTACTTAATATCGCTCCTTTTCACTTTTAGGTCTCTTGAAGGAAAATTGTGTAATGGCACTTATTTGGACGAAAAGGCGCGGATATACGAAGAAAATGACCAAAGTCAAGAATCGAGACACCAAGTCGCCGAATACAAGGTAACGGCGCCATCGCTTAATCATGACGCCGTCGGAGCATTTTGTGACAGAGAAGCCAATTTCTTATTTTCGCGACGGTGTCGTCGCTTTAAAAGAGTAGGCCGTCGTAACTCGGACGCCCTAGATTTGATCCGCACGGCGCCGAAGTCAAGATGACGCGCCACAGCACAAGGTGACCCCGCTGCAAGACTAACGCGCCAAGACGAAACCCTAATGATGAGCCTGACGGCCACAAATCATAAGGTGACGCCGTCGCGATTGTAATATTATATATAGAATCCAATTTTTCGCTTTTAGTGTGTAGTCTTTTGGAGTAAAACCTAAACCGAACCAAGGTCGTCTTGTACAATATTTTAGGGTTCCAAACCCTATCTTACATCAAGATAAGTATTTTACTTCATTAATTCAATTATGTCTTCAATTATTTGTGTGTATGCTTGCATGTTCTCCATGTCCGCTAATTTACTTGTGTGTTTGCTTAGGAATATGAAACTTAATTATGAAATATTGATTGGTTGTCTCTTATCTTAATTGATTAATGATCTAGTAATGCGATAGGTCATTCGTTGTGTAATTAATGCTTGATTAATCTTTGTGAACCTTGGGCTATAGCACTTAGAGCTTGTATGCTAAACCATCCAAAGAGTGCCTTAGAGTTAGAGTTTATAATCCCTAGAGGGTTTTGTAGACTAGACCCTTTGGTAAGTTCAAAGAGTTAGGGATAAACGATACCCTACGACTTTAGACACACAACGCGATTAAGAATAAGGACGTGACAATTCAACCATCAATAGGAGATAATTAAGGAGTAATAAAACCTAAGTGAACACATCTTTAAACTATCATACGAGCACACATAATTAGACATAGACTACATACACCTTAGATTAGATAAGTAGATAAGTAGAGTAATCGATAGAAATACCAACCCCAAATCCAAACCCCGAGATTCAGACTTTCCACTTCCTAAAAACATAAAAGATAAAAATAATCTTCCTCAACCCCAACCTTAGCGTAGTAACTTCTCACTAGCATTCCTATTCCCCAGAGAACGATATCAATACCCGTAACTTACCCTAATACTACACTACAACGATTAGGTTCACGCCTAGGGTGTTATAAACTTGCTTGAAGAAAAGGAAGTTCCTTTGACCCCGAACGACGCGTGTAGCGTTATCATCAATGGTCTCAAATACAATCTCATCAGTGTCAGTCAACTATGTGATGTTAAGTACATTGTGCAATTCAATGACAAACAAAGTACCATTTTCAATGCCAACAAAGAGGTTGTTTTGATAGCTCCTAGAAGAGATGATGTTTATGTCTTAGACATGTCTACTCTTTCTTAAGATGGAACTCGCCTTTGCGAAAGCCATCAAACTATCAACCGGGTCAGGCACAAGAGACTCTCTCACCTAAACTTCAAAAACATCAACAACCCGACAAAACAAAACAAGGTCCTTGGCTTACCATCAATGGTTTTTGCAAAGATAAACCATGCTCACTGTGAAAAGGCAAACATCAAAGAGCATCTTTCAAAACCAAACAAAATTTCTCCATCAAAAGTCGCCTTCACTCTTGCATATGGATCTCTTTGGACCACCGGTCCTAGATCAATCCAAAGATGAGAAGAATACACTTGTCATTGTTGACGAAGTTTTCAAGATACACTGGGTATACTTTCTTACAAAAAGAGTCAGCAAATGACACAATAATGTCATTCATCGTGAACATTAAAAATCGAATAACATTATTTAAAACAAATCAGATCGACAATGGTACTAAGTTCGAAATGATGAGCTTGAGAGTTTCGTGATGAAAAGGAATCTCCAAAACTTTTCATCATCCCCACACCCCGAACAAATGGGGTGGCCGAAGGAAAACAGAACTCTCATTGAGGCTGCAAGAACCATGTTAAATGGCTCACTCTCTCAAAGCATTTCTCGATCAAGCAATCAAAACAAACTGTTACACTCAAACAGTCAATCATTGTCAAAAGACATAACAAAACCCCATATGAGATATTTAAAGGTAGACTTTTGACATCGCCTACTTTCATGTGTTGGATGTCCGTGTTTATTCATAATCACAAGGATCATCTAGGCAAATTTGATGCTAAAGTCGTGATGGATACTTTCTAGGTTACTCACCGATCTCCAAAGCCTTCAGTATTTAACACAAGGAGACAACAAGTTGAGGAAACCTTTCATGTCACCTTTGATGAAAGTTCAAAAAGTATCGTGTTCAAGAACACCTCAGAGAGGAAATAGGAATTGATAACTCATCAAGATATCCTCCTCGATGAATATAACATCGAAATCAATTCCTCATACCAAGTCGATGCCGACATCTCATATTATGTCTTACCTCACAACCGTCACAACCAACTGCGCTGAATTCATTGATAATCAATCGGCCCCGCCGGGATAGGCAACATCGATCCAAATGATCGTGAACCCGTGATTCATGAAACCCAACTCAACAAGACATCTCAACAGATGTTCTTAATGATTCTCGTGGCTCATGCACCGAACTCACTCCTAAGTCTCCAAGGACCTCCTCAAGCTCGATCCTAGACCACAAAGTAAATGGACAAAATCTCGTGACATTGAGCTTGTAAACATCATTGGTGAACCCACCGAGGGCATGCTCACTAGAAGCATGGTCGCTAAGTTAACTGCACTTTCACCAATGAATGTCTATATGCCGATTACCTATCGATATAGAACCCAAAAGTGTCATCGAGGCTCTAAAACACCCAAGTTGGGTTCGAGCCATGCAAGAAGAACTTCAACAGTTTGATAAAACAAGGTCATGACCTTGATCAAATGTCCTCGGATGTCATAGCCATAGGAATGAAGTGGGTTTTCGTAAACAAAACCGATGAAAACGCATCGCTATTAAAACAAAGCCGGACTTGTAGCCAAAGGTTACAATCAACAAGAAGGCATTGACTATGATGAGACATTTTCTCCTGTTGCAAGAATGGAAGCCATCATGATCTTCCTTGCATTTGCTACCTACATAAACTTCAAAGTTTACCGATGGATGTAAAAGTGCATTCCTAAATGGTGAACTCAAGGAAGATGTATGTTCAAAGAAGTAGTGAATTTCGACTATGTCGCAAGCTTGATAA
The DNA here is from genome assembly GCA_022545495.1 of Chrysanthemum lavandulifolium. NCBI lineage: Eukaryota > Viridiplantae > Streptophyta > Magnoliopsida > Asterales > Asteraceae > Chrysanthemum > Chrysanthemum lavandulifolium. The sequence goes on from CM040239.1 coordinate 197,172,871, forward strand.
AGCCATTTATGGACCCAAACAAGCTCCTGTGGCATGGTATGAAACTCTCTCGCCGATCCAAAACAAGTTTGTCGAGGAAAGATAGACAACACATTTTTATCTACAGACAAAACAAGATATGATACTAGTCCAAGTATATGTTGATGACATCATCTTTGGCTCAACAAACTACACTTTTGCAAACAGCTTTGAAAAAGCGATGACAAAGAAGTTTGAAATGAGCATGATGGGTGAACTCACATACTTCCTTGACTACAATCGTGCAACCGATAAAGGAATCTCTATCACCAAGAGAAATACACAAGAAATCTCTTAAAGAAATATGAGATATCGATCAGTGCCTCCGATGAAGACACCAATGGTCCCTCCTAACAACCTTAGACCTCGATCTCACCGGCAAGTCACCAATCAAACCCATTTCGTAGGAATTGTTGGCTCACGATATATCTAATCGCTTCTGCACTGTACATACAATTCTCGGTCTGCCTAATTGCAAGATATCGCCCAATCCCAAAGAATCCCACCTCACGCAGCCCAAAGAATACTCGTGCACAAGGGAACCCCAAGCCTTGGACTCTATTATCCAAAGTGCTCAGATTTGATCTTAAAGGTTACTCGATTCCGATTATGCCGGGCGCAACATGGACGTAAAAGTACCTCGTGGTCCCGCCAATTTCTTGGAGGAAAACTGTTTGTTGGAGTGCTAAAAGTAACAATCGGTGGCTATGTCTTCACCGAAGTTGAGTATGTGGTCGCCGCAGGATGATGTGCCAATGTTTTATGGATGAAAAGTCAACTCAGTGACTATGACATCCATTACAAAATGGTACCCATCTTCCGTGACAACACCAAGGCAATAGCAATCTCCAACAACCCCGTGCCCTTCATCAAAGAACCAAACATATTGATATCGATATCACTTCATCGGGGACCACATAATGAAAGGAGACATAGAACTCCATTTCATCCCTACTAAATATCAACCGTCGATATCTTCACCAAACCCTTGATGAACCTACCTTCGAGACCGAAAGTTTAATTGGGAATGCTTGACATTGAAAGTCGTGCATCCGAAAACCAATCTCAAGAAGTTCTCTCAAATGGTTCATCCTCCCCGAACGAAACCCACAAAACATCCTCTCATCGAATGAGTAAGACTCATTCAAGGACCCCGTCATTGATATTGAGCATTGAATGAGTAACTAAATGATCCAAGTATCGCTACTTTAAATGTCCTAGGTTGGTAACTATGCCAATTTAATATAGGAATATATGTCTCTTTGTCTTACTTTCATGGGTCCCTCAAAACCTTACCTCATCCCACTTGGCTTTAAATGCCTCTCACATAAAATATCCTGTGGATATTTTATTATCGCAAAAGTGCACTTTTACCGATACTCAATCGCTTCCTTGAGAAACGGATTTTATCATGGTAGTGGAGGTGGCATTAAATGTGGAAATTCAAAATGTTTTCAAAACCGACTTTACAAATCCACAAGTTTGCACAAACAACTGTTAGGTTCCCATTTTAGTAACACAAGCATCAATATAAGAAGTATAGAAGAGATAGTGATCGGTTGAACAAAACACACACACACGTATGAATTGGAGAAGAGTTATGAAAGAAAATGTGTAATGAACAACCAACCTTCAATAGAAGGTTTACAAGAGTATTTATAGGAAAGGAGCTAGGCAACACATCTAGACTTCTTCCCTTCTTATGGGCTTGGGCCAAGGCTTATGGGCCTTCTACATAAGCCTTAGCTTAATAACAAACATAAAGGCCATATTAAGCTAACTATTACATATGAATCACTAACACTTGAATTAAGGTTTAGGAGTGATTCCAACAATCTCCCCAAGTGTTGGTGATGAATGAAAGAGTAATAAACATTGTAGGTGCGATGTAATAGTAGCTTTGACGCCTTCCGACATTCTTCTTTCTTGTGAGAAGAAGTGTCTTGATTCGAACAATCTCCCGTAGAGAAATTGTTTCCTTTGAATGCCTGCTTTGACGTCATCATTTTCTTTGTTATTTGATCTTTGTTCTTTGTGATGATAGTGATAGTATGTTGTTGTTGTTCGCATCAGTCCGCTTCTGTTCAAAGTGTCTCCACGCCTTTCTCCAACATGCTCACACGCCTTTAACATTGGATTACAGATCGATGAAGTTCTCTTAGTCTTTAAACTTTGTAGATTCTTTGATTGACGAAAAATCATTCTAACTTTGTGTTACCTTTTGAGAGAACTTGCATTAGTGATGATGTTGGTATGAGCATGTAAAGAATCTACACGATCGCTTCGCCTCCGAGCTTCCATAAGAAGAAAACATACACTGGTTAGTAATAAGCGGATTCCGCACTTACAAGTTTGAATTTTGAGGTGTTAACAAAGATAGTGTGAAAACACATCTCTAATTCTCACAAAGGCCGTTTCTCGAAATGGAATCCCACAAGTGAGATAACACGATGTACCGGCACACCTACAGCTCGGATGTGTCACTAAGGTACAATCAAGCATCACCTCACGATCGTGAGACCGCTTGAGACACACTAAGCGTAATCCACGGGAGTTACCGAAGTGACCTCACCGTCGTGGTCGCTTGATGTCGACCCGGCAGAGTTTCCATTCAATCACTAAGGATCACATATGTGAACCTCTCATAAATGTTCTCGACAGATTGCTAAGATCCGTGAAGGACACGATAATATATCACTTATGCTCTTATTGTTGAACGACAAGCGATGAATTGTCAAGTGTACCTAAGAGATCTTTTGATGAATCTCGTGGCTCTAGACTCAATAGTGCACTTTGGTTTTCGAGCGGAGACTAGGGAGAGGGTCTCCTTTTTCAATACCAAAGAATCTCTAAGAGAAAGCCGATAGTTTACGTAGGGTTCCTCGTGAGAATGAAACAAGCTTCTTTTGGGAGAAACTTGAGTGGCTAAGAAGGTTTAGTGCATGCGCCATCGGGTCCATGACGACTTTTATCTTCAATACCGTGTCATCTAGTGACTACCAAGAGTATATGAATTGAACCCTGTCCATTTCCTAAGTTGAATAACTGGAGGATATTTTTTCATCTTTTCTTTGCTTTTCTTTTAATTCTTCAACTCCTTCTTTCTCCGATTCTCATTTTCTCCTTTTTATAATCATACCTAAGGACTTCTAAGTACTAACTATTTGTGATGTCCTGGGTAGATCCCTCCATCAAGCGGATCATAGAACGGTTATTCCTAACCTTAGTCACCTTATAACCCATGACTAACCTATGTTGCCATAAAACCATTTTCCCGAAAATCTCTCAAAGTGTTTGTGAATGAAAACATTTTGTATCACTATGAGAGTTTTATCTTTAAGCGTAAATACTCCCCTACACGCGCTTAAGTGTTTAGATAGAAATCGCACAGTGAGAGAAGAGCGCACTTTGAATTGATCGACCAAGATAGACAACAATCCCCCACGAGACACGGTTACGTTGCATAGTTAAAGAGTTACATTGTCGCCTTTAGGTGACAACTAGCTCTAATAACTACCTTGAAGGTGTGGACAAACCTCAAAGGTTGTCAAACCTATCAAAGTTCATGTCTATCAAGAGCTTCATGAATAGGTACAATCTAGTCGGATAAGTCTAGGAAGACAAATCTTTTCGATTTATGATCAATCGTAGTTCGTCAATTCATGGGTTAAGTCTTATCACACGAAGATTCAAGTAGCAAATCAACATATTTTATCACAATAATTTTCTCCTCTCAAAATGGCATATAAATGTTATTTTTGATAACGCTTGATATTAAATATGACCATTTCGAGTTTTATGGGAAGATTTCCACGAAGAACATTTAGTTTGAACAAAGATTTTAGAAAATACTCCCTCAACAAGTAATACTAACTTTTGAGGTTTTGAAAACGTAAGGGGAAGTACTTGTTCTTTTGAGCAAAACTTTGAAAATTGATAAGTTTTACTCAAAAGTAAGAAGCTTTAAGCCCTTTTATAGGATTGTGGCATCAAACGTACTACGTGGTCCTTTCATTACAAGAACAGTTGTACATCGTGATGTGTGCACAAGCCATTGTCATTAAATAATCACACATCCAAATTAATATGAAATTGAAAGCAGTTTAAAGGGTACCGTAGTCCAAAGAATATTTCCGTGAATGCGAATGTATGCGTTGATATCCTGTGAGAGTAATCCTTGGACGACCACCTACAAAGCTCTCTAGAGTTCTCGAATCGTCCTTCGCATAACCTTTCATCGATCCGAGTGATGATCCTCTTAACATCCCGCTTTTTCTCGAGAATTTCATCGCTTCTTCGATTCGATGCCTTCATGTATCTCCTTTAACCGATAAGATAACCCACCCCGACCTTCTTCAGTGTGATCCCCAAACTTATGAAGATCTCTACACGCCATCAGCAGCTTGTTGTAGTTCACTACTAAAACTACTCCGAATGGTTTGCCGACGAGAGTGTATCAGGGAAGCGGTTGATGTCGTGAAGTTCTAGCCGAGGTCTCGTGAGGTTGAAACGAGTCGATATGATTCAACGTAAAGTTGTAAATCTTCTACACGCCTCGGATCACTATGCTTCGATGAAGATGAGCAAGGACTTGATGTATTCACGTTGAATTTCACGAGAATTGTCTCATTCTTCCATGTACCTTGGCAAGATACAGATCTTCAATGTCGTTGACATACAAGTTCTCGAAAGTCCGCTCACGTAATTCATAGTCCCTTTCGCCTTGTCTTTTGACCAAGACAATCTTGAGGAAGGTGTATTCCCATTTAGACGAAGAGTGACATGCTTAACAAAGAACGATCCCTTTATCACTTGTACACTTCATGTTGAGACTTTCGAACTCGCGATTTTGTAGTAGATTCGCGGTGTTCCGCCAATGGTGAATCCGTGACATTGCATCAATGTCATACTGCTCCACCGTTGGAAAACATGTGGGTAGCCTTTTCTTCGATGGCTATACAGCTTGGAGTATATGGTCACGGAACGGAAGTGTAAGTGATGTAGCGATTTCTTTGAACCATCGCTACCGTAGAAGAAATTCCAAATCATTGTTGAAGAAGTAGCGGAATGGGATCTTAGGTTGATCCGTCACAATCGCTGGTAGAGGTTTAGACCAATCGGTGTAGTATGGAGCCTTGTCTTGTCCGGTGAAGTCGATGTTTGCTTGTGGTTGAGCCAATCAATGTTGTTAGACATGGCTCGTGCTATGTTTTCAAGGTGATATTCAACTTCAATAGCACTTTCCGAGTCAGTTTTGAGTAGTTGAAAGGCTTCATTCTTGATCTGCTTTCAACTCGATTGGCCATCTTCTTCACCGAACTTTTCTTGCAAAGAACTTAGCATGCTCCAACGCACGACCTTCTACCATATCCGGATCATCGCTAGAGCGGGAGTAGCATCAACAAGTGTGAGAACCAATCATACCGGTGTCGCCTTCGCCTAGCCATGAGACGACATCAGCCTCATGCGTTTCTTCTTTTTTTGGCCTTGATGAGGATGATGGTTTCTTTGTTGAGCGGGAGAGGTGGGTTGTTGTTGGGCTCAGGACTTCCTCATCGTCACCACCAAAGATAGTCGAAGTGATCACCGGTTTTCTCTGTTGGGGTGGTAACTCGAGTCCCGAGGATTGTCGTGAAAGAGCGTGGAGGAGATCGTTGTTGAGATGGAGTCCTGTGGAGTGGAGGTGGCATGGAGGATGATTCTCCGCACTTCTTTGAACGCTTAGGTTCGTTATCTTTATCTTCATCGCCTCTTGGACGCTTAGGCCTTTGAACTTCTTCTCTCGCATGCCGATTTGAGTTGGTATTCCAACAATGCTTCAAACAATTTACCTTCGTAAGAAGTAAATGTTGCATCGCTTAGACATTTGAGTTACCGGTGATAACGCTACACGCGCGCTCGGGGTCAAAGGAACTTCCTTTTCGAGCAAGTTTTATAACACCCTAGGCAAGTGAACCTAATCATTGTAGTGTAGTATTAGGTAAGCCACGGGTATTGATATCGTTCTCTGGGGAATAGGAATGCTAGTGAGAAGTTACTACGCTAAGGTTGGGGTTGAGGAAGATTATTTTTATCTTTTATGTTTTTAGAATTAGAAAGGTACGAATCTCGGGGTTTGGATTTGGGGTTGGTATTTCTACCGATTACCCTACTTATCTAATTATCTAATCTAAGGTGTATGTAGTCTATGTCTAATTATTGTGTGCTCGTATGATAGTTTAAAGATGTGTTTACTTAGGTTTTATTACTCCTTAATTATCTCTTATTGATGGTTGAATTGTCACGTCCTTATTCTTAATTGCGTTGTGTGTCTAAAGTCGTAGGGTATGCGTTTGTCCCTAACTCTTTGAAACTACCAAAGGGTCTCGCCTACAAAATCTCTAGGAATTATAAGCTCTAACTCTAAGGTACTCTTGGATGGTTTAGCCTACAACTACTCTAGGTGTTATAGTCTAAGGTTCACAAAGATTAATCAAGCATTAACTACACAATGAATGACCTATCGCATTACTAGATCATTAACAATTAAGATAAGAGACAACCAATCAATATTCAATAATTAAGTTTCATATTCCCTAAGCAAACACACAAGTAAATTAGCCGGACATGGAGAACATGCAAGCATACACACAAATAATTGAAGACATAATTGAATTAATGAAGTAAAACACTTATCTTGTGGTAAGATAGGGTTTGGAACCCTAAAATATTGTACAAGACAGCCTTGGTTCGGTTTAAATTTTTACTCCAAAAGACTACACACTAAAACTGAAAAATTCGATTCTATATATAAGATTACAATCGCGACGGCGTCACCTTATGATTTGTGACGCCGCCGGGTTGCCATCATTAGGTTTTCATCTTGGCCACGTTAATCTTGCGACGGCGCCACCTTATGCTTGTGACGCCGTCCCTTCGATCTCTAACGCCGCTTGGATCAAATCTAGGCGGTGCGAGTTGCGACGGCCTACTCTTTTAAAGCCCTGACACCGTCACTTGAAAATAAGCAATTTGGCTACGATCCGTCACGAGAGTGCTCGACGGCGCCGCAATTAACACCGACGCCATCCCCTTGTATTTCAAAGCTACTTGAGTGTTACGATTCTTGACTTTGGCCATTTTCTTCAGATATCCGCTTTTCATTCAAATAAGTGCCATTCCAAAGAATTTGCCTTCAAGAGACCTAAAAAGTGAAAAGGAATGATATTAAGTAATAACGGATACAAAAGTGATCAAATAAGGGCTTAAACGACCCTCAAAAGGTACATTTTAAAACCTTATCAAATATCCCTACACTTGGTATTTGCTTGTCCTCAAGCAAATGTGCTTTTAGCCAATTAATTTATAAGTTAGGGGTCATGAAGCATTGGTTTAGAACAATCCACAACACATATAAGCCCCAAGAAAAGTCATAACAAGCATGTATATTACATACTAGCACCTCATGGGGTGTTTGGGTACTACATCTCTCGGTGTATATGAAATATAACAAGTTGAAATGGAAGATAAACACTCATTAACCGTCCTAGTACATAGATTACCATAGGCTTGAGAATAGATCAAACCTCCATCGCTTTGGCATAAGAACCTAGGAAAGACTATCAAAGAGGTCTTTAAAGGGTTGTAATGTTAGGCTTACGATAGGAAATAAAGGGTTTGGTGGGATAGGCTATTTAGTGGTGGCAAGTCAAAAGTCTTTATGTTACAAGCATATGAAGAATGGCGCTAAGCCAAGACTCGACACTCTAAACTCTAGATAACTGAAACAAACAAACATAAATTTAAAGGATAGATGTAGGATGGAAGCCCTTTTTTTTTTTTTTTGAACACTCTATTTTTTTTTTTTTCTCTTTTCTATTTTTTTCTATTTTTTTTCATACACTTTTACTCTACCACCCTCTACGGTAACATCAAAATGATAGGGATTTATAGGCACATCCCTACACTTGATTTTTTAATTACTCTAACACTAATTTGACCCGAATTGAAAAGATCAAAACACTTGGAGTACATTATTACGCAAATAAGGAAATTTAACGCCCTTCCATCATTTCATAAACTTTAACTTTTCCCATGAGTCCCAATCGTCCCAACACTGTGTACAAAGGATATGACTCGACTTAGCAACTCATGCAAACAACTAGATAATTGAACTAAGGGTTTGGGGTGATAACAATAATGCACTAAAAGTGAGTGCATACAAGGTAGGCTAAGGCGATTTGGGTGTACATTTGGGGTGGGTAAATAATGTTTTCATTGATATTCCGGAAAAACCGAAACATCACGAGAACCACGAAAAGGATAGGCTCGAGGGGTTAACTAGGGTATCGTGTACTAAAGATGAGTACAACGCAAGGTGTGGGGAATTACTCAACCAATGTGGAAGAAGTAATTATATTACGGGTATCAAACAAGGGTTATCCTAATGCCTCTTATCATTTAGTTATTCCTAACTACACAAGTGTAGTCTTACTAGTGATCTCGGATGCATCACAAAACAAGTTCTAGAATCTAATATACTACCGGTTCACACTCTAAGCATTAAAGATGAATGCTTTAATTCCTACTAATCTAAGGGTGATCCTCACATTTTGGGTGGAATTTAGGTGGTAAAGGGTTTTGTGCTAGTCATATAACTTCCTATCCGTGAGACGCTTTTGTTAAGACTAATGGCCCACTCCTATATATCATGAAAATTTTAAATTTGGTGCCAAAATTACCCTAACCGACATTTTCTCATGGTTTACTACACAAATACAATTGACAAAGCAAATAATCAAGGATAAGCATAGTTTCAAAGTTCCCGCTTTGTTTTTCCTCCTTACACTTAAACCGAACATTGTCCCCAATGTTCCCGAAGTATCAAAGTTATGATAATAGAAGGTAATGAAAACGAAAGAAACTAATACTCCCCGATTAGCTCGGTAGGATCCGTGTAAAGTGGTGGTTAAACTTTTCAAGAAGAATGTATGCATGAAAGCTCCTTCCAATCTTTTGTATCTTCTTCTTAATAAATTAAACCTCGCACACTTGAAGAAAACAAACGAAACCTTCGTAAAATCGGTAATAATATATATAATACTCTATTAAACTAGGATATAATGCTTGTGGAATGGATGTTTACTGAACTTCGGAAAATTAAGACCGGAAAATTCCAAAAATTTATAAGTAGCTCGAAAACGAGAAAAAGGTAATCTGTTGTTTTACTCCTTCTCGACGCCGTCAGTTGCGATCTCGACGCCATCAGTTATCCCGACAAAAACCGGTCTCGCGATTTCCGGAAAAAATTCGAAAATTTACATCTTTAGAACTGAAAATTTCAAAACATCCATTATGACTCGATACAAGTATTTGACTCGAACAAACACACATACATATCTTTTAATTAATTGCAATTCTCATGTTTACGCTTTTGAAAACGTGCAATCCTCCCTACACTTATCCTTTATGTAAAATACCTTTATATGCAATTAAGACGAGGTTAAAAACAAAATAAAGCATTTTACAAATTTAAACATGAGAATAAGCAATCAATAAAAGATATATGACACTAACAAGCAAACAATTAAGCATGGGTTGCCTCCCACGAAGCGCTTTTCTTTATTTATGAGTCTTGTAGCTAGACTCGTAGTCGTGCCCTACGTTGTCTCGCACACGCCACGTGCTCATACTTAAGCCATTCCAATGTTCTTTCATTCTTTTTGTAATCATCTCCTAATTCTAGGCATTTTTGTAATACCGCTTAGTTTTCTCATATGGGTACCTAAGTCCACTTTGCTTATCCCTTTCACTAAGCAATGGAATAGGGTCATTCTATTACATGCCTCAATATCCCTATGTTTAAACCTAGGATGAGCGCGTGGCATTTGGTAGATAAAGTCTTCGACTTCATCGAGAATGTAATTAGACCATCAATCATCCGCTCATTCAACCTAGTCATTCTTTTGAAAGGTTTTCCAAAATTACTGAGTGAGGTCCTTATCAATAAATGCTCCTAAGTCTTCTAAGACAATGAACTCTACCAAATAAGCAAAGCTTCCAACAAACACGTGTAAATGAGTGATCGCTTCAACAACATTGTTCCTTGATAAGTTAACTCATTGATCTTGATTTTATTGTATAGGTTCCTTGAGATTAAGTTCAAAGGCAAGAATGAATTCAAGTAAGCATCGAACCCTTCTAATCCTATTTTGCAAGGGAATTGCATGTTAAAGGGACCATCTTTCTCAATTCTACACCTAGGGTCAAAACATTGGGAGGGTCTTCCTCCATTTCAAACTAACTTCATTGATGACCTCCCGCTATCAAGTGCTTCACCATAATCAAATTCCTCATCGAATCGAGTCATAGAAAGGGCTTTGTTGTTGCCAATTTATCTCATTATGCCCTAGGTGATTTCCAAAATGGTGAACGGGTGAAGGGTTTTAGGGATTGCTTCTCAATTTCGGGATTGGGAACGGGTAGGGTGAAGAATCGCTTACGGAAGACACGTATCATGGTGAGTGATGGATTTTACGAACAAAGGTCACGAAGAAGCGGAATAGACTACGAGAAAGCTAAAAATGAGAAAAATTTACTTGATATGAATCAAGCAAAGAAACCTAAATGAGGTGGACTACTAACTAACTATTCTATTCCCCGCAGCGCGCCCAAAACTTGATAACGCTACACGCCGCTCGGGGTCAAAGGAACTTCCTTTTCTTGAGCAAGTTTTATAACACCCAGGCAATGAACCTAATCGTTGTAGTGTAGTATTAGGGTAAGCCACGGTATTGATATCGTTCTCTAGGGAATAGGAATGCTAGTGAGAAGTTACTACGCTAAGGTTGGGGTTGAGGAAGATTATTTTTATCTTTTTATGTTTTTAGGAATTAGAAAGGTACGAATCTCGGGGTTTGGATTTGGGGGTTGGTATTTCTACCGATTACCCTACTTATCTAATTATCTAATCTAAGGTGTATGTAGTCTATGTCTAATTATTGTGTGCTCGTATGATAGTTTAAAGATGTGTTTACTTAGGTTTTGTTACTCCTTAATTATCTCCTATTGATGGTTGAATTGTCACGTCCTTATTCTTAATTGCGTTGTGTGTCTAAAGTCGTAGGGTATGCGTTTGTCCCTAACTCTTTGAAACTACCAAAGGGTCTCGCCTACAAAATCTCTAGGAATTATAAGCTCTAACTCTAAGGTACTCTTTGGATGGTTTAGCCTACAACTACTCTAGGTGTTATAGTCTAAGGTTCACAAAGATTAATCAAGCATTAACTACACAACGAATGACCTATCGCATTACTAGATCATTAACAATTAAGATAAGAGACAACCAATCAATATTCAATAATTAAGTTTCATATTCCCTAAGAAAACACACAAGTAAATTAGCTTGGACATGGAGAACATGCAAGCATACACACAAATAATTGAAGACATAATTGAATTAATGAAGTAAAACACTTATCTTGTGGTAAGATAGGGTTTGGAACCCTAAAATCTTGTACAAGACAGCCTTGGTTCGGTTTAGGTTTTACTCCAAAATACTACACACTAAAACCGAAAATTGATTCTATATATAAGATTACAATCGCGACGGCCACCTTATGATTTGTGACGCCGGGTAGCCGCTCATTAGGGTTTCGCCTTGGCCACATTAATCTTTCGACGGCGTCACCTTATGCTTGTGACGTCCCCTCTCTCTCGACTGTCTGGATCAAATCTAGGCCGTCCCGAGTTGCGACGACCTACTCTTTAAAGCCCCGACACCGCGAAAATAAGCAATTTGGCTCTTGAGTGGTCGAAGTGCTCTCGCGGTGTTGCAATTAACACCGATGCCGTCCTTGTATTTCAAAGACTTGAGTGTTACGATTCTTGACTTTGGCCATTTTCTTCGTATATCCGTGCCTTTTCGTCCAAATAAGTGTCATTCCAGAATTTGCCTTCAAGAGACCTAAAAGTGAAAAGGAACGATATTAAATAATAACGGATACAAAATTGATCAAATAAGGATTTAAACGACCCCTCAAAAAGGTACATTTTAAAATCTTATCACCAGCCTGGAAACCAATTCAGCATCGGAGAACACTATAGGATCAGTAGGGTTGATTGTTTCGGTCATAGGTGTTGATCTTATAGTTTGCTTGGCCAAATGCATAAGATTTGGATAGAGTTTCTGTTGAACATCTCTTGTCACGCCCGAACTTTGTCGAGTAAGAACCGTGAGTATAGCCCTTAATCATCTCGCTCGGTTCCCATTGGACATCACGTTGCATGAACTTGGATATACTCCTTTCATTAGACATCTTTTCTATCTCGTCATGAAGATGTTTGATGTTGTCGATGAGTATATCTAACTTTTCATTGGTCACATCTTTCTTCCCGACCGCTGATGCCTTTAACAATCCTTGTCTTTGTCCGAGATATCCAAGAGTCGGTTGGTTTCTTCACGATTTGGATGTGGATCTGGTTGTTCCTTTGGATGGTGGAGTGAAGAGTGAGAAGACAAATCGATGATGAAGAGTCATGAGGTGATTCGGGGTCCTTAGGAGGTTCGAAGCTTCCTCCTTAGAGCGAGTAGGACCGAAGAAGATAATCATCATAATTCACTTCGTCATCTTGTCCAGATTAGCGTTTACTTCACTGAATCTGGGCCTCTTCATCCGCTTTGGCTTGAGTGTAGCCTCTTCATCGCCTTTTTCTTTCTCGGACTTTTCTTTTCGTGGTTCCTCAAAGTCATAATCAATAGAATCCTCCGAGCGCTTTTGTTGTTGCTCAAGAGTGGTGGCACTAGTTCCCTTATCGGGTTGATTAACCGCATCGGGAATTGGTGTAGATTGGACACCACCACTGACCCTCCAAGGTCCACGCATTTGTTGTTTGTCAACTCTTTGCAACGTGTTGGAGCTTATGATTTTGAACTTCTTCCCGTAGTCGCATTCTAGTGGCTCTTCATTTGAGCTTTCTTCTTCAAGCTTAAGTCTTTGAGTTTTCCTTTTGCCTTGGTCACTATTGACCGGGAGGTTTAGCTCTTTGTTGGAGTGACATCGGTTGCGCTTTGAGTAGGTGACCTCTTCGTCTCGATTCGGTTTCCTCGAGCCATCCACTAGCTTTCTTTGCGGTTCGAGACTTGGGAATGGGAATAGAGCAGCTTCCTTGTGAGGAACCGTCCTTTTGAGTGGAGGTTTCTCTTAGGGAACTTTTTGACTCTCGGTGCTTGTAACACTTCTGCACCGCTCTTCCGGTTTTCCTTGTAGGTGTACCAGCGGACTTTTCATCGAGAAAACCTACTTTGCCTTCTTCAACTCGCTACGATATCGTTTGTCGAATACGGTTGCTTGATATCATTAGTTATAAGGTGATCCGCAAAGACCGCACCTTGTTTATTTGTTGTAGAGTCCTTAAATCGGCGGAGTGTGGGCTCATACAATATGGAGTGTTGTTTGGGGTCATCGAGTCTCGAGGAATATCGGGATTATACCCAGAGCTCGTTAGATCAACAGATTTGGTATATCTTATATACGGATTTTGGTGCCAAGCTTTTAAGGAAAGTCATCATATCGTCCCATATCGTAGCTTCAACTTCTATGTCTTTCTTGTTGACCAAAGCCCAAAATATTTGTAGTTCCATGAGCTTGGGATGCTCATAACCACTATCACGTCCAGAAACGGATTTGTGATCATAATGTAGAGGGTTCTCCAAGGCTGGGGAATGTTCTTGAGATCGACATATGAATGCTTTGTAATTACCCCGGTAGCTTCGTCATAGCCAATGTCGATCATGAACTGGAGAACTACCTCTTCAGTTGGAGTGGCATTGTATTCAGTTGGTTCGATGACCGGAATGAGAAGAATAGCCCTCAAATCTGCTGGTGTGATGGTAACTTGTTTGTCATTGAGCGTCACCGTCACAGCGTTTTGACCTTTGATCTTTCGCATGGTATGCCAGAATTGGTGTATGTAGACCTCCGGTACAGAAGCAGAGTTAGTGAGCATGTTCTGATAGGGATGAGTCCTCAGAATATCCACTGCAATCTCACATGAAGATTACGAATGAAGAAGTTCTCAAAATCAACTCGAGATTGTTGTTGGAATTATACGTTTGAGTTGATAAGACAAAAAGAATTAAACAAGAGGGACTTAAAGTGACAAAGAAGAAATCTACAAAAAGATGGAAGGACTTGCTTGCAAAAGAAGATTTATTATTTAGTCCTTCATAGAGATTTGTAAACCCTAATCCTCTAGTATATAAAGAGGACATGGGGTGTAGGTTTTAACAATTAAGTCTTCCATAATGTAGTCGACTAAAGGTGTGTGTGTGTCCTAGGCGTATAGTCTTGTAAATGCCTAGGTTATTAGTTTAGTTATCTAGATGTGTTCCTATAAACGTCTAAGATTAGTTATTGTTAGTTAGATGTTGATGAAAACCTTGTTCAATAACAAATAATTGATTAGTTTATTCCATTGTGCATGTTATTAGTCTTTGTTATTGATCCCTAGCTGAGCTTATAAACGATATTATCAATTGGTATCGAGCTTGGGAGCTCGTTACCTAGGGATTCACAAGGTTTCTTGGCGAAAAGAAAGAAGAAAATCGAATTTCAACAATTTTCAGAATAATTCGCAAAGACTCTTTTCAAGAGGGCATAACTTTTAGTGAACCGTTGATCGAGCTACAATTTTTCTTGGCGCATCTCAAGATATCCTTCTAAGGTTTCACCGGAGGATCGCCAATTCGTGCTCTCAATCAAACGTTATAAGTCACAAAGTCTGCTAAACCGAAAATTTTTCGTAAGGTTACTACAAAGACTTGTTTAAACGATCATAAATATTTCAACTGCTGGATCGTGACAAAATTTTTGGTGGATGTTCTCTATATACCCATCTAACTTTTCACTAGAGGATTGTCGATCCGAGCTCTCAATCGAAAGTTACAGTCAGTCGAAGTTGGTCGAGAGGAGTTTTTCAAAGTCGATTTTTAGGGTTTTCAATATCAACTTCTTAGATTTTGTTTTTGTTGATATAAATCATTGTAGAAGTTGGTTATATGTTTCTTGGTGCCTCTAAGTCATGCATTAATTCACCATCATGCTTAATCTTGAAGATCATGCAAACCCTACAACTTGACAATAGCAACATGCTTAGGGTCGGTTAAGTAGAAGCATGTTATCGACATCAAAGGGTTACGTTGTAATCTGCCGCCGCAAACGCAACTCATCGCTACCTTATTAAAACTATTGCTAATCGATCAGAATCGCCGCCATCGTTGCTCGACGTGGTTTCTGCTGCTACTTATAAATGATACTTGAGCATTATTGGTTTAAACTATTCGAATATTAAGTTAGTAGTAAGGTGGAAGCATGACATTCTTGACCATATTTTCTCATACCTTCACAATTCATATTTGTTATGTTGTAGTTGACGTAATTCAAGTTGGTTTGCATGGATTTGATGGTGGACCATGCTAGGTGGATATTCTAACCTTGCACTATTTACTTGGTTTATGTGCTACGACTGTTTAACGGTTTAACATATATATCTATTGATCGGTTATTGCTAGGAGATGGGTGAATGATATATTGTTATATCAAGGTGCACATGGGTAGTGAATTACGAGTATTCAAGGATTATTTTTGGATTTTGAAGATAAGAGTTTGGTCTTAACGTATCATGGTATTTTTTGGATTTGAGGGGAAGTCGAGCATGATAATTGTTATGGATTTTTGGCGACACACACAGGAGATTGGTTCACACACAGAGGTTATTGGAAGTTGTTCTTACAAGTGTTAAAAAGCTCGGATTTGGATTTATTGCATAATTGATTACGAAGGGGATTATTTATCACTTCTTTGAAGGTGAAGTGGAATTACTTGGATACGTGTTTTATCATATCTTAAAAGGATCATAGCTACTTTTAAGGTAACTTGTTCGTGCTTCAATGATTATGACAAAGAATTGAAATAACACTTAAAGGAGTGACGTTATTGTGCTCATTGATTATAGTCAAGAGATTGAGGTCTCCTATACATAGGTATACGCTCAATGTCATCTATAGTGCATGTAACACCCCAACCCGCCAAGGGTAGAAGTGTCACATTCTGGTGTCATATCAGAACATACAATTAAAATCTTTACAAACGGATACCTTAAAATGAAGTATCAAATCATATAAAAAATTTGACTGACAAGGAAATACAATATCCAAAATGAAGTGAAATCTCAAAACAAAAATTCTTCAAAGTAAGTCCCAAAGTAATAAGGTAACTAGGGTTGGTCCACTCAGATAATCCAACTCTCAGCCCATCAAAGCCCATCTTCCAACCTAAAACCTGCCGCAGGAAAAGAAATGCGGCTGAGCTTAAAAAGCCCAGTGAACAGATATAACAAAATGAAAGCTAAATAAAATCAGAAATGCGAAATGGAATAATGAAACTGATAACAAAGTCGCAGCGAAATGAGGACAATGAGTCAATGAGGATCCGCAGAACACAATTATACGAGATATCCAAAGCACATATAACACGGAGAACGAAGCAAAGCAAAGCATCATGACAAGCATACAAGCACATACAAGCTTCAAACATAAGCAAGTATAGCGACGCCATATCCACACAACATATACAACATACAATCAATTCAGAAATCATAAGCCATACAAGTCAAATAGAAATCTAAGGCAAGCGGAAGCAATTAATTAGTAAGTGAACATGGCAAACACATGTCAAAACACTTATTTGAAAACATAATCAACATCATAATCAATGTAGTACCAACAAGAGTCAACACATGGCGGTACACGTAACAAGTAGGAATATAACATACGATATAATTGAATGAATCAAAGACATAGCAGACAACAAATTAACAAGCCATACGTCACGTTGAACCATTTACCCAATTAAACCGTAGCATAGGCGTAATGTAAACATGGCAGTCAACAATAAATGATAAGAATACAACGGAATAGTCATAGTCCACAAGATTAACCGAACAAAGCACACATAATAAACCCACAAACTATCGATTACACATTGGCATGGTCACCGACAATTCGTAGGTTCACATAATAGTGAGATCGCATATCATCGGATGAAAGCAGTAACCTTCGAGATAACCGCATATTAATCACATCATAGTAGGATAATCAAGAGTCACATAAAACATAAATAGCATAAACAAATCAAATAAACACATAATAACCCGGTACGTGAATGGAACGATAGTCCGAATAACGGAACGAGAGTGACAGATCAAAGAAATGGAATATATATATCTTGGTAGTAGAGTGAGTCATATAAAGGTACCGAGTAATGAACAATTAACGTAGCATATGGTGCGTTGGGAATACAAAAGGTACAATATAGGTATATCAAAGGTGTAAGGGTTGTCGAAATCTACCACGAGCCGGAACATATCATATCATATCATATCATAGTAACCATTGTATTCGGAGGGTGACCTCTAATACCATACATAATAGAGGGAGACCTCAAGAACAAATGGAGTAGCTAGCTCCGAATGTGAAGACGCCAGATTGCATACCACATCATTCACCATATAAATCATATAATATCATATCATATCATGTTAAATCCACTAAAACATATCATATCTAGGATGCATCCATACGCCCCAGAACATATCATAGTGGCCAAATCATATACATATAGTGAGCTCATAATCATATCATATCATAATGGGGACGGTCTGTAACATCACTCGTACACACTGGAGTCATGCCATTGGTGCATCAATGACACGGTCATGTTACCTTTATGACTAGGAACACATATTTGGCTCGGGTATCAAACTGATGGGTCAAAGCATAATCATATCATATCATAAGGGTTCATATCAAAGTTCATATCAAAGGTTCAAAAGTCAAAGGTTCATATCGATTTCCATAACATAAGTTCATAATCGAGGTTCATAATCGATGGTTCATAATTATAAGGTTCATAATCAAGTTCATAATCGATGGTTCATAATTATAAGGTTCATAATCAAGTTCGTAATCATAACAAACGAATATCATAGCGAATGTAATCATATCAAAGGTTATGTCGGAATCATATCAAAAGGATCATAGCATAAGGAAATCATAGCAAAGGAATATCATAAGTGAAGCAAAGTCAAGGATTGAAAAGTCAGGAGAAATCCCTACTGAAAAGGGATAGAATATCTGTACCTCATTCGAAGCAAGCAAAATAGAAAGTAAGGTCACACGATGAATCAATCTTGCCGCCCGGAACCTATGAATTAAATAACGCTTATTAAGATCAGATTACGCATTTTAGACGGCTTTCCATTTTTAGCAGGTTTTCACTTTTAGCAGGTTTCCATATTTAGTAACTTTCCATTTTTAGGTAACTTTCTATTTTAGGCAGGTTTCCATATTAAGCAGCTTTAGTCATAATGATATAATTTAGTGTCATATTAAGTTTAGTTATGAAAATCAGTATTATCATAGTTTAAGGGTCAATTATGTCAAGTTTTACCGCTTTAGGGTTTAAAGCGAATATTACAAAGTATAGGGTCTTAAGCGTAAATATAAAAGTTTACCCATTTTACTCTTTTACCCTTTTTAGTTAATAAGTTAACATAATACACCTTTAAGTTTCATTAATTATAAATCCCCTTTCAATTTATATAAGTCGTATGGATATCTATACAATTTAGTTTAGCCTTTAAATCATGTATACCATTACGTTGTCAATATGTTAGCCTCGATTAGAACAAGTTTACATGACTCTTTTGGTTGCCCATTATGTCAACACCATATACATCCCAAAAATTACCATACGACACGAATAATTAAACCAACGAGACCCTAGTCGACTTTTACGATTACCATATCGTTATTAAGTTTATGAAAGTCCTTGTGTGATTCCTTTATTTTGTCGAGACTCCATAACCCAAAATGATTTCATACACTTACTTTTATTCTCATTTTAACGTGTTATAATCATGCAACAATGTGCATGTCGTATGCTTTAAAGACCAGATTCAAAGCTAAGTCCCTTAATCCCTTTATTTAACATACACACTTGTACCCATCATGATTTTATGTGGCAAAAGGTTTATCAAATCATGGACACTTTCTTATGCGTGTGGTCCCAAAAGCATTTAACAAGAATTTATTTGCCCATTCCCATTTGACATACATAGAACCAATATCATGATTTCATGCAAGTAATTACTTGATTAACCTTAGGCTAGTTTTATCACTTATGTTACATGTTACAAGGTATAAGAACATGCATGCATGCCTCTAATTCACGACCCGAATTGTGAAACAAAAGGACGAGACGAAGGCCGATGTGATTACCTTTGAAGCGCAGCCAGAAGAGAAGGAAAAAGATCGAAACAATGTAAACCAAGCACTCCTTGTGAGCCTTAGGCCCACGATAAGCAAAGACAAACTTAGACCCACGATGAAACAAAGTGAACCTCGAACCAACTACGTGATATCGGCGAAAAGGCCTTGTGCAAACTCCTCACCGAACCTTGCTTTGGTCGGCGAAATGGAAGAGGAGGATACTTTATTTTTGCCGTCTTTTTCTTAAGATGATTAGGGTTTATGTGTGTTATGTTGAGAGAGATGTAGGGAATGTAAATGTGATAAAGATGAGCTAAGTTTGGAAAATATATGGGAGTGTGTTGGGTCTTTAATACTAAACGTGAATGGGGGAGAGATTGGAGAAAATTTCCCATTTTGTTATTTACTTACCAATGTTAGATGTGTCATTTTTTTTTTACTTGCCTAAGGCTTAGTTATCTAGTGCATGCATAATTTTAGCGTGTTCATTTTACTTGTTAGACAATTGTAAGTTCGATTTCAAAGGCTCCAGGTAAAGTCATTTACAATTTAGTAGTTAGAGTATATACCGAGTTCGCTTTAGGTTACTGGATTATTAATGGAGGATATTATTGTCTTTAACGCATTCATGATTTTAGGGTTTTACAACTCTTCCTCTAAAAGAAAATTTTCGTCTGGAAAATTGAAGTCGCAGAGGTACACGTGAGACGCACCGGCTTAGGTCAGACGTAGCAATCCATAGTTTCATACATATCATAACCGTATCAGTTCCAAAACGTACAAATCTTACACGTAACAGATGTCGGTGAGGATTTCACAAAGAGGTACAAAATTCCAATCGAACATGAGGAGTGACAAATAATGGATATAAGCCCTAGTCCATTCACGTACCAACCACAGGCATTTTCCAAGACGTCGTATGATTTCAATAATTTCAAATTATATGATCTCGGTATTATCACGTTGATCAGGCGTCATAATACTTGCATCACATAACAAGTCCTTATTGTCATCATATTTTGCCTCGGGTCATGACAAACCACATAACCAATATCACATCAAAACAAATAACATACAGATAACAAGTAACATACCAAAACAGGCCAGATCACATACATACAACATATACTATATCAAACAACTTACCATATCACCAAAGAAGAAGGCCACCAACTTGCTCGAAACGGTTCCTCATGACTCATTACTGACGATCCAAAAGAAAAGCTGAGATATTAACAAAATGCCAAACGATAAAACTTCACGATTCAAACCGAGTTCCGAACAAATCAAAAAAAGCAATACCGATCGAATCACTTAGCAGAATATCAAACCGCCTCAAACGCATGACAAACGAATCGGAGTAACATAAGTCGCGCCAAATCATATGAAGTAGATGAACCTCTTAGCCACCGGTTGAATCTTGTCTCCGTCTTTTGCGTCTTTGGTTGGTCCGTCGACTTCCTCCAAGAAGATCCCGATGCCTCCGTGACATGGCGGTCGGTACGGCCGCTTCACGAACCTCTCGGCTCAAGAATCATTGCGAAGAACGCAGGTCGGCACCATCATCTTCGATTCCACAAGTAGTCTCCATCTAACGATTGACAAACGGATGGGCGAAGATAAATCAAACAAAATCAAATGCGAACGGAAGAAGGTCAAATCGGCTAAGATAAAAGAATATCAAGTCAAATCGAATGACAATCAAAAAGAATCGGAAGAGATCGTAATGACGGAAGCCTAATGTCTACCCAAGTCCTCACGGGTCAATCCTAAGGTCAACAAGATTAAACCTTTGCTCGATACTATAATTGTTACACCCCAACCCGTCAAGGGTAGAAGTGTCACATTCTCGTGTCGTGTCGTAACATACAATTAAAATCTTTACAAATGGATACCTTAAAATGAAGTATCAAATCATATAAAAAAAATTTGACTGACAAGGAAATACAATATCCAAAATGAAGTGAAATCTCAAAACAAAATTCTTCAAAGTAAGTCCCAAAGTAATAAGGTAACTAGGGTTGGTCCACTCGGATAATCCAACTCTCACCCATCAAAGCCCATCTTCCAACCTAAAACCCGCCAGAAAAGAAATCTGGTGAGCTTAAAAGCCCAAAGTGAACATATATAACAAAATGAAAGCTAAATAAAATCGAAATGCGAAATGGAATAATGAAACGATAACAAAGTCGCAGTGAAATGAGGACAATGAGTCAATGAGGATCCCGCAGAACACAATTATACTGATATCCAAAGCACATATAACACGGAGAACGAAGCAAAGCAAAGCATCATGACAAGCATACAAGCACATACAAACCAGGCATACAAGTCTCAAACATAAGCAAGTATAGCAGACGCTATATCCACACAACATATACAAAGATACAATCAATTCAGAAATCATAATCCATACAAGTCAAAGAGAAATCTAAGGCAAGCGGAAGCAATTAATTAGTAAGTGAAC
This sequence comes from Chrysanthemum lavandulifolium, assembly GCA_022545495.1. NCBI lineage: Eukaryota > Viridiplantae > Streptophyta > Magnoliopsida > Asterales > Asteraceae > Chrysanthemum > Chrysanthemum lavandulifolium. Next base: position 197,194,665 of record CM040239.1, read on the forward strand.
ATGGCAAACACACATGTCAAAACACTTATTTGAAAACATAATCAACATCATAATCAACGGAAGTACCAACGGTAGAGTCAACACATGGCGATCACACGTAACAAGTAGGAATACAACATACGATATAATTGAATGAATCAAAGACATAGCAGACAACAAATTAACAAGCCATACGTCACACGTTGAACCATTTACCCAATTAAACCGTAGTATAGGCGTAATGTAAACATGGCGGTCAACAATAAATGATAAGAATACAACGGAATAGTCATAGTCCACAAGATTAACCGAACAAAGCACACATAATAAACCCACAAACTATCGATTACACATTGGCATGGTCACCAGACAATTGAGAGGTTCACATAATAGTGAGATCACATATCATCGATGAAAATGTAACTTTCGGATAACCGCATATTAATCACATCATAGCAGGATAATCGGTAGTCACATAAAACATAAATAGCATAAACAAATCAAATAAACACATAATAACCCGATGCGTGAATGGAACGATAGTCCGAATAAAAATGGAATATATATATATTGGTAGTAGAGTGAGTCATATAAGAGTACCTTGAGTAATGAACAATTAACGTAGCATATGGTGCGTTGGGGAATACAAAAGGTACAATATAGGTATATCAAAGGTGTAAGGGTTGTCAAATCTACCACGAGCCGGAACATATCATATCATATCATATCATAAGTAACCATTGTATTCGGAGGGTGACCTCGAAATACCATACATAATAGGAGGAGACCTCAAGAACAAATGGAGTAGCTAGCTCTTGAATGTGAAGACGCAGATTGCATACCTACATCATTCACCATATAAATCATATCATATCATATCATATCATATCATGTTAAATCCACTAAAACATATCATATCTAGGATGCATCCATACGCCCCCGAACATATCATAGTGGCCAAATCATATACATATAGTGAGCTCATAATCATATCATATCATAATGGGGACGGTGTGTAACATCACCAGACACACTGCTGAGTCATGCCATTGGTGCATCAATGACACGGTCATGTTACCTTCATGACTAGGAACACATATTTGGCTCGGGTATCAAACCGACGGGTCAAAGCATAATCATATTATATCATAAGGGTTCATATCAAAGTTCATATCAAAGGTTCAAAAGTCAAAGGTTCATATCGATTTCCATAACATAAGTTCATAATCGAGGTTCATAATCGATGGTTCATAATTATAAGGTTCATAATCGAAGTTCATAATCGATGGTTCATAATTATAAGGTTCATAATCAAGTTCGTAATCATAACAAACGAATATCATAGCGAACAGAATCATATCAAAGGATTATGTCAGAATCATATCAAAAGGATCATAGCATAAGGAAATCATAGCAAAGGAATACAATAAGTGAAGCAAAGTCAAGGATTGAAAAGTCAGGAGAAATCCCTACTGAAAAGGGATAGAATACATGTACCTCATTTAGCAAAATAGAAAGTAAGGTCACACGATGAATCAATCTTGCCGCCCGGAACCTATGAATTAAATAACGCTTATTAAGATCGATTCGCATTCTAGACGGCTTTCCATTTTAGTGTGTTTTCACTTTTAGCGAGTTTCCATATTTAGTAACTTTCCATTTTTAGGTAACTTTCTATTTTAGGCGTGTTTCCATATTAAGCGACTTTAGTCATAATGATATAATTTAGTGTCATATTAAGTTTAGTTATGAGAATGAGTATTATCGTAGTTTAAGGGTCAATTATGTCAAGTTTTACCGCTTTAGGGTTTAAAGCGTAAATATTACAAAGTATAGGGTCTTAAGCGTAAATATAAAAGTTTACCCATTTTACTCTTTTACCCTTTTAGTTAATAAGTTAACATAATACACCTTTAAGTTTCATTAATTATAAATCCCTTTCAATTTATATAAGTCGATGGATATCTATACAATTTAGTTTAGCCTTTAAATCATGTATACCATTACGTTGTCAATATGTTAGCCTCGATTAGAACAAGTTTACATGACTCTTTTGGTTGCCCATTATGTCGACACCATATACATCCCAAAAATTACCATACGACACGAATAATTAAACCAACGAGACCCTAGTCGACTTTACGATTACCATATACGTTATTAAGTTTATGAAAGTCCTTGTGTGATTCCTTTATTTTGTCGAGACTCCATAACCCAAAACAGATTTCATACACTTACTTTTATTCTCATTTTAACGTGTTATAATCATGCAACAATGTGCATGTCGTATGCTTTTAAAGACCAGATTCAAAGCTAAGTCCCTTAATCCCTTTATTTAACATACACACTTGTACCCATCATGATTTTATGTGGCAAAAGGTTTATCAAATCATGGACACTTTCTTATGCGTGTGGTCCCAAAACAGATTTAACAAGAATTTATTTGCCCATTCCCATTTGACATACATAGAACCAATATCATGATTTCATGCAAGTAATTACTTGATTAACCTTAGGCTAGTTTTATCACTTATGTTACATGTTACAAGGTATAAGAACATGCGCATGCTGCCTCTAATTCACGACCAGAATTCAGGAAACAAAAGGACGAGACGAAGGCCGATGTGATTTCCTTTGAAGCGTGCACCGAAAGAGAAGGAAACAAGATCGAAACAATGTAAACCAAGCACTCCTTGTGAGCCTTAGGCCCACGACAGCAGCACAAACTTAGACCCACGATGAAACAAAGTGAACCTCGAACCAACTACGTGATATCAGCAGCGAAAAGGCCTTGTGCAAACTCCTCACTGAACCTTGCTTTGGTCGACAGAAATGGAAGAGGGAGGATACTTTATTTTTGCCGTCACTTTTTCTTAAGATGATTAGGGTTTTATGTGTGTTATGTTGAGAGAGATGTAGGGAATGTAAATGTGATAAAGATGAGCTAAGTTTGGAAAATATATGGGAGTGTGTTGGGTCGTTAATACTAAACGTGAATGGGGGAGAGATTGGAGAAAATTTCTCATTTTGTTATTTACTTACCAATGTTAGATGTGTCATTTTTTTTTACTTGCCTAAGGCTTAGTTATCTAGTGCATGCATAATTTTAACGTGTTCATTGTACTTGTTAGACAATTGTAAGTTCGATTTCAAAGGCTCCAGGTAAAGTCATTTACAATTTAGTAGTTAGAGTATATACCGAGTTCGCTTTAGGTTACGGATTATTAATGGAGGATATTATTGTCTTTTAACGCATTCATGATTTTAGGGTTTTACAAAGGCAAGATATAAGATACAAGTTTGGGTTATTTTACTTCTTCATCAAGTTCGTTATATTTGGTTTTCTTCACAAGTGATCATTACAAGGAGCTTACTGATTTGAAGAATCATTTGATGTTCATGCACCACTCAAGGGGAAGTGTTTGATTTTACTCATCGTTGATCATTATTACTACGCTAGTTGGGTTTTCTCTTGTTTTGGATTCATTTTTAGTAAGCATTTTGGTGTTCTTCATGGAGGCAATTGAAACATTGGATGGCTTAGATTGAAGTATGATATTGGTTCGTGGTGGTTAAGATCATTATTTGCATAAGTTCCTATTTGGATAATAACAAAAGGGAAGAGATGTTTAAGTGGCATGGCATGGATTAAGGGAAGACAAAGGAAGACATACTTGTTTCATCCATGGTGAGATCCCCGATCTCAATTTCTCTACTCATTATAGGGAAGTTCGTTCAAGAATGGTTTTGTCATTATCAACTAGGGAAGATTGTTGGGAATTATACGCTTTGAGTTGATAAGACAAAAGAATGAAACAAGAGGGACTTAAAGTGACAAAGAAGAAATCTACAAAAAGATGGAAGGACTTGCTTGCAAAAGAAGATTTATTATTTAGTCCTTCATAGAGATTTGTAAACCGTAATCCTCTAGTATATAAAGAGGACATGGGGTGTAGGTTTTAACAATTAAGTCTTTTATAATGTAGTCGACTAAAGGTGTGTGTGTGTCCTAGGCGTATAGTCTTGTAAACGCCTAGGTTATTAGTTTAGTTATCTAGATGTGTTCCTATAAACATCTAAGATTAGTTATTGTTAGTGAATGAAAACCTTGTTCAATAACAAAGAATTGATTAGTTTATTCCATTTGTGCATGTTATTAGTCTTTGTTATTGATCCCTAGTGAGCTTATAAATGATCTTATCAATTGGTATCTACCTTCTCAAAGTAATCGCTTCGGTTTTCAAACAAACAAGGTAATCGAAAACACTTTTGGAATGGAAAGCGTGGAGATCAAATTATTATCAATCTAGAAGGCGTTATAACCCGTAAGAGTAGATAGATCAAGCGACTCTTCACCGTGTTAAAACTAAATGGGTTAAGAAGGAAATCGATGATGAACAAACAAGACTTTCAACAAGTCTCGTGAAATGTAGATTTTTGATAAAGATGATTTTGTGGTAAAAGAAAAGGAGATTTTTGTTGAAAAAGAAAGTTTTTGAAAATCCACCACAAGTTTTGAATCAAAAGATAATCTTGGATCATGCTTTAAAAACGATAGAGACTACATACTTATGTAATGTAAGTATGTCACTCCACAAGGGAACACAAGTCGAATGGCTTGGGTTCCTCAAAGCAACTAACTCTTTCATCTTTTAGACAGGCAACCCGTAAGAAGAGCTTAAAGATCATTTTATTATTGATAGTGGTTGTTCTGGAGGCATGACAGAAGACAAAGAGATTCTGTCAGATTGGTATTAGTACGCTACATTTGAGGGGAGGACTATTTAGTGTAAGTATAGTCCTATGCATTGCTTGAGGGGAGGAAATTCATGTTTATTTGAAGAAAAGGAGACTGAACCTCAAAGTACTGAAGCACATGTAAATCTTCAAAGTACTGAGCCTGAAGGAATTAATGTTAAAAGTACTGATGATCAAAGTACTGGCGTTCAAGGAACATCTCGACAAGAATTAATTACACCAAGGGTGTTAGATTTTGAAGAAGAAGCTGGTCCTTCAACGCAATTCCACAAGAAGAAGAAGTTGATACTCTCAAACCAATACACACTGCAAGTGATGATGAAACCATTGCTGAAATATTGCATGATTTATCAAAACCAAGGAGTATTAGCATTCCAGGAGTTGCTGAAGAACAACAACAAGTATCTTAACCTGTGATAGATCTAAAAGATAAAGGGAAAGGTAAGATGGTAGAAACAAAGAAGAAGAAGCTTACTTTAGCACAAATAAGGGCTCCTCAAGTTGCTATGAATGAGGAAGAAGCTAGAAAGATACAAGCTGAATTAAATGCTGAAGTTGTTAATGAAGAGGCTATGAATGAAGAAGCGACTAGAAAATTACAAGAAGAATTGAATCTTGAAGTCATTGTAACATTGAAGTCACCTATTCTGCTTCCGCTTTACCAAGAAGACCAAATCTTGCTAAACAAAGGAATGCAATGATGGCATATTTGAAAGGTCAAGGGTATATTGGATTGAATAAGTTAAATTATGTTGAGATGAAAGGTTTGTATGAAGTCATAGAGAAGATTATCGTAAACAAGTTGATAGTATCAAAGACTTTAAAGATGATGATGCTCGAAAGAAGATGAAAGAAAAGAAAGCTTAAAAGAAAAGATCAATGAAGTTGAAGACACACGACCATCAAAGAAAGTTGAATTAAGGTCCGATATCGATGATGAACTAAGGAATTACTTAAGAGTAGTAGAATTTGAGTATTCTAAAGATGATGCCGATATGAAGATGAACAAATCTCCAATAACTACTTTTGAAGTTGTAGAATCAAAGGATGGAAGTTATCGATGTTTCACAGAGAAGATGAAAGCTTGAGGTGTTCAACATGCTATGGGATCTATTGCATATAATAGATAGGGTGGATTTATTTCATTTATATCATTTGGTGCTAGATTATTTTAAGCATAATACATCGAAGGAGTTGGTTTAGTCTTGCTTGGGGATCTCACAACTATTTGGGAAACGAAGAACAAAGCATCTTCCGAGATTTGGAAGAACCAAGAAGATTGGGAGATTATCACCGGAGATTCTTTGAAGAATCTGGAGTACATGTTATAGAGTTAGAAGATGGGGCTATGATTCACATGCTAGCAGATAGAAGATATCCACTTACAGTGAGATCTTATGAGAAGAATGCTAGAGCATGGAATGGAAGTTGAAGAAGACAATGAAATTGCTCTTATGGTCATCAAATTGTTTATCGATGGACTACTATGGTCGATGATGATGAATAAGCGGTATGAATTTTAACCGAATAAATTTTTGATATATCGGTACTTTATTCAAAGTATCATTGATCAAACAAGATTTTCATCAAAGCATCGCTTGCGACTTTTAAACCGCTTAATGATTTTGAAAAACTTTTGTTAAGAGATAAATGTTTTTGAAACAAAGGTTAAAAGAAATAAATGGTTTTTGAGATGGTAACATCAATAGGTTATCAATTCACCATGGTTACAAAAGGATTGGCTAATCCATGAGCAAACGGCTCTGGTAAAGATATCTCAAATCCGTTTTTAGTTGACAACTTGCTAATAAGTTGGATGGTAATCAACTCACCATATCAGTAAATGTGAAGAGTTGGCTAGCCCACAAGAAAATGGCTTGTGGTAAAGGCGTGGAAAACCATTATATGGTAATTAGTTCACAATAGATGAAAGAACTAACTAGTCCAAAAGGGTACAACTTTTGGTAAAGACAAATCAAATCATTGATAGTGATGATTTGCTAAAAATCATATAGTTATCAATGTACCATGATCTTACACATCAAAACATTTGGCTACTCGAGTTAATGGCTTTGGTAAAGAGTACTCAAATCCATTAAATTTTCAATGATTCACCTCTCAGGGAGTTTACACACCGGATGTGATGAGAATAGATGAAACTTAAAACCGAATTAATGTACAAATTATCTTATGTTGCCGAAAAGATGGAGCTTGTTGAATGTTCTTTGAAAAGAGATTACCGATCAAGGATGATGTAAAGAATAATTTATAAAGAATACTTTGATAATGATGATATAAGCACGAGTCTACAAAGATACAATCCAAAGACAAGACACAATCTTTCCTTGAAGATGGAGTCATTAAAGATAAGTTTACAAAGGAACTTGAAGTCAAGCAAGTAGAATTCAAGTTAGGGAGGATTGTTGGGATATGAAAGTGTCAAGATTGACAAAGTAATGGAAAAGTCAAAGTATCGCTAAAGAGAAAGTCAAAGTATCATTGTCAAGTCAAAGTATCGCAAAGCTAAAGAACTGCTATATTCGTTTATGGAAAGCTTTGTTATTCTAGAATATTCTTTGTTTATATTACTTATCGTACAAGGATACAAATTGTAAACCGACTAGGGTTATCATTGAGCCTATAAAAGGACCCCTAGATTGGCATTAGAAGTACGAGTTTTAGATATATGTTTTAGAATCCTAAAGTACGATTATTATTAGAGTTTTAGAGTTGTTAAAGAGTCTGCATAACAAGCAGATTTAGAGTTATTTATAAAAGTTAATGTTATATTCTTCTTAGATTTGTTAAGTAAATTCCGCGTACTTAATAAAGATTACTCAGTGTTTCATTGTTAATAACTTAGGATTTATCCGAAGTTATTAAACACTTAACAGGCTATTTAAATTAGTTTGGTTAGAGTATATCGATCCAACAATTGTTCTTTCCAATCTTCATTGGATAACCATTCGGGAAGATATCAGCAATAGTGAGAACATTTGGTGCATCCACATTCTGCATTTGAGCGTCCATGTCGTGATCTGAAAGATATTTAGCCAAAAGAACCAACATATCGAAAAACATTACGTTAGTCAATAGATGGTTTTATTGTCTAATTATTGAATGTGATATGTCGATGATTGTTACGAGTCCAATGTCACTTGTTTGTCCAATAGTCCAAAGATGTCGTGATAATTTTCGTGAGTTGATTAACTTTAAGTTTTAAAGTCCATGTTTTCACTTATTTTTCACAACTTATTAAATGTCTAAGCTTATTAGTGACATTATTGGTTTCGTGGTGTTATGATTTATTTATTTACAAGTTTGCACGTGTAACAATTCATAATTAAGGTTAAAACTAGGCTTAGGCGTAGAAATGGCAAGCTTGTACGTAAACAGAGTGGTATACGCGTAAGCATAAGCTTATGCGTGGGTTCTTGACTTATGCGTAAGAAATATTACGCGAGGGAAAGAGGACCTTATGCGTAGAGCTTACGCGTGGCGTATATGGAACCTTACGCGTAAGGCTTACTGTAAGAGTGAACCTTATCGTGGAGGTTATCGCTTATGCATATCCTTCACGGGATACGCCGAGTCCCCAATGTAGAACCTTAAGCATAAGCGTTACGCGTAAGATTTCTCTTACGCGTAACATGCTACGCGTAAGGTGATCCTTATGCGTAGATTGCAAGTAACCTTGATTACGAATTTTCAAGCGTAGAAAACACGAAATAAATTCATCTTAACATCAACTTTAACATCTTCATTCAATTCTTATCGATTTGAGCATGTAAACTTATTAAGACAGTTATCACGAAGAACATACTTTACTCGTAAGACTTAAAACCCTAAGGCTCAATTTTTACGTGTAAGTTATCTAACCATAGGAATTACACCAAACTTGTTCTGGAAAGTCTAAGAAGCCTTATGAGTTGTTCTATCCAAGTTTTAACATCAAAGGCTAAGCGAATCAAAAATACCCAAATACTTAAGAACATAAACCCTAATCTTCAATTTTCATACAATTAGTGTTTCTGGGTAAATTCTAAGCATGGATATGGTTAATTCAACTTGTAAACAACATCACTCAACTATCTTTTTAACCAAAAACATTCACATTTGAAAACCCCAAATTTACGATAAACCCTAAATTCAAGAATCAATCAATTAAATTTTACGGGTGTGTTTTAATGATAAAATGGAATCATTGATGTTATAGAAACGCTTTGACACTATCATTTTAACCATAAACACACAAACTTAATTATGTATTCTTACGCTATGCGTAGAACACAAGATTACATCAAGATAAAAATCTAGCCGTTGGATTTCGAAATGATTTAAAACCAATGCTTAGATGTTTACAAAGAACATATTTTCACCTAAAAATTGATGATCAAGAACACGGATTTGAAGAATGATTATTAGGCGTAGGATTTTGTTAGGTTGGATAATAAATGTGATGAATAAATGAGTTTAGTTGGAGAGTTTTGTTAAAAATCACTTTGACCTTTTGACACTTTCAGTCCCTCCACCTTTACCATTTACATCCAATGCCCTTAACTTCCATTTTGGTTACAAACGAATGATATTTGGAAAGAAATATGATGACACTCCCCCTCGACTTAAGAAATAATAAATTTTTATAAATTTTAGTCCGAGGAGTGTTAGTAAACTAGAAATTTGACCACCATTATTAAAGAAACAACCAGGATTAGGTAACATGCAAGTACAAGGTTTTTATGAAACCGTAAAATATTTGCATTCTCCCCCTCAACACTGAAATGTAAAAATACTGAATTTTGAAAGATAAGAGTGTTGACGGAAGATTTGTACTTGCCATGTTAAAAGAAATATAGAAAGAAGAATATTTTTGTTGTTTTATCAGATTTTATATTTTTGTATTTTGTTTTTGAAAAGTATTTACAAAAGAGGTTTTGGTGTTTGACTGGTTTTAAGAATGTTTTAAGAGTTCATCCAGCCTCTCTTGAGTCAAACACCGCGATACCAATCAAACACCTAGCGAGGAGCTAAGGCTTTGGTGAGAAGATCGCCAATTGGTATTCGTACCCACAAAGTATAATTCAACTGCACTGCTCCACGTGGTCCTTGATGAAATGATATCAAGATCGATGTGCTTTGATTTCGAATGTTGTCTTGAGTCGCACGAGATCGCAATAGCACTCCGATTATCGCGGTACATCGGGATTTTGTCAAACACGTAACCATAGTCTTTGAGTTGTGTTCTCATCCAAATGACTTGAGCACAACACGACATGGCTACATATTCTAATTTCATTGAGGAGAGCGATGTACAATCCTCGCTTCTTCTATTTCCATGACACCGTTTATCACCAAGAAATTGTAATGCTCTGAAGTACTTTTCCGTGAATCTAAGCATCCTGCGTGGTCGGTGTCCAAAAGCTATTAGTTCAAAACAAGAATCCTTCAATACCGGATCCCCAAATTAATGGTTCCTTGATGTATCTGAGGATTCTTTTAGCCTCGTAGAGTGGGTTTCAGATTGGTCTCGATCGATAACGGAGCAAAGATATATGGCAAACACAATATCGTGCCTGCTAGTATTAGATACATGAGAGACCCAATAATACTACGATTTTGGTAGGGTCCACCATTTCCCATGTAAAGCGTCTAGCTTAGCTTGGTATGAGCCATTGGTGTGGCATAGGTGTCACAGCTTTGCATTCCAAATTTGTTAAATAATTCAAAGGCATATTTGACTGACTCAAGAAAATACTACAGGGGTGATTGATGAACTTGCATTCCGAGAAAGAATGTAAGTTCACCCATCATTGATATTTCAAAATGTTTTGTCATTAGTTTTGCAAAAGCATTTGAGTATTTTAAATGTGTCGACCCAAAATGATGTCATCCACATAAATTTGAACAATTAAGATGTGAGCCCGTGATATTGTATGAAAAGTGTAGGATCGACCAAACCTTTGGTGAATTTATTGGCAATGAGAAAAGATGATAACTTATCGCACTACACCAAGAGCTTGTTTGAGACCATACGTAGATTTGTTCGGTTTGTAGACATGGTTCGGAATTCGGGATCAACGAATCCTTCCGGGCAAGCTAACATAAATCGCTTTTCACTGCCCATTCGTAAAAGCGCTTTGACGTCCATCCGAAAGACCGTTATATTCATATGAGCCGCGAACGCGAGAAAGATCCGAACGACCTCAAGAAGAGCAACCGAGCAAATGATTCTTCAAAGTCAATACCCTCTTCCTGCCTATAACCCTTAGCCACCGACGTGACTTGTTTCGTCGCCCTTCAAAGATCCAATTTGTTCTTCTAAATCCATTTGAGACCAATGACGTAGACCCTGTTGGTCTTTCAACCAGCCCCATACTTCAAGACGTTTGAATTGGTTGAGTTCTTCTTGCATGGATTCAATCCAGCTTGTCTTTTGTCATTACGCCTTTAATGTTTTAGGCTCGATTGGCATACGTGTGAGTGCATAAATGCGGTGTTCACCATCTCGTGTGAAGACGTTGTCTTGTAACGACCGTTGATTCGGGGTTACCAATAATATTCTCTAGAGGATGGTCTTTTGTCCAACGATGTGTAGGGGTTGATGTTGGTATACATTGTGCGATTTTGAGGATTCAAATGGTTTGTAGATGATTCCGCAATATCCGTGCAAGCAGCTTCATTAGCAAACGGGTTAAAGAAAGCATTAGGATCAAAATCTGCAGGTGGGGTACTTCATTGTTTAGAACATCATCGGGTGGTTCATGATGCTGAAGTAGTTTGTTCAATGTTGTTGTAGAGTCAAAGTCAACCGGTGGTGCTTCTTCAATGAGAGTTGTTGTGACAGTGTATCGTATAAGAGTATGATCGGGTTGAGCGGTGGAAACAGCCGGATACACCGAGCACGCTCATTAATGTCATCACTAAACAAATGGAGCAAAGAGTTTTCCATTTGTTGACGAGTAAGGCGGGGCTTGGCTCAAATGATGATGGGGTTCGAGGAAGTTTAAACGGTTGTGACCGGTTTCAAGTCATATGCTCGTGGCCATTTCGTAAGTTCATCAAAACTAGCATGAATCGCTTCCATAACCCGCTTTGTACGACGATTCCGATCCGTTAACCTTTAGAATTCTCACAAGATCCAATAAAGACTCCAATGTCGCCTTTGGCTTTGAGCTTTCCAAAGTCATCACGATCATTATTTGGGTAGCAAAGGATCCAAATACATGAAAGTGTTTGAGATTCGGTTTATGGTTGTGGATAAGCTCAAGGTGTTTTGTTGTGGCGTTTGTAATCATTGAACGATTTTGAGTATAACATGCGCTTGATACGACACGCCCACAAGTAATCTGGAAGTTTAGCATTGATTAACATTGTTCTTGCAGACTTCCACTAACGTCGGTTTCGTCTTTCAACAACTCGCTTTGTTCGTGTATGCGTGCAATAGATGTCGATGCTCAATTCCCCTTTCTCATAAAATTCTCAAGAGTTTGGTTCACAAATTCAGTTCCTTTGTCTCTTCCGATTTGGCGGACGGTGTTTGAGCCGAACTTGAATTTTTCGTGAGAAAGGTGATGATCATTTGTGGAGCTTGATCTTTACTTCGAAGAAATTAGACCCAAGTCCATCGTGAGTATTCATCGACAATTACCAAGATGTAGCGTTTGCCATTAATCGTTTGCACGCTCATCGGGCCACACAAATCCATGTGAAGAATATGAAGCACATGCTAAGAGCTGTGTTCCACCTTTGAAGGAAAATGAGCACGAGTGCTTTTCCCTTATTCACAAGCTGAGCAAAGGTGATCTTTAGAATACCGGAATCTTGAGAGACCTTCAAAAAGTTTGTGTCGAGCAAGGTTGGTGATGGTTTGAAAGTTTAAATGTGAGAGACGACGGTGCCATAGCCAAGATTTTGTAGATGTAGCCATTGAGAGTAGACAAATGGGAGATGAAGCAACCATGTCTTTCATTGAGATTGTGTCTGAGACTAGAATTGCGAGCCGTACATAAGATCGCTTCCTTGTAGATCACGAATGAAACAAGTTTTCTCCCAAAAAGCAACTTCTAAGTCTCCATCACGAATTGACCGATCGAAAAGAGATTGTGACCGAGGCCTTCCACATAATAAACCCCGCTAATTTCGATATTGCCATTGATATAATCTCCGTAGCCCATGATAGGCTGAAGTGATCATTCTGAATCTGACAAAGCCAATGAACTTTGCAATAAAGTTTGATAACATTTAAGATTGCTCGTCATGTGTCGGGAACATCCGCTATCAACAATCAAATGATGATCACAGATCACCGCATTACAGGCATTTGCCACGGATGGAATAGAAGTAGATGTGGAACCCGTGTTAGAGGGTTCCGGCGCTTATAGTAGAAATACACATCAATGATTTTAGGCATCCATTTAAATCCTAGTGTATTATGTATCCATTTCGCCATCTCCAACTAGTCTTAGCTTTAGTCTTAGTGAATGCACTAGGTGGTACTACATTCCTTGAGGTGATCATCGAGCAACAGGGATATCAATGCGTTTCTTAGAATCTAAAGAGGGCGGTTTACCAAGCACAGACTTAGAAGTATTAGTGGGCCTAGAGGTATTCCGGGTCTTAGGATTCCGTAAACGAGACAAGATAGCTCTAGCAACACATTTATCATGACAATCAGAAAGCATACTTTTACGACGTATAACGCAAGAAGCTTCAGACTGAATATCAAAAGTACTTAAAGGTTTAGCATTTGTTACAACCTTGGTTTAAAAATGCGCGCATCATTGCGTAAATTGCGTGCATCATTGCATTGCTTTTAGGATTTTGCATCATGATACCTAATGCAAGGCCATCCCAAAATGCACTCGCATTAGACCGCAATTTGCCGCATTTGTGTAATGCTAACAACGATCGCAATTGTCGCAATATGGAATTTAGGTCATTTTGAAAAAAATAAACAATTTAGAAGAAGATAAAAATATTTTAGTGTACTTTGAAAAATAGAAGTTGTTGAAAGACGTCTAAAACAAACACAATAACAATATCCAAATTACCTTTCGGTTCAACATCATGCACCATTAACATGATTTGAAATCTTGCAAACAATCATTTTATTATAGCTTCATGTTATGCAATAGTTCATATTGTTCTTTGATCATAAATTATCGTATATGTTAAATAGTTGAGTTAGAAATCATATGTGTGATTCAAATTTGTCTAAAATATTTAGTTTTGACTTTTGTTGTTGATTTGGTAATGAATAAATTATGATTTTTAGGCACTGGTATAACTTATCAGTATACCTTTAACACATTGTAATATCATGTCATCATGTATATGTATAGAATAGACTTTAATTGTTCATGTTTAACCGCATTACTGCTAACAATAACAAGGATCTAGAAATTATGGAATTCAATATCTTAAAATTAAAAATAAATTTACATGTTCATCTTGTTTTGAAAGTAATTAAAGGAGTTTCTCTTTTAAAAAAAATTAGTTGGAGTTTATAATGTTGTTTCTAAGTATTTTATGTCCCGACTTTGTGACTTATATGTTTTACAAATAGATTATTTGCCTATTTTATGTATCTTTGTGACTTATTTGTAAATTTATTGCATTTACTTAGTATTTTTTTTAATTTACTACGTATAAATTTTTTTTTTTTTTAATACAAAACGCATCACGTCCAAAATGCGCTCGCCTTCGCAACACGCATCACGCATCGGCCTCTGGGACCTTTAACGCATCGGATCGCAAAACGCAATTTTAAACCAAGGTTACAACACTTTTTCCATTACATTTGTCAGACGCAATATCTAAAGTGGGTGCAACTTGAGTCTTATTCAAAGTCCTAGGGTGTTCTTCTACTTCAGCATTCTTTATTGACCTTTTCTTAGGTCGCAACTTCCTATTCTTCCTTGTATTGCTCCTAGGCGTGAAGTGCACGTTTGGAAAAGAGGCAACTATTCTGCTTTGATGAGGGAAGCACATTAGTATCTTGTGTTTTGTCAGAGGGCAATCCGGGATCACGTTTGTTAAGTGTTACAGGTGCAATTTTCTTAATGATGCTAGGTGAACTTGTTCATACTTTCCTAACATCTCCTTAACTTAATGATAGTGTGCACCAAGTCTTGATTTTCGAATCGAAGATTTCTAGAAAATTCATGACTTCTTTAGTGCGTGCAAGATAATGATCAAGTTCGTTTGATGCTTCATTACGAGTCTGTTTGAGTAAATCAAATATGACACCATATTCCTTTTAACGCTTTGCAAGTTCTTGTTCATATTTTGAGATTTGACATTTCAAAGACACGTTTTGATCATCCAGTTGCTCAATTTTAGGATCAAAAGATTTTGAGCGAATCGAGTGATTTTGTTTGCAAAGAAAGTTCACGATTTTGACAATCTTTTGACACCATTGAAGAGGACGTTTTGAATTTGAAAGCTCGTTTAACAATCGTTCATTTTCAACTTTTAAAATTCAACTCGGTGCACATTATCGTATTCTCAACAATATCAACGAATCGTGAGAGATATGATCGATGCATATGCAAATGTTGTAATAAAACAAGATTATTGATATCGCGATGATAACATCTTCCAAGAGTCGATCAACATCTTTTCTAAACAATTTCTTTTCGTTTAGTATTTGAAATCGATGTTTCGCTTTCTCGCTGTTTTCATGAGACCAAGTTCCTTGTGAAAATCCTTTCCCAATAAACATATTGGATTTCATAAACACACTAAACCACAAGATCAAATAGGCGATAAGAGGTTTTAGAGAGAAAGTTAGAGGTTTGGGAACTTTAGTGAGAGAAAGAAAATCTTATTATGAGCTCCAACTCTCTACCTTGGAAGGTAGAGAGTATTTATAGTCATTACACAAATCGCCACCTATCGGGCCGTGGATCGTGCATACAGCTGGTAAAGACCCGTCCGTCCTCCACGGTGTTACTTAAACTAAATACTACTTAACTTATAATAATCTACGACTACGAGCTTTCTAACGATTACATATACTTGAGGTGACCGACTCTTCAATAACTGGATTTACTAAATCCTAACAATCTGCCCCTAAGGGAGGTCACCTCAAACACACATTTAAACATACATTGAATACAAACAGATATTACATTAAAAAATTGTTCTTGCATTCTTGATGTAGAACTTTGCTCTGAAGCTCGTAGTCATTGATTCTTCACATTGCATGTTTGGTTAATCCAAGTGGAGGTCTTTTTACTGATCCACGTGATAATGAGTTTTGAGCCGCTTTGAGATCATCGCCAAACATCAATCTCGACTCATCCATTGTGGTGTTGGTATTATGTGATGTTGTGACAAACGGACCGACATGCTCACATTCGGATCATGATGTATTCTCATCGAGTAGCGAAGCTTTTATTGATTCATGATATTGGCGCAGCAGAAGCGTAAGCATGGAGTGAAAATATCGAGTCATTGATGCACTAATCATGATTTCTTTAGAAGTGAATGTGTAGAGTGAGCATGCGGCTATGGATTGACCGCATCATTCGATCACCGCAAACGCCGGGCGCACTCGCATACAACAGCTTAGCAATAAAGCGCACGAAAGTGTCTTTGATCACTTTTGTTGAATTGAGGTACACGCCCACGGTTCCCCGCTGATCAAGACATGTACCGCCCGTGATCGTATAATTCAAGAATTTCCTTGACAGGGTTTCGCAATGCTTCTAGCTGTTCTCAAACCGAACGCCTCAAAGAAGACAACACGGAGTGAGTGAACCAAATAATAGAGATTCACCGATTGATAAAAGAGATTTGAAAACAATCGTATCGCTCAATAGAAATTGTTTTGCAATACAACGAAGGTTTTAATGAAAATCAATTATCAATCATAAACACCTTTTGATTTGAAATATAGGTACACAATGATGTGCTAAAGAAAAGAGTTTTAAGCACAATGACCGGTTTTTCAAAGGTATCCATCAATCCATAACTCGAACCAGATTGATTCAAAAGATTGAATCGCCCCATTGTTTATGTTCATTGTCACATGGTTGATCTATAGAATAGATCTCACATGCCACCCACCGTGAGCTTGTTTGATGTTGGCTCCAAGGCTTTCCATCTTCATTGTGAATATGTTTGCATATCACTCGATGTTCCGCAATACCACAAGGATAATGCGAGGACTCAAGATATAATCTCTTTCCACATTGTGTGAAACAGAGAGTCTTCATTGAAAGTGTCCTAATGAGATTTATTGATGATCTTGTGGCTCTAGACTCAATTGTGCATATTTGGATCCTATATCGGAGACTAGGAGAGGGTCTCTTCTTCAATATCAACAATCTCTAAGAGAAAGTCGATAGATAATGTCGGTTCCCCGTGAGAATGAAACAAGTCCTTTTAAGAGGAACTTGAGTGGTTTGGGAAGTTGAAGTGCAAGGCCACCGGGTCCATGACGCCTTGTCTTCAATACCGATGTTACCTTGGTAACCACCAAGAGTATATGAATTGAACCCGATTCCGCCTCTAAGGTTGAATAATTGAGGGCTATTTGTTTTCACCCTTTCTCATTCAATTCTTTTTCATTCTTCAACCCTTCAAGCTTTACCGAGACTTCATAGCTAGAACCTTGTTGGGTTTATTCCAAGATTAGCTCGCCTCATCCGCACACTTCCCATATCTCATTTTTCTCCTTTTTCAATATACCTAAGGACTTCTACACTATCTAGTGGATTGTCCTCGGTAGATCCCTCCGTTTCAAGGATCATGGGAACAAATACCTAACCTTATCATCCTTATATCACCATACATAAAGTAAAGTTGGTCGGTCTATTTGGTATTGTTCATCCGCCATTGGAACCAATTGAAAACCATTTGAAAATCAATCCAGATACTTATGATATATCAAAGCATTTTGTACCGAATTGTTTTTGATATTTTTAGAACAAGAGCTCCCTCAACATGTGCATCAAATGTTTGAAATCGCTTTGCACACGGAGGCAAGAGAAAGAATTAACTTTTTGATTACCATTTTCTAAAAGATATCAACATCACTTCCGATCAAAACACGAGATAAAGCATATAAGGGAAGGATGAGGTTTTCATAAGCTTGCTCCCCTCAATATGTGCCTTGAGGTTTGAAAGAGTTTTGCACATACAAGAGGAACCCGCACATTGATATAAATTGATCACGCTTCAAATCTTTGTGGTTTAAGATAGATGCTCCCTCAACATGTGCATGGAAAATTTGAAATCGTTTGGCACATGTGGGAAGGAGAGCTTGTACATCCTTATAAAACCATTTACCGAATTATCGATAAATCTAATTTAAATCACAAATTCTCCCCGATCACAATTATCAAATCATTTGAGATTTGTGATCTCAGAGATTTAAATTGATTTGGAAAGCATTTAAGGAGAATTGTGACTTGATTATGAAAAATGTTTTAACTCGATAAGGATCGGATTTTAAGACTTTAAACTCCATTTAATAAACATGCATGATTATCTTTTGAAAACAATTGAATGACAAATAACCTTTAATTTAATTGAAATTATTCTCCCCTCAATCAATGACATAAGTTGTTGATTGAGAGATAGATATTTTGACAAATGTTAAGACCAGATGATTTTCAAAAATAGGGTCCGAGTTATTTTTCAAAACAACTAGTTTTCATTAGATAGTAAGGATTTGTTTAAAGAATCAGAGCATGAGATTTGAAAATCAAGATAAAGCATGGCTCTGTTCTTTCTTTGAAAAGCGGGTTACTGCCTGAAATGACAATAAACCATTGTATCTCTTTCTCCCAAAAATATTTTTTGATTTTTTGATTTTTTTTTTTTTTAACATTCGAACAACATCTAAAGTCCCGTGTCATTCTTTGAATGACAAAGACAAAGACCGTAGATATTATCGAATCGAGGAAAACATGACAAAAGACAATATTTTTGGAATTTTTCAAGATTTTTCAATTTTTATGGATTTTGAAAGTTTTATATTTTTCTATTTGCTTTTGAAGGTTTTATAATTTTGTATTTTGTTTTTCAAAAGATATGTACAAGAGATAGATGAAGAAAGACCTTTTACTCTCTTCTTCCTCTTGAAGACGCTTTGAGTGTTTCGTTGAAGGCTTTAAGACCAAGTCGTGGAAGGATAAACTCAAAACGTTTCTAGGAAGAGCTTTGGTGAAGATGTCTCGCTAACCGGTATTCATCCTCACAAAGTAAAGTTCCACCACACCGCTTTCAACTTGCTCCCGATGAAATGATGTCGAATGTCGATGTGCTTTGCTCTTGAGTGTTGTACGTTGTTGCATGAGAGAGCAATAGCACTTTTATTATCACAAGACAGTAGGATTTTGTTGAATTCAAAGCCATAGTCGATAATTGGGATCTCATCCATAGGATTTGAGCACAACAAGATGACATGGCTATGTATTCACCTCAGAGGAAATAGAAGTACTCATTTGCTTTTTGAAGACCATCACAAGCTTATCACCCAAAACCGAGCACCTCCGCGCGATTTATTCGACGAGTATCTTGACATCCCGCATGATCAAGATCTCGCATAGGTCGTTAGTGACATACCGGTGTCCTTCGGTACCAAAGTCCCATATTGATGGTTCCTTGAGATACCGAAGACCCGCTTAACCGCTTCAAGGTGCTTTTTAGTAGGCTTAGCTCGGTATCTAGCACACATGCAAACAAATAACAAGATGTCTCGGTCTACTAGTCGTGAGGTACATCGTGATCCAATCATACTACGATATTTCGCTTGGTCTACCATGATCCCCGAGTGGTCCTCATCTAGTTTAGTACGCTCAATCATGGGAGTGTCAACAGGTCACTAGAATCGAATCCAAATTTCTTTAAAATCTCATTAGCATATTTAGATTGATTTATAAAATGCCTCCGGACTTTGTGAAATTTGTAATCCCAAGAAAATGACATTTGTCCCATCATTGACATTTGAAATTTAGAACCCATTTCATTTGAAAACGGTCACACTCATTGGGGTCACGAGGCAAAGATGATATCATCAACATAAATTTGAACGTGAATTAAGTGTTTGCTCGACTTCCTCGTGAACAATGTCGGATCAATCGCCCTTTGTCAATCCAAGAGATAGAAGAAACTTTGATAGTGTATCATACCATGCCCTTGAGCTTGCTTTAAACCGTAAAGAGCCTTCTTCAAACGATAAACGTGAGTAGGATGCTCGATTCACAAAGCCTTCAGTTGGTCGACGAGACGACTTCTTTAAGATCTCCATTAAGAAACGCCGCCTTTACATCCATTTGATAGACTATCATGTTCTTACTTGCAAGATTAGCCAAGAATATTCGATTGCCTCGACACGAGCAACAGAGCAAATGATTCTTCAAAGTCAATACCTCCTCTTGACGGTATCCTTTGCAACCAATCGAGCCTTGTTCTTTAACACATCACCATGCTCATCAAGTTTCACTTTGAAGATCCATTTTAGAGCAATGATCATAGCACAACTGGAGCAGTACTAATTCCCATACATCAAGTCGATCAAACTCATGAATTTCTTCTTGCATAGCATTGAACCAAATTGCCTTCATTCATGGCGGTTTTAACATCTTTTGGTTCGATCTTAGAGAGTACGGAGTTGAAGAAGCACCATAAGGCATCGGTTGCAAGTTGTTTCCGTGTGGATACCGGACGAGAGGATTTCCAATGATGTTGTCTAATGGATGATCGTGAGTCCATTTTCCGAGGTGTTCATGTGGTCATTGTTGAGGGACTAAAGTAGCAGAGTCGATGTCTCCTCAAGAAGATGGTTCGATGATGATTCAGAGCAAATATGTTTTCAAATGGAGCATCTTCGTGAGTAGCAAAGGGATTAACTTCATCATTGATGCCGTAAACAGCTCCATGATGTACATTTGAAGATTGATGATTTGTTGATGAGACAGAGATCAGCAGCAGCGCTTCTTGACTTAGTGATATTGAGACCAAAGGATTGACTTCATTTACGTGGATATGAGCACCCTCGTTGTAGGAATTGATGATCATTAGCACTTGACTCATAGTGTTCATCAAACATCGGATCAAACAATTTCTTTAAATCATCTTCATTGAGGTACATATGGAGTTGTTGGAGAGGAAATTGGTACAAGGGATGAACCAATGGGACTGCTTTTGAAGTGCGGGTCCAGAATCGATTGTCCAGAGCCATTTGACCGGTCACCATCGAACGTAACGTGAATTGTTTCCATGATATTTCGGGTTCTCTTGTTGTAGATTCTCAGAACCTTCTTGTTTGGTGCATAACCAACAAAACTCCAATATCTCGCTTTTGCTCTTAATTTTCCTAAGTCTTGACCGTCATTTGTTGGATAACACAAGGCACCAAACACACGAAGGTAGGAGAGATCAAGTTTTCGCTTATGAACAAGTTCATATGGAGTTTTTCCATGAGAGGTGTGTATAAGGGAACGATTTTGGGTGTAGCAAGCAAGGGCAATGGCTTCACCCATAGAAACATTGGAACCTTTGAATAAATTAGCATTGTTCTTGCGGCTTCCACAAGAGTTCGATTTCGCCTTTCAACTACACCGCTCGCTGAGGAGTTCGTGGAACACTTCTTTGATGACCGATTCCAACACTTTCATAAACCAATTAAGTCTTTGTTAACAAACTCGTGCCATTGTCTGCTCGAACAATTCGATCGTATTGTTGAGTCGAACTCAAGTCGCTTGATTAGTTTGATGATGACATCCGAGTTTCATCCTTTGTCCTCAAAAACTTTACCCAAGTAAATCGAGAGTAGTCATCAACAACTACTAGAATGTATTTCTTCCCATTTATCGCTTGAACTCTCATTGGTCCGCATGCATCCATATGAAGGGTATGAAGAACTTCCATTATCGAGTTTGTGGGTTTTGGTTTGTGGGCATATTTCGTGCTTTTTCCCGCTTGGCAAGTCGAACACGATGATCTTTTCATATTTTAACTGGGTAAGCCTCGACAAGATCCTTTCTCGAAAGATTGTTTATGGTGCCAAGTTCAAGTGATTGAGACGACGATGCCATAACCAAGACTTTGTTTTAGAAGCCTTTGACAAAGAAGCGATTGGAGAAGACTTCATCATGTCATCGATAGAGATGGTGTATAGGTTTGAACCTCGAGTACCTCTTAATAATTCCACACCATCAAGTTCTCTAACGAAACAAGTATGTTTTCTAAAAGCCACTTCTAGATCGGAATCACGTAATTGACCAACAGAGAACAAATTATGACCAAGACCTTCCACATAATATACCCTTGAAATTACACTTTACCAACCACATAATCTCCATAACCCATAATGGCTCCAAAATGGTCGCTCCCGAATCTAATCGTCTCCGATGAATTTACTCACGGTTCATGAGCCACGACCGGTCTCCAAATATATGCTTGGAACAACTGAGTCCGTGTACCACGTAATCGATTTGAACGATCCGCAGTTGAACATGCATAAGAATGGATAATCGGATAATTGGGATCCCCATGCAAGAATGGGTTCCATTTGGTTAGTAATGTTGATTGGAACACCCACATCGTAAATAGAAGCAATGGAATCATTAGGAATAGATGCAAGGTCGGTGTCTATATTTGACCTATTCAAAGTATGTTCACTTCTTAAGGAATAGTTCTACCAAGAGGCATCCATTTTCTAGAGGGCATTGTCTTATCGATCGAGGGCGTAATCGATTAATCTTATGACCAAAAGGTATCCATTGATAACCTATCTTACTAAATGTTCTCCCCGGGTTTCCACTATTTTCTAACTTTCTTACGCCTTTGCCTTTTAGCCTTTTTAGCATGATTTTTAGCATTAACAGCTTTAATCGGGCATTTGACAAAGATTAGACAAAACATTCATACCACATTCATGATTAGCAATGTAATTCAAGCAGACATCATTACATGGTTTGCATATAGTAGCGTAATTAGAATTAATTACAAGACGCTTATAGCTAATACTAGAATCAACACGATTCATTTTATTCAACTCAAACATAGTGTTCCTAGGGTGATCTTCTATTCTTTTCCAATGCACATTCTTAGCTTGCAAGGTCCTATCATTCCTTGTATTGCCTTGAGACTTTGACCGCCGCTTTAATGTCACCGACACTCTGTGAGGGAATGGGAACATTAGTTGGTTTTGCTACTTTTGCATTTCTGCTTAGATGTGCCGATCTCGAACTACTTGAAGGCATACTAGAGTTCACATTCATGACATTGGGCATTGAATGAGTTGTATGCTTGGCACTAGGCATAGAACAAGGTATCAAGGGATTGACTTGCTCACCTAAGGTTTTAGGGCATATTGTAATTAAGCATTCTAGAAGTTCTTGAGATCGTTTGGCATATAAGCATGCATGGCCAATTGCATTATCAAGTGGTTTCTCTAACTTATCCTCTTCTACAATCTCACGGAGACATTCTAGGTTGTCCTTAAGGTATGAGAAATATGTTTGAATAGCAAGTTTGTTATTCCTAAGATGAGGAGGAACATATTTCACACCAAAGCATATTTATTACGTACATGCACCTTTGAAGCACCATTCTCCCATTTGTCATTGGCATTTTCCCTTTACCCGACTCTTCGATTCTCAATTTCCTTTGCAACGAGGTTATTTTTTCATTATTTTGTTACGAGTGACTTTTATTGACTCAAATAACTCATTGAAATGACGTTTAACCTTTTCATTTTCTTCTAGAAAACTCTCATTTTCCTTTGTAAAGCATTAACCAAGTTTTGAAGATGAAAATTTTGAGAATTCGAGAATCTAAAGGAGGAGGCATTTGGGAGCCACCACATTGTTCATTTCAC
The DNA here is from genome assembly GCA_022545495.1 of Chrysanthemum lavandulifolium. NCBI lineage: Eukaryota > Viridiplantae > Streptophyta > Magnoliopsida > Asterales > Asteraceae > Chrysanthemum > Chrysanthemum lavandulifolium. The sequence goes on from CM040239.1 coordinate 197,218,240, forward strand.
CCTTTAATTGAGAAATTGGGCTTTCAACTTTCTCGATCGTGTTACAATGAGCTCGAATCTGCTCATCACGCTTGCTAATTTCAAAATCGCATCAAATTCAGAACATCCAAGGATGTCTTGATATTTGAGGTTTTAACATTTTCTTCGATGTTGATATTTTAATTGCAAAGCAAGATGCTCAACTTCCAATTTAGAAAACTGCTTTACCAGTTATCATGATCATCCTGCTCAACCTTATTATGCGCTTTAGAGTTAGTTTTTCAAGCTCAATGACACGATCATGGGAGACTTTCGAGCAATGATAATTCATGAAATTGAGAAGCATTAATGGAACAATTTGTAGCAAGTAAAACACATCTTGAGCAATACATTCGTAAATAAGATTCTCATTCAAGGTATGCAAGTTCTTCCTCTCAATCTCATTATATTTTAGTTCTCGCTCATAGTCACTAACCTCAACAATCATCGCATCAAATTCCTTTTCCATTTCTTTAATATCTAAGTCCATCCCTTTTAAGACTCTCAAATTGACCTTTTAATTGTTTAAAGAAAGGCATGACCTCGCTTAAATAGCATTCTTTAGTTTGCTCAAACCCCTTTCCCTTCGCTTATCCCAGCTGGTGTGATCCTTTTCTTACAAGTTTTCTCAAAATCAACAAATAATTGAAATATGACATATTGACCGATTAAGGTCTTGCTTTTAGTGGCAATAGTTCTAGGAACTAGATGCATTGGTGTATTTGGAGGATACACAATCGTCAAGGCATTTTCCTAAGGGAGGGTTTGTAACAACAAGATTCTCTCGCTTTTGCTTATCTAAATCCTTTTCCGTAACACTTGTTCGGGAGTTAACAACGCTTGAGGCTTAAACATGTTCAAGGAAATCCAGCTTTTCCTTCTTGTAGTCATGGGGTATGATAGATATTTTCTTCTCTTTACATTTAGGATCATCTAGTTTCTTGTTCATCTTCTCCTAGTGACTTCATCTCGATTTCTTATCTTCCTCAAAGCACTCAACACAACTAGGTTTCTGCCTAGGCTTAAGGATTTCATTGCCATCATAAATAACCTTATGAGCACTTCTAGCCTTTTAATGACCTCTGGATTTGGTTCCTCAACAAGGGAATGCTATGCTTATCGCTTAAGACTCTATGCTTAGTGATCATGTGAGCAATCAATGGTGTTCCTTGTACGCATAACTTATTTTCAAGCTTGTTTTTCAAAGTTTTCGATTAGAAAATCATTCAAAAGTTTTGATTCCTTAGCATTGAATTCTTGCTTAAGCATTTTCACATTTTCTTGAAGTTCTTGTTTTTGCTTAGCGCTTTAGAAAGCTTTTCTTGTAAGGAGTTTAACTCTTGTTTTAATACTTCTTCTAAAATTACTTTTTCTAATAATTGTACGATTTGGTCATCCATCTCCCGCTCACGGGTGGTCAACTCAAATTTAGCACGTTGTTCATAAATAGCAACACGCTCTTTATAGGCATTCGCCTCGTAGACAATGTAATCATCGTGGGCACATGCAAAGTAATTCATCAAAACATAGTCATCATTGATCGCAGAGGATGCATCACTTGGTACAATCTCACTTTCACTTTGTTTCACATATTGATCATATGGGACAACATTGATATTACCCATATTTTCAATATCCGACTCAATAGTTTCAGCTGATTGTACTTTGTTATGCATCTTTTGCACATCAAGATCATCGTATAGTTTTAATACCTCGTAAATGATTTTGTCTTTGGATGGACCAACTTGTGGTGATGAAGAGACTTTAGAAGGGACCATTGGAGAAATGCTAGCCATGAAAATTGTTTGTGCAAGAGGTTCATCATCAACATCGAGTCGATGCATCACAATCGCCGACTTGAAAGGCATTCGATGATTGTGGCCTATCTCCGAATTGGTCGCTCATCCACATCTCGCATCATATGTCTTAGCATTTCCTCAAGAAGAAACAACAACTCCTCTTCATCCAAAGTCGCACCATTATCCCGAGCTTGCACAAGCAACATCTTATCCTCAAGTACTCAGATTCTAAGGGCGCTTTGGCGATGTGCGCCTTGCAATATGTCCTCACCACCACAGCTTGTAACACTTGATCGGTTTTACTTGTCCTTGATTTCCATTCCTTCCCTATTCGATTTGCCACATACCTCTATCAACTCTACCTCTTCCTTGTTCATACCGCTTTCTTGAACCGGTTGTACCATAACCTTCCCATCTCCGACAAAGGCCGATTGTGTGGATTAGATGTCGCTCGAGGTTGTTGTTGGTGTGTGGGAGAGAGTTCATGTTTTGACCGATCATGAGAGCCAGCTTGATTGATGAAGTTTCCAACGTGTGCATCGGCATCGCCTTGTTTGAACATTGGATCGGGAATGAGTTTGTGATTACCATTACCCATGGGTATAACTTGAGATGCTTTGGTGGTAATTCCAATGTTTGAGTAGAAGGCGCTTGAATCATTTGATGAGCTTATCTCTCCCGGTTGGTTTTGAACCGATTAAGAACTTTTTCAAACATAGCATGTCTCTCATTCTCAGAAGGAAGGCATAGAGTTGCTCATAGTTTGTATTCTTCAATCCTTTGGTTAGCTTCACGAGGTGACAAACTTGTGCCATTCGGGATTCATGTTGTTCACAAACTTTGAGTTCAAATGAATGTTTGGCATAGTCATTCGATGTTCCTCATATCATTAACAAGCTTGTGGAATCTCACGTAATACTCATAGACACTCTCATCCGGTTTCATCTTGAAGTGCTCAAATTCATCATAGAGTTGTGATTCTCTGTCTTCCATAGTTAATTCGTAACCCGAGAGAAGCATCTTGACATTATCCCACACCGCCTTGGCTTCGTGTTGTGATTGATCAACTTGTAGATATCTTTGGAAGACCTTGAAGTATGATGTTAGAAGCCCGATATCAAGATCGAATCTCTTTTTCTCCTTATCATCGAGCTCATCATATGTCTTTGGTCCGTCTATTCCATAGATCATTGTTCCATCTGCAGAATGTATCAATTAAGTCTCTTGTAGTCTCAATCGATAAGGTCCTTCATCAATCGATTTGAGAATGTTGACCCCATTTTCCTTTCCAAGACAAGACAACTGATTCTTTGAGCCCAAGAGTCGTAGTCGGTTCTGTCAAGCATGGGTGGACGAGTATCCAACCACCGCTGAACATCCTCGAACAATGGAGATGATTGTAGGTACGCTGGTAGACATGTTTAAAGATTTCACGGATTTTATAACTCAATGATTAAACCGGAAATAGATTCTTTCACGGATTTTACTAAATCAAGAGAAAACCGATTATAAACAAAATCACCCAAGTCGCTAAGAAACCTTGAACCAAGTCGCTAAGAACCAAGTTGCTAACTATCAAGTCGCTATAATGCCAAGTCGCTAAGACACAGGCAAGTCGCTAAAGAACAACTCGCTAAGCACCAAATCGCTAAGTTATCAAGTCGCTAAATAGCAACTCGCTAGGCACCAAATCGCTAACACCAAGTCGCTAACAAACTTAAGTACAAGTCGCTAACTTTCACCAAGTCGCTACCCGTAGTGGAGAATCCACTAAGTGTACTGTTTGTCGGCTTGTCTCAATAGACAAGTCGCTAGGATCAAGTCGCTAAGAACTTCAACTACAACTCGCTAACAACTTACAAAGCAAGTCGCTAGCTAGAAAAACAATCCGTGGCTCAAGTCGCTAGCTAGAAAATCTCACAAACACCACTTTTCAATCCAAAAACAACCCAACCACGATGATTCAAGCTTACCAAATCAAAACCCAAGCACATACAATGATTCTAAACACAAAATACACCCAAGATTCAAACTTTAACACTAGAAATGATCCAAATGATGCAAAACCACTAAACTTTTTCAAACTCTAAAACCATCTAAAACCACTAGAAATCCAAGAATATGTAAGAGATGATCAAACCATGGCTCTTGATACCATTTGTAACATATTGATTTCATAAACACACTAAACCACAAGATCAAATAGGCGATAAGAGGTTTTAGAGAGAAAAGTTAGAGGTTTGGGAACTTTAGTGAGAGAAAGAAAAATCTTATTATGAGCTCCAACTCTCTACCTTGGAAGGTAGAGAGTATTTATAGTCATTACACAAATCGCCACCTATCGGGTCTATGGATCGTGCATACAATGGGTAAAGACCCGTCTGTCCTCCACGGTGTTACTTAAACTAAATACTACTTAACTTATAATAATCTACGATCACGAGCTTAACGATTACATATACTTAGGTGACCGACTCTTCAATAACTTGGATTTACTAAATCCTAACTGGTAAGAGTTCCACCACTTCATCCTTGAGAGCCAAGAGCAACGCCACTTTGTGATAAGCACCGCTTGTCCTCGGCTTAGGGCATGCATTAGCCGATGGCCTTTATCATTCTGATTATAACAACAAGACCATTAACCCCATTTCGAGCATTCCCTGTTCAACCACTTGAGCCCTTTGTTGAGCACCCATGTTATTCCTTCCCATAGCATTAAACCCTTGACCACCTCCCATCCGACGCACCATAACCACGATTCGAACTTCAACGCGTCCATTGTTCACAACAACACGATTCCTTGTGTTTGATGAGGAACGAATGCGATTGTTGGATTTGTTTGTATACCACCGAAGGCTTGAGCAATCATGACAAATCCTTGTTGCAATTCATCGAAAGCATCGAGTCCTCATCGACTTAACTAAGTGCTTGAGCATTGTTGTTGTTGTATGGAACCAATTGAGTTTGTTGAGGTTGTTGCCGTGATGGATCATATGGTGTGATGGTTGCGATTAGTTGAGGAGCGGGTTGAGGAGTTGTTTGAGGAGGAAGACTAGTTTGAGCCCACAAAGCAAGTTGTTGATCGTCCGAAGTGGTGTGAAGCCGGAGTCCACGGATAGCCCTTTCTTTGTCAACTTCTTTTGGTGAGGCTTCGATAGTCGTACAACAATCAGATGTAGCATGATGAAGATTCTTAGCTTGACGGAGAAAAATGACATACTTCTCCCATTCGGACCAAGACTACTTAGGAACTTAGTGTTGATGACAATTAGTGGCATGATGATGTTGTGTTTGTCTAAATCATTAATGATGTCCGAAAAGCGATGATGATATGACTCTAATGTCTCTCGGTTCAATCATGAAGTGTTCATAAGCCAAGTAGATTTTGGATTCCATGTCTTCCGATTGAGTGTTGTGCCTTCCATAAGAAGATGAATATGTTCCCACATTGCTTTTGCGCCTTTTGAGCATCAACACTTCGAAGGATTGGATTGGGTAATCCTAAAAGGATGTATTGCATTGCTAGTTCATCGGCTTCAAAATGTAGAAGTTCATCAGCAGTGAGGTCTGAGATAGTTGCAATGTTGGTTACAACATCTCTTGGTGGATTAGCAGCAGGATCTGCGGGTGTGACAACATTAGGCATCTGAAATGGACCTTCCATAATGACCTTCTTTAAGAACTTTCCATGTGGCTTCTTTAGATCACAAAACCTAAAGAACCTTATCACCCATTGATCATAATTTCCGGGAGTGAGCATTGGAGGTCTATCAAGTGAGCCAGCTTCATGAATTGATTGTTGGCTACTTAAGGCTTCACACATCTTGCCAAACCATGTCGGTTCCTTCATAGTACTCCTGGATGGATGTTGATTGTAGAAGTTTGTGTAAGGTTGTACTTGAAGACTAGGTGGTGGTTGAACCATTTGTGGTGGAATTGCTCCTAGTTGTGGAGTATGTTGTTGATTAAATTGTTGTTGATAAATTTGTTGTTGACTTAGTTGTTGTTGATTATAAGTGTAAGGAAAATAGCTAGAGTATGGTGGTTGTGACATGTTGAAAACTTGTGTTGTTAAATGGATCTTTGTAGTCGAATGAAACGTTGTTGATGAAGTATCCTTGACATAGAAACCAAGTGTAGGCAAAGTAACACTTGCGTAAAACACCAAACTTACGCGTAAAACGTGATAGTTACGCGTGGGATTAGCTTACGGCGTGGGAATTGAGAAACACTAAAGTTATGCGTGGCGAAAGTTTGGCGAGAAAACTTAGGTGTAGGATTAGCTTATGCTTAAGACAGAGCTTAGGCATAAGAAAAATCTTATGCGTAATGAGTTCTATGCATAAGTTTGAGCTTATGCGTAAGATTAGGGTTTTGCCCAAAAATCTTTTACACTATCACGGGCAAAGGATATCCAAAGTCGAAGTATTTTCGTGCTTATCCAAGCAAGAAAACACCGAGTAAACCACGAAAACTAAAGATCGATCCAAGGAAAAGTTACGCGTAAAAATAGGGTTTTGCTACGTGTAAAACTTGACCAAAAATGATTTACGCCCAATGATGTTTCTAAACCATTTTTGTGATAAAACGACTTCAATATCACCAAAATAACACAAAAGTGTGAAACTTGATGATCCAAAACTTGAAACACCTTATGCGTGAAAGAAACCCACGCTTAAAACCAAGCTTAAAACAATGATCCACACGTAAAGTTTGAAACTTTTGCCAAAAATGATATTTTAACACATAAAACGTTGAAAGTACAAGAATCTTGGATTAAAAAGTGTAAAAATAAGTTTTTAAGCGTGACAAAGTAAGAAACGTTTTTACGCGTAAGACCACAAAACTAACTTCAAAAACAAAAGATGTTCACCAAAATATTTGGCGAATGATACCACTGTTAGGTTCCCATTTTAGTAACACAAGCATCAATATAAGAAGTATAGAAGAGATAGTAATCGGTTGAACGAAAACACACACACACACGTATGAATTGGAGAAGAGTTATCCGTAAAGTAAATGTGTAAATGAACAACCAACCTTCAATAGAAGGTTTACAAGAGTATTTATAGGGCAAGGAGCTAGGCAACACATCTAGACTCCTTCCCTTCTTATGGGCTTGGGCCAAGGCTTACGGGCCTTCACATGCCTTAGCTTAATAACAAACATAAAGGCCATATTAAGCTAACTATTACATATGAATCACTAACACTTGAATTAAGGTTTAGGAGTGATTCCAACACAACCCTCTCAACACCCTATAAATACCCTCATAAAATCCTTATAACACACACAAAGATTTCGCTATCAAAACTCTGTCAAAATCTCTTTTCAAACCCGTAAATCTTTGTGTTCTTCAAACCTTCTCGAAAAATCTTCTTTGTAAACATTTACAAAAGTTTTTCATCACAACTCAAGAGATACAAAACCTTTGATTGTTCTTGTCAAGTTATTCTTTCAAAACCCTAAAACCTTTTAATGGAAATGGCAAGAACACAATCTCTTCGGTTTGCTTCACGGTTGGTAGGTGATCTCAAGAATGTTGAATTTAAAACAAATAATGTCATAGGCAATTTTGAATATCCTCCAACCGTCCCACCTTTATAAAGACATTATGAAATTTTGTATAATCGCCACCGAAAAGGCCTTTATTAAGTGTCCTCTATATCGTACTCAAAACCTCCTCGTGGAGTTTTGGGCAACAACCAAGGCCTTTGACCCGACACCTCTACTAATGAGAATAACCTTAGACCACTCGGGGTATCTCATCGAGTTCGGTCTTAACGGGCAACAATTCACCACGGTTATAAAACGTTTGCACTTCAACGAGGTTAGATTATAACAAAGGAGTTTATGTCGCCCATCCCCGAACCATCTACATGAAGGATGGGTTAAAAAATCGCTTTAGATCTAACTTTTTGGACAAGACCCCAAATACTAAAAGTTCATTCCCGTGGCTTGAGGATCCTATTCACCTTTGTGATTCGTGTCCTCGTGGAACCACTCATCCACCGAACAAGTTAACTCTATTCAGCTTGATGATGGCATACCGCCCGATGAATGGGGTCACGGTCGACATAGGGAGATCATTTACAAGGATCTCAGAACCAAGCTACTGAGCAAAACTAGGGCGAAATACGTTTCGTATCCTAGGTTTGTCTCTTGTGCTTTGCAAACGCATCGGGTTCAAATTATCCTCGTGAAGAAAATTTTGGTGCTTTACCTACCATCCCGAGCCAATCAAACTTTCAAAAGGACCCATCCCTTGTCACAAACATTGAATTGACTGCCCATATGGTTGCTTGTAAGGAATCAAGGTCTCTTAACCCCGCTCCTACAAAGAGAAAGGGAAGTATCGATCGGGACTAAAACCAAACCCAAGTCTCGGGACCCCGAGGCTTGAGCACAACCTAAAAGGCAAAGAGCCCAAGACTGTTTGCCACCTATTGGAGACCAAGCAACATCCACCGGGTGACAACGAAGGACACCGATAAATCACAATCGGTGCCTTGGTCCCAACTACTACTCCCCAAGATCCGAGGAAACAAACAACCCATTTGGTAGGGGCGCTTCCACAACGCCCAATGATGACATTAGCAAATCACGACTTTTGTCCGAGGCACACCGATCGATCCCAAAGACTCGTGAGGGAACCAAACAACCAACCGATAGGGATATCATCACATCGACTGCTAAAGGCAGGAAAAACCCATCGATGTCTCGTGGGTCTAAGAGGACAAAGACTCGAGGAAAGGAACAACCACCGATATGGAACCCAAAACCAATCGACTCCAGAGAAGGCACTGGAAACTCCACCATTATGCGAGGGGTCAGGGGACAAAGACTCGGAGGATTAATACCACCGATATGGAACCCATCACCAACCCCTTGTTGATCGCTATCGATGTTCTCGGGATACTATTTTACGAAGATGAGCTTCTGGCGGGATGATGATATTTTATCATCGGGGAAGAAGTGGACTGAAGTTCAATCTCGAACAAGAACCTCACCGATCCAAGGAGAATCTCAATCCCCATTTCAACCTCGAAGATAATGCTTCGCCTCCTCATCCACTCACGATGAATTCAAGCGGTTTGACAATGTTCTTCCACTCACCGAAGATAATTTGTTCAATGGATCACCAAAGCTTCAAGAAAATTATACTCCGGTCATTTGAAACATTGTGGGAACAACATCACGAGGTCGGTGCGATTATGCGAATATGAAGGCTGAGGTACAGGTTATTGATGAAAACGTTCATGAACACCGAGATCTTATATACCAACACCTTCATAGACTGGTTGAAAACCTGGGTAAATTTCTCAAGCATCTTCAGACATGTGGGGTTACAACTGATGAAATCAGGGATGCTGTCAAAGAGGACCCAACACTCAACTCTAAAGTGTTGGAGGCTACTGAGGCCTACTTGAAACAATCCTCCAGCCTCAATGAACTGATCGAAACCCTAAAATCTGCAAATGTTCGTGGTCTTCAATCTTCATCCGCCTCTTCAGCTACATTGGGCTCTTTGACTACTCGGTGGCTACTTTGACTCAGCCTCGCCTTCTATGGCCTGTAATCTTGGACCCGTAATGACCGCTGGAGGAATCTCGTTAACTTGGAAGCAAAATTCATCGGTATTCAAGCAGATACTTCGGACATCAAGGCCATGATTACTAAAATTTATCAAGCCTTCATGGTCAACGACCCATCCCCAGACCAACACTAACTCTTGCCCTCACCGACGCTCCGTCAGCAGGTTGAGGAGAATATCAAGAAACTCTTTTCACACCGAGGGGAGCCACCACCACCAAGATCTGCAGCCCATTATCATCATCACAACCAGCCTCAAGAATACCCATCTCATCACTTCCACCACAAACATCAACAACAACAACACCGATAAATACACCACCAATCATGACAACAACACCACCCCGGTTGCATCATCTTCCTCGTGCCAGACAAAGGAAAAGGCATAATGACAACTACTAAGCTCGAGAAGATTCCCCTACAAAATCGGTGACATCAATACCTTCTCACACCTCAATAGCTAACTAAATATCTTGCTAAAGAAGAAAGGAGATTGAAACAAGTCGAGGATGACAAGAAGAGTAAGGAAGCATTGGTTCAAGTGATTGCCAAGAAGCCGAGAATGTGGGAATTGATCCAAAGAAGCTTGAAAAGGTCACGCAGATGTAGGTTCAAGGATGCTCAAGCAGAAAATGGTCGAAATGAAAAGCGCTTGGAAGAAAAGAACAAAAGAACTGCGCCCATCGTGAAAGCAAGAATTGACCATTATAATTGGACAATGACAAGCGAAGACCGCACGAGAAGATCATCGCACATACCGCCGCCTCGATCTTCTCGAGCAATGATCTTCGGGAGTGATATTGATCAGCAGGTGTGGCCGCAATGTCGAGCTACATACCGCCGCCTCGCGATCCAAACTCAAGAAACATCGTTCTCGCCAAGACCGAATGCCAAGATAAGAGAGCACCACGACAAAGAAACACTCCTAAAAAGAAGCCTAAGCTTGAAGCATCGGGATCCATCTCAACCGACATCATTTTGATTTATCTTTTGTACTAGCGATAGGAACCATGTAATGTGATCAATAAAAGATGTATGTTTTGTTAAAATACTCGGTGTTCCTTGATGTATTCATCAAGACATTCGATGTAAGAAGAAGCCATTTGCTCACTTACATCGATCAAACACTTAGGCTATTTGTATATCCAAATAGGGGAGACCGTTGGGTTCAAGAATACCCAAACCCCTTAATCTAGGATTTGAATAGAAAATAGCCCAAGTGTTTAGTCCGTTAAACACTAACAAAGTTACCGAGTGCATAGTCTCTCATGAAGTCATCTTCGTGGATACTCAAGACGAGGCTAAGAAGAAGTCTCTCCACCGAGAAGGCGGAACTTAAAGGTTGAAGACCGAGTCAAGAAGAAGATGATAGATTCAGTGAGTGATGACAATAACTCATCGAATCCTAAGAATCTCTCCAACTACTTACACTAAAGACAAATCAAGTAGAAGACCAAGGATGTAAAGATCAAGAATGAGCGGGACAAGGCGGGATAAGTTTGAATCGATAAGACGAAGTCCTTATCAACCAAAGTCAACTTTCCCCGAATGGCAAAAGATCGTGCTCGGTGTCATCAACGAACTTAGGAAAGTAGTCCTGCCTCTTACCTAGAATAGTCTTTAGAATGCAGACAAAATACATCAAGATTTTGTCTTACGTATGATGTCGGTTGTCACTTAGGAAAGAGTTAAAATCATACATGTATAAATAGCATAAGAGATGGAGTGAAAAGATTACACTTGTGAATTGTAAAACACAAACACGCAAGCCATCTTTTCACTCCTCCAAATACAGCCTTTATCCCCGAAATAGCTCGGCTGGTTCTAAGAGTTGTGCTCGGACTTAGCCCGAGCTTAGAGGAGTCACCAAACTGTTATTTGAATCCCAAGCATGTTCCAAGTACTTGGGTAACGATTCTTTGATTGATTTCTAATAAAGAATATGATGTTGAAAATTACTTTGTGTGTTTTACTTATTTTAATTTCAGTCATTGTTCACTGTTAAATTGTTTTAAGTACTTAATTATTTTTAAACGATGGTGAATAGGGAACAACATCCTTAGGTATGATGAAAAAAAGGAGAAAAATGAGAATACGAGAAGAGTGCGGACTGAGACAGAGCTAGTACTGGAATAAACCCAACAAGGTTCTAGTTATGAAGTCTCGGTAGCCTTGAAGGGTTGAAGAATGAAAAGAATCGAATATGAAAAGGGTGAAAAAATAGCCCTCCATTAATTCAACCTTAGGCGTAAACCGGTTCAATACATATGCTACTAGTGTCTACTAAGGTAACACTGTATTGAAGACAAGACGTCATGGACCCAAGTGACTCATCGCACCTAACTTCCCAAGCTACTCAAGTTCCTCTTAAAGGGCTTGTTTCATTCTTACAGGAACCTACATAATCTATCGACTTTCTCTTAGAGATTGTTGATATTGAAAAGGAGACCCTCCCTAGTCTCCCAGATAGGAAATCAAATGTGCACAATTGAGTCTAGAGACAAGAGATCATCCACAATATCTCATTAGGACACAAAATTAATGAAGACTTGTTGTTTCACACAATGTAGAAAGTAAGAATATATTAAGAGTCCTACGCATTATCCTTGTGGTATCGCCAGAACATCCGAGTGATATGTTAAATATTCATGATGTAGATGGAAATCCTTCTAGAGCCAACATCAAACAAGCTCTTGGTAGGTGACATGTGAGATCTTTCCAAAAGATCAAGCTTGTGACAAGCCGGATAGAACGATGGGGTGATTCATTCTTGAATCAACCTTGGTCCGTGAAATGAATTGAAATACTTTTGAAAAACCGTTTGATGTGCAAATCTTTTTCTCTAGCACATCGAATGTGTATTCATGTTTTCAAACACAAAAGTATCCCGATTGAAAAATACTTTTGGAAAAATCGCTCGATGTGCAAATCTCTTCTTTCTCTAGCACATCGAATGTGTACTCCTTTTCAAATACAAAAGTATTTCGATTGAAAATTGATCTTTCTCATAAAACCTTCGCAGTATTGCAAAACTCTTCTTCTAAGCAATACGCGATTGTTTTCAAATCAATTTTTCATCAATCGCTGAATCTCAATTCGCTAGTTCACTCACTCCGTGTTGTCTTCTTTAGGATGCTCGGTTTGAGAACGGCTAGAACAATTGCGAAACCCTATCAAGGAGATTCTTGAACTCTGCCGATCACGTGAAGTATTTATATCGATCAACGGGAACCGTGGTTCTTGCAACTATATTCATCGAAAGTGAAAAAAGACACTTTCGTATGTTTTAGTGCTAACTGTTGTTTATAGGAACATTGGACGGTTGCAGCTGATCGTTATTGAGAAGTCAATTCACAACCACATACTCACAGCTTACACCATTATAATTGAAGAAAATCATGACAATCAAATACATACAAAGATGCTTCCGCTACTCTGATGAAAAGATGTCATGATCCAGAAAGTGTGAGCATGTCAGTCCAATAGTCACAACATCACATGAAGGTAACACAAGAAAGGGTGATCCGGAGATTTACTGTGGCTGATGATCTCAAAGTAAGCTCGAAGATCATCAAGATGTGGATCAGTTCAAAGACCTCCACTGAAAGTACAAAGTATGCGGACTTTGAAGAACCACTACTCAAGCACAAAGAATACGGAAATTGAAGAATTGAAGTCTACGAGCTTAGAACTAAGGACAAAGATAGAATGCTAGGATGCAAAATGTATTTCATGGGGTGACCTCCCTTAGGGGGAGATTGTTCGGAATTGGAAATTCCATAAGGAAGTGTCGGTCGCCCCAATTATAGTCTAGACATATCGTTATTTATGTTATTTGTTAGTCAATTAGTTAGTTGTTAGCGTAGCTTAGTTTAGAGTAACACCGTGGAGGAAGGACGGGTCTTTACCCACTGTATGCCTGATCCATAGTCCGACAGGAGGACGTGTAGGTTGTAACTATAAATACCCCTTCCATCTTTGGAAGGGGTGGAACTTCTTAATCTAACCTTGCATTTTCTTGTTTTATCTCTCTCTAGAATTCCCTCTCTACTCTCTTCATCTCTCTAAACATGGCACTCTTGTATCATCATAATCGTAGACCACCCGAATCATCAAACAACATAAAAAGTGTGATCCTAATACTAAGATACTGCCCAAGACAGCCATAAATCGTTATTAGGTTTTACTCCACAAAACTACCTCTCTAAAAGTCTGAAACTTCGAATTCTATATAAAGAGTTACAACTGCGACGGCGTCACTCTTTAAATGTGACGCCGTCGGATCGCCGCCATTAGGGTTTCGTCTTGACCACGTCAACTTTGTGGCATCACCTTGTGGTTGTGATGTCGCCGGCTTCATCTTCCGACGCCATCGAATCAATCTAGGCCGTCCGAGTTGTGACACCACTCTTTAAAGCTCGACGTCGGTACAAAATAACAAATTAAGCCATCGAGGTATCACAATTTTGGAGCATGTGCGACGGCGTCCTTCTTTGATGCGGCCGTCACCTTCAATTCTAGCAGCTTGAGTGTCTCGATCTTGACTTTGGCAATTTTCTTCATATATTCACGCCTTTTCGTCCAAATAAGTGTCATTCCAGCATTATGCCTTCAAGAGACCTAAAAAGTGAAAAGGAACGAAATTAAGCAGTAACGAATATAAAAGTGGTCGATTAAGGGCTTAAATGACCCCTCAAAAGTGTACCTTTTAAATCCTTATCAAAGACAAATATACCGCACTGACATTATCACAATAGACAAGCGTAGCAGATGACAATGGAGTATGCAACTCACGCAGAAGATTCCATAACCAACATGTCTCAGCAACAACATTAGCAACACCCCGATACTCAGCCTCAGCACTAGAACGAGAAAGCGTCGGTTGACGCTTAGAGGACCATGAGAGCAGATTGTTGCCAAGAAACACACAATATCCAGAAGTAGATCTCCGAGTAATAGGACAACCAGCCCAATCCGCATCCGAATAAGCAACCAAGGAAGTAGTAGAGGATGCAAATAACTACAATCCGTAATCTAAAGTACCCTGAACATATCGCAAAATCCGTTTAAGAGCCGAGAAATGAGGCGCCCGTGGATCATGCATATGAAGACAAACCTGTTGGACTGCATAGAAAATATCAGGTCGAGTAAAAGTAAGATACTGAAGAGAACCCGCAAGATATAAGGTCGGATCAGATACTGAATCACCATCATCACCCAGTTTAGACTCAATATCAACAGGAGTTCGACTGGGGTTACAACCAACCATGTGTGCTCACTCTAGAATCTCAGTAGCATACTTACGTTGAGATAAGAACATCCCTGTAGAGTCACGTGTAACAGATATGCCCAGAAAATAATTTAGAGATCCCAAATCCGTCATAGAAAACTCCTTATGCAAAGAAGCAATAACCCGTTGTAACAAACTCTCGTAAAAGCGATTAGGACAATATCATCAACATACAATAATAAATAAGCAATGTCGGGTCCCACAGCGATAGATAAATAATGATGTGTCACAACCACTATTGGTAAATCCAACTCGAAGAATGTAGCAAGAAAGCTACGAAACCAAGCCCGAGGAGCTCGCTGAGACCATAAAGGATCTCAGAATAAACAAACATAATCGGGATGTGCGGGATCCCAAAACCGTGAGGGCGATGCATGTAAAAGTCTCGACCAAATCACCATGCAAAAGGCATTCTTGACATCAAGCTTGTAACACCCCAACCCGACAAGGGTAGAATGTCACATTCGGTGTCATATCGTAACATACAATTAAAAGCGAAGTTTTAAGAATAAAGTATCAAATCATTTAAACAATGCTTTACAAGGAAAATTACAAAACCCAAAACGTCTAAGATAAAATGAAATCTCAAAACAAAAGCCCGCCAAAATAAATCCAAATAATAAGGTAACTAGGTTAGTCCACTAAGATAATCCACCTCTCACCAAACAAAGCCCATCTTCAAACCTAAAACCGCCGCAGAAAATAAATGCTGGTGAGCTTAAAAGCCCAAAGGAGCAGATATAACAAAACGAAATGCTAAATAAAATCAAATGCGAAATAAAACAAAGGAAACGGATAACAAAGTCGTGGCGAAATGAGGACAATGAGTCAATGAGGATCTGCGAACACAATTATATGATATCCAAAGCACATATAACAAGGAGAACGGCCAAGCAAAGCATCAAGACAAGCATACAAGCACATACAAACCGAGGCATACAAGCATCAAACATAAGCAAGCATAGCGACGTTATCTCCACACAACATATACAAAGATACAATCAATTCAGAAATCGGAAGACATACAAGCCAAACAGATATCTACAGAGGCGGAAGCAATTAATTAACAAGTGAGCATGGCAATTCACAGTGTCAAAACCCTTAGTTGAAAACATAACCAAAGATCATAATAAAGGAAGTACTAACGGCGAATCAACACATGGCGGTACACGTAATAAGTAGGAATACAAAGATAAAGATATAATAAATGAATTAAAGACATAGCAGGCAACTAAACAAATTAACAAGCCGACGTCATAAGTCGAACCATTTACCCAATTAAACCGTAGCATAAACCGAAATGCAAACATGGCGGTCAACAACAAGCAGATAAGGAATCTATCGATAATCATAGTCCACGAAATTATCCGAACAAGTACACAAAATAAATGTACAAAACTATCGATTACACATTGGCATGGTCACGAGAAAATTCGAGGTCACATAACAAAGAGATCACATATCATCGATTGAAAACAAGTAACTCGAGATAACCACATATTAATCACATCATAGCGAGGATAATCGGTGAGTCACATAAAACATGAATAGCATAATCAAATTCAATAAGCATATAATAACCCGATGCGTGAATGGAGCGATAGTATGAATTAACGGAATGAGAGTGATGATCAAAGAAATGGAATATATATATCTTGGTAGTAGAGTGAGTCATATAAGGGTATTGAGTAATGAACAAGTAATACTGATTATGGTGCGTTGGGGAATACGGAAAGTACAATATAGGTTTATCAAAAGTGTAAGGGTTGTAAATCTACCCGAGTCTTAAACATATCATATCATATCATATCATAAGTAGCCATTGTATTCGGAGGGTGACCTCTAATACCATACATAATAGGAGGAGACCTCAAGAACAAATGGAGTAGCTAGCTCCTGAATTGTGAAGACGCGGATTGCACGACATCATTCACCATATATATCTCCAAACGGATCAAATCCTCGAAACATATCATATCTAGGATGCATCCATCGCCCGGAACATATCATAGTGGCCAAATCATATACATATAGTGAGCTCATAATCATATCATATCATAATGGGGACGGTGTGTATCATCACTCGTACACACTGGAGTCATGCCATTGGTGCATCAATGACATGGTCATGTTACCTTCATGACTAGGAATACATATTTGGCTCGGGTATCAAACTGAAGGGTCAAAGCATAATCATATCATATCATAAGGGTTCATATCAAAGTTCATAGCAAAGGTTCATATCAGATGGTTCATAATCAGAGGTTCATAATCAGATGGTTCATAATCATAACAACTAATATCATAGCGAATAGAATCATATCAAAAGATTAAGTCGGAATCATATCAAAAGGATCATAGCATAAGGAAATCATAGCAAAGGGATATCATAAGTGAAGTAAAGTCAAGGATCGAAAAGTCAGGAGAAATCCCTACTGAAAAGGGATAGAATATCTGTACCTCAATCGAAGCAAGCAAAATAGGAAAGTAAGGTCACACGATGAATCAATCCCGCCGTCCGGAACCTATGAATTAGATAACGCTTATTAAGATCAGACTACTCATTTTAGTCGGCTTTCCTTTTTAGTGTGTCTCCACTTTTAGTAACTTTCCATTTAAGGTCACTTTCTATTTTGGTAACTTTCTATTTTTGGCGGTTTCCATAATTAGTAAGTTTTCAGATTTAGTAAGTTTAGCCATTTAAGATGCATTTAAAGACATAATAGGTTAAATGATTATTATATTTTAAGGATAACTTATGCCAAATTATACAAGTCTAGGGTCTATAGTATAAATATTATAAAGTGTAGGGTCTAAATTACAAATATAACACGTTTACCCATTTTACCCTTTTAATACTTTTCTATTTGTCGAGTTATAAATCAAAACAGATTCTATTGTGGTTTACATGTCCCTTATCCCATTCGACCACTACAACGACAAAACCATGATTTCATGTGATTACAATAGTCATTTTATGTGATAAGTTTAGAGCAAGACATGCGCATGGGTATATATCCATGACTAGATTTAAGTGCTTAGATGGATATGTAAAACATGTTTTAATGTAGCATTATACTAGGGCATACTTATGGTTTCATAATTAACATTTAAATGTACATGTTTCATGCACAAGGCATGCGTATGGCATACAAATCCCACGCCCAGAACAGGGACACAACCATCAGAATATGAGACGCATTGGTCGACCAAACAAGGGTTTAACTCATGTCTTTAGGTAGTTTAAATATTAGGTTTAGCTTGGTTTTAAAAAACCGATAGATTAGGTTCAATGCCCTTTATTTAACCAATAAACGAGACATAGATTTAGTGCACAAATCATGCGCCATGTAATATACTCACGACCAATATCCGTATTCATAATGATTATAATAAGTATAGGTCGACACACATACAAGGTTTCATCTCTGTTTTATGTAACACACATGTAGTTAGTTTTAACCATTTATGGGACATGTTTTGATAAGCACACCATACGCATGTTATGCACTCTATACGACCAGGACAAGATCCAACCAAAGGATGACGAGAGTACATGGAAAATACCTTGATAGCGTGAACCAAAGAGAAGAACAATGGACGAATAAACCCAACCAAATCACCCCTTTGTGTGCCCTGGTTCACCACGACAGCAGCAACAATGAAACCCACAACAAAACCAAATCAATACTAAAACCAAAGACACACTAATTCACCTTGAAAGGATTTGAACCTCACCCTTGCTGCTCTAGTGTCGACGTAAAATGATTGAAGGAGGGAAAATGGTCAGATACTTCTTGTGTGCTAGGTTTCTTTTATTTTATTTTAAGGTGTACATTGAATGAGATATGGTGACCTTTTAAAAAAAAGATTGGAGCGTTCAAATGGGGGCCAAAAATCAGGGATAGGCGTTTTTAATGGAGCAGAATATGAGCAATCACAAAACAAATTATCATATTTAACTTACTTCCCAAATTTAACTTGTGCAATTTATTTGTCTATTAAAAGTCCATGTAACATCTTTATGTGTTATATATTCATTTAAGAGGTATTATAAGTTTTATTTCTTCCATATATTTTGGTTATCATAAGTACTTACAGATAATATCAAGCTGATTTTATTTTACTGATTTATAATGAGGGCATTAGGGTCATTTAACACGTTTACGAATTTTAGGGTTTTACAACTAAAATTATGGTATCAGAGCCCAGGTTTCGTCTTGTTGACGTACAATTAAAAGCATTGTTTAAATTATTTGATACTTTATTCTTAAAACTTCCGCTTTTAATTGTATGTTCTGATATGACACCAGAATGTGACACTTCTACCCTTGTCGGGTTGGGGTGTTACAAAGCTGATGAACCGGCCAATGTCGAGAAAGGGCCAAACTAAGAACCGTCCGAATAGTACATGGTTTGACAACTGGGCTAAAGGTCTCATCAACATCTACACCCTCAATCTGGGTACTGCCATTCGCAACAAGTCGAGCCTTGTAGCGATTAAGGGTACCATCTGCTAAAAACTTATGGCGAAATAACCACATACAACAAACAATATTGGCATCCGTGGACGAGGAACCAGAGTCCAAGTGTTATTCTTAATAAGTGCATTGTACTCATCAAACATAGCATTTTGCCAATTAGGGTCAATAAACGCAGCATTATATGATTTTGGTAAGGGGAGAAAGATGACACATGAAGATTTAAACACTGAGTGGGACGATTAGTCCCGACACGAGAACGTGTGACCATGGGATGAACCGAAACCTGGTTTGGGTTAACAGTTGTAGGTGGTGGATCTTGGGAAACGGAATCGGGGGTGGCCTGTTGATTAATTGGACTAGTATCAGTTTCATGAGTGGGGAGTGGGATGTTAATATGTGGAGGGGATTCAGTGGTAGGGAAGGTGGGAGTCTGTGTCTGGGCTTGTGAATGTGGGCTGCTTGTAGGGGAACTGGGATCGTCAGTGTGAATAGTGGGGTTAATGGTAACAGGGGCGTTTGGTTGAGGTGAATCAGTTGGTGTGGGTGATAGTTTGATTATATTTGAGATGACATTTGAGGAGTCATCCAAAAAATCATATGAGGGACTTGCATTGGGTGTCATGGAACCAAACGGAAAAACTGTTTCATCAAATGTAACATGGCGTGAAATGATAATTTTATTTGTGTTTAGGTCCAGGCAACGATAACCACGGTGATTAGAGGCATGCCCTAAAAATATGGAAGGTGCAGCTCGGGCTCCAAGTTTATTTTCAGTATCAAGGTGAGGGTAACAAAGACAACCAAAAACACGTAAGAGGCTATAATCAGGTTTGGTTCCAAAAAGGCGGGTAAAGGGAACTTCATTTTCAATGGCGCGTGATGGTAAAATATTTAATAAGTGAACGGACATATTGAGGGCTTCAGTCCAATAATTACGGGGTAGGTGAGCTTGAAACAATAGTGTCCGAATAATGTCATTAATTGTGCGAATCATCCTTTCAGATTTTCCATTCTGTTGAGAAGTGCGTGGACATGAAAAACGAAACTGAATTACATTATTGGCAAATAATTTATGAAATGCGTGGTTGTCAAATTCACCACCATAGTCACACTGAAACGATTTTATATCACACTTGAATTGATTTTTAACAAATGAACGGAATAACATGAATTTAGACAAAACATCAAATTTATTGACTAAAGGATAAACCCAGATAAATTGCGAATAATGATCTAGAAATAAAACATAGTATCGAAATCCAAAAAGACTCGGAATTGGGGAGGTCCACAAGTCCGAGTGAACAATATCAAAGGAAGACTGAACACAGGTAGAGGAACTAACAAATGGAAGTCACACGTGCTTGCCAAGTTGGCAGGCATGACAAAGCACGGGTGACTTATCCTTATTACATGAAATAGAATTATTGGAAATGACACTTCGTAGCACTTCACTTCCTGGGTGTCCAAGACGTTGATGCCACGTGTACTGACTCGTGAGGTAGACCTGAGGAATTGGAAAGGGCTTCGTAACAGGGTAGAGAGGTCCAGTGCTATCACAACGGAGCAGCACCCGACGAGTTTGGAAGTCCTTAACAAAAAAAACCAAAAGGATCAAATTCGACGGTACAATAATTGTCACAAACAAACTGACGAACGGAAATTAATTTTTTTACAATATTAGGAGTGATTAAAACATTATTTAAATGAAGGAGTCGAAATGGTGTAGGCAAAACACTATGTCCAGAGTTGGTAACGGGAATGGAATGCCCGTCACCAACTATGAAGGAATAAATACACTAATTAAAAACATCACTAAGACTATTGACAGAATCATTAAGGTGAGATGACGCATCTGTATCCATATTCCAATTACCGAGAGCAGGGTCCCGAAGTGTCCCAGTAATAAAAGCATGTGGCAAAATAGTCTCTTGACCTTGAAGATGACCCGGGACCCACTATACCCGCGAAGGTCACGACCAACCCGACCCGCTTGAACAGTTTGACATGGTGGACCCGTGTACCCAAGTTGTGCAATAAAAGGAGCGAAGGTGCATGGGTCATTGGGCTGTGGTATGTAGTACCCAACTGGGCTTCATGTTGGGCTGTGGAAATCTGGTGGACCAAAGAAGCTGGCGGGATGTTGTGTGACGCAAATGAATTGCTAGTCATATATGGACCCGCATGTAAAGCCATAGGTGTAGAATTATTAGCATTAGTGGACAAAGTGTTAGTCGATTAGTATAAGGCTTAGGCCTGTTATGTGTTTAGGCCCATATTGTATCCTATATATATTTATCATGTACCAAACATTATATTCATTCAATATACACAATCTTACATGGTATCACAGCCTAACCTTCGATCCACTAAACCCTAAATTTATTTTTTTCGTTTTTCCGTTTGTCGATCAAAGAGTTGTCGACGGTTCCGTTTGGATTGAATTTGATAACCACTTGGACTTGTGTACCTCGTCCTACGGGTGTCAATATTGTTAGGTGTATGTGGTTATTTCGCCATAAGTATTTGGTGATGGCACTCTTAGTCGGTACAAGGCACGTCTTGTTGCCAATGGTAGCATACTGTGGAGGGAGTAGATGTTGATGAGACATTTAGTCCGGTTGTTAAGCCGGCACCATTTGACCGTTTTAGTTTAGCTATTTCTCGACATTGGCACATTCATCGACTGATGTCAAGAATGCGTTTTGCATGGTGATTTGGTGAAACGGTTTATATGCATCACCACTGGTTTCGGGATCCCGAGCATCCGGATTATGTTTGTTTATTACTGCCGTTCTCTTTATGGTCTTAAGCGGCGCCTCGGGCATGGTTTCGACGGTTTCTTGCCTATATTCTTCTTGTTGGGTTTACTTGGTCGGTGTGATTCTTCTTTATTTATTTACCGATTGTGGTGATGATATCGCTTTCGCTACTATATGTGGATGATATTGTGCTTCGCTTCATCGATAGTTTATTACAAATGGATTATTGCTTCTTTGCATAAGGAGTTCTCTATGATGATTTGGGTGCTCTTAATTATTTTTGGGTGTATCGATTCGCGTGACTCTTCCGGGATGTTTTTGTCACAACATAAGTATGCTATGGAGATTTTGGAGCGTGCACATATGGTTGGTTGTAACCCTTCCGGACTCTGTTGACGCCGAGTCTAAGTTGGGTGATGATGGTGATCCGGTTTCGATCCTAAGTTATATCGAGTCTTGCGGTTCTCTTGATATCTCACTTTCACTAGACCCGATATTACTTATCTTTGTCAAAGCAGTTTGTCTATATATGCATGATCCTCATGAGCCTCATTTCTTCGCTTCTCAAGCCGGATTTTACGGTATGTTCGGGGACTTTGGCTTATGGTTTACGCTATTTTCTTCTACTACGATTCTTTGGTTGCTTATTCGGATCTCGATTGGTGGTTGCCCTACCACCACCGGTCTACATCGGGTTATTGTGTTTTTCTTGGCAACAACTTACTTTCATGGTCCTCTAAACGTCGACCAACGATTTCTCGTTCAGTCTTGAGGTGAGTATCGTGGTGTTGCCAATCTCAGATCTGAGACATGTTGGCTTGAATTTACTACGTGAGCTTCATACACCGTTGTCCTCTGCTACTATTGTTTATTGTGATAATGTGAGTGCAGTGTACTTGTCCTCTAATCTGTTCAAAGATCGTATAAAAGCACATGAGATTGATATTCATTTTGTTCGTGATTTGGTTACTCTTGGTCAAGTTCGAGTTCGCATGTTCCTTCCTGTTTCAATATCTTGATATTTTTACCAAGGTTTACCTTCCGTCTTGTTTCTTGAGTTTCGTGACGACAGAGTGTTCGGTCTCCTCCGCTCAAACCGCGGGAGTGTTAGTCGATTAGTATAAGGCTTAGGCGCATATGTGTTTAGGCATATTGTATCCTATATATATTTATCATGTATCAAACATTATATTCATTCAATATACACAATCTTACACAAAGTAGAGTTGCTAACAGTTGGTGATTACAATTAAGTTTAGCAAACAAATTTTGCAAAGTCTTCATATCAGTAGGTGTGAAATTAGAATTCGAAGAAACAGTAGAGCGAGTATTACCATTGCCATGAACACCGTTATGAAGAAATTTGCAATGCTCACCAAAACGACAAAAGCCTTTATTAAAATTGAAACACGGCTTGTGTACCTTTTCCGTTGAAGAAGAAGAACGACGGTATTAGTACCATTGTTAGCCAACAAAACCATGGGCGAGGACGAAGTAGAGTCAACATATGTAGCTTGAGCCCGTGATTTCAAACGCATCTCCGCCGCAGTAAGCATTGAACGAACCGTCTTGAGATCCGGGAAAGGATCACGATGAATGATGATATCGGATACATGTTGGTAACTTGTCCGGTAACCCATCAAGAGCAATGTTAACCACATCATCATTGCTAATAGGAGAGCCAAGACTAGATAGAATCGTGGCAATGGACTCGATCTTTCGAAAATAGGCATCGATGGCCAAATCTCCAAGCTTCATGGATCGTAACTCCGCCTTCAAGGCAATGGAACGAGACCGCTTGTTGTCATTAAAAATCAAAGCAAGAATGTCCCAAGCCTCCTTCGCCGTTTTAGGGTTTTCAACCACAAGACGTTGTTGAAGGGTTTTGGATAAAGTGGTAAATATCCAAGTAAGGATGATGGAATCTATGGTGAGCCATTCGGCAGTAGGAGGGGGCTTGGTGCTAGCCGTGGCATCATTCGGTGAATTATCAAAGAGATGGTCCAAGAGGTTGTAGCCACGACACAAATTCTGAAAAAAAATACGTCCAAGATGAGTAATTCATCTCATCCACATCCTAAAGAACATGAACACGTGATGTGAGATTGTTGATTGTTGAGAGTTTGTCGGATAGTAAAATTTAAAGGAAGTTGATTGCATGAAATTAACGGCGATACAAAAAGCACATATGTATAAATTATAGAAAAAAATGAAGTTCATATAAATGTGTTACACATGTTGAATCTTCTAAATCATAACATAACAAAATCGCTACTTCTACAGGACGAGCCCTAAAGAACAAGATTTGCATCTTCCACATGAAGAGTCGAAGACTAGCATACAGACTCTTGACATCACTTCTTCCATTGAGGCAACCTCTGAATTACTACCTGCAAAGATTAGCCAAACTCTCGTTTAATGTTGGGCATTTATTGAACCCTCCGTTTAGACATTTCGACACATGTACTTATAGATTGGTCAATTCCACTGTGTTATGTTTTTAACGGGTCATAAATATTTAGCTAAAAGGCAAACAGGTCAAACATTAGAAAGTCTCCTGAAGTGAAATTTTGACCCTAAATCATTTTTCGACCCGACCCGTTAATTTCGACCCATTTCAACCTGAACCTGTTTTGACCCGTTACAGTGACTAGATGTTCATATTACATACCTTGCCGGAGTTTTCTTTGTTTCCGACTATAGTCTGGCAGGCCAACCTCCATGATTCGGGTTTCTGTGTGAATTATGAAGACAATTCAGATATGCAGTTCGTTAATGGATACAAAATACCAGAGAAAGAATCATGTTGAAGAAAGAAAACCTTCTTTAAGTATTTGAGTTCAGCATTTGTTCTCTCATTTAGAAGCTCCTGTCCTTCTACCACCTGCATGCGCAATATAGCAAGAAACGATAGAAACATTATTAAACTTCACTTCGCTTGCAATCGGACTAATAATAAAAAATACTACACAAATGCCCATGGAAACTGAGAAAGGTAAATTGGTAGTATAAGATACCTCCACAATGCAAGTGCCACAACTTCCACCACCTCCACAATTCATCACTTTTCCCTTTCGAAAAAATTTAAACTTTTGTCATTTAAAACTACTTTTGTATGTGTTTACAATGAAAACAAGATGCATGAAATGAAAATTCAAGAGTGCAGGTTTGTGTTATAAAGAACAGATAAGGTAATTTTGTGATCAGTCTTTGCTACTTCTATCGACTTAGTTTTGTGAAAAAAGATTATTAACCACTCTACAATTTATAATTGAACAAGTAATTTCAAACTGAAGATCTACTTTTTTAGGATTAACTGCCACCAAGGTGGCCTAGTGGTCACGCACCTAATGTCCTAACAAGATGTCTCAAGTTCAAACCTCACTAGGTATACATCTTTAGGGTGGCAACTGAAAGGGTTGGAAAAGGTTATGACGATACCCGGTTAGGCCGCGTACATGAGTCAAAGACTTGCCCTCCTCGGTAAACTGGAAAAACCTCGTCCGTTTACAGCTAACGAGGAACACATGACCAATAGACCAACTTGTACATGGTGGAGTAGGAACATGTGATAAAGAGGTCCAACTTCAAACGATCATAACTTTTGATCTTTTTTTCAAACAGCATAACTTCTGATCTATACATGCATATGATGTGGCTGGAGTCACCCACATAATTGACATGGTTGAAGTCACAGACTCACAGGGCTCATGACAAGCGGTAAGTCATATGGCCCACCCTGGCCCAATTCCTTCATTTTGGACTCGACTTCATGTTTCCCCTATATTTCTAGATTTCGCATATTATTATTTTTATCTTTTATGTAATGAGGGATTTCCTCCATCTATATAGAGCATTCCAAAACAGTTAAATTAGTCCATCATACCAGTGTCTTTCGGATTGCTTAATTATAGCGCCTATGTGCTTAGTTTTAAGCAAATAGGCAGTTTGGAGTGTTTAATTTATCAAAACTACTTCTACATATCTGACTCGTACATGTTAAGTTTACTAGATTACTATGGTAACGTGTTCTGTATGTGTAAGGATTAGAATAGTTGAGGTATAAAGAAACATACATACGTCCCATAAAGCTCGAGTTTGTTATCTGACATGATAGTCCTTAGAAGCTTCTCTCCGCTCACTGCCGCCGCTCTGTCCACCGGATACTTCCCATCTCCCTCGGGCTTTGGCTTCACTCAACACCGCCATATAACAAAGGGCATTCATCTATCAATTACATATTAACTTGTACTAAAAAGCAAGTTGAACGAATACAAAGGAAAACACAAAGATTTTTTTAAACTGTAATACCAGTTAACATTCTGTAATAACGTAATACAAAGATTATAATCGATTGTTGATAGTCCTCTACTTATATTTTTTTTTTTCACAATACGCACACTCTACTACTAAATTAAATGCAATGTGGGTCACTAAACTTTGTTTATCGTGTTAGTATTAGCGACATTCGATCATCACTATGGTCACTAAATTAACTTAACATGATGAACAAAGTTTAGAGAATCACATTGTATTGTATGGGTTGATTTTCTTGTATGGGGAAAGCATATGAAAGTACATAGTTAGCTAGCTCTTACTAAAAATAGTAAAAATACTTGTATAATGTTGCCAACTTGCAACTCACCATTCATTATCTGTAAACTAGAGCTTAAAAAGTAACTTGCTTGTTCCAAAATAAGTTTCTACCTTTATATTTTAACCAATCAAATTAACGAATAAAGGTTACGAAACTATAAAAATGAAAAAAGAATGTGCAGATGAAATGATTTACCCCAATGAACTCGAGCTCGATTTCGGGCTTGGTTGTGGGTGGTTCTTGGGTCGCTGCAAACGATAAAACCGGTCTCTTTTTAGTAAAAGATATGATAGATTTTGGAGACTTATTTCTACTGGCAGTGAATTCTGGTGATCGGAGCGACACCGGAGATAAGTTCACGGCAAATGCCATTTTTTTTTTAAATATTTTTCTGAAAATCAGTTATGGCGTTTGTTGTGGTCTTTCTGTAACCACACTTTCTATATTTGGATATGTTCGGTTAAACCCCATACTTGTAGATAAGTTGTGAAATTGTCCTTTAAATTACAGAAACTATCTTATACACCCCTCCTAATGTTATTTTTATCTTTTTTTTACACAAGTTGATGATTTCTTATGTGACTTTGTTTCCAAGTTACTCAATATGTTGTCCCTTGATTTAACTGTTGTATTTACCAGAAGTTATCTAATGTATAATGAAGTTGCGAAATTGTTTACCTGGCCAGTAGAAATCTTAACGGTGATCTTATTGGATCCAATCATACTTGAACTGATTGAATAAGATTGACAAATAGTTAAATGAGAAGCAAAAGTTGAAGGATGCAACTTAAATAGGAACCCATAGATTGGCTTTGAGTTAAAAATTCTGTCCATCTTTTGTTGATGCATACTTGTGTCTTTTCTAGTCATAGGATCAAACTGGACCGTCCCGAGTTATTGGAGCCCTGGGCAAAAATCTGTAATAAGGCTTTCTAAAACTCATGTCTGATAGAAAGTGATACTGCTTTGTAACATATAATGTAAACTAGTTATTTAGAAGTTCAACATATGATCCATTTAAAATACGTTCTCACCTGTTTTGTTTTTTTCTTCAAGAAAAATATATATACATGTGTATATAAAATATTAAAGGGATAAATTTTGGGGCTATGAAGCTTTTGAGGCCTTAGGCGGTCGCCCACCATGAAGGACGGCTCTGGGATCAAAACAACCTTGATCTTCAACACCGAGGATCACAAAGAGTGGCGATTAATGTAAAACACGAAAATCTAAAACATAGATAAAGACTAAAATACCCTTGGAATCGAAAATTATAAAATACGTAAAATACGTTTATAATCATTTAAAAAGTTAAAATTAACTTATGAAAAATTAAAACTTAACTAATATGTGTTCGTGATCGATTTTGTACGCGAAGATTTAAACGTCTCGCTAAAGTGTTGGGCCGATTAGTTGGACCTTGTTTTCGTTATTTGGGAAACCACTGGGCTCGTTTCTTCCGCCACCGAGAGCCAAGAGAGCCCAAGGTGGGCGTTTGTTTTGTTTCGGTTGGACCCAAGAGGCCGAAGCCCATACACACCACTCAAAGCCCTAACCGAAAATGTTACTAGCTATATATACAAACACATAAACATAATTTGGAACCCTAGTTTTGTTGCCTCTCTTTTTTCTTTTTGTTCCATTCGGCCGAGTAACAAACACCCTTGGTGTTGCGAGTTTTGTTCAACGAGCTAAGGTATAACATGTTTTCTCGTCTTCTTTCGTTACACCTTACGTTAATATATATTGTATCATGTTGTTTTGGTCGAGTTGTGTTTTTCTTTTGTGGCCGAACCGTATGAAACAAGAACAAACCATAATGAATTGAACCTTGTTAAGAGAACATGTATGTAATACGTATTATTGAATCGGATCATAGATATATGTTGAGCATAAGAACCGAACCACATATATATAACCGAACCACTTGTAATTAATTCGGCCAAGGTATAAACATGTAAACTTGATTAAGTAAAGTACGTGAGAGCTGGGGTTTGCGTAAAACCTATTAGCCGAACCCTATACATATAAACCGAACCATATAAGAGTTTTGAGCGTGTGTTTAATAAGTAAAGGTCATGTAAACCTAAACCTAGTTTGAAGTGTGAACCAACCATGTGAACCGAACCCTAATTGGTTTGTGAACCGTGTATCATCGTGCGTTATTATAAGTCAAGTGAGCTTGTCGATATGTAAGCGTAGTACGTGGTCATATCTATTCAAAACTATTGCGCATGTGTGCGTAGATGTGTAATTAATCCGAGTAATAAGTAACTTGTGTTGTCACATGAAATCATAAGCGTGCATGGGAATAAAAGTTGACGATAACATATATATATATAAGTAACGTATGGTTAAGACATGAATGTGTTGAGTAAATAAACAAGAGTAATGAGTCATTAAATGACGTAACATATAAAGTAAATGCACATTAATATGATATTAAAAGAATGAGAAAACCCTAGAACATAAATGAGAGTCGATTAGGGTTTGAAGCTAAGTATATTAATTCGTTATTTCATGTGTGAGTTATGACGTTTAAACTATTTTTCACATTTAACCCTAAACTTTAATAAATGACATAATGAACCTTAATCTTGATATTAATTATAAAACACTTAAGTCTCATTTAATTATAAAACTCTAAAGTATTAAGATCATTGAATACACTAAGTATAAACACCAAATATTAAAAGATCATTTCGACAATTATGGAATCATAAATAACATGTACGATCAGTTAATGTGTATAGGTTACGTGAAGAAGGAGTAATCCTTTGCTTTCTCATATTTACGCTTTTTGGTCATTTGCTTTGGAATAAGGTACGGATATTCGACCTTTTCAAGAAGGTTCCTTATAACGTTTTCTTTTCGTTAGCTTTTATATTAGGGTTTCCTAAGCCTTTGCTATGAACCCCATTCTGCTTTGTTTGAGTTGTTGCTTATTTGAACTCGATTTGAATTATAAAACATCGATTTTGAACTATATGATATGAAAACTTTGATTTTGAAAATATGATTAATCTTCGATAAAGTATGATCGTATCGGTTTGACATTCGATTTGACCTAAGATAGTTTGACACCGAGCCAAATATTAACTAGTCATGGGGTTCCATGTCCGTGTCGATAATGCACTTCGACATGACTCTAGGGCGATGAGTGATGTTACGCCACGTCCCTTATATGTTATCTGTTATGAGCTCAAGTTATATTATATGACCAATATCTGCGTCGTAGGGCGTATGGATGCATCCTAGATCCGTTATTTGTTATTTGTTATATGTTATATGTTATCGATGATTGATCTGCGTGCATGCGTCCTTCATAACTCTGGTAGGTCTCCCACAAATGTTGCCTTGTGTGAGTATGAATATGGTTACGATTATAATTTGATATTTGTTCGGGCTCGAGGTAGTTAACTATAAAACTTATTCGATAATTACGATTTATACTTTGAAATGATTATGATTTTACTATCTTTCGTTCACTATATTCCGTATTTGATTTCGTTTAGTATTCGCTTTGCTTGTATATCCGTTCACCCGGCTTTTGAAACAGTACCGCATTTCTTTTCTTCCGCGGTATCTAAGCATTGAGCTGGTTTTGCTTTGGGATGAGTCTTGAGTGGACTTACCTTAGAGATATTTAGCTTTGATCTTATGATGCCATTTAAGACTTACTATTTCGGATATTTTATTTGGGTTTATTTTTCCATTGGGACCTATGTATTGAAGTCATGTTGACTTGAATTATTTCAAGATTTATGCTAAGACTTTTTGGATATTTATGTTTCTTTGATATGACACCATTATTTGTGATTCCTTTACCTCGCCGGTCCGGGCGTTACAGTTAACTAGTTAATAAGGTTTGATTTAATTATGACATAAGCTTATAACCTGCCGATGATGAGTCAAATAGCTCGACCAGATGGGCCAAATCAATCAAATAATCTAAGTGTGATCCAAAGCGTATATAAATGCCTAAAATCTGAGAAACCGTATTACTAAAAGAAATAGATTAGTAATCATAATTTTTTAATCACATTTAACATATCGATTATGTAAACTTAAAATGGAAAACCAATAACTGTTTGCATGTTAAACTGTTATAAGCCTTAATCGATCACCACTTTTACTTCACTCGACTCACTCATGTTGTCATCTCTCGGCCACTCCCAATTCACGTTTTACTTTCAGTATTTCGACTTATTCAAGCTCCTTTTCTGGATTCTGATTAGTAATCTGCCTATGAGAATGCAAGACCCTCAGTACAGATATGCAGTGATCACATCTTATTTTTGGCATAATCTACAGCTTGAGTACACAGAACAATTCATATCAAGTCATATATTCCATTTGATATAATACAAACTTCAGTTACATCATAGTCCATCACTACTTATTCTACGTACTGTACCATATTTCACATGCTTCTTTGTCACATATGACAACCACAAAAGAAAATTAAAACAAAATAATATGATCGTTAATGATGAATGACCTTTTCACCATTTTCCTTCTTCACATGCTTAAATATTATAGTTCACTTTTCAAGGGTAAAATTGGTATACTTTGTTCATGTTTGAAGAAGTTATCAGGATCAAACTCAGTCTTGATCTTCACCAACCTGTTGAAGTTGTCTTTGAAGTACTTTGTTCCCCATGAACTTGCCTTGACAAAACTTGTGTCGTCGCCATTTTGTCATTCATTCCAAGGTCAAGATCTCTATAATTCACGTATGCTTGTCTTGGAAACATTGACACATGTTGAGTCATATAGTTGTAAAGCTTCCTGATCCAATCAACATGCTTGTTCATCACTTCTTTATCAAGATCCATCCAGTTTGTTAAATATTGAATCTTGAAAAGTGTTCCATTTCTATGAGGAAATGGGATTGATGATTCTGAAATCTTGCTCATCATTCCTCCGTATGGGTTCCATATCATCAATGGGCTATCTTCTTCCAAGAATCTTTCCCATATTTCTTCTAATCCCTTTTCAGGGATCGGCTCTTTGACAAAATCTGATTTTGCTTTGAAGTAATTCACGAAAGCTGGTTTTCCTGCGAGTAGGACGCTGGTTGGAACGCTTCTTGGGTATCCCGCAATAAATAAAACAGATTCTAACCAACTCATTTCAATGCAATCTTTGGTTGTTAGGCCCAATTCAGGGAAATTTTGCTTCATGATTTCTTGAAGTTTGTCAGCTTTTCCAAGATAGAGTGCATTGTAAGTTGTGCTTATGGTTCTTTTAGTTGTGTTTGGTATATTTGAGGTTTGAATGAAGACTCTAATGAAAAGATCTTCATCAAGTTTGGGAGCAACTTGTTGCCATTTGTAAAGAATTTTGGTGGCACCTTGTTCTAATGTCTTTTGGACATTGAAAACCGTGACTGTTTCAGGGACAGTGACTAGTTTTAGTTTCCAAGAAACTAAAACTCCAAAACTGCCTCCACCACCTCCACGGATAGCCCAAAATACATCTTCTCCCATTGCTTCTCTATCAAGTATCCGACCATTTGCATCAATGATCTTTGCGTCAAGTGCATTATCAGCTGCAAGCCCAAATTTCCTCATCATGGAACCATATGCACCACCTGTGATGTGTCCACCAATACCTAGGCTTGTGCATAGCCCAGCCGGCACAGCATGAGTCTTGCTTTTTTCAGCAACTCGGTAGTAAAGCTCACCAACGGTTGCACCTGCCTCAACCCAAACTGAGCCATCCCTAACATTAACATCAACACCACGCAATTTGGATAAGTCGATAACAACATAAGGAGGGTCCATAACGGACGTGTAAGATAGCCCTTCATAATCGTGCCCTCCACTTCTAACACGAATCTGAATCCCAAGCTTTTTGGCACAAAGCACGGCAGACTGAATGTGTTTTTCGTGTAATGGAGTGAATATAATCTGCGGTTTTGCCATGTAGGGGGCGATGCAACGAAGATTCAAGGCGGTTGAATTCAAAAGTGGTGTGTAAGAACTGTCATCTGGGGTGAAAAAGATGTCTTGATCAACAGAAAGACATTGATGGAAACTATCATGAATTGGAGTTGAAGAACAAAAGGGACAAAGTAATATTGCTAGAAATAGTAGAAGCATTGAAATTTAGAAAATAGACCATTCTTACAGATTTGTGTTCTTGTGTGGTTTCTGAAATTTGAAGAACAGAATGGTCATATTTATATGGACATGAGGTTTGATCTTTGATGACTAAATAGCTGAGCTATTGCAGATGTCATAATTTTAGATATTTAAGATATTCTTGTGTTTGGAGTTTAATCTGATTTTTGTAATCAAAGTTACGAGTGGGAACGTAAAATACATGACTTATAATTTTCATATTTAAATATTGAGGTTATATTTGAGTGCACCAAAAGTTAAACCTGTCTTTGACAGGCACCAACTCTTAATTTTTGGCAAATAGCAGTCTGATGAGATGTAATATTAAACATCTTCATTCAAGTCCTTAATGTGTAGTAACTAGAGCTTATGATACAATTATAGTTTCTTGAATGAATGTAATAATCTTTTATCTAACCACATCTACCTTAACTGAATGTTAAATTATATATAATATATTATTTTTAATATAGGCTACATCAGATATTTAACAATCATAATTTCCTGTAAATTATCAAACTTCTTATATTACATAGGGTGAAGGGAAGTGTACTACACTTAATAGTTAAAAAAAACAATGATTCTTGACAAAGTTATTGACCAAAAATACTAGGTTTCATGTGATTCAAGTCTCTCCAATTGAATCTTAAAGGAAAAGAATACAAATTGAATCTTCTGATTAAATTTTGCAAAATGGGCCACAAATAAAGAAAACGTTAACAGACTTCAAATGAAAATTGCCAAAGATCTTCTAACAACTTTCAAAAAGAGTTGTCTTAAGTAGCTTCTTCGAGTTATCTTACAAATCGATTATACACATGGTAGTTGTGATGTAACACTTGGCATAGGACCATTTTCTTTGTGCATAATAGTTCTACATTCTTGTTATCAACAGTCATCCTCTTGTCACAAATGAGTTACATCAAGCACTGGTACCCTTGATGTAACCGTCTGTCACATTTTGAGGATATGTGGAGTGTTAATTAAGGGTCTCACTGTTGGCCATTTTCAAATGCATGGTAGTCCTTAATCCACAAGTGTTCTAAAGAACTTACATTTGATGAGAAGGTGCTCACTAAAGACACAACCATTGATTTCCAACATTTGCAACTTTTGACACCCTTTTGATAGTTCTGCAAAGTCCTGCATCTGATTCACCACATAACCCAAGAAACAAATATCTTAAATTCAGACCATGTTTCCCAATATAACCCGTTTGGAATATGGATGAATTAAAACAGTCATGGTTTCCTGGTTTGGAATACTTTCAGACTAGGCCACCTGCTCTGGTTGCATATTGCTCACTTGCTGGAAGGACAGATCTACCGGATAGTTTTACACTCATATATTCATATTTCGAGTTTTTCTGACTAGCTTTGGGATGTTCAATATTTACTCTTGTTTTCTATGGTTTTTCAGTTTGTTGTTATCACATGTTGTATATTTAATTATAAAACCAGTGGTGTCAATTTTAGACTCATTGGTTATTTCAGTTGGGTAATATTTAGGAGGTGATAGGTTTTGTTGGGTGCCTCTCTATATTTTAGATGGGTCTAAATGAGTATTTGATATAACCTCCGATTCACCAATTGCATAACAATTAACCAATGAGTAAAAAGAAATTTTGAACACCTCTTTTCATTTTTCACTCGAATAATAAAAGCATTGCGAAACCCGTCGGGTTAACCAGACTCGGGACCCATTTGACCCGGACCTGTTTAGACCAAACACATCTAGACTTGTGACTTGACCCGACCCACACATTTTGCCACTTATATATAAAACAGTGAACGCTATGTTTGTTTAGAATATACTTCTAAATCAACTCTAAGCAATCATCTGGGGTTTATATGTTTTGTTGAGATACTTCTTTTCGCCGTAAAATAGCTGATATCATCTTACAGTATGTTTTGAGCTCTATTTGAACCAAGATTGTTTTAATAATGAAACTTTACCACTAAGATACTGTATCATTTATATGATAGATTAAACTTTACCACTAAGATAATTTACCACTAAAATAGCTGATATCATCTTACGAGGTTATCCTTTCTTTAAGAAGTGCACTACTTTATCATTCATATTAGTCTTAAAAATATTCGTAAAGTTGAAGTATATTCTTTATTTTACAATTACTACAGCTAACACTCTGAAAACTTCTTTCGGCATTTGTTACATCTGTAAAATATTCAAGTTAAAAGATCATTGTGCAAATGCATCAACTGAACATATGAAACACCTTCTTATTTTTTTTGGTTCAAAGGGTGAACTTTTATTAATTATCAGACATTTACAATCAATTTAAACATAAACTGAAAGGACATGCCCCATTCAGTATTCAAAACAGACCATACAAAGCTTTTACAGATATCGGATAACATTATCTCATATCTCAGACAAGCTATACTAAGACTGCTTCAGCAGACCAATACAACAGATTCCTTCACTGCACTTCTTCCATCTTAAGAGCAGCAGCAAGATCACTCAGAATTCACCCATATTGCACCAACACCATAGCTTCATAACTACATTTCCAATCCATCCCTCACCCCTGATCATTCAACCCACATCCACAATAACCAAGGGGAGAAAAATGGATTGGCATCATTATGCAAGCTATAGCACCTATTCCTCTCCAATCAAGGGCTATACTAGTTATCTACATTTCCATCTCAGACAAGCTAAGAGGCATCAATAACTATGAAACACCTTCTTACTACCTACATTAAAAGAACTTCTTTATCAAATTTCTGGTTTATGAAGTAAATTTTGTTAATTTGATGTTGTTTTTGGTTTCTATAACTGAAAAAAACATAAATTTGATATAAGGTGTCGTTTGTTTTTCGAGCTTTTACCTCTTCATCCGCAAACCATGTACGCAAAGAAGAGGTACATTTAAGCTCTTCATCCGCAACAAGAAGACCGTTTGTTTTTGTCTATTAAGACTTCTTTCATTTTCATCTTTTCTTCTTTTTCTTTTTCTTTTCACTAGTATTTTTGTGCTATTAAAGTAAATTTTTTTCCTTTTCTTTTCACTAGTTTTTTACATTTCGTCTGCTTTTTACATTTTCCTCCATTTTCTATGTTTTCGTCTTTTTTTAATGTTTTGTCATTTTTACATTTTAGTCCATTTTCTTACGTTTTCGTCCGGTTTTTACGCTTTACGTCTTTTTACGTTTCCGCCTTTTTACATTTTCGATCGTTTTTTACGTTTTTCTGCTTTTTATGTTTTAAATCATTTTCTTTCGTTTTCATTCGCTTTCTTACATTATCTTACGTTTTGTTATATAAGATAAAATAACGTACAAAAACTTATAAAATCATATGAAAATGGAGGAAAAGTAAAATAAACATATGAAAATAAAAAACGGATTAAAACGTAAAAGAGAACAAAGCGTAAAAACGGATGAAAACGTAAAACGAGACAACGTAAAAGGACGAAAAGTAAAAATTTGGCGGCGAAGAAATGGACGAAACGTAAGAAACCGACGAAACGTAAAAATAACCGAAAACGTAATGGGACGAAAATGGACGAAAAACCGGCGAAAACATAAAAAGCGGACGAAAACGTAAAATATGATCGAAACGTAAAAAATAGATGAAAGCGTAAAAAAAAGTGAAAGCGGACGAAAACGGTCAAAAACGTAAGAAAGCGGACGAAACGTAAAAAGCGGACGAAAACGTAAAAAGGATGAACACGTAAAGCAGGCGAAAACATAAAAACATACGAAAACATTAAAAACGGACGAAAACATGAAAAGCGAACATAAGCGTAATAAAGCGGACTAAAACTTAAGAAAGCAGTGAAATTGTAAGAAACGGACGAAACGTAAAAAGGACGAAAACATAAGAAAGCGGACGAAAAAGTAAAAAGCAGAAAAACGTAAAAAGCGGACGGCGTAAAACGGCGGAAAACGTAAAAAGCGGACGATAATATAAGAAAGCGGACGAAAACGTAAAAGCGGATGAAAACGTAAAAAGGCGGCGTAAAAAGCGGGCGAAACGTAAAAACGGCGGCGTAAAAAGCGGACGAAAACGTAAAAAGACGGACGAAACGTAAAGAGATGTAAGATATTGAGAAAGAGATGTAGGGGTTGTGAGAAGAGGTAAAGTGGAAAGAAGAGATAAATTATGTCTGCATGGTAGAAGAGGAAATAAGAGATTTTAGCCTCTTATGTTCGAAAAAACAACGGTCTTCAGGAATACGTTTGCGCGCTGCAGACAAAAGAGGCAAAGAAGAGCTTCTTTGAAAAAACAAACAAGGTGTGTTTAACAATTGCGTATCCATGAAACATGGCTTTTCAAATAACAAACACTTGCTACTAACTGGAACAAATGACATCTTTACAATTCACACATATCAAACCAGAAATCAAGTGGATAAGAGATTGTGAGTGAAACTGAACTCAAGCATGTAGTGTTGTTACTGTAGTATAAGGATACCAGTAATCAGAAATCGCAACTATGATACAAAGCAACAACACCATAAATCTATAAACGAAAGTATGAACATACACAAAATAAAATAATGAGACAGAAATTTAGATGAAACCGTATGCAATATCGTGATCGAGGCACGTGTTTAACACGCTTCCCTTAAAACAGATTCGCCGTCCATTAGGCGTCTATTTCCCAGGGTACAACGATCGGAAACAGTACAACAGTTGTACTGCCGGATATGACATCCATGCCTAAAATTTCCATCTGCATTTGTGTGTGATGTGTTTGAACAGGGAATCGAGACTATGTGCTATATGTCTCATCTTGAACATTAGAGAAGGTTACCATTTATATTGTATAATTTGTAACCGATGCAATGGCCACCATTAAACTTATTAATTGTCATTAACATACTTATGAGAACCAAAAGTCTGTTACAACTAAAGATGTAACAACAGGCTTTTGTACAGGCTTTTGTATTCTTCCAACATGTTCCATTCAAGTCCCTGTATTTCGAGACTCGATATCTTATTCACAAGTTTTCCAACAATCCCCCACATGAATAAAGATCGACTCAAAAACACATAAATTTCCAATGAAATTCTCAACAGTTGAATCCTGCATAGGATAGGTAGGTGTAACCCTTTGAACCTTCCCTTATGAAATATACTTAGCCTACTAGCTGCCAGTAGAACGCGATGTCTTTGAACTGATCTGCTATTTATATAGACGACAATATAAGTTCACACAGGACTCTCCCTGACATAGTCAAATCCTCATAGTTGTGTTCGTTATGGTCATGAACATTAGCCTGGTTCTGCGAAAGATTTAGGAATTGCGCCCTACACATTTCCCTTCGAAGCGACCCCACTTCTCTCTCACATAGGTGATTCCAATCGAATCATTAAAAGCAATAAGCTTATCCTCATATTGTCACTATTATAGGAATGGACTAGGAAGTTTACAAACTCCCTTATATGGATGGAGAATTGATTACTCTCTCACAGTGACCTCCATCGGTTTATACAATTAGGTTGTCCTATTGAACCCAGATCTTGGGATCTCCAGTCAGCTGGGTTAGGTTTTCCTTCATATAAACTGTTCTAGGGCTTTAGTCCTATTCCTCCACACGACTTGGCAACACTCTCTAATTAAGCCTTTTATAAGCGGATCCGCATTGTTATCATTTGACTTCACATTGTCAAAATAATAACTCATGTTGAGAGTAGTTGTCGTATCGACATAATGTCTTGACTCACCATTATACATTGTGATATAAGCTTTTCCAACTCTTTAATGGTTATCACAATGTATACAACTACCATTATAGGCGATGTTGGTGCATCATCTCATATTAAACATAAACATTTTGTCTCTTATCCAAATTTATCTATCGCGATAAAATTATATTCCATCGTGGACCTAGCTATATTTTATGTCTAGAAGACATCCAAAATATAGTGGTCATTTCAAGAGTGTATACATAGCCACTCAAAATGGTCATTAATAACATTAATTACCAATCAAATAGTTGTTACGTTTTGCTCTAAAGCAGAATCGTGGTTCTACCAATAATTCATGAGTATTTCAAATGGGTAACACCTCTATCTCTATTTTGAATAGATTTTGATTGGTGTCATTTGAACTCTAGTGGGCGGAATCCCCCACATTGAACCTATCTCAAGAATATTGTAGAAATGTTCTCCTTTTCAACTTTTATCTCGTTTAAAAGATACTCTGTTTAGTGTATGATATCAATAACATTAGTAATTTGTCACCACACAAGTTTCATATTTGTGTATACACTCTTTTGAATGTTTCACGTTAATTATTTTCCATATCATAATTAACAAATTACATGTCTAGCATGCTTTA
This sequence comes from Chrysanthemum lavandulifolium, assembly GCA_022545495.1. Classification (NCBI taxonomy): domain Eukaryota; kingdom Viridiplantae; phylum Streptophyta; class Magnoliopsida; order Asterales; family Asteraceae; genus Chrysanthemum; species Chrysanthemum lavandulifolium. The sequence goes on from CM040239.1 coordinate 197,257,223, forward strand.
GACCAAGGAATTAAGCATATGAATAGAAGATGCATCATTCTGATTATTCATTGCTTTAGCTACTAACATTCTTTCGTGAGACAAATTACTTATGAGATTCAATCACTATCTTAAGCCACAAATGTTTTGGGTGGATCCCATACATCGGTACTTATGTACACATAAAACATGTCATCCAAATTCATTTGAGATCATATAATCATATGTAATCCTAATTTTATTATGTGACTATGATCACAAATATTAACAAGTAACCATTCCACATGCTCAAAATATGTCCAATGCACGATATGGACAAAACCTCACTTTGGATGACAATCAGACCATTCCAGTTAGTTACATAAACCAACATAGTTTGTTGTCATCTACATATGCATTCAATTTAAACCGTCATATGTTACCTTCATATATGCATGAGAGGAAGTCAGTGGCGGTTAAATTACACACGAAGTGTTTTCGCTTTTGTTAGCCTCCTTAAAAGAACCAAAGAGACTCGTGTTCAAGCATACACGATGGGTAGCACCCGTGTCGACCCACCTCCATTTTGCTTTTGAACGGACTAAGTTCATATCATTTGATAAGATATCAGGAAACAAACTCCTTTAATAATCTTATGCATATAAATTTACCCCCAATCCTTTGAGCAACCAAACAACCATCTAAAGTTCACTTTAAAAAAAAATTAAGAAACCAAACAGCCCCTCAAAGATCGCTTTACTTCATAACAAATCAACAAACAAACAACTCTTTAAAGTTATTTATTTATTTTATGCACAAAACTTCAACAACAAAACAACCCTTTAAAGTCACTTTTCAGCACATAAATTTCAGCAACTAAACAACCTTTTAAAGTTATTCATTTTTTCTTTTTCTGCACAAAAAACTTCAGCAACAAAATAACCCTTTAAAGTCACTTTTCTGCAAAGAAATTTCAGCAACAAAAGGCTAACTTTCTGCATAAAAAATCAGCACCAAAAATCCGATTTTCTGTCTAAAATTTCAGCAACAAATAGGCTAATTTTCTGCATAAAAAATTAGCACCAAACGACCAATTTTCTGTCTAAAATTTCAGCAAACAAAATTCCAATTTTCTGCATAAAAGTTTTAGTACCAAACAGCTTTTTAAAGGTACTTTTCTGCACAAAATTCAGCAACCAAACAACCAATTTTCTGCATAAAATTCGGTCACTAAAATGCCAATTTTCTACATAAAAAATTATTGTACCAAACACCCCTTTGAAGATCAGTTCACTACATAAGAAAGGTAGCAGCCAAACAACCATTTTAAATCACTTTTCAGCATAAAATTTCTGCAAAGAAGGAATTCAATAAAGCTGATCCAAATGGCCTAAAATTCTGCAAAAAATTAATCATAAATTCTGCACAAAACAACTTAATATGGTTAATCCAAACAACCTATATGCTCTTCATAAATTAACCTCAATTTATCTTATACGAAACAACTTCAAAAATCTGTACCAAACAGTTTGTTAAGAAATCAGCAAAGGTACTTATACGCACAATGTTTTCATCAAACAAACTACTTCTATAGAATATCCACGGAAAATTTCCAACATAAATTTCACCCAACGTTCTCCTAAGAGTACTTCAAATGAATGAGTACCTTGTCATAAAATTCAACACAAAAGTTTCATTAAAAAAAGCGCACGTGTACATTCTTGACAACTTAAAAATAAGCAACAATTTCCAGCAAGGAATTTGCCCATAAACAAACTCTATACATATAGAAAAAAATGGACATGAATACGATTGAAAGAGAATCTAGGCGTAAACACATTTGTAATCATTTCACATCGAATTAATTTTTTTTTCAAAATTAAAAATACCAAATTGGCTTTGTGATAGGACTTTAAATCAAATAATTTTAAAACCAATTCGTATCATTCATTAAAACCTTTATTAAGTATTGCATCATTCCTCCGATTAAACAATGACTCTAACTGCTTTAAGATTGTAGTATAAGGATACCGAATCGAAAATCGCAACTATGATACAAAGCAACAACACCATAAATCTGTAAACAAAAGTATGAACATACACAAAATAAAATAATGAGACAGAAATTTAGATGAAACCGTATGCAATATCATGATCGAGGCACGTGTTTAACACGCTTCCTTAAATGCATTCGCCGTCCATTAGGCGTCTATTTCCTAGGGTACAACGATCGGAAACAGTACAACAGTTGTACTGCCGGATATGACATCCATGCCTAAAATTTCCATCTGCATTTGTGTGTGATGTGTTTGAACAGGGAATCGAGACTATGTGCTATATGTCTCATCTTGAACATTAGAGAAGGTTACCATTTATATTGTATAATTTGTAACCGATGCAATGACCACCATTAAACTTATTAATTGTCATTAACATACTTATGAGAACCAAAAGTCTGTTACAACTAAAGATGTAATAACAGGCTTTTGTACAGGCTTTTGTATTCTTCCAACATGTTCCATTCAAGTCCCTGTATTTCGAGACTCGATATCTTATTCACAAGTTTTCCAACAATACGTCCATGAATTGTGTTGGCCCGTTTTTATGGATCTTTAATCAAAATATACCGGTAATAACAATAAACAATTGAATCAAAAGACTTTTCTTATTTATTTCAGTCATAAAATGTTTGAATACAATTCCTAACTATTTATATGTTTTGAAAGGGTACTAGTGAACCATTGTGTTTGGTTCAAGGATATGACGCTTCTGAGATAACCGCTATATAACCGCTTCTTTATAATCGCTTCATTGACTTTTAAAGTCCGACTTTCGTTTGTTGACTTTCGTTGACCGGGTCATAGTGGGTTTGATATGGGTCGATTGGTGATTAACCCAATATTCTCCCCTTAATCACAATCACCGCGACGTAGGCTTTAAGTCTTCTTGATTCATCTTCTGGTTAAATCCACCATCTGAGCTTTTAATTTCTTGTAGTGCTTGTGATCATCCTTATATTCAGGTAGATCAATTTTCCTTCGGTTATTTCCACCTTTTTCTTCTGTGATCTTCATTATGTCCATGTTGATCTGGTTATTTCCACCTTTTCCTTATGTGATCTTCATTATGTCCATGTTGATCTGGTTATTTCCACCTTTTTCTTCTGTGATCTTCATTATGTCCATGTTGATCCGGTTATTTCCACCTTTTCCTTCTGTGATCTTCATTATGTCCATGTTGATCTGGTTATTTCCACCTTTGTGATCTTCCTTAAGTCCAGGTTAATCATGTTCTTCTGGTTATTTCCACCTTTGTTGTTGTGATCTTCCTTAAGTCCAGGTTGATCATGTTCTTCTGGTTATTTACAACTTTGTTGTTATGATCTTCCTTAAGTCCGGGCTGATCATATTTTTCCGGTGCTTCTTCAACAGTTGCCATAAGCAATGTTGGTTCTAAGTCTTCTTCAATGAGATTAGATTGTTCTTCTTTCTTTGATGGACATTTGTTTGCAAAATGCCCATACTCCTTGCATTTAAAACACATCACCTTACTCTTATCATGAGTAACTTTATTTGAGTTGTTGTTTGATTTTTCCTTGAAATTATCCCTAACTGTGTATACGCGTATATCTTTTGGCTCTTATCTCCTTTTAGTTGAGATAATAAAACACGTATATCTTTTCTTTCTGAGAAAAAACTTTCAGTTTCTCTCTTGGGAAGATATCTTTGTTTCTTCTCCTTCTCCAATCAATGATTACCGCCTGTAAATGGCTTGATGATTTTTCTTGTTCTCCGGTTTGTCGTGTCTTGAGCACAAATGATCCTCCAATTGAAACCTAGGGTTTCGGATGATTTGGGGTTTTCTAACCGTGAGAAATTTGTTGATTGAGTATGCAAATGAATCAATTGGGATTCAATTGATTCTTCCGGCTTGATTCCTTTTATGAATGTGTGTTTGTTCTAATTGAATCTTGATTCGCCTAATTGATGACTTACGCTTATTGGTTTTTCTTCTTCTTTGTTCTTGAATTTGATTCGACTATTTTGAAAAATGAATGAAAAGAGGAACCCTTTTGATGCCGGTAACAATTCACTCTTGTGATTGATACCTTGGTGACAAAAGTTGTTTTCCTTTGATGAATTATCACACCGAAAATGATCTTGTGATTAATTTTTGGTTCGACTTTTTTTTTGCAAGAAAAAAATTTTCGAATCTTTTTCAGTTTTTTTGATTCAAGAACTGAGTTTGGAAAGCCTTGGTATATGATGATTTTGGCTCTGATACCAATTGTTGGCCCGTTTTTATGGATCTTTAATCAAAATATACCGGTAATAACAATAAACAATTGAATCAAAAGACTTTTCTTATTTATTTTAGTCATAAAATGTTTGAATACAATTCCTAACTATTTATATGTTTTGAAAGGGTACTAGTGAACCATTGTGTCGGTTCAAGGATATGACAAGCTGACAAAGATAACCGCTATATAACCGCTTTTATAATCGCTCGTTGACTTTTAAAGTCTGACTTTCATTGGTTGACTTTCGTTGACCGGGTCATAGTGGGTTTGATATGGGTCGATTGGTGATTAACCCAATAAATTGGACCCAATAGATATTAAAAACAAAGATAAAAAATTCAAAGTCTGGTACATCACAACGACACAACAAGAAAGGTGAGGTCAAAAAATGAATATAAGGGCAAGTCTTTGACTTATATGTACACGGCCTAACCTAGTTAGTAGTGACCCTTTCACTAGCCACTCCCAAAATGTGTACATGTGAGGCAGGGGAAGCCTCACCAGTAGGCCACCTTGGTGGTGGTTTAAAAAGATAATTGCTGAATTTACTCATTTTGCAATTTTAAAGCTAATGAAATTACTTGATAAAAACAGTTACACATGTAATGAATGGCCGAAAGAACCATAACATGTCTAAGTGTCAATTGTAAGATTTGTTAGCTAATGAGATGTATACTTCAACTCTACATACTTGATACTTATACTAATATGACTGAATGACCTCGTATGAATATCATCAAATATAAATCTTAGTCTTAAAAGTTGAACGAAAAAAGATCGTCTCAGCACAAAATAGACCATTACGACAAAGCTGCAATAAGCCGTTTTTGTAACGCAATGTGAAAAGATATATGCTAATAACACAAAATCCCCACCATGTTAAGGGAAATCCAAAATAAATAAAACGAGTTAATTATGCAAATGGTCATTGTGGTTTGTTGGAATTTTCACTTTCAGTCACTAAACTATTTTTTTGACTGATTCAGTCATTGTGGTTTCTTGTTATTATGGATCCAGTCCAATCCGTATGAAATGACCAAAAAGCTGTTGTCACCTTCTTTTTCAAATGAGTTAATTACATAAATGGTCACTGTGGTTTTCAAATGACAATTGGTAACGACCGTTAGTCCTTTATACTAACGGTCATTAGTAACAATCGAAAATTTGGTTTTCTTACGCCGTCCATTTTAGTTTTTACACCTTATCGCTCGTTTTCTTCCGTTTTACTGCCGTCCATTTTACATGTTTCGTCCGCTTTTATGTTTTCGATACATTTTACGCCATCCGCTTTGCACTTTTCGTCCATTGATATACGCCATTCGTTTTGCACGTTTTCGTCCGCTTTCGCGCTTTCTTATTTTCGTTTCCCGGTTTACACGCCACATATGTTTTACGTTTCGTCCGTTTCTGAGTTTCGTTGTTTTACGCCATCCATTTTACACCTTTTCATCCGTTTTGCATGTTTCGCCCATTAATATCGTTTCATTCGTTTTGCCGTCCGTTTTACGCGTTTCTTACTGCCGCTCGTTTCGCCCGTTTTACGGTTTCGTCTTTACATGTTTTCGTCCATTTTACGTTTTCATCCATTTTGCGTTTTGCGCCGCCTATATATGTTTTCATTCATTTTTGCATATTTTTGTCTGTTTTTACACGTTCAAAAACGAATGAAAACATATAAAAATGGATGAAAACATGCAAAAATGAATGAAAACATATAAAAATGGATGAAAACGTTCAAAAACGGATGAAAACATGTAAAACAAACCAAAACACGTAAAATGCATTTAAAACGTAAAATGTATTTAAAACATATAAAAACGGACGAAAACGTCCAAAAACGAATGAAAACGTATATAAATGGACGAAAACGAGCGCAAACAGATGAAAATGTGTAAAAACAGATGAAAACATGTAAAAACAGACGAAAACGTGTAAAAACAGTCGAAAACATGTAAAAATGGATGAAAACTTGTAAAAACAGACGAAAACGTTTAAAAACGGACGAAAACTAGTAAAACCGGACAAGAACGTGTAAAAACGAACGAAAACGTGTAAAAACGGACGAAAATGAGTAAAAACGGAAGAAAACGTCTAAAAACATACGAAAACGTAAAAAATGAACGAAAACGTATAAAAATGGACGAAAACGTGCGAAAACAGACGAAAACGTGTAAAAACGAAAGAAAACGTGTAATAACGAACGTAAACGCCCAAAAACGGATGAAAACGTGTAAAAACGAACGAAAACGTGCAAAAACGAATGAAAACGTATAAAACAGACGAATACATGTAAAAACGGACGAAGACGTGTAAAAAATGGATGAAAACGTGTAAAAACGGACGAAAACCAGTAACAACGAAGAAAACGTGTAAAAACGGACGAAAAGGTGTAAAAATGGACGAAAACCCTAAGAAAACCAAATTTTCGGTTATTTAATAACAACCGTTAGTATAAAGGACGAACGACCGTTACTTAATTGTCATTTGAAAACCACAGTGACCATTTATGTAATTAACTCATTTGAAAATGAAGGTGACAAGGGCTTTTTGGTCATTTCCTACGGATTTGGATTGGATTCGTAATAACAAGAAACTACAATGACTGAATCAGTTAAAAAAAGTTTAGTGACTGAAAGTGAAAAATCCAACAAACCACAGTGACCATTTGTGTAATTAACTCTAAATAAAACACACCAAAATAGAAAATTAAAGAAAATCCAAAATAAATTCAAATTCGGCTGACAACATAACAAATATTTAATAATGCTATAGTAAGTCTTTAGAGATAAAACGCGACAAATAGAAAAAGTGGTGCCTTATCTCCTGAAATTAAAAAATAATTGTGGCAAATACAAGTGGTGCATTGTCGTCTACTTATGAAATCCTAATAAATTGGAGCTCATTTTACATGCAGTGATACATTCAAATTATACACTCCTCTTTCTTTTCCATAATAATGCCATCTTCTCTCATACTTTCCACCACTTTCACCACCTCTTCTTCATGCAAACCAACATCTACGTTCATCACCCCAACCATCCTTGAAGACTCTAACCAAGCAAATGCATGGGTTGAGAGTCTCATGCAACGCTTCTTCACCACAAGAAATAATACCCGAAACACAAAAGCTTATACTACCCAATAATAATGTAGACCGAAGGAACCTTCTCGTGGGGCTTGGTGGACTCTATACAGCTGTTAATATTGCTTTGTTGCCATCAGCATTGGCTAGTCCTATTACGGCTCCTGATATCACGTCCATATGCCAGGAAGCAAAACAAGGTTTTAGGTAAGAGGGTGCAGTAAGGACAGGGAAATGCTGCCCTCCTAGCCTCGGGAAGACGATTCAAACGTCTGTATTTCCAAGAAAAGAATCTTCATAGTTTAAAGACTCGAGAACTACATCACATTTGAAATTCAAAGTCAGAAGAAGTGTGAGCATGGTGGATAAAGAAGTGGAGACACCTAACAAAAGAAGTTGACGAATGGCGGACAACAACATATGATCACCACATCCACATAGAACAATGAACAAAGAAAACAACGACGTCAAGCTGATAAAGTCAAAGAAATCAAAGCATCTATACTCAAAAGAAAGAATAATGCTAGAAAGACGTCAAGCAACCACACCTACTTTATGACCAACACTTATGGGGAGATTGTTGGGATCACTTGTAACTACAATTTCAAGTGTCGGTAATTAATATGTAATTGCTTAATAGGCTTATATGTTTGTAATTAATGTTAGGCTTATGTAGTAAGCCCATGAGCCTATGCTTAGGCCCATATAAACAAGGAAGGGACTAGAATAGTTGCCCTAGTTCCCTTGCCTATAAATACCTTGTAAACTCTCATTTGAGAGTGTTGGTTCTTTCATATTAAGCATAATCATTTCTTATTATTTGTGTGTGTGAAAGTTTCATCCGTCTCTCTCTTTCTCTTGTTCTAATCTACATCTAAACATACCTGTGTTCATATTATGGTGACCTAACAATTATTTTACCATTCTTTTACGTAAACTTTATACATTTTACGTTTTACACGACGGACTACGTTTTAATTTTAACGACGTTTAAACCCTCCGATAGACTTATGTCTCATCGTAATTATTATAATAGGCTATGTTGATAAGTTTTAACATTCTTATAAGTTTAGTATTTTTACGTTACCCGGTTTTAAGTTTCGTGACTTAATGACCTAACGTTAGCAATTACCGGAATCAAAACTATACCCTTTAAAACTAAGATTACACATGATTAACATAAATCTTCCATCTCACACTCTTGTGCTATGTTTAGCTTATGAGTCATAGATAGATATCTTATTTAGTAAGAAACTTATTTACTTACAATAATATCTACAAATATCCAAGTTATCAAAACTCATTTTGCTTACTCTTTCATTTATTCTATACTTAGCCAAGTTTTTCAAATCAACTCTTCCTTTCTCTCATGCAATGAACGAGCCACACATAAACATAAATTGACCATATGATGTCCATATTGATAATTCTTTTGATCTCTTGTTGATGCTTTATGTTCCTTACTTGTTTCCTTTATTTATTTCACCACACAAACTACACCAAATATCATCTTTACTAAGGATTTTTTGAAGCATTTACAAGGGTTTTTAAGTTATATTTAGCTTTTTTAAGGATGGGTTACAAATATGGAAGCTTGGTTTTGGTTTGTGATTTTTGAATCATGTTCTAGTTCTTGTTGTTTTTTTCATATGTTTGTAAGTTTTTGATATACACATATATACGTACCATTCCCGATATATATATACACTCACGATTTTTGTTATCACCATGTTGTGTTGATTTATGGTTAATCTTTATGTACTAAATGGTTAGCGGTTTATTTTGAAAGTTATGATGTTTATTTATTTGACTCGAGAAGTTAGTGAAACTAATTGGTGTAAGGGATAATTAGGAAAGTTTGGAGCTAATTTGTGATTAAAACATTGTAACAATCGGTGGAAGGGTTTAGGTTTAGGTTTAGCGTGGAGTTGTATTTTGCGGTTGAAAAAATAGTTTAAACGTCGAAATCTATACTTTATATACCCGTTGTCCCAAAATGGAAAATACACCAAATGAGACTTATAATTTCCTATATTAGGATAAAGTGATAGAAAATAGATTTTATAACGGAAACATGGCGCTTGAATCACTAAAAACGACTTATAAGGAGAAAGATACGTTATTTTGAAGTTACAACAAAAACTTTATTTTCATATTAAAAAATTGCACATTATATATAAGTGTATATACTTGGATTGGAGATAAAATTTGACTAATAGAAGTAATATTAGTAAATGCTGGTTAAAGACGTCGGTAAATGTATATTTAGACATTTTTCGAAAATCGGTAAAGTACGAAGCTACGAACGGAACATGCCAAATTTTCACTAAAATATATTACTTAGGCTATTTATTTATCTAAAACTATGATATAAAAACTAAAACGTCAAATTAGACTTTATAAACGGTAAAAATGAGTTAATCTTATAAACACGTCGAATATACGAGACTAGACTTTTATGAACAATAAAAGGGTTATTGTTTTGAAAACCCGACAAAAGGACGAAAATGACAAAAAGACGAAAAATTTATTCATCTATAAAGGAGTATAACTTTAAACGTTTGACATAAAAATGAGACTATTTTTACTACGAGATCATTTAAAGTAGCAAACACGGGAACACTTGTCGAGTGTCGAAACTTATATATTTAGTTACGTAACTAGACGTAAAAAGTATTTTACTTATAGAACTAAAGCACAAATATGTCATGGTGATACAAAGTTTAAGAAACACTTTCACACATATTGCATTTCATATAGTGTATACTAAGTCGAACTATACTCACTAGGTTCCGTTTCGGAAACCGTTGTACTCTATTTCTTGAATTACTCATTTTCGAGCTACTACTTTGTCTAATGTGAGTTCATAACCCATACCTTACTCGTTTCAATATTTATTTTGAACTACTTTAGGGTGAGATACATGCTATAACTTTTATAACGATCACAATTACTTGAAACTATATTCTGAACTCAATGTTTTATTTGCCTAAGTACCTTATTGCCATAAAGTCCTTCCATCATGAACCATTAATCACTTGTGTGTGAGCGCGAATATTGTGGATAGGCATATCGAGATTGACGAATCCCGTTTGTGTTGTTTAAATAGTTCAACCAAACGCACTATATTTGAGTTTTATTTAGGTAAGTGACAATTACCTACAAGAAGGCCATGTTACTATTATCACTTTTATGATACCCCGGTTAAGCATTGTGTGTCATGAGCTTAAGGCAATAATAACTGCTTTCGAATTATGGGTGTATAATTGCGTAACCCACTATCTCTTAAACTTGAAATTTTGTGCTCAACTGTTTTACTGTCAAACCTATTACTCAACCTTTGTGTCGACTTTTTAGCATGTTTTATCTCAGGTTCTTCAGGTATTAGCTGGCATGTGAAGGCGCATGAATATTTTGAAGACAATGCATCATTATCAGTCGATAAAACTTTTAAATATTTATATTGTACTACTTTTGTACTCAAAACTTGTTGGGACCTCTTTGTAACTCTGATGTTTTATATTAATCAAATGATAATATTTTCAAAACGTCTTATTTATAGTTCGTTTTATGTAACTTGTAATGTGTGCTAATAGGTAATACCCCAGTGATACTATATTCTGTTGCGATAATTTTGGGGGTGTTACATTACAACTTTAGTTTGTGGACTAGAAACAACAAACGGGTTGGAGTAGCATTTTTTTCCTTAGTTATACCAAAATTTGTAACCAGTCACTGGGTTTAATTATATTTTTTTTAAATAATCAAAATTTTCGAAAGAAATTATTTTCAACGTTTTCTTATCAGAATTGCACTTTGGATAACTTTGACGTAACAACCTTTTAAGCTATTTTCTAAGCGGGGTCGAAATGTGAGATAATAAAATAGAACCCATATTGACTCATTTAAAACTAAACTGCTTATATAGGTTGGCTTAGAATGCTTAATGCAACTACTTATTAAGGGAAAGTGACTACTTGTGATCGGTTATTCAAACCACTACATATAAACTGGCTTTTCATATATATTTTTTTTTATTGAAACCGCTTATAAAAAAGGTCCTTTCATAAAAAGATTTTAACAAGCATCCAAACAACCCCTTCAAACGCAACAATTTAAATAATTTAAATCAACTTTACAAGTAGTTGTATGTGATTTTTAATGCCACTATTATGATCGATAACTTTTTTGAGCCACTGTTATGTGCTTAATGACCAGATTATCGATGGATCCACCTAAGCAAAAATCATAATATTCATGTAGATGTTAAGGTGTTTGGGTGAAGACGTACTCTTCAGGTATGCACATGAACCCATAAGTAAATAGATACTCAAGCTAAATTAAGTACACATTTTATAAAATGGGTCAATTTTTAAAGCTTTTCTTATAAGATACGGATCAAGAAAAGGGTAAAGTTTGCCCAAAGTGTCCAAATCATTTCATTGTTTTTATATCAAAAGTATTAACTGACTAATACAAAAGATATTTTATAGTCTCTTAGTAAATGCATTCATATTTTATATAGATCTTTGAGAAACATGTGCATTAAGATAGTTGTTGGAGCAATAGTGCCTCTATCAATAATAGATGTTGCTTTCAAACCAAACTTGGTCAGGTTAGCGTCTCTTTTACTAAACCAATATAACATGGTTACAAATGAATGACGAAATCCGAGTTATATAAAAATTATATTTAAATTCAAACGGGTCAAAAAATGAGGAAATTCAGGTTAATTAATTCATTAGTGGTGAAGATGAAAGAGAAGGTAGCGACGTTTTGAGGTCAATTAACTACAATGTCAAGAGCGTACTTGTTGTTTAATGATGAAATGGAGCGAACTTCAAATATGGCATAACAATTTTCTGGCTTCAATGTAATTGTGATAGATTATATATATAAGGATTGCTTTTAGGTTGGAAGTTAAGTCGTGAAAATAAGCAACCTATATCGATGATTGAAGAAGGGATTTTTTTAATTATGAGAAGGCAACGACAACGCATTTGGTGAAACACATTAATTAGTTGCAACGACAAGCCATTTTATTGGATAAGTATGACGTATTTTCAAGTTAATAGATTACTGTCATCGATGACACGTAAAGTATCAAAGTACATAACCCTATGTATAATTGTAATGATGTGCCAATAGGTTGATTAATGGTTGATCGTGGCGGTAGATGGTTAAGTATACGATGACAACCCTCTTATTTTTTAAAACTATAATGTGTCAAAATTCATGCTTTTTTATTCTGCACACTGAATCTTTTATCATATATTTAGGAACAATTGAATACACTCAGCATCAATATTTAGGTCATCTAGTCATGGAAGATTAAAATTATAATAGGTGCAAATTTTATTCTGCTTGTGTGATTTGATATTTTTTTATTTATTTTTTGTGATTTGATGTCTTTTATTATTATTATTATTATTATTATTATTATTATTGTTATTAATATTATTATTATTTATTTAATTTTTTAATAAAACATCACTTCATTAGAAAATCATAGGATTTATAAGAAATTAGTGGGGAGCCGAGAAACTAATTGGGCCCCCACTCCTCTAGCTATAGCAAAACTAATCCTACTAAAAATATGTTCAAGAATACGCGCCAATCTCCTGAGTCAACGAGAAACTTCGGATGCGCTTTAGTAGGGTTACCGCATCCTTCTCGAGCTCTCCAAAGGAAGAGAAAGAGAAGGGGAGAAACCTGTATCCAATGTCCGCACATTTAGCCTCGTATTTGACAAGTTTACGTTGCGCTGCTTCGACCACCGCACGACCCGGTGCGAAGTCAACCATATTAGTTTGTGTCAAGGGAGACGACCTTGTCAAATCGACACATACATCCTGCCCACCGTCCCAAGAATAGAGCAATATATCAGCCGGACGTAAGGATTTGTCCCTATCACCGCAGAGCCCAATATCAACTTCTTTATGAGCCTAAATCCCATATCGAGAGCATATGTCACCAAGGGTATCACACACCACATTGTGGCGATGTTTAATGCCAATGATACCAGCACAAGATATCGCGTGATCCCCATAAATGTCTCCAACAAATACCTTGGAACAAGCTGAGCATAGCATCTGAGCAGAAAAAAGGGGACACCTAACCGGTAGCATAACACACATCGGTAAGTTCTAGCATTCATGGTCTGTCCCAACCCGGAAATCGAAACCACCCTAAGCCAGTTAGAAGTGTAGTCCTCTTTTTGTGATCTTCATAATGCCATCTGCCGAGTATATAAGCAAAAGGTGGATTCGACCATTTTGGTAATGCGTGTGAAATATATATCTGCCAATTTCTTCATGAGTTTGGGGGCAGCGATTTCATATGGGTTGTCCAAAAGGTCGGTCTCAATTTTCGCATTAAAAGTATGTAGGGCATCATCAAAGGAAGATCCAGAAGTTATAATGCCAGAATGTCGGAGGAGCTTAGTGTGTAGACTGGCAGATTGGAGTCTAGAAGTAAGGCAAGTATAGTTCAAGACATCACCTGCAAAGTATACACCAAGCCCCCAGAATCAAAAGGTAGCGTGGCCAGTCTCCATTGCCAATCACCAAACCCAGTTCCAGAAGCAGTGACAATACGCTCCAGAGAAGAGCGAAGTGCCGCATCAAATGAAATTTGAGCACACTCAAAGACCTGAGGGGAGCATGTGCGCATAGAAAAATATAACTTGGAAATGCCGGCACAAGCTCGAAGGAGTAGCAATTCACACTGAGGGTCATTGAGCTTAGCAACAGCATCCATAAGCATAATGGTTTTAGCAACCCATTTCATAACAAGCTCACTACTAAACTCAAGGTCCACACTAGCAGGTCCACCCAACAATTTAACCCCACTAGAAGGTCGGGCAATATTAGGCAGGAAAACACCTACAATCCTGCTTCTAGGATCTTCCTTTGGCCAGAAAATCTCCGTTTTGTCAACATTCATGTGCAAACCGTAAAGCTCCAAAACCTTCCCAACGGTTAAAGTATCTCCAATGATCGTACCATCATCTAAGTACCAAGCTTGAAGAGGGAGACAGAAGGAGTATCTAATCTTACACACCAACGGATGTAGCACTAAGGCAAAAAAGAGAGGTCCAAGTGGATCACCTTGTTGCACTCCTTGATGCGACCATAAAGTGTGTTCCCCATAATATAATCTGGCGGGGCTGAAGTAGCAAAATTCGACCCAACGCGATATGGTAGGATAGTGGAGGCGAACCTCTTGTAACATAACCTCGCGATCTACCAAATTGAAGGCGTTTTGAAGTCCACCAACAACATCGAAAGACCCACCTCATCTCCACGGTCTTCAATAAATCGATTTACGGCATGATGAATAGCCTCCCCTCCTCCAGAAACACTAAGTCCAAACTGCAAATCATTCAAGTAACCATCTAAAGAATGGCCAATCATAGAAGCACCCACCTTGAAGACTAAATGCCTCCATACAGTCCATACAGCAATAGGACGGATAGCACCCACCTATGATTGGCCATTATTATTATTATTATTATTATTATTATTATTATTATTATTATTATTATTATTATTATTTTAACAATCAATCAACACTTTATTATTATTATTGTTATTATTATTATTATTATTATTATTGTAAAACATCACTTTCATTAGAAACAAACCATAGGATTACAAGAAATTAGTGAGAGTCACAAACAACTGGGCCCCACACCTTTAGCAATAGCGAAATTAATCCCATCAAGATATGAGTAGCATCACGCGCCCAATATATTGAGTTATAGAGAACTTCCGGATCCGCTTAAGTAGGGTCACCGCATCAGCCTCAAGTTCCCCCAAAGAGGAGAATGAGAAAGGGATGAACCCATATCCAATATTCGCACATTTGGCTCCGTACTTGACGCGCTTACGCTTTGCGGCATCAATCACCACACGACCTGGCACAAAATCAATCATTCTGGTTTGCGTGAGGGGAGACGACCCCGTCAAATTGACACATACGTCTTGCCCTCCGTCCCAGAAATAGAGCAAGATATATGTTGGTCGTAAGACTTGCTCCTTTTCTCCAACCAACCCGATGTCGACCTCTTTACGAGCCGAGACCCCAGATCGAGAACAGATATCAACTAAAGTATCGCGCACCATGTTGTGCCGATGTTTAATACTAATAGAGTAATAGTACCAGCACACGATACAACATGGTCCCCGAAAATATCCCCCGTGAAAACCTTGGAGCAAGCTGAGCATGACATCTGAACAGAGAAAAGAGGAACGCCTAGCCGATAACATAATACGCACCTGTAAGTTCTGGCATTCATAGTCTGTCTCAGCCCAGATATCGGAACCACCCTAAGCCAATCTAAAGTGTAGTCCTCCTTTTGCGAACTCCAGAGTGCTATTTTTCGAAGAGCTAGGCAAAATGTGGATTCAACCATTTGGGTAACACGTGTGAAATATATATCTGCCAATTTCTTCATGAGTTTAGGGGCAGCGATCTCATCCGGGTTACTCGAAGGTCAATCTCCATTTTTGCATTAAAGCGCTCAAGGCCTCCTCAAGGAAGGTCCAGAGGTTACAATATCGATTGTGCGAGGAGCTTAGTCTCGTAGTTTGGCGATTGGAGTCTAGACGCAAGGAATGCATAGTTCAAGGCATCCCCATGGATATACACCAAGCCCCCGAATACAAATGGCGGGTGGCCAACCTCCATTGCCAATCACCAAATCTGGGCCCTAAATCGGAATAATACATTCCGCAGAAGAGCAGCAGTCAGATCAAATGCAACGCGAGTACGCTAAAGACCCGAGGAGAACATGTGCGCATAGAAATATAACTTTGAAATGCCAAAGACAAGCACGAAGGAGCAACATCTCACATTGGGGTCCCTAAGCTTAGCAACAACATCCATGAGCTCAATAGTTTTAGCAACCCTTTTCATAACAAGCTCATCGCTAAACTCAAAATCCATGCTAGCCGCCCACCCAAGAATTTGACACCAAGCGGGATCTAGCAATATTAAGGGAAAACACCAAAGCAGCATGCTTCTGGGGTCTTCATGTGGCAAAAAAACTTTAGTTTTATCAACATTGAGGTGCAGGCCACGCCGTGGTCCATCCAACATAATAAGCTATAAAGCCTTCCCCACGACCAATATATCTCCAATAATAGTACCATCTTCTAGATACCAAGCTTGAAGGGAAAGACTAAAGGAGTCTCTAATCTTACATATCAAGGGATGTAACACGAGAGCAAAGAGAAGTGATCCAAGTGGATCACCTTGTTGTACTCCCTGGTGCGACTATAACGTGTGTTCTCCATAATATAATCTAGTTGGGCAAGAGTAACAAAACTCCACCCAGCGTGAAATGGTAGGACAACGCAGTGAATATTCTGTAGCATGACCTCACGGTCCACCAAGTTGAAGGCGTTTTTGAAATCCACCAATAACATCGAAAGACCTTCCTCGCCCCCTCGGTCCTCAATAAACCTATTCACGGCATGAAGAATAGCCTCCCCCTCCATGGACCCCAACACCAAACTGGAGATCATTTAAATAACCGTCTAAGGAGTGGCCGATCATAGAAGCACCAACATTGGAGACTAAACGCCTCCAAACAGTCCCTACAGCAATGGGACGGATACCACTATAGGGCTTGATCAGTGGTGTGAGCAGAGCACTAGCAATATACTCACCCAATACCCTAGGGCATTTACCATCAAGAAAAAGATTCACCACATGGGTGATAGAATCGATTAACTCATCGGAAATAGCCACAACAGCACCACTAAAATAGTCCAAAAGGTGTTGGGCACGCAAACATCTCGACCACAAGATGTACCACGGGGGAAACTCCTGATCATATCAAGGACCACAAAGGAGATGCAATGAGGTTATGATGGTCAATAGGTATATCCGGTAGGGAAGGAGCAGACTTGAAGGGGTGCTTAGCTTTTAGGTCATCAAGAGTGGTGTCATTATAAGGAGCAACACCCGAAGAAGTAAGAACTCTGACAGCCACAGTATAATGACCATCACAGATCTTCCTCTTACATTGCTTGACATTACTTTCACCCAAGTCCAGGTTTTCCTCATCAATATTAGACCATGTAGGGGATGGTTCAGCTAAAACCTCTCTAACAAGCTGCAGACTCCCACCAGACGTACCCCAGGAGTGAATGGCGTTAGCGATATATTCTTCTTTGTGTTGGCGTTTAATGGCAGACCTACACTCCATGTTACCCCTCGGGCAAAAGGTTTTAAGGAGACAAAGAGGCAAGACTAACAAGCTAACCCAACAAGAAATGTCCTCAGGTGTGCAGATCACCTTATCAAAAGCTCCTTTCAGTACGCGAGAGAAACCCAAATGACATTTTGAGGGGATAGATTTGACATTATGCAACCCTTTAGAAATCAAAGTGTTCAAGTAGGTGTAGGTTAAAACCATAATGCTCTGCCAAAACCTGGCCTTCAACACGAGCAATAGAAGAAGGAACTTATGGCTTGACGAGATCAAATAACACAAACCTAACAACACCATCGCCACAATCAGGGGGTGACACAAAATCATACCCATGCTGACACTTAGAACGAAGTGTATTGATGCAAGTTTTACTGACCAGGTTTTAATATTTATAAGTGTCTCGTTTACTTATGGTTTATCTTATGCACTAAAAGGCAGTGTACCCGATCGTGTGTAGTGTAGTAATCGGCAAAACCGAGGTCGTCCCAAGAGCTATGTGAGGGGATTCTAATTAAGTCTAGGTGTCACTGGTTTTAATTGGTTTTAAGATTGAAATGATTAATAAACTAATTAACAAGAAATAAAGAAAGCAAATAAAGGTAGAGTTGTGATCAATAAGGAAAAAGTGTGCTAACCTAGTTACTCATCCTATCATGTTATGTTCACGTCTAACTACTTCCAATAGATTCAAGTGGGGGTTTAGGTCGGTAGGACAACATTTGGTCAGTTCGTCCTAACCTATCAGCAAAGGCTTCCATCGGATATCAAACTACTACCCTTGAAAGTCCAGTTGTTTTTAGTCCCCTAAGCCAAGTCATTAAGTTCTGCTACATGCAAGATTTGTAACAATGAGTGCCCGGGCGCTAGCATCTTAGACACTCATCCCTAACTTCTTAAGTTCATCCAAATGGCAGGTGATCATTTGGTCAGGTCGCACAAGTGAATAAGGGTCGCCGCTAGTCAATTCTTACCCTTCCCACTCGCCTACCTACTTAGGTTCGGTTGGTCGCTTCTCCTAAGCAACTAGACACTACCATTCAAAACTACCAAACAAGGGTAGCTACCAACGAACTATGCATGCATACACTAGAAATAATTATACTGGAAGCAATGTAAACATAAACACAACAATTAAGGAATCATAACTAGGCTAGCACCGAGGTTCTTAGCCGATCATATTAAGAGAAACAATCAATGCAATGTTTAACATATTGAAATACATGAATCGAATGTAAAAGAAAAGATAATCGCTAATGCTTATCGTTAGGAGTGATTTCTCCTTGAGATGGCTCCGTATGCTCTTCAAGATCCGACCTTGGACCCCTACTCACGCTTCTCGCTTTTTGGTGTGGAGTGAATGATATGTAATGCATAATTTAGGCTTGTATTTATAGGCAAGATCTAGTTACTGGCGAACTTAAGTTGAGAGTTACGCCGTAACCTTAATATATTCATAATAATGCTCTTGTAATAGCTGGTTACGGCGTAACACATGGATGAGTTACGCCGTAACTTCAATACGGGTTACAAATGACATGATTACGCCGTAATCATTAGAAGGAGTTACGGTGTAGCTTATAGCAGCGTGGAACATCTTTTGACCTAATGGGTTATGGCGTAATACTTAGTGGGAGTTACGCCATAATCTGTTGCTGAGCTGGCCTTCTGAGTCACGCACTAGCTATGGCGTAATGTGAGAGTGGAGTTACGCCGTAGCTTCATCACAGTTGGCATACTATCATAAATCTCTTATAAAATCTCCAAATCCGCGTCTCTTTAGCTCCAATGCTCGTAATTTACCTGAAAGTGAAATATAGAAGAAAACAAGCATAAATCCATATAAATGATATAAAATACGAGCATTATCGGGAAAATTGACACTTAATATTCGTGACTATTTGATGTTATCAAATATCCCCACTTGAACTCTACTTGCCCTCAAGTAGACCTTATTAGATAAATTTCTAAAAAGATATCTCCCATTACCTGGAAAATATAAGTTTAAAAATCCCTTATGCTAGAATAAATCAAAGCCGAACACCTCATGAAATGGGAACAAAACACTCAAAATCTCTCAACTAATCTAAGTGTCAATTTCGGGGTGATCACTCAAAGCACAGTCATAGCATGTATTCTATCATAAGCTTGGTGGTTACACAAATCTCCACCACTAGAGTTAAGGACTAAACAATTCTCGAAGGCAATATGGGTAGACACGACATGGGTTAAGGGTGAATCGTCATTACTAGCATGTCACGGCGAAGTGGACAAAATCAATGATACATGACCAAATCCATGTCCAAGACACCAAAGATTGCTCGCTTCATCACCTAGACACGCTTCATGGCTAAAGGGTAGGATAATACATGGGATATAATTGGTGTAAAGTAGAAAATAACAAGCAAATAGTCTAAACCTATGACCAAGTTATCACCGCTTACCGTTCATCCAAAGTTCAAGTTTCAAGGCTAAGAAACCGGATCATGGTATACCAAGTCGATTTGCCATTAGCGGACGTCATGATGGGCACATTACTTGTTCTTCAACTGTTGGCGCAATGATTGCCAACTTCATTCTTCAAATGTGACCTAGGTGGCCTCCTCGATGCTAAGTCTTTGATGAGCTCTTAAACATAGTGCTTATAATTTTGCACTTTACAATCAACAAATAATCATAACTATTTTTTTTTTTATTTTTTTTTTCGAATCATTTTTTTTATTTCATAACTAAACATAACACCCCCGCTTGAGATGAACATAACATGAGAATGGGGTATTCAATGATCTTCAAATATATGTCTTTGACGAAAGCGTGATTTCCGAACCTCTCTACTTGAACCTTAATCTTTGGCAAACAATGACTTCCGATCACAAATTAAGACTATACGGTAGGCTAAGGTTGTTGGAATCACTCCTAACTTGTATTTCAAGTGTTAGTATTTAATATGTAATAGGTTGCTTAAACTAGGCTTTTATGTTTGTATTTATGGCAAGGCTTATGTAGAAAGCCCATGAGCCTTGGCCCAAGCCCAAAAATGAAGGAAGGGACTAGACATGTTGCCCTAGCTCCTTTCCCCTATAAATAATGTTGTAAACCTTCATTTGAAGGTTGGTTGTTCATTTCATAATACATCTACGCCTAACTCTTTATCATTCTCATACGTGTGTGTTATTGTGTGTTCAACCGATCACTTTCTTTCCCATTTCTTACATATTGATCCTTGTGTTACATTATGGTGACCTAAAAGTGGTATCAATCGCCATCTAGTTGGGTGAAACACTTTTGTTTTTGAAGTTTATTCTATACGCGTGGGTTTTAGCATTCTAAACTTTCATACGCTTAAAGCTTTGGTTTTTACACTTGTAAACTCAAGATTCTTGTGGTTTAAGGTTTATTTAGTGTTAAAGTTTTAGTTTTTAGCAAAAAGTTTCAAACTTTACGTGTGTAGATTTGTTTTAAGCTTGGTTGGTTTCGTATACTTTTATACGCGTAAGGTGAAAAGTAGTTTTGGTTCATCAAGTTTCAAACTTTCTTGTTATTTTGGTGATTTTGAAGTTGTTTCATCATTAAAATCAGGTTACAAAACATTTTTAGGCATAAAAATCAGTTTTGGTCATCTTTTGTACTATCTACGCCTAGTAAAACCCTAGTTTTACGCTTAAGGTTCTACTCATACTCCAGTCTACACCTAAGCAGTTTCTACGCTTAAGGATTTCTGCATTTGATCTTCGAAGCTGTTGGTTTACTCAGTGTTTTCTTGCTTGGATAAGCCTGAAAACACTTCGACTTGTGGATATCTTTTACACTTGGACAAGTGTAAAGGATTTTTGGGTAAAACCCTAGTTTTACGCATAAGCATGAACGCTTACGAGTAAACACGTTATGCCTAAGTTATTCTTACGCATAAGTTCATCTTACGCCTAAGGTAATCTTACGCATAAGGTTCTTACTATTAAGCCTTTGGTTTACGCTTAAGCTTAAGTTTTAATCCAAAGTTTACGCGTAAGCACTAGTTACACCTAAACTCTTGTCTACGCGTAAGAAGGGAATTACGTGTAAGGTTACAATCTACGCCTAAGCTGGTTTTCTATGCCTAAGTGTACTTCATCAACAAGTTTCATTCGACTACAAAGATCCATATTCAACACAAGTGTCAAGATGTCTCAACCACCATACTCTCACTACTTTCCTCATGAGTATCCTCAACAACAACAACAACAACAACAATATCAACAATATCCTCCACCATCTCAACAACAATAACAATTTCAACAACAATTTCAACCACCATCTCAAATGTACTTTCCTCAAGGAGCAAACCCTCTTCCACCACAGATGCCTCAACCAAACCCTCGTCAACAAGTTCAACATTGTAACTACTTCCAATATCGCTTCCGCTAAGTATGCTATGAATGTCACAATGCAAAAGGAACCTTCTTGGTTTGCAAAGATGTATGAAGCTTTAAGTAGCCAACAATCCATTCATGAAGTTAGATCCCTTGATAGACCTCCAATGCTCACTCTCAGAAACTACGATCAATGGGTGATAAGGTTTTTTAGGTTTTGTGATCTCAAGAAACCACATGGAAAGTTTTTAAAGAAGGTCATACTTGAAGGTCCTTTTCGATGCCTACTATCACTATACCCGAGATCCGATGCTAATCCACCAAGAGATGATGTTACCAACGTTGTCGACCTCAATCAACTTACTATTGACCAAATTCTTCACTTAGAAGTCGATGAACTTGCAATGCAATATATCCTTTTGGGTCTACCCAATCCGATACCGTAGTGTTGATGCTCGAAGATCGCTAAAGCAATGTGGGAGCACATTCATCTTCTCATGGAAGGCATCGAACTAAATCAAGAAGACATGGAATCCAAAATTTACTTAGCATATGAAAACTTCATGATTGAACCTGGGAGTCATTAGAGTCATACTATCATCGGTTCTCAGACATCATCAATGACTTGGACAAACATAATATCATTATGCCAAGGATTGCAATCAACACAAAGTTTCTGAGTTGTCTTGGTCCTGATTGGGAGAAGTACGTTACATTCATCCGTCAAGCAAAGAATCTTCATCAATCTACTTACGGATTGTTGTATGACTATTTGAAGCACCATCAAAAGGAAGTAGACAAAGACAGAATCATCCGTGGAGTCCCTGCTTCTCCATCACTCCCGGATAATCAAACTCTTGCTTTGTACACTCAAGCATGTTATCCTCAATTTCCGACCTTGCCAACTGTCTTCACAAATCCTCCACAACCAACTCAATTGATTACACCATATGATCCATCACAGCAACAATCACAAGAAACTCAATTGGTTCCATACAACAACAACAATGATCAAGCACTCTATAGTGAATCAAACGAGGATGCAGAAGCCTTCGATGCATTGAATCAAGGATTTGTCATGATTGTTAGGGCCTTCGGGAGATTCGCAAACAAATCCAACAAACGCATTCGTACCTCCTTAAACACAAGAAATCAAGTTGTTGTTAACAATGGAAGAGTTGAGGTTCAGAATCGTGGAAATGGTCGTCTGATGGGTAGTGGTCAAGGGTTTAATGTTAATGGACGGAATAACATGGGTGCTCCACAACAACGGGTTCAAATAGTTGATCAGGGAAATGCTCAGACTGGGGTTAATGGTCTTCGATGCTACAACTGCAACGAGAAGGGTCATCTGGCTAATGCATGCCCAAAGCCAAGAACAAGAGGCATCACTTATCACAAAGAGGCTTTACTCTTGGCTCTCAAGGATGAAGTCGGTGGAACACTTACCAACAAGGAATAGAGCTTCATGGTCGATGCGATTCGATGATGACATGGAGGACTTGCAAGCTAATGCAGCTGTGATGTTAATGGCAAACATGCAAGAGCTCCACATAAGTGACACATGCCCAATGTATGACATTGATGGCTTGTCTCAGGTACCGGATCCTAATATACTAATACATGATCTGATATCTCCGTCTGCATCTGCATCCGACGAGGCACATAGTGTTCAACATGAGCCCTCTACATCTCATTACGACGATAATCAAATGGATCTCGTAGTAACATTTGACGATCAAGATGACCTAATGGTTCATATTGATAATCAAGTTGACTCTGTGGTTATATTTGAGGATCTAAATAATGATTCTGTTGAGACTCAAGTTGAACAAAATGAACCTTTGTCTAATCCAGATTCGGAACTCATGACCTTATGTGAGACCACCCTATCTAAAATGGAAAAATGCAATGAGATCAATAAGAAACTACAAGATAAAATTGCACTGTTAACTAAGGACAATGAATGCTATAAGTTCCAACTCAACATTTTTGAAACTAAAGAGAAACGTGAGCAAAGTTTTGAAGTCGCTTTTGCAAAATCTTACCAAAATGAAAAATCTTTGGAAAAAAAGATATGTGATCTAGTTGAATCCAATAATGCATTACTTTCTCAAATAGAACAACTAAATATTGATCATAAACAACAACTTAACGCTCTCACTTCGGAAACTCAACAAGCCAAGTCAGAGTTGTTAAATTGTCAAAAATAGTTTTGTGAATACAAAAAGCATTCGAGGAGACAAATAGATGAGTATCTTGATGAAATTGTCGATTTGCAAAACAAAATCAAAGAGTTTCGAAATGTTGTTTACAAACATGGTGATTCAATCACAACAATTCAAAAGTTTTCTTTTAAACCGATCCAGATGGATATGGACCAATTCTTGCCAATTACAAACCAAGTTTTTCACATAGAGCATTCAAACCAAATCCTCAAGTTTACAGTGCAGAACAAAGAATTGATGACTCAATTATGAGTGTTGTTGAATATAATCGTGATGAGGAATCAGATGCTGATGCAGAGAGTCGATTAAAAATGGAAAATGTTTTACATAACAAACCATATAATTACTCAAAAGTCGTTCCTTTTGTTAAACAACAGGATAATACTAACACACCTTGGGTTATCACACCAATTCCTGAGTCCTCTTCTGATGTTGGTCCCCAACACAATGTTACACAAATTAATGGTCCTTTACCTTTCTTCAGTGAAGTAAAATCATTACCCCGAAAGATGTCAAATTCTCAAATATTTTGATACATTTATGTCTGACATCAAACTTTTGGAACGTGAAATTGAAGTTAATTCTGAAATAAAAGCTGAACATTTTCAATCGCCACATGCGCGAAATCAAAGAGATATTTTTCAGAAAAGACTTTTACCCCATGTTCGAAATCTCAAAGTGTGTGCAATATATTGGGAACGGGATCTTCAGAAGGAGATTGGGATCATGAAAACAGTTTTTGAGAAAACAGAAACTTCGATTTCAAATACTAAACGTAAAAAGAAAATGTTAAGAAATCATGTTGATCGACTCTTGGAGGATGTTATCTGTGTTGGTACCATTAATGTTGTGTTGTTACATACGGTTGCATATGCATTTGACTATATTGTTGTTGAATCTATTGATAATGTTGAGAATATCGATAATGTGCCGCAAATCGAGTCTTTGAAAATTGAAAATGAGCGTTTGTTAAATGAAATTTCGAATGCAAAACGTCGTCTTCAATGGTGTCAAAAAGATTGTCAAAATCGAGAACTTGCTTTGCAAAACAAAATCAATCGATTGTGAAAATCTTTCGATCCAAAACTTGAACAACTGGATGATGACAACGTGTCTTTAAAATGTCAAATTTCAAAATATGAACAAGAAATTGCCAAAGTCAAAACTGAATATGGTGTCATATTTGATTTGCTCAAAAAGACTCGTGCTAAGGCATCACAAGAACTTGATAATCATCTTGCATACACTAAAGAAGTCTTAAACGTTAGTGGAAACGTTCGCTCTGAAAATCAAGAATTGCTGCACACTATTGTTGAGTTAAAAGCAAAGTTAGGGAAGTATGAACAAGATAAGTCTAGTAACACGAATGTCCTTGCACCTAGAATGTTTAAAATTGACACTAGAACGCCTAAAGACAAACCACAAGGTACTAATGTGCTTCCTTCCACTAATACAGGAATAGTTACCTTTGTTCCCAACGTTAGCACTTCACAGCTTAAGAGCAAAAACAGGAAGAATAGGAAGTTGCAACGTAAGAGAAGAACAATAAAGACCTCTGAAGTAGAAGAACACCTTAGGACTTTGAATAAAACTCATGTTACACCCACTTTAGACATTGCGTTAGACAAATGTAATAGAAAAAGTGATGTAACGAATGCTGAACCTTTAAGTACTTTAAATGTTATGTTTGAAGCATCTTGTGTTAGTTGTCGTAAAAGCATGTTTTCTGGTTGTCATGATAAATGTGTTGCTAAATCTATCTTATCTCGTAAGCGGAATAATAGAAAATGGAATACCTCTAGGCCCACTAATGCTTCTAAGTTTGTGCTAGGTAAACCGCCTCTAGTGTTTCTCTTTACGATCATTGATGTACCCATAGAACCCACTTCACCTCCTAGGAAGAAAATATCACCTAGTGCATTTACTAAGACCAAAGCACTAACTAGTTGGACTTGGCGTAGATGGTTACAAAATACACCGGATTTAAATGGATTCCTAAAATCATTAACATGTGTGTTTCAATCATAATCGCATCGGAACCTCTAACTCTTCGGTTCCACCTCTACTTCTATTCCACTGTGTCGTTTGTGTGTAATGCGGTGATACAAATCATCCTTTGAATTGTTGATAGCGGATGTTCCCGACATATGACAGCAACGTCAAACTATTATCAAACTTTGTCTCAAAGTTCATCGGCCTTGTCGAGTTCGGAATGATCACTTTGCGACTATCATGGGCTACTGAAGATTACATCAATGGGAACATCGAAATTAGCAGGGTTTATTATGTGGAAGGTCTCGGTCACAATCTCTTTTCAGTCGGTCAATTTTGTGATGGAGATTTGGAAGTTGCTTTTAGGGAGAAAACTTGTTTCATTCGTGATCTACAAGGAAACGATCTTATGTCTGGAAACCGCACATCAAGTCTTTACACAATCTCAATGCAAGACATGATTGCTTCATCTCCCATCTATCTACTTTCTAAGGCAACATCTACAAAATCTTGGCTGTGGCACCGTCGTCTTTCACACTTGAACTTTCAAACCATAACCAATCTTGCACGATACAAACTAGTTGAAGGTCTTCCAAGGCTTCGATATTCTAAAGATCATCTATGCTCAGCTTGTGAACAAGGGAAAAGCACTCGTGCTTATTTTTCCTCAAAGGTGGAACACAACTCTCAGCATGTGCTTCATCTCCTTCACATGGATTTGTGTGGCCCGTTGCGTGTGCAAATGATTAATGGAAAACGCTACATTCTAGTAATTGTTGATGACTACTCAAGATGGACTTGGGTTTATTTTCTTCGAAGTAAAGATCAAGCTCCACGGATGATCATCACCTTTCTCATGAAAATTCAAGTTCACTCCGAACACGAATGACAAATCGTAATGCATGGAAGAACCGAATTTGTGAATCAAACTCTTCGTGATTACTATGAGAAAGTGGGAATTGAGCATCAAACATCCATTGCACGGACACCGTAACAAAATGAAGTTGTTGAAAGACGAAACGTGACGTTAGTGGAAGCGCAAGAACGATGTTAATCAATGCAAAACTTCCAGACACTTATGGACGAAGCCGTGTCAACTCGCATGCTACACTCGTAACCATTATATGATAACCAAATGCCACAACAAAACACCTTATGAGCTTATCCATAACCGCAAACCGAATCTCAAACACTTTCATGTATTTGGTGCTCTACATTGCCGAATAATGATCGTGATGAATTTGGAAAGCTCAAGGCTAAAGTCGACATTGAGTCTTCGTTGGATCTTGTGAAAACTCAAAGGGATACCGGATTTGGAATCGTCGTACAAGGAGATTATGGAACGATTCATGCTAATTTTGATGAGCTTACGAAATGGCTTCGAGCAAAACAACTTGGAACCCGGACATAACCGTCTAAACTTCCCCAAACCCCATCATCACCGAACCAAGCTTACAACTTACTCGTCGTCAAATGGAAACGTTATTTGCTCCTCTGTTTAGTGATGATATTGACCAACGTGCTCCGGATGTATCAAATGTTTCACCGCTCAACCCGATAATAATCCAATCCTCGATACACGAAACAACAACTAATGTTGTCGAAGCACCTCCAATTGATTCTACAACAACAATTAACAAACCGCATCCAATGACGCTAATACAATTGATGATCTTCGAATCAAGATGTACCTTCACACCGCAAATTATGATCCAAATGCGTTCTTTAACCCTTTTGCTAATGAACTCGCATCTTCGATGTTGCGGAATCATCTACAAGCCATTTGAATCCACCTAATCGCATAATGTATATCAACATCAACCCTCCACACATCGTTGGACTAAAGACCATCCTCTTGTGAACATTATTGGAAACCCGAATCAACCAACGTAACTAGACAACGCCTTGATGACGGTGAACATTGCATTTATGCACTTACCGCTTGTCAATCTAAACCCAAAAACATTAAAGAAACAATGACTTATGACAACCGGATTGAATCCATGCAAGAAGAACTAAATCGCTTTAAACGTCTTGAAGTATGGAAATTGGTTGAAAGACCAACATGGGTCTAAGTCATTGGTCTAAAATGGATTTGGAAAACAAGTTAGATGTTGAAGGTACGGTTATCGAAATAAGTCACGTCTGGTGGCTAAGGGTTATAGACAAGAAGAGGGATTGACTTCAAGAATCATTCGCACCGTAGCTAGACTTGAGGTCGCACGGATTTTTCCGGCATTCGCGGCTCACATGAACATCACGGTTTATCGATGGATGTCAAAACCGCTTTCGAATGGTAAACCAAGGAAACGGTATATGTTAGTCGACCCGAAGGATTTGTTGATCCGAGTTCCCAAATCACGCCTACAAACCGAACAAGGCTCTCTACGGTCTCAAACAAGCCCCTGGGCGTGGTATGATGAGTTATCCTCCTTTCTCTATATCAAAGGCTCGGTCTATAATTTTTTAATCGTCAAAGGTTTGGTCGACCCAACACTTTTGAAATGCCAATTATACAATATCACGGGCACACATTTTAATCGGAATGCACATTCAAATTTATATGGATGACATCATTTTGGGTCAACCCACAAAAGTACTCAAACGTTTCGTAAAACAACAAATTCAAACTTTTACATTTTAATAATGTTTTGTCATCAAAAAATGAGGAGATTGTTAATACGCCGTAAAACGTTTATTTATATTTTACGATCTTCTAATGTTTTGTCGATAACAAACGTAAAATCATTTTAACGAAACAAATAAAATACATAAGTGGTTTGAACTAATAGTTTCTAACATATTCACATTTTCACATAAAACACGAAAACAAGTATAAGTGATTTTATGATTTAATATTACATATGTACAACAACTAGTGTTTACATATTCGGGTAAAATATACACATAACTAGTATGTAGTATATTGGGTAATATAAATGGGTAGAAACTTAAGTATCACAACCCATTGGGCAAATACATTAAATGTAGTTCGGTACAACCCAAAGCCCATGACCCATGGAGCTTGACCCATAACCCATTGCATGACATCAAGCTTATATCATACATGGATAATATCCATAACCCATGGATCAACCCATATCCAAGTGACCAAGTGCATTGCACTCAAAAGATACATTGTATCTAACTAAAGATCCATGGTTCAACCCATGACCCATGACCCATAACCAAAATACCCATGGGTAAAGAGGAGCGTCCCCACGGATCCTTAGCTTAACGCTAGACGGATCCTCGTGGAATCCGTAGGATCCGTGGGATCCGGAACATTAGATTTTTTCTTCTATAAATAGTGAGCCATTTCTTCATTATTTCTCACCCTTTCTAACACACTTTCCCCCGAGTTAAAACTCACTAACCTCGGATCCAAGAGATCTATGTTTGTAGTTTTTTTTATGTGATCTTCTAGGTTCCTCTTAAAGGCAAGATCACCACCTTTGAAGATCTAGCTAGCTCAAGTCCATGAGTTGTCATGCTTCCTCATCATCAAGACTCATCAAGTCTTCTTGTTGATGATTCCTTTTTTCTTCTAAGAAGTGTATTGAAGACATTAGTGAAAGATATCTCAAGTGTCAAGACGAAGATATTATTGAAGGGTATCTATCGTCCATATCATAAGCACTTGTAGTAGGTGCTTAGAATTCAAGACGATAAGCATTATTAAAGGGTGCTTAGAAGTCAAGACACAAGACATTAGTGAAGGGTGTCTTGAAGATCTAGTAAAAGGCATTAGTGAAAGGTGTCTTAGATGTACATTCGATATGGTGTGTTTCGATGTACAAGATAGAATAGTATTAGATCCAAGGATATTGATATCCTTGATGATGTTGTAAAAGGAGTAGATCTCCTTTGGGATTAGTCGTTGGTGTAGTGTGGTAGTAGTTCCTCCATTGCAATGGAACTAGGTGCTTAGCCTAGTACCTAATAAAGGGTAGGCGACGTTGTGTAGGTGTGGTTCACTTTGGATTGAAAGAACTAGGTACTTAGCCTAGTACCGATAAAGGGTAGGCGACGTTGTGTAGGTGTGGTTCACCTTGAGTGAAAGAACCCGGTGGTTAGCCTATCACCGAAAAAGGGTAGGCGACGTTGTGTTAGGTGTGGTTCCGGTATGAAGGAGTTAGCTTTGTAGTGAAAAGGTTACGAACTTCTCGATAAGTAGATTGGTGTACTCAAGTAGGTGACTGGAGTAGGGCAAGGAAGGTGTCATTGTAGCCGAACCACTATAAATACTCGCGTTGTGGTTTTGTGCTTCTTACTCTTATCTTTTCATTACATACTTTTATATGCTTTTTATCAACATCCAACACACACATCCAAATAGATTGACATAAGTCGATCTAAATAGTTTAAAAGGAAGTTTTAATTGGCAAAACTATTCAACCCCCTTCTAGTTTTCCACAATTGGTATCGAGCTTCTTTACCAAGTTTCTTGAAGTATATTGTACTTTAAAACTTGATACGATCCATGGTTAATTGAAAACTACAAAGAAGGTTTTTTTCATAAAACAAACACCATGTCTTTTAAAAAAAACTTTATGTTTGGATGTTGATTAGATGACAACATTTCTTTCTTATTATTTACTTTTTATTTAATTGCACTAATCTTCCTTGTCATGTTTATTAGTCAAAAGCTCATACCTACCAAGCTTTAGGAATCTCTTGGTAACAAGAATACCTTCCTTAAGAATGTATCCTAAGCATAAAGGAGCGGAATTGTCGTCAATGACATTTGTTGTGTCATTTGTAAAGACATTCCTAAGTGCACTAAAGGTATGATTTTCTACTTATCTCTATTTTGCTTGATAATTAAGTATGCCTATTTAGATATTTATTTTATTATCTTTTGTGCATATACATATTTACATGAAGCTTCATTAGAAGTCTTTTCTCACATCGTGTTATATTTTTCTCTCTAAAGTCGTGGTATATAAAACTTATGTTTTATTTCTTTTAATCTTCTAATAATAAACAAAACACAATTTCAAAAATTCTCCTTCCCCATAATTACTCCCACCGTCGACCACTCTATCAAACCTCCACTTTTTCAAATCTTCCAATTTCAAAATCTCCTCTCATTCAAAACTTCATCTTCTTCTCCATTTCATCTCATCCGAAACCAAGAAGGATCATCATCAACATGGTTTACATCGCCTCGTGCTCATCGCCTTAACACTCATCGCACTTGTGTTCCCTATGATGAAGTTCTCATACGGAGACATTTACTTTGTGTTGTTAATTTACATTGGGGTTATATACCCAATCCTTTGTATCATTCTTAGTATTGAAATGAAATATTACTAATAATCTAGTTATCTATGTTATTATCATAATGTGTTTGTTATCTCTTGTGATTTATATGTTTCATATCTCTCGTGATACATTAGAAGTCATGTATGCATGCTTAAAGAAAATGTAGGCAAAACACATATCTTGGTATAAAACTATGAGATCTAAAACCTATGCTTTTCATAAAATCTGCTTTACAGAATAATAGATCTACGGATCCCTGAAGTTATACTAGATGGATCCCTTTTAAAAGGAACCGTGGGATCCGCCCCATCGAGAACAGCTTTTTCATGCAAATTAAAACCACTTTCTTCTAAAAGTAATTCTCCACTAATATGTCAAAACCATAAGTGAGTTAAGTGTCTTTCTTGTTAAAAACCATTGTTAATAAAAATCTAATAAAAAATGTTAGATAATCATAGATTGACCACAAACATCACTTTTTGTTAACCCATCATTTCTATAGGTTCAACTATGACGCATGAATATGAGTTTGATTTTTCACTCACTAGCGTCTACACTCCGAACATCTCCCTTGAACCCAACGCACCTAACATTCATGTCCGTGGGTTCAACAACCTCGAAAACCTTCACTTCCACGAAGGACGTATTGTAGACACCTCTCTACAATTCGAAGAAGGTATCAATACCTCCTTCCGAGCCATAGGACTAGAATATCTTCTTGAAATCAACGAGAAGATATGTCAAAGGTTCATAATGTAATTCTTCCGTCAAGTTAAACTCATTCGTAACAAGGATCGCTCTCTTTCTCTTTGGTTTTATATCAAAAACCAAAAGTTTACTTTAACCCTTGGGCATTTTGCTCACATCCTCCGAATTCCAAATCATGGACAATGTGCCTTCACCGAAGATTGGTCTCTTGATTCTCTCTTCAACTTTCGTGAAGAAAATAGTCCATATTGTTCACACATACCCTCCCCGGAAGATTTACATCGCATACTATGCAAACCTCGACCATATTACTCCGATCCAAACATTATCTTTACATGGGACATCCGTGAAGAGTACAAGCCCCTTGAACTCATCCTACGTGAAAATGTTTGGAGTCTTAGGGGAAATCGAGAAATTCTTCCCGCTTGTTGTGCTCACATGTTGTACTGTTTGCTAACACAACAACCATACAATCTCGCCTACTTCTTCGCAAGGCGAATTGTAAATATTCAAGGCTCCAAGAATAAACTCATCCCTTATGGAATGTTCTTGACACGCCTCTATCATAATGTTATGCACTTCCATCCTCAATTTCAAAGTCCGTTATACGTACTTGTGAACAAGATGATGGAACCGCTAAACATATCTCTCATGAAGACTTTCTTCATTCTTGACTCCACCAACACTCATCAATCACGTAATGATCCTCCTAGCGAAAACACTCAAACAACTTAGTAGTCTTTCAAATAGGATCAATCCTTTTATACTCGTGCTTTATCAATGTAATCCAATTTCTTTCATGAAATAAAACATCTTACATTTGATATCTTAGTATTAGAATCCCTTTAAACTAACCTTGGGATATAATGCATTGTCAAGATCTTTGCATACCTTTAGTAAAGGTTCTGCTGAGCAGATGGGCGGATCCCAAAGTTTGTGCTAGACGGATCCCTACACTTAGGGAACCGTGGGATCCGACAAACAGAAAATGCAATTGCAAGCATTATATTTCAAACATATCCTTAGAACACCTTACACTAAGCTAAACATAGTGTCTTAAGGCAAATTAAGTCCTTATCAAGATAGGTAGATCCTTCCTACTCACCTAGATCACACTCCAAGGCGCTTGTTGATCTATCGTTTCATTTTTAATCCATTACTCTTCCGCTATTAAACTCACACTTCATTTTTCACTTGATCCCTCACTTCTAGTCTTAGAAATCTTTTGATTATGGCAAAATTGATCATAAATCATCCTTACCTCAAAATTGATCAAAGTTGATCAAATTCTAGTTTTCCATCTTAAGACTTCTAGGATATTTTCCAAAGCACTATCCTAAGTCACAAACCGATCTCTAGGATCATTTAGCTTCAATTGACACTCTCATCTTTAGTGTCATCCTTGTTCATCCATTGGTACTTATGAAAGTTCCAAATCCTTCCATAAAAGACAATCATTAGCTACATCACTCATTACCTTCAAGTACTTAAGCACCCCTTCATTTAAAACACTTAGGAGGATCAAACACTCAAGATGATATAGATCTTAGACCTTAGAAACATCATTTCTACTCTTTCATAGTCACCGAAGTCGGATCCCTAGGATTAGCCTAGACGGATCCCTCTGAGGAGGGAACCGTGGGATCCGGATGACATATTAGGTCAACTCTTGCTAAAACAATCATTTCAAGCTCATCTTCCTAACTTAAACACTCCATCTCATCTTAAATGAGTTCCTAGATCAGTACAAACTCTAAAGTTGACCCTTATGCATGTTAATCATCACATTCCAATGAATTTTAGTGGCTTAAGGCTTGAATGCACTTGCCAAATCTCTTGCCTTATAAACTACGTTGTTAGGACTTCCATAGTCATCACCTTCATCCTAATTTTCAGCACTTAAGAAACCCTTACAAACTTCTTGAAATCATCTCATCATGAGGAAAACTCCAAGTAGTAACTTATCCACTAAAGAACCACCCAAGAAAATTGCTCGTGTTGTACACGAAATTTCTTCAACCGAATCATCTCCGGTCAAGCCAACAAATGCAATGATCTCTTCTCAACCAATCAAACCAATTCCTAAAAGGATAGTACCCACAAAACTACCTATGCCAAACACCACCATACCTCCTAGGCCAAACAATATCATCTCCACTAAACCATCACCATTGGTTCCTAGAGCTATTTCTTTTACATCTCCACTATCATCACCACACCTCTACAATTTAGAGGATTTACCTCCTAGGCCGTCTCATCCTCCTCCGCCGACAACATTCTCCTCATTAGGAGGAATAATGGTACAAAATCAAGGTGTTGAGTCAACATTAGCTCCGGCTTCCTTTTCGTCGTTTCCATCATATAATCCTATTTGGATTATGAGAAATCATCAAATTCAACCACCCGACCTTATGGAAGTTGACACTTCTCTACCACCACCATCATTCTTGGTCGAGCCATTCTCAAATGCGCCTCCACCAATCCCTCCTTCATTTGAGGCTCCACAAGCCGCCTCACTTGATCATTCGCATCAAGTCATTTCATTTCTTCCACCACCACTACCTAGCCATGACAAAGATTGTTATCATTGTCAACATGTTGAAAGTTTGATCCATGAAGTACGAGAAGACCAACGTTTCATGTTCTATCACCTCCTCGAACGTTTCGACGAGATTAAACCTAAACAAACTTGAGCTAGAAGATTTTAGAAGTGTCCTAATATCAAGCGCTAGTTGGTCTAGAAATTCCTAGTCATGTATCATTTATTTTCTTAATTTTTAGAGTCATGTATAACATAACTCTAGTTTTATTAAATGAAATTACGTGCTACTTGTTATATTTCTGAGTATATAATTATGTTGTATAATTCATATCTCACTTTGGTGATAACATTATTTGTTATACCACCATTTGCTGAATTTATTCATCGGCCGACGGATCCTTTTAATATGCCTGAGCGGATCCCTACTAGAGGGAACCGGGATCCGTGATTCGAAAAAGTATTTTTCTACTAACTTTGATCACATTTGCAGGAAATTGTGCATTATACTTGTTTTCTTATATTTATTTTGTAGTTATTCAATTTACACATGAAGACTTTGACATCCTAAAGCTAGGGGGAGCTTTGTGTCAAAGCAATACATTGCAAATCACTTGCAATATTAGGATTATATTTCATGACATCCCTTTACAAAATTGCAATCAACAAGGGGGGCACATTCGTCACATAGACGAAATCTTTTGCAAACTTAGCTGCAAATAAACTAGCTTAGAATTAGGGGTGAGCAAAACAAATGTAAAAAACCGAAACCGAAAAACCGAACCGAAAACCGACCGAAACTAAAACCGATGGTTCGGTTTTACTTTTTCGTAAACCAAAAATGCGGTTCGGTTTGGTTTCGTCTAAAACCAAACAAAGAAAATCGAACCGAACCGAACCATTTTTATTATATAATAATATCTAATTAATATATTATAATTAAATAACTAAATAAATCAAATTCATAAATTCATATTCATTTTGTGAGTAGATTTATAATATATTTATCTTAACATTTATATTTATATGTGTGTTTGTCGTGTCGCGTGTTTTGTGTGAATATATCAATAAGTATTCGATAATGATTATACTACGTGTATGTTCACTTGTATGTGTATGTCTCATTTATATGTTTGTAATTGTAGAATTATGCAATAAAGATTATTATGCTTAGATTGAAAAAAAAATAATAATAAAGAAGAATAACTAATTTTGTACGAAACAAGTTTGTTGGTATAATTTGCCTTACCTAAATATTAACGGTTAGAAACCGAAAAACCGAAAAACCAAACCGAAACCGATAACAAACCGAAAAACCGAACCAAAAACCGAACGGTTTCGGTTTGGGTTCTACAAAACCGAACGTTGTGGTTCGGTTTGGTTTTAGCCAAAACCGACCCAAACCGAACTGCACACCCCTACTTAGAATTAGTCTCTTGACGACCTTACATAGGGATGGACTCGTCAAGGGGAGTAAAGACGAGATCTTTTCCTGCTACTTGCTCTCTATTTCTTTTATTTCTTTCACATGTTTTTCCTAAAACAATGTGTTAGTTTCCTTTCAAGCTCTTTTTGTTTCGACAAAAAGGGGAGAAGAAAGTAAAACTACAAATTCAAACTTTTACAATTTTAGCTTTTCGTTAAAATACTTTTATGTTTTGTCATCAACAAAAGGGAAGATTGTTAATACAAATAAGCCGTAAAAACGTTTATTTATATTTTACGATCTTCAATGTTTTGTCGATAACAAACGTAAAATCATTTTAACGAAACAAATAAAATACGAAATGGTTTGAACTAATAGTTTCTAACATATTCACATTTTCACATAAAACACTAAAACAAGTATAAGTGATTTTATGATTTAATATTACATATGTACAACAACTAGTGTTTACATATTTGGGTAAAATATACACATAACTAGTATGTAGTATATTGGGTAATATAAATTGGTAGAAACTTAAGTATCATAACCCATTGGGCAAATACAGTGAATGTAGTTGGGTACAACCCAAAGCCCATGACCCATGGAGCTTGACCCATAACCCATTGCATGACATCATGCTTACATCATATATGGATAATATCCATAACCCATGGTTTTGACCCATACCCATGTGACTAGGTGCATTGCACTCAAGATATACATTGTATCTAGCTAAAGACCCATGGATCAACCCACGACCCATGACCCATGACCCATAACCAAAATACCCATGGGTAAGAGGAGGCCCCACCTGATCCCTAGCTTTACGCTAGACGGATCCCTTGTGGGAGGGATCCGTGGATCCGGAAACGAGAGATTTTTCTTCTATAAATAGTGAGCCATTTCTTCATTGTTACTTACCCTTTCTAACATACTTTCCCCTAGAGTTAAAAACTCTCAACCTCATATCCAAGAGATCTATGTTTGTAGTTTTGTTTTTGTGTGATCTTCTAGGTTCCTCTTAAAGGCAAGATCACCACCTTTGAAGTCGAGCAAGCTCAAGTCCATGAGTTGCCATGCTTCCTCATCATCAAGACTACTGAAGTCTTCTTGTTGATGATTGTTTTTTCCTAAGAAGTGTTGAAGACATTTGTGAAAGGTGTCTCAAGTGTCAACACGAAGATATTAGTGAAGGGTATCTATCGTCCATATCATAAGCACTTGTAGTAGGTACTTAGAAGTCAAGACGAGAAGCATTATTGAAGGGTGCTTAGAAGTCAAGACACAAGACATTAGTGAAGGGTGTCTTGAAGATATAGTAAAAGGCATTAGTGAAAGGTGTCTTAGATGTACATTCGATATGGTATGTTTCGATGTACAAGATAGATTAGTACTAGATCCAAGGATATTGATACCCTTGATGATGTTGTAAAAAGGAGTGGATCTCCTTTGGGATTAGTCGTTGCCGTGTAGTGTTGGGTAGTAGTTCCTCCATTGCAATGGAACTAGGTGCTTAGCCTAGTACCTAATAAAGGGTAGGCGACGTTGTGTAGGTGTGGTTCACCTTGGAGTGAAAGAACTAGGTACTTAGCCTAGCACCGATAAAGGGTAGGCGACGCTCAGAGGTGTGGTTCACCTTGGGTGAAAGAACCCAAAGGTTAGCCTAGCACCTAAAAAGGGTAGGCGACGTTGTGAAGGCTTCTCGCCATAAGGAGTTGGTGTAGTGATTACGAACTCTCAAGTAGGTGACTCGGGGAGTGGAGTAGGGCAAGGAAGGTGTCCTTGTAGCCGAACCACTATAAATACTCGCGTTGTAGTTTTGTACTTCTTACTCTTATCTTTTCATTACATACTTTTATATGCTTGTTTATCAACATCCAACACACACATCCAAATAGATTGACATAAGTCGATCTAAATAGTTTAAAAGGAAGTTTTAATTGGCAAAATTATTCAACCTCCATTCTAGTTTTCCACAAAACGCTTTTTCAAAACTAATGAAAACACATTTTGAAATGTCAATGATGGGTGAACTTACGTTCTTCTTAGGACTTCAAGTTCATCAATCACCCCATGGTATTTTCCTAAGTCAGTCCAAATATGCTCTTGAAATTTTAAACAAACATGGAATGCAAAACTGTGATACCTATGCCACACCAATGGCACATACCAACAAACCGACGACGATTTGCATGGAAATTGGTCGACCCTACCAAATATCGAAGTATTATTGGGTCTCCCATGTATATAACAACAAGAGGGCACGACATTGTATTTTCGTATATCTTTGCTCTGCTATCATCCACGACTAATCGAGAAACACCTCACCGAGGCTAAAAGAATGCTCGATACGTAAGGGAACCATTAATTTGGGGATCCGGTATCCGGCGGATTCTCGGTTTTGAACTAATAGCTTTTTCGATGGCGATCATGCGGGATGCTTAGATTCTCGGAAAAGTACTTGAGAGGTTTGCAATTTCTTGGTGATAAACCGGTGTCTTGGCAATCGAAGAAACAAGATTGTACATCGCCGTTGTCCTCAATCGAAGCGTAACATGTAGCCATATTTGCGTGTTGTGCTCGTGTCATTTGATGAGAACACAACTCAAAGACTATGGTTACATATTTGGAGAATCCGGTGTCTTGTGACAATCGAAGTGCTATTGCGATCTCGCAACACTATTCAACATTCGAAGTCAAAGCACATCGATCTTCGATATCATTTCATCAAAGAGCATGTGGAAAATGGTACCGTTGAATTATACTTTGTTGGTACTGAACACCAACTGGCGGATCTTCTCACCAAAGCCTTGGCTCCTGCTAGGTTTACTGATTTGCTCCACCGTATTGGCATGAGGTGTTTGACTCCAGAAGAACTGGACGAACTTTTAACACATTCTTAAAAACAGTCAAACACCAAAACATCTTTTGTAAATAAATTTTTCAAAAACAAAAATAGAAAAATATAAAATCTGATAAAATTACAAAAATATTCTTCTATCTAAATTTTTTTCAAGCATGGCAAGTACAAATCTTCCGTCAACACTTTGTTCCATCTAACCTTTCATTATTTTACCCGAACAAGTGTTGAGGGGGAGAATGTAAATATTTTTCAGTCTCATAAAACCTTGTACTTGCATGTTACCATTAAATGTTGTTTCTTCTAATCTGGTGGATACGTTTCTGGTTAAATACTCTCCTCGGACTCAAATGTTTCAAAATTTTATAATTTCAAAAGTCGAGGGGGAGTATCGTCAAGTTTCTTTCCAAAAAATCATGATTTACTAAACCAAAGTGGAAGTTATGGGTCATGGTTGAAAATAGTTGAGGTGGAAGGGCCATTCTTGTCAAAATTGAAAACCATATTTTAATAAAACTCCCACCTAACTACACAAACACATTTACTACCCTCATTAAATTTTCAACCTACCATATCCACGCCTAAGATTAAACACACAAATCCGTGCTTCAAAACCAAAATTTATAGCTTCTAATCGTTAAAACAAACATTGGTTTTTAATCTTACACGAATCCAACGGCTAGATTTTTCAAATGAATGATTTTGTGTTCTTACGCGTATGCATATGAACATGTGTTTGAAAATTTGTGTTTTTTGTGAAATGGGTTGTGTTAAAAAGGTCTAATATCAATGTTAAACTCATTTCCATCAACTAAACTTACCCAGAATCGTGTTTCATCAAAATTCGAATTTTAGGGTTTATGCTTGGATTTAGGCGTTTCTTCATGAGAGTGTTTTAGCTTGATTACTTTTGATTCTGAGTGTGTTTAATGTTAAAACTTGTTGGAACTAGTTTCTTTAGCATCTAAGATAGTGCAGAAATTGTTTGGTTGAATTTCCATGGCTTAATCTCTTACTCGTAGAAATAAGGTTTAGGGTTTAAGCTTAAAACTTACGTCTAAGCTATTTCACGCGTAACTGATTGTGTTCTTGACATATTTGTGATCTAGAAATTGTTTGGATTGAAATGTAATTAGTTTGTTGTGATTAATCTATTATAGGCATCTACGCGTAAACAATCAGAATAAGGTTACTTGGAACTTACGCTTAAGGATCACCTTATGCGTAGATGCTACGCATAAGAGAAATCTTACGCGTAACACTTACGCATAAGGTTCTACAATGGGCTACACGTATCCTGTAAAGGATATGCGTAAACTTGGATTTCTACGCCTAAGGGCTACTCTTACGAGTAAACCTTACGCTTAAAATCCTTTGCCTAAGCCTACGCGTAAGCTAATAAGCTAAGAGCATACCCCTACGCGTAAGTCAATCTTACGCCTAAGGGTTACTCCTACGCTTAAGCTTACGTCTACGCTTAAGGTTGTCATGTTTACGCATAATCTTACTTGCTTACGCCTAAGCCAAATTAGTAAATTTATTTTGAAATGTTACGCGTACAAACTTGTAATAAGTTACTCATAATGTCACGAAACCCAAAATGTCACTAATAAGCTGCAAAAAGTTAAAACGTTGTGTGATTAAGTGAAATTTGGACTTTAACATCAGATCACGAAATGGACGTCATCATGGAAACTCTCAATGCACCCAACGAACTCACAATGGAAGATATCTTCCCAACAAGTTACAGCAAATCAATTGGAAAGGACAATCTCAGGGTCGATTTTGAGAACTTCACCTGCTCGGAATCATCATGCGAGTTCTTGTGGATATCCTCAAAGTTCATCCCTACAAGAATATGCTAACCAACTCAAGAACAAGATTTTGAAATCTATATCCATCAATTTTGGGAGGCGATGGAAAGATTGATGGTCAAGATGTCAAAGTGACTCTCAACGACAAGGAAGTCAATGTCACGGTGGCGGATCTTCGTACTATTCTTCTTCTACGCCTGCAATTCACCTGCTGACTATGTACCAACTCCGAATGAAGAGGCCATAATGCAATTCATGGTCGACATTGACTATGATGAAGCTGCCAGAGTCATCACCAAACACATGGTTCATCTCCGCTGTTCATTTTCTTTTGATCTAGATAAACACACCGCTTTTCATTTAAGTTTGACAGGAGGGTAGGTTTGTCATTATTTCACACACAAATACACTCACAACCCGCTCACTTCTATCATTATCACTCATTCTTCTCACACACACACCCTCTATTGAATTCCTATAGTCGTGATTGTTGTGGTCATAGTTGTGTGGCTTCTTTTGACAGAAATTGCTACCACCAAAATACTTGTCTTACTCTCATCACAGCTTGTTGTCGCTGCCTTTATATTTGGCAACACATGCAAGACGATTTTTGAAGCTATTGTGTTCGTTTTCATAATGCATCCATTTGATGTTGGAGATCGTTGTTGCATTGATGGAGTGCGGTAACAAATATGCATTTTGTGTTAAGCTATGGAGTACTTGAGGTTTAGTTATGTTCGTTGTGTCATAATGATTGCCTATATGTGATTTGACAGTTGATAGTCGAAGAGATGAATATCTTAACGACGGTTTTCTTAAGATGTGATAATGAGAAGATATATTACCCGAATTCGGTTTTGTCTACAAAGCCCATCAACAATTTCTATAGAAGCCCGGATATGGGCGATAGTGTAATTCTCTATTGATTTTGCGACATCAATTGAGAAGATTGGGCGATTGAAAGAAAAGATAAAAAGTAAGTAGTACACAATAGTTTGTATATGTTCTTCGTGCAATTTTGAAATGTATAATTTAGATACGAATGATTGCTCGATCTGCTTGTGTTAGTTTGTTTGGTTTTGTCTTTGAACGACGTTAGCTTATTGAATGATTTTTATTTGTGGTCGGTATTTGGAGAAGAACCCTCAAATGTGGCACCCAAATCACAATTTTGTTGTGAAGGAGATTGAAAATGTAAACAAGATAAAGATGGCCCTCTATTTCAATCACACAATCAACTTTCAAGACTATGGTGAAAAAATAAGCGGAGAAGTGAACCGGTTTTAGAGTGAAGAAATTCTTTGATGACCAAGATCAAATGCAACCTCCTTCCACAAGAAGTTCTACTTAACCGAGAAACGACAACAACTGGAGCCACCAAATAATACACATCTTTGCATTAAAGGTCTCATCTTTCTTCTTGTGACACCGTAACTTAGACTCCTCCTTTCGATCTGCTTTAAAATGTTCATTTAGTTCTATAAACATGTTTGATCGTTAGTCAAGTTTCTAAGCTATCCATAATAGAATAGGCAGATTTTTTTTAAAGAAAACCGCATATAGTCAAGTTTTTCTTTTAAGTTTGCTAAAATGAAATATTTTGGGCTAGGGATCGAGTGATGTAAGAATTTTAATGTTGACATTAAGGTTGGCTTGATAAAACTGAAACCGAACAAAGATAACGACCAAGTCAAATAAAATTACTTTGACTAATTTTCATGGGACAATTCAAACCCATTTACTTATGAATGGGTTGATTTGGGTTACGTTTGTGTCTTTTAACGGGTCAGATGGGCTAGATAAACAAAATCTTTACTTTGAAAGAAACATGCCAGATGGGCCAAAACCCGTTCAAAGTGTGTTCATAAGGCATACGACCTTACACACCTTTTATTGAAAAGTCGTATATGTAGTGTAGTTGTAGTCTTGTAATATATCTCCTCTGACAAAGGGTGTTTGGGTCAAACCCAACCCGACTATAACTAAGAATTACATGTTTTGCTCTATTAGTCATTACCAAACCCATCGGCTCGCATAATTAGCCACCTTAGTGACCTGAATACATGTTTTGCCATTTTACCAAACACCGATCTTTTGCATTTCAAATGTCTTGCACAGGCTCACGAGGTCGACTAGTTTTGATTGCCTAATAGGAGGTAGGTAATGGTTTGAATCTTGCATTTAAATGTAAAGTTAGAAGACGAAGCTCCCATCTCTCGTTGTCAAAGACTTGTAGTCACTTTTGAAGCTCTATGAATAGAACATCATCATATGGTTACTTGTTCATTTTGTAGTCTCTCTTTTACATGCTTCACTAATGGATCTTTTGTAGTTAAAAATGAACCAATATCGTAATAGTAAAACCTATTTATGATATTTTTACGTTATATTAGTGCATACCCTGCTTTAAAACCTTGGATACGCCTTGAGAGGTTAGATTATTTCTTATGATATGTGCCGTGAGCATCCGGTAATTAATAGTTTACCTAGTAAACAACCATCACGATCTGTGAATGACGATTGTTGAATCGTTCGAGGATGGTGCGATTCGGAGTTACTTTACT
Organism: Chrysanthemum lavandulifolium; assembly: GCA_022545495.1. Taxonomy (NCBI): domain Eukaryota; kingdom Viridiplantae; phylum Streptophyta; class Magnoliopsida; order Asterales; family Asteraceae; genus Chrysanthemum; species Chrysanthemum lavandulifolium. Next base: position 197,300,533 of record CM040239.1, read on the forward strand.
TATTAAGCACAAATATTAGATTATGGAGTCGTATACGTGATCTGTGAACTTTGTAAAGTGATAATGGCATGTTGTATGGTTTTAACTTTATATTTCCATCATTGTCACTCATCTGATTGCATTTTATACTTAAGTGTGTTAGTTGCCGACCATAAGTTGCATGTTTGTCTTAAATAAGTAATAGTAGTCATTGCAAGGACAATTCTCAGAATGCTTTTGTTGGTAATTTGGTTTAACTTGTATTTTTCATAATTGCATTTTCTACTTTCAATCTGAAGAACATTCCTCAACCTTGGAGGACATTGTACATCATGATCGCTAAGTCTATGTCTGGAAGAGACAATGGTCATGAGCATCCTAAACTCATGTACCTGCAAAATTTATGGGGAATGGTCAACAAGCAACACATTGACTATGCAAGCCTGATATGGGAAGATATGATGCAGCATCTCAAAAAGCCTGGGTCAAAGGTTCCCTTTATCAGATACACAAAGTTGTTGATTCAGAACATTCTCGGGCGAAATCGCGACATCCCCATGAGAATTAATGACCCCCAAGAATCATTTCGTGTTATATGAGCCTACATTGAACGTTGTCAGATTTAAGGAATCATCAACACGCAAGCAAGGTGCAGTGTTACTGGACTGCCTTCTCACTGACACAACTAAGAGTCTTCCGTCGTATCTACGATACCAAGAAGCAGTGAGTGCATGTAAAGTCAGGTTTATGAATGAGAAGACTTATGTTGTGCCTACCAAGAAGACTAGAAGGTCAGGCAGCACTGGGAGCGCACACAAGTATCCAAAGAGGCATCCAAGCTTCAAGAAAAGAGTCCCATCTCAGATCGCTCGTCCTAATGTCAAACCAGAACCTACTCCAGAGGACGACGACTCTGAAGCTACTAAGTCTGAAGAGGTGGTTTACTACTCTGAAACAGCAATAGAGGAAACATCCTCACCAATGTCTGAAGATAAACCACCAAGTCCCCAATCAGACAAAGGGAAGAAACCAGTGACTGAAGAAGAAGAAGAGAAAATACTGATGAAGATAAAGACACAAAGGATGAACAACAACAATACCACAAAACTCTTAAGCAGTTGAGGATAGAGCATGCTGCTAAAGATATCAACCTTCAACAAACCAGAGGCCTTGGAGGTTCTAGTGGTGGAGGTCTTATCACACCAGTTCTCGATGCGGTTAATCAACCCGATAAGGGAACTAGTGCCACCACAACGGAATCGACGGAGCAGCAGCAACAAGAGTATGAGGTTAAGTTTGACTTTGAGGAAGACGAACCAGGAAAGACGGAGAAGATCACTGATGAAGATGTGGAGAGAGCGGCAAAGGAAAAGGCTGAGGAAGAGGCACTAGCTAAAGAGGAAGCAGATAGCTATCTTCAAGATAACCCTGAACACAATCCGGAATCATCCTCGGAGCAACCTCAAGACCCTTCCACAACAAAATCATCATCACACTCTTCACCACCACCTTCTAAAAGAACAACCACCAGATCATCATCCAAGTCGGTCAAGAAACCAACTGATACATGGGCATTTCGTGCCAAGACCAAAATCCAAAAGGCCATTAAGCAAGAAAGAAGTCGAAACGTGGTAAACAAAAAGTTGAATCAGCTTGCTGACAGGGTCAATCTACTTGGTCAAGAGATGAACAATTTTATTAAGGAGAGAGACCAGATCAAGCAATTCCTCAACAGAGACATAAAAGGAGAAATGGACGAGCAGATTATGGACTATACTCATCATTTCCTTCTCCAAACTGTCCCTGGAGTAAATAAAGAAATGTTTGCAAGACAACTCTACCTATATCTGAAGACATTGGTCAGGCAAACAATTACAACAACAACGGTGGTTATGCAAACCCGACCAGTTCCGCCTCCTAATGTCACTGAAGCTGATTTGATTTCACAGCTAATAATGCAGATGTCCCCTCGATCTCCAACTTTCACATCTGATGAATCAAAACTCTTTGAGGCATTGCTTGCATATCAACTGAAGACAACATGCAAGGAAGCAGCTGGTTAGGAAAAGCGACCAAGAGATGATGATGATAAGGACAAAGACCTAAATGCTAAACGTCCAAAGAAAACTGGTGAGTCATCATCATCAATGCCACCACCACTACTGGAGCAACTCAACAAACTCCTACATCTGGTAGACCTCGGGAGTCTGAGTCAACACCACCATTGGAGAAAACTGGTGATCACTTTGAATACACCGGTGGTGATGACGAAGAAATTCCCTAGCCCCAACAACAGCCATCATCCCCACCATTAACGAAGCAACAAACAGAATCATCCTCCAAGCCTAAGAAGAAAAGATCTACTCCAGTTGTATCCTGGTTGAATGAAGATGATTCTGCAGAATATGAATGGTTTAGCAAGTTTGTTGATGCCACACCTCGATTACCGGAAGGCCAAGAACCGGTAGATGGTCGAACTAAGGAGCATGTAAAGATTATCCAGGACAAGTTCAAGGTTAAAAAGATGACGAAAGAGGAGCTACGCGGATCAAGAATGATGCATTTCGCTTACTAAACGACAGCTCGACAACGCTTATTGAAGTCGAATACCATCTCGACAAGATCGCCGAGCCATGTCTAACAACATTGATCGGCTCTCACCTCGAATCGAACATCGACTTCGCAAGAAAGGATAACACTCCATACTACACGTTGGACCAAACCATTACCAACCATTGGCCGACCAGAGCAACCCAAGATTCCTTACCAATACTTCTTCAACAATGACTTAGAATTTCTTCAAGACCGGTAGCGACGCCGGAAGTACGCTACATCACTCACCTTCAATATCCCAAAGGTCCTTCTCCAACAATATTGCTATCGAAGAAGAAGCCGTCAGAATGTTCGTTGACAAAGTGGTGGATTATGATATTGATGCTATGTATGGCATTTACCATTGGCCAGAAAGGAGAAAACTATACTACAGATGCTGCCAAGTTCTAAAGTCAAACAAAGAGGTGTACATTGATAAAAGGATCGTTGCTATCATGAATGTCACTCTGGCTTCAAAGTGGGATTACTCATTCTTGAAGGTGATAAAAGTCAAACGCCAAGATGAGCAAGAATATAACTTTACTGAAGCTGATTTTCCGAGGTTGTCGCTCAACGACATCGAAGACATGTACCTTGCTAAGGTACAAGGTCGGATGAGACAATTCTCCACCAACATTCGACTCCAAGACATCTCATCCTTGTTGATATTCATCCGAAGCGAGTGATCCAGAACGTGTTGAAGATCTTCAACTTGTCGTGGAATCTTACCGTAAACAAGTCAACCTCACAAAACCGTTGCTACACTTTCCCGACATAAACCAACTATCTCAGTACACCATTTTGAAGAAACCAAAGTTTGGAGTTGTTTACCGCAATGAACTTCGCCACAACTACTTCATGGCGTACAACGAGGTTTACAAGTTCTGCGATCACACGTTGAAGTTGGTTCGTGATGGGTTAGCGTATCGGTTGAAGGACATACAGCAAGGAATTGGGTCAAAGAAGCGGTGGAATTCTAAGGAAAGGAGGGATGCTAAGAAGATAATCATGAGGTTGGATGAAAGACTGCTTCATCGGGATCATATGCGGAGGCTAGAGAGCTTTGTGGGTGGAAGAGAGAGTTTCTCGCTTACGGGATATCAACGTCAAGAGAGAACTCCTGGTCTTATTGAATGATTGTCTGGTACTCTTTAAACTATTTTGATTCACATTTGGATTGTATGATTTGTATATTGACGTTGGCTTATGCACACATAACAGTGTACAACCCGAACTTGTAATGAAAGGACCCTGTGGTACGCATCAGTGCCACAATCCTTATAAAAGGAGCGAAAGCTTCTTACTTTTGAGTAAAACTTATCAAAACTTTAATCATTTTTAAAGTTTTGCTCAAAAGAACAAGTACTTCCCCTTATGTTTTCAAAACCTCAAAAGTTATTATTACTTGTTGAGGGGGAGTATTTGCTAAAAATATTTGTTCACAAAACGTTCTTCGTGGAAATATTCCTACAAAACTCGAAATGGTCATATTCGATATCAAAAATTTCATCAAAAATAACACTTATATGCCATTTTTGAGGGAAGAAAAATTATGTGATACAAATATGTTGTAAATATGAATGAATCATCGTGCTAAGACTTAACCCATGAATTAACGAGATCGAGAATCATACATCGAAAGATTTGTCTTCCAAGACTTATCCGAGTAGATTGTACCTCTTCGAGAAACTCTTGATAGACATGGACTTTGACGGGTTTGACAACCTTTTCAAGGTTTGTTCACACCTTCAAGGTAGTTATTAAAGCTAGTTGTCACCTAAAAGCTGACAATGCAACTCTTTAACTATACAACGTAGCCGTGTCTCGCGGGGAATTGTCTATCTTGAGTCGATCAATTCAAAAGTGCAAGCTCTTCCTTCACCGTACAGATTTCTGTCAAAATACTTAAGCACGTATGAAGGGGGAGTATTTCTGAAAATGCAAAACTCTCGAAGTGTTACAAACATGTTTTTCATTCATAAACACTTTGAGAGATTTTCGTGAAAATGGTTTTATGGCAACGTAGGATAGTCATGGAGTTATAAGGTGACTAAGGTTAGGAATAACAGTCCTATGATCCGCCAGAGTGGAGGGATCTACGATGCGCCCAAACAAATGCTAAATCACATGAGCCCGCCATTTGTGAATGGCGGACCGTAATCAACTAAAAGCGCCTAAGCACGAATCAATGAAGATCCGGGGAGTATAGTGTTTCCCAGTCGTTATGTCCCAAATAGCTATGCAATGGATTATCAAACGATATAGTGATCGCGAGATTTGAGCGGAAAAGGAGATTTGGAGTTATTATAACTACGGAAAAGGACATAAACTACAAGGGCTAAAATGAAAATTAAAGGAAATTAAAAGATTAAAATATTAAATAAACGCTATCACTATTTTTAAAATGATGAACGTTTAAAACTTGAAACTAAAAACTTACGTTTAAAATAAAATCTACGTAAACGTACAAAATAAAAAGTGAAACTTATACAATATAAATCCTAAAAATATGAAAAATACATTTTTACAATCCTAATGATAAAAGAAAATTTATAGAAAAAGAAAATTATTTTTATGACTAATTAATCTAATTATTATTAATTAAAAACTATTTTTAACTATTTAATAATTACCTAAAATACAAGAAATTAGGAAATAAAGCTAGAAAAATAAAATTAAGACTTAGAAAAGTCTAAAATAACAAACTAGAATTTTCAAAACTATTTTTGTATTTTTCGATTATTTTTCTATTTTTATGAATTTTAAACTATTAAAAACTAATTAAATTACAAAAATTACAAAATAAACTATGAAAATATGGAAAATTACTTTTTTACTTTTTATATTTATCTAAACTTAATAAAATTGAAAAATTATTTTTTGAACCTTTTCTCGAATTTTTATATTAAATGCTATTTAAAATGCTTGAAAACTAATTTAAATTAGGAAAATAGCAAAACAACTTGGAAAAATCTGAAAATTTCAGGAAAACTCTAAAATAATACTAGGAATATAAGAAAATGGAAAACAAGCACTTATGTGGAGATATTGAGAACGATGCACAAGTGCTTATTATTAAGCTTACCCAATTAAGCCAAATGAACAATTTAAGCTACCAACATTTTGAGAGGTCTAATTATGCTATAAGTACTGAAATGAAACTAAGAATAACAAGCTACAACCACAGAATCACAAGCTTAACTGTTTTGACTTATTTGATTTTGTAAACTAAATCAGATTGGGTGCCAACTTTGAACACATGCACAGGCTTAAAAATAAGCTCAAACTGAAAACTACCAATTAGAACTTGGAAAAGACCTGGTTGAGAGTATTTAAACCAAAAATCAGACCATGATAAGCTCTTTTGAGCCCTATGCAACTCTTAGACAAAACTGAGAAAACTCAGTTCATAAACAGATCTGTGGTGCAGGGCATATGAGCCTAAAAGAAGAGCTTATTTGGAGCTTTTGCAAAAATTGTAAAATTGCACTAAAATGCTAATAAGTACAAAGACCAGTTGAACTTTTTATAATGCCAAATTTCACTGAAAATGGCTCAAAAATGAAGCCATGAAAATTCCTTGCTTTTGGCTCAAAAACAGATTTTAACACTTTTTGACTTTTTGAAGAATGAAGAACTTTGACTAAATTGAACTTTGGAACCAATTTTTGTGACTGAGATTAATGTTATATGTTAGAACAAGTGTAAAGCAAGCAATGTTATAAACTTCTAAACTCAAAACACTGATCTGCTAGACCTAAAACTCCAACAGTGGACAGTGATATGGATTAAAGTGAAATGTTGACTTTAGGCTATGCAGGACCAATATTTTGACTCAATTGAGTTCAAATACACTTAACAAACATGACCCAATAGCAAGCTATCACTGAATGCATCATTATGCTAGTTATCACAGTTAATCCAAACACACCCTAAGTACACAGATTGGCAAATTAAAACTAATGTGACACTGAACAAGCATGAACCAAAGATCAAACTAACTTAATATCACTTAAATACTTTTATTACCACAGATTATAACAGATTTAAACTACAATTGCAGATTATGCTAAAGAACTTTGAGATAACTTACAACTTGTCCAAGCCACAATGGCATGCAAATCAGTGAACCCACAGACCATTATCTATCCTAACCAACCCATATAACTCCAAAGCAACCCATTCTCATGTCTGAACCAACCATTTCCCATTTCTGCACCATTTTTGCTTATGTTGACTTTTGTTGACCAAGGTCCAAAAGTGAATGAAACTCCAATGTGAGCTTATGGAAAGCTTTACTAAGCTATTTTGAGTATGATTGAGCTTAACAACAAGTGACTAAGAATGTTGACATAGGATTTTAAGAGTGGAAATTTCAACAGTGGATATGTAATGTGGAAATTGAACATGAACTGCAATTGATGCTTAATTAAAGTTGAGATACACTAAGAAGGTTTACTTGAGCACAAATGAACTTAAAATACAGCTGCAAATCTAATCTAGACTAAAAAAACTTTAAACGACATACATTATGAAAAACTAAAAACTAACTCTCTTCTTCATGCTTCCTTTTGCTTTTTATAAGCCCAAATCTTCATCTCTCCTCTCTGGATATTTCCCACTAATAAACTTGACCATTGGATCACTCAAATCAATCTTAGCCGTTTAAACCTTTTTGGCGCCAATTCTTGTTTTAACTGTTAGTGAGATTGAGTGAGAGATTGGAGGGTGCATTAATGCTCCCTTGGCTTCTTGTGTTTGGAGGGGGGGTGTAGGTGATGATGGTTGAGGTGGAGTGTGATCAGAAGAGATAAGCAGGTTTGATGATGGTGTTTTGTGTAACCCGTGAGGGAGAGAGGGAAAGTGGGCAGTCAAACAAGGTTTGACTGTGTATTAAATAAAGAGGGTCCAATGGCAGGGTTCAAAATGAAAGGCAGGGGGTCATTTGCATTGTGACAAGGCCAAAGGGTAGGAAAGGTTCTAAATAACATAGGGACTCAATTGTAATTTCTGAAACTGTAGGGACCTGTTCTGCCAATTCTGCAAAGATGTTTCAGGGACTGAAATTGCCAAGTGTTAATAATACAAGGACCAAAGTTGCCATTTTTACATTTTCCAGGGACCAAATCTGCCAAATTTCAAACTTGGAGGACCATTTTTGTAAATTTCTCAAACTTTTCACATTTTTCACCAAAGGACTAAATTTGACAACTTTTGATTTTAAAAGGACCTTTGGTGACTTTACTTTTGAAATTATGCGCTCAGGGGTGCTTTTGACAACTTTTGAAACTTGGGGACTAAAGCGCAATTTTGCAAATTTGATATGTTTTCATCCGATTTTGATATTTTGCATTTAAAACACATAAAACTCGATTTGTGATATTTTGATCATTTTGATGTGTTTCGAGTGTTTTCGGATGATTTTGCAGTTTATTTTGTACAAAAATGATGAGTATTTACACACTCATCACTACCCAAGGACACCACCAATAGTTAGTACTTAGAAGTCCTTAGGAATGATCATAAAAAGGAGAAAATGAGAATCGGAGAAAGAAAGAGTTGAAGAATTAAAAAGAAAAGTAAAGAAAATGGTGAAAAGAAATAGCCCTCCAAATTATTAAACTTAGGACGAGACAAGGTTCAATTCATATACTCTTGGTTGTCACTAGATGACACCGGTATTGAAGATTAAAGTCGTCATGGACCCGTGGCGCATGCACTAAACCTTCTTATCAACTCAAGTTTCTCTCAATGAAGCTTGTTTCATTCTCACGTGAACCTACGTAAACTATCGACTTTCTCCCGGAGATTGTTGGTATTGAAGAAGGAGACCTCTCCCTAGTTTCCGTCGGAAAACCAAAGCGCACTATTGAGTCTAGAGCCACGAGATTCATCAAAAGATCTCTTAGGAACACTTGACATTTCATCGCTTGTCGCTCAACATTAAGGACGCTTAGTGATACATTATCGAGTCCTTCACGATCTTAGCATCTGTCGAGAACATTTAGGGGTTCACAATTGTGATCCTCGGTGATTGAATGGAAACTCCGCGTGGTCAACATCAAACACCGACAAAGGTCACTTCGGTAACTCCTTGCGGGTTACGCTTAGTGTTGTCTCAAACGGTCTACATCGTGGGGTGATGCTTGGTGTACCTCGGTGACTCACCGAATCAGAGATGCACCGGTACATCGTGTTATCCTACTTGAAGGACTCCGGTTTAGGAACGCCTTTGCGAGAATTAGAGATGTGTTTCATACTATGTTGTTAACACGCTCGAGTTCGAACTTGTAAGTCTTTGGAAATCCCGCTAAGGAGATTCCTTTCAAGAATCGAGTCCTGAAGATGTGGGTCATTACTTGAACTTGTTCAATGTAATACCAACTATCCTTTAGGGAATTCGAGACATTCATCGGAAGATTCGTGATGGTCACCAAGGTGAATGGAATCAAGACATTCATCGGAAGAACAATCGTGTTTATGGTCAATTCTCAACAACAAATTGAAGTTCTCACGGCAATCGAAAGTCGAATGTCTTCTCACTAACCAATTCTTCATGTTTTCTTCTTATGGATGCTCACGGGAGATGATCGTGTTGATTCTCCACATGCTCATACCAACAACAACACAAATTGAAGTTCTCTCGAAAGGCAACACAAAAGTCGAATGATTCTTCTCCTTAACCAAAGAATCTACAAAGTTTAAAGACTAAGAGAACTACATCAAAGCGAAATCCAACGTCAAAGGCGTGTAAGCATGTTGGAGAAAGGCGTGGAGACACACGAGCAACGGCGGACTGATGAGACAACAACAACATAACATCACCATATCCACACCAGAACAAAGAACAAAGATAACTAAGACGTCAAAGCTGAAAACTTCAATAGAAGCAAGATCCTCACACTGGGGAGATTGTTGGAATCAAGGCAATTCTTCTCGCAAGAAAGAAGAATGTCAGAAGACGTCAAAGCAACTGCTATTACAAGATTGTTGGAGTCATCATTTAATATCTAACACTTAGGGGGAGATTGTTGGAATCACTCCTAACTTGTATTTCAAGTGTTAGTATTTAATATGTAATAGGTTGCTTAAACTAGGCTTTTATGTTTGTATTTATGGCAAGGATTATGTAGAAAGCCCATGAGCCTTGGCCAAGCCCAACAATGAAGGAAGGGACTAGACATGTTGCCCTAGCTCCATTCCCCTATAAATAATGTTGTAAACCTTCATTTGAAGGTTGGTTGTTCATTTCATAATACATCTACGCCTAACTCTTTATCATTCTCATACATGTGTGTTATTTGTGTTCAACCGATCACTTTCTTTCCCATTTCTTACATAATGATCCTTGTGTTACATTATGGTGACCTAACAAAGGTGCATGGGTGTATCGAAACATATATATTGGGTGAACAAAATGAAAGAAATGGCTCAGACGGGTGTATCTAGGGGTATCTTGCACTAAAGGTGAGTGCAACAAAAGGGTTTAACATGGGGGTCGAGAAGTCAAGGAGACTAATCGATAGACACACAAGGATAGGCTGTTTGGGTGATAATCCTATAATATTGCCTTCTTAAACTGAATATTCCAAATACATTAAGCGAACTCAACATACCTCGTCTATGGTCTCAAAATGATGCAAAGTCTAAGTTTTAAAGTTTACAAGCTACTGGAACACTCATAATTTGGTGGATTTGGGTAAATATTTGGAAGCGGATAAGGCTAATCTCACCATATAAAATCAAGGGTTATAATGTGCTCGGCTAAGGTCTAATCTAGTTAGGTTAAGAAAAACATGTCAAAATTTTAAAATGGCATAATTTTTCAAAATAAACTAGAAAAACGAGGGCAAAATAAAGTTCAAGAGAAAATTCTACTCCCGTCCCCCCACTTGAAATGTACAAAATCCCTTTTGTACTAAACGTTAAATAAAAGTGAAGAGAAAGTAGAATTAGAGCGACAAATTCCTTAAAATTTGCTCCAGAAAGAAAGAAGGCTCACGATGAGAATCGTGCCTTCGCTTAAGCATTCACGAGCAAACTTCATTCCCTGAAATCACACTACCAACAAGCATAATTCTAAAAATAAAAAGAAAAAAAACACAAAGAAATCTAACTCACTTTCGTAGGAATCACGGTTGCATTTAGCGTATGCAACAAGCCTTTTAAACCACTTGGTGTCCCAAGTGGACGAGTGTAGTCTCGTGAGGGCTTACAGGGAACATACCCACAAAGTTCATTTAAAAACTAATACAATGTTATTGTGTTTAAATAGAAAGAATTAAAATTGGAGGATAGTTACGTCGTAACCCCTAGAAGGAGTTACGCCGTAATTATGGCAAAACCTGGCAGAAGCTACTGGAGGGTAGCTACGGCGTAACCATAGCATGGAATTACGCCGTAATCGGTAATGCTCTGGAGAGGATTGCTACTGGAGATGTGTTACGGCGTAACCTTTGGGATGAGTTACGCTGTAAATGATGGACATACCTTGTCCTCGTTTAAGTTGCTGATGCAATCTTCTCCTATTTCTGCAAAAATGGTTGAAAACAAAAAACCCAACAAAAATAGAAATAAAATAAATAAAAAGGACAATTCGGGTTGTCTCCCGAAAGAGCACTTTTCTTTATTAACGAGTCTTTAACTTAGACTCAAAGCCATGGGGCTTTACGGTGGCCTTCGAACTTGGCCAACTTACTCCATATCCTTCATCAAATTATGTCTGACCCAAGCAACATTAGTAGCGGTGCGGAGATACTCCTTCGTCTCAATCTTCCGAATTTTGCAAAAATTTTCCTCCGGCCCCAAGTGGTATCTTGTTGATTCATATTTTTCAACTACAATTGGTGGCGGCCTCTTATATGGAATACCAAGAAGTTTGCACCTTCTTTGCTCATATGCTTCATCATCGGGGCCAGTGAACCCGTCTTCTCCTTGTTGTTCAAGGTAGTCCAATATCCTCGATGTCATCATCATCGGACTCAGTACCCTTAAACCACTTATCGTCAAGTAAGTCTTCCACAAGCACACGCTTGCATTCTTCTTTCTCATTACCCATCGTATCTTTGATATCTTCATCCATCACTTCACTCATATCATTGGGAATTTCTTCGCTCGGGTCTTATTCACTCATACATCCTTTCCAAATCTTCTCCTTAGTGGAAGCATCAACCCTTCCATATTTGATCTTGACCCAATCATCAAATCCCAATTTGTCTAGCCAAGGTAATTCTGTCCTCTCCTCGTCATTGGTTGAGGTCCACAAGAACTTATCATCCCCAACTCTCGTAATGCTACTTCCCCCGTTACATTCATAATCAAACGGGTTACAAGACGCCCAAACAACTTCGCCAACGGTCTTTATCTTCTCACACCAATGCTTCCGAGCTATTTTATCATTGATGATGCTTGAGGGAACCTCCATGCAATAGGTATCATCTTTGATTGGTTCTTCATTCATGGACTCTTTTTGGAGACAATGTTCTTCATAGTCGAGCTTGAGATTTTCTATAAGATTTGGATTAATTATAGCATCCTCGAATCGTACCAAATACCAATCATCAAATGATAGATCTCTAAACTTAACGTCATGTCTTTATAGCTCATCAGGGCATGTCCATTCTTTGTCCTCCATATTACCACCCCCGTTGCAATATTCACGGAAATGATTGCATGTAGGCCATGCTCGTGTGGACTCGTCTTCCATGATCATTTTGGGATTGCAGCAATGCTTAATAGGTGGTTCTTCCTCTTCTTCAATTGAGAACTTTGCCAACCTTTCATCATCATTAAATGCAGACCACATGTATTTGTTATTCTTAACCATCTCCTTATCATCTCCTCCGTCGCAAATTTCGTTATGAGGGTCGCACGAGGCCCATAGATCATACCACTCACAATTGTCCACTGGTATTGCTTTGCACCAGTGATTCTTCCTATTGGATGGGGATTGTGGACACAGGTTTGTATCACTAGACCACCCGTTAATAACATGCGTTCTTGATTCATCCAATTCGAGAAATTTGTCAGACCACGTATCCCGATTCTGTATGTGGCGATGTTGAAGTTATGGCGTGGCGACTTCATAGTATGATCAGCATCCTTTTCCTCTATCATGCTAGAACCATCGTCGGATTTGTCTTTTTCAGAAAACACGGCCTTGCATGCTATTGAATTGTTCTTTTGTTCATCATTTCTTCTCTTTACCTCTTCGCTAAGCTTGCCAATCATGGTTTCTAAGTTTTTCAGCGATTCGTTGTGACTAAAGAGGCTTTTGTTTGTGCTTTCTTGAAAGTTCTTGAGCCATTCTTCTTGCTCCTTTTGCCTTTTAGTCGAGTCTTCAAGGTATTTGCTAATTGTTTCCTCCAAATTAGCTCTTCTTTCCCCGAAAGTCCCACGATTGTAATACCCGGGAGGTCCTCCACGATAGCCATTACCGTTTCGATTATCCCCTTGAAATGGTTGATTTTCCCTATATTTAACTTCTTCAACCTTGCTATCTTCGTCAATGAGAGGATAATTTTTTGTGAGATGTCCCCCTCCATAGCTTTCACATCCAACTTGGATAGCATGAACACATTCCCTGAGCTTGAGCATGTCCTGACCAAGATTTTCAAGCTTGTTAGTAATGGCGGCAATTCCTTCAAGATTTTCGCCTAGGCTTCTCTTGCTTCCTCCATCGTGCCATTTTTGAGAATGATCGGCCATTTTTTGGATGGCTTCAATGGCGAGGGTAGGATTCATGATTGGAATTGGTCCATGATAGTCCAGCATCTATCTTGTAGTCACGTTGATACCTTTGTAGAAGATGTTGACCTTTTGCTGGTTGTTTAGGTCATGAGTAGGACACTTGTAGAGGAGGTCGTTGTATCTATCCCAAGATTGATACAACGTTTCATCGTCATCTTGTTTAAAATTATGGATCTCCATGAGCTGATTAGATATCTTCGAAGGAGGACAATACCTTTAAATGAAATGCTTCTTTAGGAAAGCCCATGTATCAACTGCCCCGGTGGGCAATCTTTCAATCCATCTTCTTGCTCCCCCAGTAAGAGTCATGGGGAACACTCGGAGCATAACAGTATCATGAGAAACACCAGGTATGTTGAAAAGGCTTGCGATGTACAAGACATTCTCAACGTGTTCATAAGCATCTTCGTCCCTGTTTCCCGAGAAAGGGTTAGCACGTAGCTTCCTCATAAACTGTTCTTTAATCTTGAAACAAACATTAGATCCAATAGCCGGCCTAACGAGCCCCAACCCTTGTTCTTCCCTTGTCAAGCCAAATATACCTCAAGAGCGAGGTCATCAATGTTTACGACTTCCATGGTACCTGAAACTTAAAAAGGATCATGAGAAAATGAGAAAATGAGAAAATTCAAAATAAAACAAAAATAAAAGACTTAACAAAAATCCTATTATAACTCCCGGCGTGCGCCAAAAACTTGATGCGGGTTTCTTGACCATGTTTTAATATTTATAAGTGTCTCGTTTACCTATGATCTACCTTATTCACTAACGGGCAGTGTACCCGATCGTGTGTAGTGTAGTAATCGGTAAAACCGAGGTCGTCCCAAGAGCTATGTGAGCGGATTCTAATTAAGTCTAGGTGTCACTAGTTTTAATTGGTTTTAAGATTGAAATGATTAATAAACTAATTAACAAGAAATAAAGAAAGCAAATAAAGGTAGAGTTGTGATCAATAAGGGAAAAGTGTGCTAACCTAGTTACTCATCCTATCATGTTATGTTCACGTCTAACTACTTTCAATTGATTCAAGTGGGGGTTTAGGTCGCTAGGACAAAATTTGGTCAGTTCGTCCTAACCTATCAGCAGAGGCTTCCACTGGAGATCAAGCTACTACCCTTGAAAGTCTAGTTGTTTTTAGTCCCCCAAGCCAAGTCATTAAGTTCCGCTACATGCAAGATTCGTAACAATGATTGCCCGGCGCTAACATCTTAGACACTCATCCCTAACTTCTTAAGTTCATCTAAACGGCGGTGATCATTTGGTCATTCGCATGGCGAAGAAGGGTCGTCAGTTGGTCAATTCTTACCCTTCCCACTCAATCTACCTACTTAGGGTAAGTTGGTCAATTCTCCTAAGCAACTAGACACTACCGCCATTCACAACTACCGAAACAAGGGTAGCTACCAACGAACTATGCATGCATACACTAGAAACAATTATACGGAAGCAATGTAAACATAAACACAACAATTAAGGAATCATAACTAGGCTAGCACCAGAGGTGCTTAGCCGATCATATTAAGAGAAACAATCAATTCAATGTTTAACATATTGAAATACATGAATCGAAATTAAAAGAAAAGATAATCGCTAATGCTTATCGTTAGGGAGTGATTTCTCCCTTGGAGATGGCTCTGTATGCTCTTCAAGATATGCCCTTGGACCCCTACTCACGTTCTCTGCTTTTTGGTTTGGAGTGAATGATGTGTAATGCAGAATTTAGGGCTTGTATTTATAGGCGAGATCTAGTTACGGCGTAACTTAAGTTGAGAGTTACGTCGTAACCTTAATATCTTCATAATAATGCTCTCGTAATAGCTGGTTAGGGCGTAACACATGGGATGAGTTACGCCGTATCTTCAATACAAGTTACAAATGACATGATTCCGCCGTAATCGTTGGAAGGAGTTACGACGTAGCTTATAGTGGCGTGGAACATCTTTTGACCTAATGGGTTATGGCGTAATCCTTAGTGGGAGTTACACCGTAATTTGTTGCTTAGCTGGCCTTCTGAGTCACGTACTAGCTACGACGTAATTTGAGAGTGGAGTTACGCCGTAGCTTCATCACAGTGGGCATACTATCATAAATCTCTTATAAAATCTCCAAATCCGCGTCTCTTTAGCTCCAATGCTCGTAGTTTACCTGAAAGTGAAATATAGAGGAAAACAAGCGTAAATCCATATAAATGATGTAAAATACGAGCATTATCGGGGGAAATGGACACTTAATATTCAAGACTATTTATCATGTATGCGTCTTAAAACAAACCCCACATAACCAAAGACCCATACATTTCAACGTAAACTCAGCTGCCTCAAAAACAACAAGATTAGTGGCCAAGGAAAGTTTGGTGGTGGCTAGCGCATCCTTGTTAAAATGAAGATCACGAAGGTGAGAGATCAACAATGTTTTGGTGAGCCTGTTCCCACTACCATCCTAACAACCACTTAAACTAGGTAAGGGGCAATGAAACCGTATGATATCCATAGAAAGGCAAAACGCAAAACAGTCAGTACCGGACAAACCCTTTTTTTTTCAAATTGCAAGACTATCTAAAAAATTCAAGGCACAAAATACATAACTCAAAAAGCAATTCCATTTACAATAACAAAACACATCTACTTTTATAGCAATTGGATAAAGCCTATCCATGGAAAGGACAAAATGCAATACATAAGACAAGACGCATAGGACAAATCCTCCCTTAAACAACAAATGGACAAAGGTACGCTTAGAGCAAAATGCAATAATCCTTCCTCTAACAGCAAACAAAACGCAATAATCTTTAGAGCAAAATGCAAGGGAACAAAACAAAATGCAACATGAACGTCACTATCACATCAGACAAACAAAGTACGCTTGGGACCCCAAGACAAAACGCAAGCAAGAGAAAATGGTCCTAAGTGTAAAACGCAGGAAAGGAGTGATTAGAAAATAGGATCAATGGAAGCTATGACACTTCCAACCACAAGGAGGATGCTACAACAACCCAAATACACACAGAACTAACCACGATGAGGCGGGTTTCAATTTCGAAACCTAACGCCCTATAAACAGCAAAACAACAAGACCGGATAAAAGCCACACTCCAACAAGACCGTTGAATCACCGTTGCAACAAGAAGGTTGAATCAATGGGGCATAATGAGTCGATGGGCAGCAGATCAAGGAGACGAGGAGGGCGTCGCCATAATCGCCCACACAACCTTATTATTGTTGTTGTTGTTGTTGTATCTTTTCTCTTGAGTTACATGTTTTTGATATTGTAATAGAGAAATGATATATGGACCTAAACTTAGGCCTAAACTTAGACCTAAAACCAAGTGTCAACATCCTGATGGCTGCAGATAGGAACCCACTTATTTTATAACCGATCAGGATGATGCCAAGTGGTTTTAGGTTTAAGTTTAAACATAAATTTAGGTCCATGTATCATTTCTCATTGTAATAATGTTGTTTGTCCATCTTGAAGTGTATTTATTCTACTTGGTTAATAACTTACTACATTTGAAGCTAACTTTATGGGTCAAAGCTACTATGAATATTGGGTTGTAATCGGGTCAAAGCTACTATGATGCTTGGTTATTTGGTAAACATGTTTTTAATTCGGATGCTACAGTTCAAAAGATTAAATAAAAACTTATACATACACTATAAGTATAGATAACTTGAACATGCTATTTAGTTCAGATAACTTGTACATGTTCTTAATTCGGATAACTTGAACATGTTATAATACATATAACTTGAACATATTATAGACCCAACATGTTCAACTTTGTATCCCTTTATTATATACAAAAATTATTTTATGTTTATTTACCAAGACTATCATTGTTCCATACATTTATTCAGTATCGAATATTTACATTATTTTACCACTTCGATCTAACATATCATTTACTCACATCTATTTAATACTATTAAAACAAGGATATTGCTACTGTCATCTTCTACTAGGTGGGCAATTTCTATTTGTTAATTTAATTAAAAATTATGAAATGATGATGTAATATATATAAAGTAAATTTCTTTTTAATACATAAATAACCCGTATGTAATACTACATCATAAAGCTTCTTGAAAGCAAAACATTTTTTGAGTGCTTTGAAAGTCTACAAATTTTGAAATGCAATTGAAAACATACGCCAGCACATTTTGATTGGTGAAAGTGTGAGGTGCCTTATTTTACACTCTAATTACTCTAAAGTTAAAAACTTAAAATTGAATTGATTTAGCTAAAACATACATATGCATCTCCATTTTCTTTCATCTTCATTTTGGTTTTCTTTAATCTATTTAATACTATTAAAACAAGGATTTTGCTACCGTCATCTTCTACTAGGTGGGCAATTTCTATTTGTTAATTTAATTAAAAATTATGAAATGATGATGTAATATATATAAAGTAAATTTCTTTTTTTAATACATAAATAACCCATATGTAATACTATATCATAAAGCTTCTTGAAAACAAAACATTTTTGCGTGCTTTGAAAGTCTACAAATTTTGAAATGCAATTGAAAACATACGCCTGCACATTTTGATTGGTGAAAGTGTGAGGTGCCTTATTTTACACTCTAATTACTCTAAAGTTAAAAACTTAAAATTGAACCGATTTAGCTAAAAACATACATATGCATCTCCATTTTCTTTCATCTTCATTTTGGTTTTCTTCAATCTATTTAATACTATTAAAACAAGGATTTTGCTACCGTTATCTTCTACTAGGTGGGCAATTTCTATTTGTTAATTTAATTAAAAATTATGAAATGATGATGTAATATATATAAAGTAAAATTATTTTTTTAATACATAAATAACCCGTATGTAATACTACATCATAAAGCTTCTTGAAAACAAAACATTTTTTGCGTACTTTGAAAGTCTACAAATTTTGAAATGCAATTGACAACGTACGCCTGCACATTTTGATTGGTGAAAGTGTGAGGTGCCTTATTTTACACTCTAATTACTCTAAAGTTAAAAACTTAAAATTGAACTGATTTAGCTAAAACATACATATGCATCTCCATTTTATTTCATCTTCATTTTGGTTTTCTTCAATCTATTTAATACTATTAACACAAGGGTTTTGCTACCGTCATCTTCTACTAGGTGGGCAATTTCCATTTATTAATTTAATTAAAAATTATGAAATGATGATGTAATATATATAAAGTAAATTTCTTTTTTTTAATACATAAATAACCCGTATGTAATACTACATCATAAAGCTTTTTGAAAACAAAACATTTTTTGCGTGCTTTGAAAGTCTACAAATTTTGAAATGCAATTGAAAACGTACGCCTGCACATTTTGATTGGTGAAAGTGTGAGGTGCCTTATTTTACACTCTAATTACTCTAAAGTTAAAAACTTAAAATTGATCTGATTTAGCTATAACATACATATGCATCTCCATTTTCTTTCATCTTCATTTTGGTTTTCTTCAAATCGAAATTAAAAGAAATTTCATTTAACATAACACTTTCTGGTTTGTGACTTTTCATCTTCAAATAACTGAATAAGGCAGGGTTCTAGAGTCATATACAACATATGTGATGATAATGCACGCTCATCGATGATGGTAAGATAATGTTCTTTGTACATCATGTCAAAACCAGTTAATCCCTTTTAAAGTTTATTTACTTATCAAGTGATGTAATGATGAGTGTGATGTTTGTTTGATGAACACCAAGTGTTTCATAAAATGCCTAAGCGGAAAAAAAAACTTTCAAATTTTTTTTTTTTTTTTTTTTTTTTTTTTTCATGTGTCCAGGTTATGAAACTTGAAACAAAGTGACTTTTGTTATGGACTTGTGCTTAAATCAAGGAAGCATGAAAGTGACTTCATGTTTAAGACAAGTTGGAGTTATTTTTCGACTTGGTGATACCAAGTGTGAGCCAATATATTGATTTTCAATAGTTTATTTCACTTCATTGCAACCAACGTATTGAAAGTAAATGCAAAAAAGACATATCAAATAGTAGATTAGATGAGTTTTCGACACCATTTTACCATTGAAAGTCAAGTTGTAATGAGAAATCCCAACGAGAAACTACCTGTTTCAAACTATTTAATTGAGTAGTCACTTGGCTATGATATGTATGAAGGTAAAATGCAAGTCGATTAGAAACATAGTCTAAATTACATATATATGTTGCAAAAGTGTACTTATACTAATGACTATTGTCTCTGAGATCATTTATTATGCGGAACTTTATAATGAATTGAAAAAATAAATAAATCATGCTTTCTTGATTTAGCTCAAAACTATAACAAAAAGTATATACCTTGAATAATTCATGAATGTAAAGATTAAAAAGACAAGATCACAAAGATGGTAGCTGTAGAAGAGTAAGCTTTTAAAGGAGGGAATTATGATATGATTGAATAACATGAGTAAATGGAAGATTGCTTGATTGTTTTTTATGCTTGAAATACATTATGTGATGTTGAGGTTACAATTTAACCATTCATAGCTAAATGGTTCCATGCTTTTAGTGTTTTCTTCATTGTTGAACACTTTTATGATAATTTGTTTTTCGTAAGAGTTATTTTCTTTTAGTAAAGTTACTCTCATTTTTATGTAGGTATTGTGCTGATTTGTTATAGATCAAAGCCAAGGTATCCGTCGAACAATGTTTAGATATGGGGAGCTAAAATATTTTTTCAACAAGACGTTTTCAAGATACATTATAAGTCTTTACTTTTTACTTCGAGTTATTGATGGGTTGTCCTATATTCTTCTATAAAAAGGTGTTTTAGTTATATTAGTCACGGGAAAACTTTTTACCATATGAATAAAAGTTTTTTTTTACCATTTGATCAAATTAGTCATTGGCAGTTTGAATTCAAAATGAAGTTGGCTCATTTGATTGGGGCTACCAAGTATATATAACTTGAAATTTTTGTTATCACTTTGCTTCATGGTATTGGATAACCGATTAATTGTTATACTTCTCTTGAGTTTGTGCAACAACGTCACTTTGGAAGCTTTGTTTTTGTACTTAAGGTGTTTTATAAAAGTACTGAGTCTAAAATGTGCATCAGCTTCAAGTTATAGGACTATTGGACCTGATATGTATTTAAATATAATTTGAAATAGCAATTCCAACTTTTGAAGCTCTTAATTGTCCGGAGTACCACCGTCCCATCTAAAAAACTTCTTAAATAACTCTTAACTACAATTACTTATAAGTCATGCATGAGCATCTCGAGTAGATATTTTTTAGAGTTAGATGCATATAATTTTTTTTATAAAGACATATAGGGATTTTTTTTTGGGTAAAGGGATTATACCCGGTGAATATAAGACATATAGGGACTTGCGTAAAACATAGTGTATTCACAAATATGCCCTTTTTCTTGCAAGCCGAATCACTTTATGAAGTATTTTACTTATGACATTTCAATCGAACTTTGATTATAGTTATAGCTTCAAATTATCAAGGTGGGTCGGGGCAACACATGGTTTTCTTTTTTACAATATACAAACGTCCATTTACCAAGTAGCAATGACTAGGAAATGTTGTTTACATTGTTTGTACTCTGCATTTCATTTATGTTACGATGTTCTACATAGACTTGAAAAGGTGGAAATTTGGAAAGTGATACAAATACAACGCTTGCACAAGTACAAGTGCTCAACCGTGTAAGTTGTGTGTGTTTCATCAAATGTTGTTTAATGAGTTGATCAATATTCCCTTTTTGTTGTGGTTCGCTAAAAAGTTGTTTGGTTTTTGTATATGCATTTAGGTAAGAGTGCTTCAGTTAAGCTGCATCTCACATGAAGATACATTCTCGAAAGCTCAATGTTGCTCATGATACTTATGTAGTTTACTTAGAGCTGCAATCTCTAGTTAGAACCTTTTTATTTTTCTCTCATCTATTTCTTGCATTGTCCATAATACTTATGTACTTATTAAGAGGAGGATCTATGTGCAGAATTGTGTGTTCGGATCTTGCATTTCTTATATTTTTTTCATTACATTGTTGGTAGAGAATATGGACTTAGATACCTTTTACATTATGTTGGCACAAAACATGAAAAACAAGAGACGAGGTAAAACATGAGATTATTAATGTTGGTGATGTCCTTATGCAATTGATGATTTAAAGTTTCATCTTTGTTTGAAATTATGTTATTTATAACTAATAGTTTTCCCATTATGATAATTGGTGTTAGTGTGAATTTTAAACACGTGTTCAAGTTTTGTAAAAGATTATTTGGTGTTTGTGTTATTTGGAGGTATTCGAGTTCAAATATGTGAAATATGAAACTTTTAATAATTTTAATAATCTTTTATGCGGAAGAAATGGTAAAATTTGCAAATTTGTATCCAGCCGAACCATGGGAATGATACACGTTTCTTTGGTTGTATGTATGTTATAGTCGTCAATCATGATTGTACTTTATTTATGAATATGCCATTGTTTAAGGATTGCGTTTTGTTTTGAAATGCTTAAGTTTAATGGTGGGAGGAAATGCTTAAGTTTGAGACTCGATGTTTATTGACTTAAAGCGTTAAAGCGTGTAATTGCTCAGTTGATTGATGCACTAATGAGAAGTGTATTAAGGACTTGGGTTTCATGTTAATTCTACTATAGCAAGTAAACATTATCTTCATTTATAATTGAATAAATTAACAATCGATCATTTATATGTCAAATATCTTTACATAATACATTTTCTTTTGATTTCACGCTTTTCCATTTAATCTCGTGAATTCACGGGTAATAAACTAGTATAATATAATTGCAGAGTATTCGTCGTCGTAATAAATAAACATCGATCGTAAAAAATTTTACGATCTGAGGGTGTAAAAATGTCATTTTAAGATTTTAAAATGGATAAACATAAAATTTAACCCAAAGTAAAAATTCTAAAAATAAAAATAGAATCGTATAAAATTACCGGATAACCAAAGAAAAGCTAGGGTTTTTAGTTACTTTGAGCAGCCACACCAAACCAACCAACCTCCATCATCATCATCATCTCATCTCACTCGGTACGATCTTCTTTCTGAATTTCACGCTAATCCAAGGTATATTTATTTTGAATTCCGATTCGATTTATGTTTAGATTTTTTAACTGTGATAGATTAGTTTTTAGTTACAGTTAAGCACAAAAACTTTGATTTCGTTTTATTTGTACTTGAATTGTTAGGTTTAATTGTTTATCTTTCAATTTTGAACTATTTGAAGTATTATGCTCATGCTAGGTTAAGTACTTCAATTTATATTGTAGAAAATCTATAGGAAATTGCGATTCGATTAATCCTCGCCTAGGTCGATTACTAGCTACTCATCGATAATCTTGTATATTAATAATAATGAAAATTAATTGTTCGAAATTCGTTATTGTTTCAGGTTTTAATCAATCAAATGGATAACATCGAGGACGATATTCGTGCTTTGCAACTTGACTCATCTGGTATATAAATTGTGGCTTAATTTTTTATTAAGTTTATGATTTATGATCTATGATGTATGCGACGTTGTAGTTTTTGTTAACTGTTAAATTAATTTAATGTTAGCAGAAGATACAAGTAACATCGTGCCGAATGAGAACGGTGCGGAAGGTGAAGAATCCGTGGTCGGCGGTAACGTCAAAGAAGGTGAATCCATTGTCAGTGGTACCGCCAAAGAAGGTAAGGAGTGACGATTCTGATTTTAATTGCAATTTATTAGTTATACTTATGGAAGTTTTTTAGTTATCACGTATGATTTAGAATTGTGATGTTTATAGGCTTGTCTTTGCGTAAATATCATAGAGAGTAAATGTTTTGAGTTATATTTAGTGAATTTGTAGATTTACTAATCATTTGGCATTTAATATGCTATGTGCAAGTGCTAGAGTAAGGTATTGTTTAGACGTTTGTATAGTCAATGTGTAGATCTAGTCACTCGGCACATGCTAGAACTAGGTTTTTTTAGCAGCGTTATGTTCATTTAGTCTGTTATAGTTATCATCAGTGAATATGTAGTTTGTATTATTTGGCACAACTTGTAAGTACTTACGATAAATTTCTTATGCTTTTATTGATACATAAGTACTTAACGAGCAAGTAAGATATAGTGTTTGGAAGGGGTTTTATTTGTTAATGCATTAATACTCGACAAAATAATATTTTTGCTGGAATATGATGGTATTTTTTTTTTAGTTTCATCCCAAATAACTAATTTGAAATAAGTAGCTTTCTGCCAGGATATTCATTCGCTTTTTCTTTTACTTTAAATGATATGCTAAGGATTGTATGCTCTTTTCACATGAATTTAAAAAAAAAATCTGATGGTATACTCATACTCTTGATGGTTCTACGGTTTGTTACTCGGTATGTGTTATTTATTAGTCGTTTTATAAATGATAGCTGAAGATAGTAGTGTGGTGTCTAATGCTGACGGTGAGAAGCCTGAAGAGAGTGTAGTCACTGATGATGTGGATGAAGGTAACGAGTATCCACATTTTATATTGTATTAGTATTTTTTGGATAAGTATGTTATGAAGGTCTATCGGAGATGAGAATAATGATAAGAGTCTGATGCAACTTGTAGTAACATATGTTGATTGTGGAGGTTATCATTTTATTGTTCATAAATCTCACATATAATCTTATATATACATCCTTTTCCAAGCTCAAGGATGTGTTACTATGCCACTGTTTTTTAAGCACCCTTATTGCAATCCTAGTAAGTCAAACAAATCCGCTCTTTATAATTTCAATTTCCTTCACTTTTTGGAGAAGCTCTTGGTTAAGTAATTTGTTCATGAGCTGTTGTCAACTTGTCATTGTATCATATAGACAGTAATGCTAGGTAAACATACCTGTCATTTATGAAATGTGTGGAACATGTACTTTGTGTCCTTGTGCTTGTTTGTGTTTAAGTTCAAATGATGTTTGTGTCGACTCTCACTTGGATAAGCACACTAATTATCTTACTTTCTAATGAACTAAAACCTGTTGTGCAATCTTTGTTTGTTCACTTGGGGCCTCAGGTCATCTGGAAGACACCGAGGATCTTCTTATAGCGTTAGATGTTGGGTTCACTATTTTGACAAGTTCGTAATGTTTATTGGTTACAGGGAAAGAAGACGTGACAGCTGCTGCTGCTCATGCTCCAGAAGTTACTGAGGAGGTTGTGGAGGGCAATAAGAAACGTCACTTGAATGTGGTTTTCATTGGCCACGTTGGTATGTTTATTTTTTTAGGTCATTCAGTTAGGATCAGTTGATTTAAAACTTTCTCTTCTGTTCTTGTTATGTGCGCATTATATTCTTTTGCTTTTGGTAATTGTAATCCGTGTTGCAAGTTAGAGATAGTTGCATGATATTGATAATTCTCACAATCTATTTAGAAAGTACTTATCTAATACGTTTATCTACTCAAATGGTCTGCAGATGCTGGAAAATCTACAATTGGAGGTCAGATATTATACCTTAGCGGCCAAGTTGATGAGCGCACGATCCAGAAGTATGAAAAAGAAGCTAAGGATAAAAGTAGAGAGAGTTGGTAAGACTTTGTTGAACTTGAACATTACAATTCTGTGCTGCAAAATGTGTTGCAGGAAATATTGCTTAGATGTGTTTTGCTAGTAAAAAGTTGTTAGTTGTAATAGCCATTAATTAGCTGTTTAGTGTACAAGATACTTTTATTTTGTAAGTATGTAATGGATAAAATAACCAAAAAGATGTTCATATATATAGTTAAGGTGAAACAGTGCTGTTACACGGATTGGCTGGTTTTTAGATTCTTTTGTCCTTGATATTTTCTTACTCTGCCATTCTTTATTCTAGGTACATGGCATATATCATGGATACCAATGAAGAGGAGAGGGCCAAGGTATATATCTACATCTTGAAATTTATACTATGTGAGTAGTCTTTTGTTACTTGTTTTCTAACATTAAATGGTGGCTATAGGGTAAAACAGTTGAAGTTGGCAGAGCACATTTTGAGACAGAGACTACACGGTTCACTATACTGGATGCACCGGTAAATTCTTTGATTTACTTGGCATACCTTTACTAATAAGTTACATTATAATAACTAGATATATATTTAGCTTCCATAGTTGATGTTTTTTTTGGAGGCGGCATACATGCTGATGAGGGTATCTTCATTCAAAATAGTGCAATATATTTGGATAAATTATCTGTTTTGTTAGGTTACAGGCTGTTTTAGACCCTGATTTCGCTCAGTTTTATTGGCTAACTTTTTTTTTTTTTTTTTTTTTTTTTTTTTCATCAAGATTCTGGATCTACTCTAGATCTGTGAATACATTTGTTCCTATCAAATTTCTTAGAGTCCATAATTCATACTTCATGATGTATGGAGTGTCTATGTTTCTAAGACAACCTACGTTACACATGTCTAGTCGTCTAGATTTACCTTGTTAATAGTTCATACTTTTAAATGATGTATAGACATGTCTATGTCTCTAGAACAACATACATACAATATGACAATACGCATATTTGGATTTACATTCTTACAGAAATTTCTTATTTTTTTACTAATGCGTATTTTAGATTTGTAACACCACTGCTGTTTCACTGTGATATATATGCTTTTTGGTGAAAAGAGGCATTTAAAATGCATTATTGGTGTTTTCAGGGCCACAAAAGTTATGTACCTAATATGATTAGTGGTGCTTCTCAAGCTGACATTGGTGTACTGGTAAAGACTTATGCTTTTTAAAAATTCTTCATTTGTACTGTAAAAGAGGGTATCTATATTTATAACATCTTTTCAGGTTATATCTGCTCGAAAAGGGGAATTTGAAACTGGGTATGAAAGAGGTGGACAAACTCGGGAGCATGTACAACTTGCAAAGACTTTGGGTGTTTCTAAGCTGCTAGTTGTTGTCAATAAAATGGATGATCCGACTGTTAACTGGTCAAAGGAGAGGTGCTTGCTTTTGTTTTTATTTTCTTTGTTGCATCACATGAATTTGTTTTTGTTTTGTTTTCTTAATTTCTTTCCATTTTTACAGGTATGATGAAATTGAATCTAAAATGGTTCCATTTCTGAAGTCGTCAGGCTACAACGTGAAGAAAGGTAATCACAAATATTACACTTTTTTAAAATATAATACTATTGACTTAAAAACATCAATTCCGTTGTATAATGTCATGATAGGTAACTTTTTATCAAGTTGGATGCTCATTAAGACTAGTTGTCTGTTCATTTATCTGATTCTAAGCAAAGTGTCATGTTTTAAAAGATGTTATCACCAGCAAGGCAGCAACATATAAAGTTTATCTCATACATTAAGTTTTGAAAAGATCTTTCTCATAAATCTCGTCATGTTCTTAAAATTTGTTAGAACAGAGTAGAAATTAGACATATCATTTAATTTTAGTTTTTGTATAATATTGTAGATCTTGTAAAATACTGAACTCTTACTGGTGTAATTTAATAATTCTGCCATGTTATTAAGAATGCTATCATCTAGTTAGAGAAATACCGATGCTTAAGCAGTCTTTTGCTGCTTGAAGTTGATACTCTTATAGGAAAAGCTATGTTTACATTAGCATTCACTATCAGCCTCATGTTGTACGGTGTCTTTGACTTGGAAAATATATAAAGAATGTTGCATCTAAATGATTGAAATGTTTTCTATCTGTAGATATCCAGTTTCTTCCAATATCTGGTCTTCATGGTACCAACATGCAAAAGAGAGTGGAGAAAAGCGTGTGTCCATGGTTTAATGGTCAATGCCTATTTGATGCTCTTGATGTTATTGAAGGTCCATTACGTGATCCTAAAGGTCCATTCAGGTATCAAATCTGATTATTATTTCTATGTGCTCACTTTAACCTGTTTCTAGGCTATTTTTTTCCCTGTTGTCTTTTTATTAGGTCTTCAGCAGACTTTGCACAAGTTATATTAGGGGGTTGTTTGGATATCCATAATGAAAATCTAGTGTTTGGACGTAGTGATTCTGATTATTTAATTATTTGGGGGTCAACATGTCAATTGTTCATCACTTTATTACTCATCCTCTCATTCTTAATGATATTAAAAAACGTTTTTTTTCCTTAAATAAATAGTTTTTTAGTGTACTTTTAACAACGAACTTTTCAATAGCTCTGATTGTAGTTTAAAATTCAATGTCCAAACAATATATGATGATGTCTGTTTTTTTTTTCTATCTATAAAATCTGATAGGCAGAATCTGTCATACACCCAACTGATCTAGTGATTACAATGTTAAGAAAGGCAAAAAGCTACTCAAACATAATTAGTTTCAGAAGCAATTGCAGACACCCCCTAATTAAATATGATATCGACCTGTTGTTTCTGGGGTGGGATGTTTCATTATTCTGTTGCACGTAATAAATTTGTGTTTTGGTTTGCTGATTTTAGGAAATATTTTGGCAAGTGAATAGTATCGATATAAATTAATTATTATTGTGTCTGCTGTTTAATTTTCAGAATGCCTGTTTTTGACAAGTTTAAAGACATGGGGACTGTTGTTATGGGGAAAGTAGAATCTGGTAGTGTGCGAGAGGGGAATAGCCTGTTGATTATGCCAAACAAGGTCCGTACTCTATGATATGTTTTTGTACTTTTGTTGTCTTGTATTCTCTTTGCCTTGAATGTTAATGTTTAATATAAGCTTTTGCATATATATCTGCAGGTTCAAGTTAAAGTTCTTGCCATTTATATTGATGAAGATAAAGTGAGGAGTGCAGGGCCTGGTGAGAATCTACGAGTCCGAGTCTCAGGGATCGAAGAAGAGGACATATTATCGGGATTCGTACTTAGCAGTATCGGTATGCTTTCAAATTTTATTTAATCATAAGTTTGAGAAGAGCCCGGATACATCCGAAAACTTAGTTCAATTTTTTTATATAATAATATTACCAAAAAAAAACCCTATTATGTTTTTTATATCTTTTAAGTGGTTAACTTATCGTCCAGCCTACAATCATGTTGTTTACAATAGGTAAACATATCATCCACCAGATCCTGATTTTAGGCAACTTGTGAATGTATGTTTCCTTGGTCAAGTTAACTGAATAACTGGATGGGTTTATATATTGTGGTCTTTACATTGTTGGTATATTTGTTTATTCATATTAATGTTTATTTGGGGTTTCAATTCTCTTTTTTATGCAGAAAAACCAATAACAGCAGTTCATGAGTTCATTGCTCAGTTGCATATACTTGAGTTGCTGGATAACGTATGCTGTTTCAACTATGTTTTTTTCCCTCTTGATGCTGCTCTACTCTTTATAACTTGTATTGTGTAGTTGTTTATACAAATTTCATTTGTTTGTATTATAGGCCATCTTTACTGCTGGATACAAAGCGGTATTGCATATTCATTCTGTTGTTGAGGAATGTGAGATTATTGAGCTGATGCAGCAAATTGATCCAAAGACAAGGAAACCAAGTAAAAAGAAGGTGCTCTTTGTGAAGAACGGTGCGGTCGTCATATGCCGTATTCAGGTTGGTTTTAATAATGAAAAAAACTTTTTAGACACATGTAATTTTAACACAAACTGTTATGATATCATATTCTGTTAAGCGTAAAGTCACTTGGATATGGTTTTTCTTATCTGGATATAACTAATCCATTGTAGATATTTCAGTTATTATAAGAAATGGTCAGGTAACTGTATAAATGAGCTCAACTGTACCTAAATATATCAACTGTTTACCTCATATGAACGAGCTCAACTGTAATACTCTGAACTATCACAGAGTTAAATATACCAATAAAGTGATATTGCTAGTTTTGGAAAGGTTTTTCCAGAGTACCATGGTTTGTAGACAATTGGTTCCACTTTAATGCTGTTCAGACAGCTAAATGAAGTACGGTAGCTATGCACTGGTGAAAACTGGTCATACTGCTTTTAATGAAAATATGAGTGTTAATGTTTTTCCTATTGGAGCGAATAATCAACATATTAAAAGTAAAGCGTTCTAACACGATACTCAGTTATTCAGTTATTGGCTATATAAAGTCTAGCTGTATTCTATTTGTTCTATATTTTCTTTAGTATTTGGCTCTTGAAAAGTAAAGCTGACTTTTTAGTAAATTATGCTTTATGATTCTGTTATGTTAAATAATTATGTTCGCTTTTATTCGGTTCTCTCTAGGTGCCTAACATGATATGCATAGAAAAGTTTGCGGATTTTCAACAGCTTGGGAGGTTCACACTTCGTACCGAAGGTTAGATGCGGTCAAAATATCGTTAACCTATCTATTGATTACTTTTTTCTCTGATCCTCTTCCCCATAAAAGGGAAACAAACAATCAGTTAGAATAATGATTTGGTTCTGATGATGCAGGAAAAACAGTTGCAATTGGAAAAGTTACTGAACTTGCATAATCAATTTTGTCCGAGAAGGTAAACTAACTTCATCTATTGAATAATTCATCAAGGACAATATTAAGTAAGGTGTTTATGCATTGCATGCTAATAGATCTGTAGATTAGAGCTGTCAATTTTAACCCAATTATACTTAAACGGGGTAAAACAAAATGGGATCACAAAGCCTGTTTTGACTGGTAACCCAACTTTCCCCTTCTTGGCACCGCTAAACTAATAAAAGGAAAACCACATTCCCAAAAATTATTTCAGCTATGCAAGGGTTCATGGCATACATATTAATAGCAAAATCTTACAATTTTGTTCTGCGTATGTACTAATTTTGTTTGATTGTTTTGTGACGCAGGCTGGCGTCTACCCACTTCACAGGCTAACAAGGAATTGAGCTTAGATTCGGATGATCATTGGCTGGATTACTAATATCTTGCGGGTTCCCATAAAAATATATTCATTGTATGCCTGTTGAGATGGGTGAGGTTGCTGGGTTTACAGACTAGGCGTAGTCTGCACATACTGCACAGTTTACATGAGCAAATCCACTTTAGATATTTATCTTTTGGAAAAAGATCTGGCAATCGGTTGTTTCGATTTTAACCATGATATTATGAAGTGTAGTATGTGTTGTGTTTGCCTGTGGGTATTTTAAGATGTCCTATTCCATGATGTTTTTCGCTTGATTAAACTATATTGTGATCTTTCTTGATGGTTGGCTTATATACCGGTTATTATACACTATAACTGATGCTTGTTGATTAGTTTGCTATTACTATCATGTCTGCATGTCTAGTTCTGTCGTAACAGAATTGATGGTTTGCTTTCTAAAATTTTTCATAATGCTTACTCATCAATTTGAAAGCTCGGTTGATGTATGCGAATACTATAGGCATCGTTTAGGGCATTCAAATGTTATAGATAACAAATATATTTTCTTTTCTTTGTATATATTGAAAAAAACGGCTTTTTGTCCGTTGAAATAAGGTTTTACTTGGCAATGTAAATATCTCAAGTTCTAGGACGCTTGATGGGTAGAAGTTCAGGGTTCAAACACGCCTCATTTGATAGGAAGAGGTCGAAGGTTCAAACAAACCTCATAAGTAAACATTTGTGAGTGGTCAATGACGTGATTAGAAAAGCTCGCGGGACACCCGGTTAGGTCGCGTACATTTAGATTTAAAACTCGTCCTTCAGTAACCTGAATTGAACATGTTCTAAGATGTTACCATTGGAACTTTTTTGAACATTTGGAATTGCTTTACAAGAAGATTAAAAGAAGTTGCTAGATGTTCTTGATGTAATTGGTAAACTATTATGACACATTTGTCATTCAGGGTAGCGTAAATAGAAGTGATTATCATAACCTATTTATTATCTGTTGTGTTTAGGGGTGGAAGCGAGCCGAGTTGTTCGTGAAAAGCTCGGGATCGGATCGGTAAAAAGCTCGAAAGAGTCTAGCTTAAACGAGCTCGAGCTCCTAAGTTTGGGCAATAATCGAGCTCAAGCCCGAGCTCTATACAAAAAACTCGAGTAGGCTCGCGAGCCAAAACGAGCCCTAAAATTATATATGTTTCTATACATATAAACGAGCCTAAAAGTAGTAAACGAGCTCGAGCCTTATGTAATTAACGAGCCGAGCTTCATTTGGAATTTGTTTTCTTTAAAACATCATATAAATTAGTCGAGCTCGAACTTGTGAAAATTTTTACGAGCCGAGCTCGAGCTCAAAATATGAGGCTCGAAACGAGCTCGAGCCTGAGCTCGAGCTTTTTATATATAAATGAGCCGAGCTCGAGCTCTGACTCGAGCTCGAGCTCTGACAGACTCGAGCTCGGCTCAACTCGTTTTCACCCCTAGCTGTGTTTGCCTATTTTTAGATGTATTACATGGTTTTTCACTTGATAAACTAAATTGTTAATCCTTTTGGGTCCTTTAAACCTGGAAATTTCAAATAGCGTTTCTTACTTTTGAAGCTTTACAATGTCTGTCTTTTTACTAATCAATGTTTATGTAGTCTTTTTACTATCCTCATGTTTCACCACCTCTAATGATATCTCTCACTATTGGTTAATTTTTTTCTCAAAGATTTTTCGTAGTTTAGGTTAGTTTTCAAGCTAGCTAGCAACATGACATCAATAACAAGACAAATTTTAGGTTTTGCCGACTGAAAGTGTTGAAATCTTAGGTTTCATCACCTTTACAATATCAAAACCAGTACACAAATTAAAAGAAAAGAAAAGGATAGCATTTGCATATTCTTAAACAGAATTTAAGAGATGGGAAGCATAGAGAACAAGAAGTCCCCCGAGTTGCAAGCATACCCAATGAAGGGTGGAGATGGTGATTCTAGCTACACTAACAACTCCTCTTATCAGGCATACATTTTTCTCATAAGCATTTAGTTGTCGACAATAACTAGCGAAACTGTTAATCTCAGTTCCAGTCGAATCAGCAAAACAGTCAGAGTGGCCGGTTTGATTTGGCTCGTTCGGGCTGTTTTTTATTTGTTGCTAACATAGATAGCATGTGAACTGTGTCACTGTTATAATAGTCTTAACTATTTATGTCGTAGTTTTATGATTTTGGCAATTCATTGATCTGATTTATGAAGTATCAACCATGCCAAGGTGTGCACATGATTAATTAGTATTTTTTTATTCATGATCATGTTTTTGGTCTTATGTAGAAGTCTCTTTCTGAAGTTGCTATGTCCCTAATCAGCGAGGCTATCACTGAAAAGCTTGAGGTCGAAGACTTCACTAGTGAACACCCTTTATGTATTGCAGACTTGGGTTGCTCAGTCGGCCCCAACACTTTCATTGTCGTCAAGAACATAATAAGCTCTGTGAAACTCAAATATCACACCCTAACAATCCCTACACCAGAATTCCAAGTATTCTTCAATGATCACGCTTCAAACGACTTCAACACCCTCTTCAAAACCCTTCAAACCGAGAAACAGTACTATGCAGCCGGTGTCCCAGGCTCATTTTATGATCGTTTGTTTCCATGTTCCTCTGTACATGTCATCCACTCTTCTTTCGCTATCCATTGGCTTTCCAAAGTGCCTGACGAGGTGATGGAAAAGGGCTCTTCGGCCTATAACAAAGGGAGAGTTCATTACGTCGGTTCTGATGAGAAGGTGGTCAAGGCTTATCAGCGACAATACGTAAAAGATATGGATGGGTTCTTGAAAGCTCGGGCAGAAGAGGTTGTCCGTGGTGGTTTAGTGGTGGTTTTGGTGCCTGGCCGGCCAAATGAGGTGCCACATTCAGAGTGCATTGGTAATGTCTTGTTTGAGGTGTTGGGTTCTTGCTTGTTGAATATGGCTAAGGAGGTAACATTACATCATATATCCTTATTTTTACTAAACAATATTTGTCACATTTTTATAACGCGTGAAACATACCTTGTAAAATAGATTGGTTTGTGTGGTGAATATAAAATGTTGTACTTTGATTTGTAGGGAAAGATTGAAGATGAGAAGGTAGACTCTCTCAACATACCCATATATTATGCATCACCTCAAGAAGTAGAGGAAGTAGTTGACAGAAATGGTTACTTTACGACAGAAAGAATTGAAGGATTGCCTCATATTGCAGAACCTGAGACGAAGCATGCGGCTGAACGTCTTACAATGGGTATAAGGGTTGGTGTTGAGGCGGTCTTTAAGGGCCACCTAGAAGACGAAATCATAGATGAGCTCTTTGATTCCTATTGCAAGAGACTAGAGCAAGTACCATCTTTGTTTTCATCTGGTGGAGCAGCCATTTTGTTTTTCGTACTTAGAAGGAATGGAAAATGATGTTAAAGATCGAGTTGTTCAAGCGTTGT
Organism: Chrysanthemum lavandulifolium; assembly: GCA_022545495.1. Taxonomy (NCBI): domain Eukaryota; kingdom Viridiplantae; phylum Streptophyta; class Magnoliopsida; order Asterales; family Asteraceae; genus Chrysanthemum; species Chrysanthemum lavandulifolium. The sequence continues at coordinate 197,334,034 of CM040239.1, forward strand.
TGATTCTGTTAAATTTCCAAAAATAATCCGTCAATAGCGTAAAATTATCAAGTCATAATAAATTAATAATGTAGTTTATCTAGTATTTTCTCATGAAAATTTTAAGATAACATGCATCAAGTTAACATATATTATGCATCGCCTCAACATGTTGGAAGAACGACCTCCAGACCAAACAACTTAATATTTCTTCCACAACTTAAATCTACCTAGTTTGATCATTGGATTGTTTCACTATTACTTCATTTGTGATTCAAACTGCATATGCATACCCTGGCACTTGTACTTAGTTTATGTTGTTATACAAAATTATTGAAGTTTGTTTCTTTCACATACTAATAGATTCTTCTTTTTTTAGTCTTGTTTATTAATAAATTATTAGAATACGCCAAGGGTTGAAAAGATATACAGTAATTCATAGAAATATGTTCCTTAATTACATTTAAGCATGCTAATGTGGTAGTTTAAAGCTTGACCCAACTTGTATAACCAGCTATATTGAGTGCAGGTATGTCGAGCTACAAACAAATTACAATTTAAGCATGATTACGGAACTACATAGCTACAATAATAACCCAAGTTCAAAAATAATGATTGACGTTCCATGCATTAAAAGTACGTCTTCGGAAACTTTCGACCCGTTTGGACGTGTTACCTTAGCTGTATAACTATTCGACACTGTTGACATCAAAGCATATCCCGGGTCGAAAATAAATGAGTCGAAATACAATTGAAACCAATTCAGCTAAAAAAACCATAATGATAAGAGAATAGATACATTTTTATGAATAAGAAGAGTCTGGAACAAGATTTTCGAGTACAAAATTTAAAAGTTACATTTTATAGTTAAGACTGATGACTGGTATGCCCACCCGGCCTAGAAGAAGCGAGGGGCTTACTATTTTGTTGTGTAAGTGAAATGGAGCGTGACATGCTTTACACTAAGAGGAACCACACATGATTTCCTTCTATAGAAGTTTAGCCTCAATCTCCTCAAGAGTGAGTCCTTTTGTTTCTGGTACGATAAAGAAAATGAAAACAAGAGACACGACTGCTATCCCTCCAAAGATGAAGAACACTATTCCAGCCCCAAGCAATGTCTGCCATCACAAACCAAAATAATAAAGTAACGACGTTTTTTGATATAAATGCTTATGATAGTGGTATATATAACTGCTACATCTTTTGGGTAAGAGATTATATGTGAAGACACAGAGACCTGAAAGAAAGATCATATACCTCTAACGGAGAAAATGCAAATGTAACTAGTGCATTGGCGCCAAAATTGACAAGGACAGCTATACTCAACCCTCGCCCACGTAACCGTAAAGGGAAGATCTCAGAAATCATCAACCAACCAATAGGTCCAAAAGATATCTGCAAAACACTTGTTAATTTACACAATTTGACCTAACTATTCAATATTTCATGAGTTGGTCTTGGTTTTATGTTTTATCTCTAACACGTCAAACGGATAAATTAAAGATTGCTAATTAGAAAACGGGCCAAAAGGGTTATACCTATTGAAAGTCACCGGTGTGCATCTTTTCATGAAGAAAACTTTTAAATCATTTGAAGCTAAAATTTAGATTATTATTATTACTGGAATTAGTAAATTTTTGGAAACAAATTTAACAAATAAAACAAAAAGTTCTGGACAAAGTGTTTTGGGTCAACCCAACCCCGCATTTCGACCATACCAAGTATCACCCATTCAAACCCATTACCCAACCGGTCCATTTAGCCATCTCTAATGTATGTTCTAGTTGCACCCTCCGACCCAAATAGAGAAGGCAGGTTAGATAGAATATTCAAAACGTAGATGATAACATAGTCACCATGAGCAATCGTACATGTGGGCATATCAAGAAATGCATTCAATATTAATATAAAAGGCTTGTTTATTTGCTAGGTAACCAATCTGAGGAAAGAAATTTGATGATACCTGATAACATCCAACATATAGCAACAATGCAACAACAGCTACTACAGGCACATTACCAAGGTAAGTGTAAAATGATCCCATGAGAAACAACGAGACCACCTGCAATACAATAAACAGCCCTTAATTACTTGCAACATCCAAAAAAAAAAAAAATGTCAAGATTTTGCAAGACATTAGTTGACTATTTGTTCAATAGGTTAATCGGACTGGCAAACTCGGACACTTTTTGTAATATACTAAGATCTTAGTGTAATATGACAAGAACTTACAATGCCAGAAACTCCCCCTAGAAGCAACGGTCTCCTCCCAAGTTTGTCAACAACCAAAACAGCTACACCAGTCATGATCAACTGAAAAAGGCCAAAAAACACAATAAGCAAATTAGTATTAAAACCAAGATATAAGGTGCAAGTCATAGTGTCATACGAAGTGATGTAATGATTTTTCTTTAAAATTCGTATTATTGTTTTCTTTGCGGGAGGGAAAAGTGAAAGAGGGCAATATGACTCTTGACAACCCACCTTTAACAAGCCAAGTAGAATAGATGCCTTAGTTGCGTCTGCTGCAGCAGAGAACCCAGCAGTCTACAAAATGGTAGCAACTCAGGTACCAAAACACGTTAAAAAATATAAAAAAGGGAAGAAGTGGAACTTCCAATATGGTATATTCTGTAAGTTTAACATCAAAAGATAACAATCGTGTACCTGGAAAATTGATGCCGCATAGTACAGTACACTAGGTTGACCTGTTATCTGTCACGTAAGAGCGACATGTTGGTAGGATTCAAATGATATTTTCCTTATTTAATGAATACAACAAAACACAAAATCGGTCTGCTTCCGAGAGGCAGTCATCTTTCCAAATTGACCTACTATCAAGAAGTAGGTTCTCACATATGATGCCTAATTCAGCTCTAGATTTATAGACAAATCAAGCATAGAATATAGCTTCTACATTATAGTATAACTATCATACATGTATCTGAGCACATGTGATTGCAGCAACCATACACGTATCTGACCACATGTGTAGGCTTAGTTCAAAATTAGTTGGGTAATACAAGTTAATGGGTTATCAAAGATTACCTGCTGGAACAAGACTAAACCTGCGCCAATAATCAAGGCTTTCAAGCATTTTCCATGGAACATCTCCCCGAAGGTAGCTTCACCTTCCTCACTGATATAAGATAGTTCACCCAGAATCTCTTCAACTTCATGAGTTGCAGCTTCATTAACAGCTTCACCTCTAAGCCTTCGTAGACAATAAATAGCATATTCTCTTAGATCTTGCATATCGCCTTTTCCCTGGATTGCACGTAGGAGAATCCATCTTGGTGAAGCAGGTAGCCACCACATACCGATAACCATAACTACTGCAAAAGGAATAGCAGTGGCATACATATATCGCCAGCCAGCTTTTACCTCTACCAAGAGGCTGCCAACCACGTAACCTAACTGCAATTAAACAAAATATTAACCCTTAAATGCTCTATTAGTCGATTCAGAGTAGGATGTAGATCAATAGTGACAATTGGGCAATTTACTTAAGAATATTCGGGTAAGTTTATCTCTCACGGATGAAGTGAAAAGAAACAAGAAGCTAAAAAGGAAATGTGTCATATGAGTCGAAGTCGCCCAAAGATTGGGTTTAATGCATACAACCTCCTAAACCATTTTATTTAAAAAGTTACAGTTTATTGAGATCATTCAATTTTTGTTATCATATTTGACACACTAATTGTCCATGCAAAAAGTAACAATGTGTGAATTGAGTTTCTGTCAACACAACTCTGAACTTAACCGTATAAAAAGTTATCGTTAGCCAACCCATTTTCCAAAAACTATTAAAATCACTTAACAAGAACAACCTTATGCACAACCATGAAAAAAAAAAAAAAAATTAGGTAGGCTGTCAATATCATGCACAGAAGACCTTCAGGAGTTCAGGGAAAAATGACTACTTACAACCATTCCCGTCACAATGAAAAACTCTTTAAGAGATATCAACCGCCCTCGTATCTGACTTGCAGCCGTCTCGGAAATGTACATTGGAGCAGCATGCATCGCCTGCATAGAAGAAAAAATGGAAGTAAGTTTTGCTTAATAATTCATAATAACATAAAGTGAAACCTCATAAAAAGTTTTGCCAACTCCTTTGACTTCCATTTTCATCTAGCAGTTGCAGCCGACTCCAAAATGACATGAGTCAGTGTGATTATTTTGAAGATCGTATACTTAATAAGATACACAGCTTAGACAGTATAACTTCCTCTAAATGCAAGTAAAGCTGTATCATAAGTATCTTACATTCTTACTGTTAGACTGAATGTTTCAGGATACTATTGCATATGACCAGTCGTGCTTGAAATGGTGTGCATAATATTTTGAATGAATAGAAACAGGTTTGTTTCCTAAGGGCACAAATAGTTCAGAAGATAGCTTCATATCTTACCAGACCGATTCCTATACCGTATATAAAGCGCCCAATCACCATAATTGCAAATCCAGGTGCAAGTGTTGTAATCAGAGCACCGATAATATAAGATGCAGCAGAAACCATCAGCTCCTTCCTTCTTCCTTAAATACACACTCATTACTTATACTTCATCAAGACAGATAAAATCATGAATTTGAAACTTTCAAGTCCTCAATTTGGATTATAGCTAACCTAGATAGTCCGCAACATTGAAAGCTAAGATAGAACCAATCAAAGCCCCATACAGCGAACCACTAGTCTGCAATGACCAAAAGCAAGACGAAAAGTTACTTTTGGCTAAGTGCAAGAAAAACTGTATCATAGTAAACATCAAAGAATTTTTGAACTTACAATGAGACCAACTTGCACGGAGGACAAGTCATACCATGAGACACCACTATCTGTAGGTGACTGCAGCATTGATAAACATACATTTGAGACGTTGAATACAAATAGAGACAGAAGTAGAAAGAAGATCATTATGCACTAAACTTCACTCTACAAGACAAATAACCGCGTTTGCAAGATACTCTCATTACCGATCTTTCATGATTTCATCTATGACTAAAGACAAGATGAATATACCCTTTCCCTATCACCCAATGTGACTTTGATGTTAATCAAATATACACAATACAAAAAGAAAACAACATACCTTGATGTTAATTGTAGCAGAAGAGGTAGCACCAATATCAAATCCATATAATAGGCCTCCAAGAGCGGGGAATAGAAATCTGAGATCATTAAAACATTCATCATTAAGAAGCATTTGTCAAAATTAGTATGCAAAAGGAAAGATTGACCAGGTATTACAACGTTGCACTTTTGATTTAAAATAGTCACTAAAATAAACGACCTTATCAGTGTCTAACTGCGCCAAGACACAAAAAAGAGAACAACATAAAACAAAAAGATACGAAGTTGTAATTTTATTTCGTTTTCAATCATTAAAAAAAAAAAAAAGTTTACAATCATGTTCACCTACCAATATCATGTTTCACATATCTCAATTTAGCTATTAAACTTCACCCAAAATGTTCTCAACCACAATTGACCTCAAAACCAGAATGCCGATATGGTTTTTTCTATAGAACCTTTGAGCATAGTTGTCAAACTCTTACGAGTAGAGTCTGATTACCCTTGAAACGAGGAGACTCAGTCAATGACTCTTAAATTACCTTGACTCGTGACTTATGAGTCTTCCTACATACTTTTAGTGTAAATTTGAAAAAAAAGAAGAAGAAGAAGAAGAAGATAGAAAAAGAAGTGACTAATATTATTCTGAATTAAGGAACTGCGTTTGTTTCACCATTAACCCTATCCCCTAATCACTTCCTTCTGAGAACAAAAACGACCGACGATTATCTTCTCCTTTAAGTGCTATCTTAAAGAGACCATAGATTCTAAGCGAAGCTGTGATTAAAGAACCTCACTAACCATCGAGTTACAAAAACCATAGAGACAAAGAGAAGTTATTATTTATTACGAGTAGCGAGCTAAAGTTTATGAATTCGAGTAAAAAGTTAGAAACTAGACATATCCGTGAAACCGTAACATGAATAAGATAAAGTTACTCATTAAACACCACATATTACAATTAAACAACTTTATACAATTCACTTAATTCATATATAACAAACATGAATCAGTTGCAACAAATATAAACTTACGGAAGAATAGCAGCTGTAATAGAATAAGTCTCCGAGTGACGATGACCGTTAACTAACGGGACATCAAGTCCTTCAATTTCACCGGATGCCTATATAAATTCAACTCACGATTCAGTAATATTCATAAACATCAACCAATTTTATAAAAATTGAAGTTGAATAATTGACCTTGCCGATTGATGAAAAAGTGTGCTCGTGATCGGTAGTGGACGCCATGTACACGTTAAATGTAGAGATATTATGTCAAGAAAATGATGATAATTAGCGCTTAAATCATTAAATCTGATAAGGGTAGTTTGGTACTATTTTTTTTTTTTTCGTTGAGATAAAGCATTATCGTGGGAGTTTCAAAAGTTGCAGCGTGTAAAGGACTTTGAGCAAAACTCGCACCTTTTTAAAGGCATATCTTTTAAGGAAAAGAGGCGACTAGATTTTTCCATTTTTATACTATTTACTTTTAGACTAAACTACACCATCGGTCTCTAAACTTGTCAAAAAATATCGTCGTATATTGTAATTCGGATTTTTCGTCGTTAGTAGTCCAAACTTTGGGTTTTTTAGGCCAAACTGGTCCCTTGACCCGTAATGTCAGGTCAACATCCGATTTCTGTTATTTTGTCGAGGATATAATAGTCCATACACATTTATACGTAAAGCTAACTCAACTAGAGAATACATATTCGTATACCCTCTTGATTGTTTCCCTCCCTCGTCCCCTAACAACTGACTTAGTAAAGACCCGATCATTTATCACACAAAATTTTAGACACTACAGGATCCTTCACACAACCCTCACAAACACTTTTTCAATGGTAGACAAGGACCTTACTTTGACAGCAGTCACGAATGAGATGGTAGAGTATGTGAAAGCCAAATATGAGGATACTTTGTTGGGTTCAGTCACTATCCAAACCCCTAAAGTGTAGGATTTGAATAGAAAACCCTAAGTGTTTATGACCTTAACCATTAACAAGTCACTGAGTGCATAGTCACTCAGTGAGTCATCTTCAGGACACTCAGAACGAGACTAAGAAGAAAGCCCTCCACTCAGTGAGGCGGAACTCAAAGGGTGAAGACTGAGTCAAGAAGATGATGATGGGTTCAGTGAGTGATGACAATAACTCACTGAATCCCATAACTTCTCAACAACTACAACCACTAAAGACAATGACTGAAGAATGGGCGGGACAAGGCGGGAGAAGTTTGAATGCATAAGGAGGAGTCTTTATCAACCATAAGTCAAACTTTCTCTGAATGGCTAACAACCAAGATCAGTGTTATCACTGATGGTTAGAAAGTAGTATTGTCTTTTACCCAATATAGTTTCTTGTAAACAGAGACAAAATACATAAGTATTTTGTCCTCTATAGCTGACGTAAGTATTATCTTTTAGGAAATAGTTAAAACTCATACTCGTATAAATAGGCATGTGGAAAACTAGAAGGGGGGTTGAATAGTTTTACCGATTAAAACTTGGTTTTAAACTATTTAGATCGACTAATGTCAATCTATTAAACATGTGTGTTGGATGTTGATAGACAAGCATATATAAGTATGTAATGAAAAGATAAGGAGTAAGAAGCACAAAACCGCAACGCGAGTATTTATAGTGGTTCGACTACAAGGACACCTTCCTTGCCCTACTCCACTCCCCGAGTCACCTACTCGAGAGTCGTAAACACTACACGACACCAACTCCTTATGGCGGAGAAGCCTTCACAACGTTGCCTACTCTTTATCTGGTACAAGGCTAGATATTGGGTTCTTCCACGAGGTAGAACCAAACCTATCACAACGTCGCCTACCCTTTATCCGGTACTAGGCTAGATACCGAGTTCCATTACAATGAATGAACTACTACCCAAACACTACAAAACACCTAACCCCAAAGGAGATCTACTCCTTTTCACAACATCAACACGGATATCAATATCCTTTGACCCAATACTAATCTATCTTGTACATCGAATCACATTATATCGAATGTACACCTTAGGCACCTTTCACTAATGCCTTTGACTCGATCTTCAATGCACCTTTCACAAATGCCTTTAGCCTTGACATCTAAGCACCCTTCACTAGTGCTTTCAATACGGACGATCGTCACCCTTCACTAATGTCTTCGTCTTGACTCTTTTAGACATCTTTCACTAATGTCTTCAACACTACACTTCTTATGAGAAAGAAGAGAACTATCAACAAGAGGACCTCAGTAGTCTTGATGATAACGAAGCATGGCAACTCATGGACTTGAGCTTGCTCGTCTTCAAAACATGGTGATCTCACCTTTAAGAGGAACCTAGAGAATCACACAAAACAAAACTACATACTTAGATCACTTGGATCCGAGGTTAGAGAGTTTATAACTCAAAGAGAAAATATGTGAAGGAGGGTGAGAAACAATGAAGAAATGACTCACTATTTATAGAGAGAAATGGCTCTTGTTCCACGGATCCTCACTTGATGGATCCGTCCGTTATATCTTGGGGATCCGTGGGACGCTCCCTTTGCCCATGATTTTTGGGTCATGGGTCATGGGTTATGGATCATGGGTATCCAAGTAGATACAATGTATCTACAAGATGTAATGCATCTAGTCCATGGTTCATGGATTAAAACTATGGGCCATGGATTAAAACCATGGGTCATGGATATTATCCATATATGACATAAGCATGATGTCATGCAATGGGTTATGGGTCAAGCTCCATGGTTATGGGTCATGGACTTTGGGTTGTACCCAACTACATTCAATGTGTTTGGTTAATGGGTCAAATATTTAAGTTTCTACCAAATTGTTTTACCCATTATAATACATACTAGTTATGTATATATTCACCCAATATGTAAACACTAGTTGTTATACATATGTATTACTAAATCATAAAAACACTTATACTTGTTTTAGTGTTTTATGTGAAAGCGTAAGTGTGTTAGAAAACTATTGGCTCAAACCATTTACGTATTTTATTTGTTTCGTTAAAATGATTTTACGTTTGTTATCGACAAAACATTAGAAGATCGTAAAATATAAATAAACGTTTTTACGGCTTATTTGTATTAATAATCTCCCACTTTTTGTTGATGACAAAACATAAAATTGTTTTAAGGAAAAACTAAAATTCGTAAAAGTTTGAATTTGTAGTTTTTACTTTCTTCTCCCCCTTTTTGTCGAAACTAAAAGAGCTTTGGGAAGGAACTAACACATTGTTTTAAGAAAACATGTGAAAGAAAAAAAGATAGAGAGCAAGTGACGGGAAGGGTTCTCGTCTTAACTCCCCCTTGACGAGTCCATCCCATTGTGAGGGCGTCAAGTAAATAAAAAACTACTAAGCTAATACATTGCAACTATGTTTGCAAAAGATTTCGTCTAAGTGACGAATATGCTCCCCCTTGATGATTGCAACTTTGCAAAGGGACATCTTGAAATGTAATCCTAATATTGCAAGTGATCTTGCAATGTAATGCTTTGATACAAAACTCCCCTAGCTTAGGGTGTCAAAGTCTTCATGTGTAAATTGAAAATCTACAAAACAAAGGTTAAAAGACAAGTATATAATGCATAATTTCACAAAATAAGACTCGAGTTAGTATAAAAGTCAGCGATGGCCTCTCGAGAGAGGACAAGCTAGCGAGTTGGAAAGAATCATGCCGAGGAGCAGGAATGGGTCAACATCACTATGAAGAAGGTAAACATCTTACTATCTATGGATGATGACTCGATTGGCGATCTTATATGAATTATCTTAATGTTGACCTTAAGTTCGAAGAAAGCAAAGATTAAATCTCTTTCAAAATACAACAAGCTAAAGCACCGCTTCCTGCTGAAACCTCTTGAGGTTTGCTCAAGCTCGAGCTTACTCCTACAATTTAATCCTCACTCACCAAAGGAAAGGTCCGGACTTGGTGAGAACCATCCTTGAGAACAAGCAAAACTAATCCAGAGTCTACTCTGCGAGACTTCAACATCCTCTTCCCCAGCTGGGCGACCAAATTCGTGTTGGCGAACTTGTGAGGAAGCTTCTTGAAAAAATGGAATCCATTGAAAGGTCCTGAACCAATCAAGGAGATAAAGTCAAAGTCTAAATCAACCTCCAAAACAAACAAAAGTGTGAGCGTGTCATTACACCACCATACCACTAACAAGCGCTATAGAATCCTTTTTGCATGATCGCAAAAGGATGATCACGAGGCTATGAGATCATCTGATGTCGGTCAAGCAAACTATACCAAAGTTGGTCATCGGTATGCTTCATCCTCAAAAGCTGCTCAAAAGAATAGAGCAAAACCTTTTCCTCATGCCTGTTTGGCGGGTTTAATGATCATCATCGGGATGATTGTCTCATGAATACATCTTTGTGATATATGCGGTAATCTAGCTCATGAGGTATCCCAACATGACGGTATCATTCATGAAAGGAGAAATTCCAAACTACCAGTGTGAGGTCATCCTCGACCTCTAAATGCAAAACACGTGGTAGCACCATGCGCGACTCGACCACGACCATGAGTGCAAATTTCAAAGAGACCTTGAGATCGAAGCCCACTAGTAAGTGGGTCGCGAAGAAGAAACTAATTAGTTTACTACTTGTGCACGAGACATGCAGGGGGCCTATTTGGCATCTAGGCGGTGGATGCTCGAAGCATGACGGTAGTGTGAAGGAATATCGCACAAGTATGTAAGGAACAAGGCCCAAGGTAGTATTTGGTGATAACTCATCATGTCACAGATAAAGCGCAATGGAATAGTTTTCTCTAGAATAGCCTATGTCAATGGTCTCAAATACAATCTCATCGATTCGGTCAACTATGTGATGCTAAATACATTATACTGATTCAATGATAAACAAGGTACCATTTTAATGCCAACAAAGAAGTTGTTGATAGCTCTAGGAGATGATGTTTATGTGCACATGTCAACACTCTCCCAGATGGGCGTGTCTCTTTGCTAAAACCACTGAAACTATCAATTGGGTGTGGCATAAGGACTTTCACACAAAACTTCAAAACCTCAACAACTTGGCAAAACAAAACAAGGTCCTTGGCACCATCAACGGTTTTGCAAAAGACAAACCATGCTCTGCACTGTGAAAAGGGTCACCCCAAAATGACTCAGCGGAAGATACAAGTATTGGGGTGCTACTAAATTGATATCACAACATAAGCATAGAACAACTGATTTTCATAAATAAACTTTTATTCATTTCTTAAAAACAATGTTTACATTATTGATTTGGTGCGGAAAATGGCCCATTATCAAAATGTGGTCCCAATTACATAAATCAGAGTCATCTATGACCATGCCATGCCTTTGCCTTGCGCCTCCAAAGATAAGCTATCACCTCAAAACCTGAAGATACATGCTAAAAAGTGTCAACACGAGGTTGGTGAGTTCATAGGTTTATTTAAAAGGCACTTCAGAATACCATTTATCATTCGGTTTTTGATTTACATTACGTCTTGCATAATGTCATAAAATTTATGATTACATTTCATAAAAGAATTTCATTAGTGGACCATAAGCAGGGTATATGCATATTACAACGAGTATAATGCCATATATTATAAATCTATTACGCCAACACTAAGTTCATGCAACCGAAGCTACGACAGTTTCTGTATGCAAATGTAGTCATACAAATAAGGAGCCCATGGCGAGTGTTTATCCCAATACACTCGGTTCCGACATGCTATATGTTTCGCCTTGACCCATGCGGGGCCAACCGAACAGGGAGTCACCCCAATAGATCTATTTATAACATTCGCGCTTCCCAAACAGGAATTGACGGTTCATGAAAAGGGCAATATGGGATCTAAGGACTTAGGCTAAGCTGCGTAATATTCTAGGTCAAGCATTATGGTATGGTCCATAAAACATCTATGTATGATGTATCTTAAAACATATCAATCAAAAGGCATAGTATGCACCATTAAAATCATTTAAGTAAAATGAGCATGTATCTTCCCCCAAAACAAGTATAAAACAGATTAAAAGTAGGGGCTATGAAACTCACCTTGGTAATTAGTAGTCCAAAAGGAAATAAATCAAGGGGTGATAGTGCACGGCTCTGACACGCAACCTAATTAATAAGGCAATTTAGTCTTTATGTTTAAGACTCGATAAAGTTTAACTAACTTTATAAATTTTAATTGTTTGTTTTGTTGTTGTTGTTGTTGATGTGGCATCATTTATCTTAGAACAATTTACAAGGAATTGGGTGGATTTCGGCTTAGGAAGGATGACATGGAAGAAATTTCACGGAAGGAAATTTCGACTTTGGTTAAATGATGACCAAATGATAATACTTGGAAGGGTACACGCAGAAGAGATATCAAGAATGAACAAGACTTCGGTTTGCTGATAACCGGATGATGATGTACGAAAAGTATGTACATTCGTTAGGACATTATCGGACTAAGTGGACATCATGAAAGAAGGACGTATATACATACCTATATATATAATTTATATATGTTTATCTCGTTACTAATAAGTAAAGAAAAAGTTTTAAGTACATTTCAACATGTATACATTTGTAAGTTTCCAAAATACATTTCATGTGTCAAATGTATACATTTTAAAAGAAATAATCATGCTTGTAAGTGTTGATATAATTATTTCAAATTGTTATGGAAAATATATATTTGTAGAAAATTGGGCGTGACTCGTGTATAAGTTTTAGTCTTGTACGTGGTGACTAAGTGTCAAAATCTCATACAATAAGCCATTGCTACATTACTTTTCAAATATATATAAGCTTTTAAGATTCAAGATAAATTTTGTTAAGTATAATTATTCATTACAGAAGGTATAAATTTTATGATCAAAACATCCCATGATTTGTACTTTTTGAAGAGTAACTTATTGTTATAGTTTTAGAAATGAAAATAATAAATTCTTGATTACTAGTTATATTTTGGAATCCATTTATAAAATATGCTCAATCAATTAAATTACGTTGTGAAATAATGTCGAGAACGGTAAGCTAAGTAAGTCGAGAGTGAGGCATGAGATAGACCGACGAGGACAATTAACATGACTCGATTTGTATCAATATTCGGGTATTCATTTCACTGCACCATTTATCGAACACCTAAGTTATCTTTATATCACAAAAGGGTTTTATACCGTTTTAGTTGTATAACCTGTACCTAATGTAACTCAAGGTTCAAATTGTTTTACTTGCATTTCAGTTGAGCTGCAAATTGGCATGTGGCCCAGCAGGGATATTGGCAACCAAGATAGTCTTGTTCCAACTCTATTTTGGCCCAATCAACTTTTAATCCAAGAAGAAAAACACTCTTAAGCCATGATCAACATTTAACCCATTTCTTATGTACCAAACATGTAATATTGATTTTTACTCCTTTTGTTTTCTATCAACGTGTTTTAGCACGGGGATGAGGTGACTCGAGTGACCGAGCAAAAAGGGAACCGCATACTGTCAACCTCACAACACGACTCAAACCAACGTGATCCTAGTTGGACTTGCGACATGGCTATTGGTTGGGCGCGACCCAACAGCCATACAACACATAGCTAATATAACTTGAGTGAAAAAATGAATAAGAGCAACAAAAGGAAAGAATTTCTCCCATCTGGGGTGTTCTACCACAAAAGAAACTAGGTACAAACCGACTATACAGGTTTCAAGTTTGACACTTACTCTTTGATCTATCTAATCTTTTGGGAATGGTTCTTAGGAGTAAAGGTAACAAGGTCACAAGAAAACATTCCCACTGTGGCTCGACCACCAAACGAGGCCAAAATCAACAAAAATACGACCCAAAATCTTAACCCTTTTATACCATGAATGGGAAAATAAGCTAGAAGGATTATAAGCACTCAATGAGCCAATCCAGTTTTTATGTATAACTTATTAGTTTGCCACAACAACAACAATATTAACAAAGAGCAATATATTTTCTTTCAATTCTATTTCTTTTCATACCATTCGAATGAAAAATTAAATAACAAAACCAAATCGGTTTGATATTAAGATTATTAAAACAAAGAAATATATTAATTCTTACAACAAATTGTTGATACCAAAATGAAGAGGAATATCATACGCGACCACCAAACGGACTCGAATCTCTTAAGTTTGATGCAATTGAAACTTGAATTACACCTCTAACGCTTCAATTTACAAAACCCCTCTATCAATTTATAAAAGCCCTAACTTTACAAACCCTAATTTTTGGTGATTATGTACGAAAAATGTGTGAAACCTGTAACAAAAGGGAAAGGAGTCTTGATTCTTCCATGGTCTAGCTTGTAGGAGTCTCCTGTTCTTGGCTGCTATCACTCTCTCCTAGCCGCGCCTCAAGGTGACAGTGATGGCTATGTGGTTAGCCTGAGTATTTAGAGAAGGGTGATAAGAATGGTTATGGAAGTTGACTTTAAAGAGAAGAGGAAAGCACCTATTTTTGTGTTTGTCTCCCTGGTTTGTGTCGACAAGAGAGAGAGAGAAGGGAGTTGGGGAAAACGATGGATCAGGGATGTGTGGGGATAAGGTTTATATCTATTTTGTTTTATTATACAACACAATATAGATTGTACCCCGTGTTTTGTCGAATCCTCGAGTAAACGTACCTTCCCGGTACCCGAAAATTATAGAAATTATATATTTGGAAACGATTTCTTAAACTTAATAATATGACATTCTTATTGCGTTGAAATTTGATTATAATTGTTGCCGTTATTAATTTGGTGTCGGTATGCGTGCGGTGCCGCGACTTTCTAAATTCACGAGATAACCTCTAAATTTTCTTTCGTAAATTATCCTTGAATGATAAAATGTGTATATTTCACTTATCTCATTATTTATTTTTAATCTTGTATGCTACTGCGCTGTAGTATGCGGAATAATTTCTGAAACATTGGATTAAGCTTATGTATGCTTGAATTTTAACTTGGACAATAATAAATTTCACTTTTATTATACAGATACTTAGTGGACAAGTATCGTGTGCGCGTGTCTTATTTTAAAGAAACGAGATGACA
This sequence comes from Chrysanthemum lavandulifolium, assembly GCA_022545495.1. Taxonomy (NCBI): domain Eukaryota; kingdom Viridiplantae; phylum Streptophyta; class Magnoliopsida; order Asterales; family Asteraceae; genus Chrysanthemum; species Chrysanthemum lavandulifolium. The sequence goes on from CM040239.1 coordinate 197,349,131, forward strand.
TATCTTTTTAAATCTAAATATTGAAATTTGTCGAAAAAAACCGATTTGAATTTTCCGACGTGATAAATATTATTATAATAATCCGAATTTTACGGGTTGTTATAGTCTACCATTTTATCGGAGATCCGTCTCGGATCTCGGTTCTGATACCCGATAGGGTGTCGGGAACGAGGTGATGGTATTTGGAACATGTTTTGAATTTTCCCTAGGTTGTTCTAGGGTTTCCTCTTTGGGTATAGGTACCTAGGTGTTATGCTAGTAGCACATCCTCTATCTGAGGAGCCATGATTTTCTGGGGTAGGTTCATTGGGTGAAGGTTCCAAGTTTTGATTGTTATGAGGTTTCGCTATCTTATTAGTGTGGGCAACTCTAACTTCCCATGTACCCATTTCTGGCGTTTCATGATTCTAAAGTATATGGGTTAATTCTTAAGGGATGAAGAAACATTTGTTTTCGAATTTCTCTTTCGACTAAATGTTTATACAAGTTTGACTAAGATCAGATTTCAAAATCGATAATGTGTAAAAATGACACATTTTCACAGTGATTGTAAAACTGGTTCTTAATTTGGTATGTATAAGGGAAAATTTTTCGAAAATTTTAGTGTTTCGGCATTTCGTCTCATTTTAATGAGGAATTTGGAAAGTATTATTGTTGGATCTTAAAGGGGAATTCTCCATTTTGGAAACTATATTGTAGTAAGGATGTGTAGCAGGATATAACGTTTACCAATAGCTACGAGTAGAGTTTAGTTGTCTAAGTTGGGTAAGGTTAGGGATTTAAAAGTTGATGAATCTCATGGTTATCTATGGTTTTAGGTAGAGGTGTAGGATACATCCTAAGGTTAGGCTTAGCTACCAAGGGGAACATTGATCATTTCTGTTTATGAGGTATTAACTTAAAACGCTTTATTTTGGTATGGTATGGGTAGAATTATAGTTTACTTTACATTGTAATGGTAAGGTGGCAACTTGGTTTATAGAATAATTCATGAAGTATTTTGATTATAATGGTCTGTGGGATAATCGGAAATAGTTTGTATGACAACTCTTGTGTTTGTAGGAGGGTAGCAAGGTAGGCACGGTTATTCTTAAGAGGTGGGTGGAGTTTCTAGGTATTTAATTCTCAAGGTAGGGCGTAAAGTTTTCAAGTTTATTTGGGATTATGGGTCATTTATCGTGCCTTTCTAGATTTTTGACAAAGGTTTATTGTATCTTTTTCATAGGTGCTATTGGAAGGTTGCTCTTAAAATGGTTTGATTCGTCCACGGAATGTAAGGTTTGGGGTAGGAGTGACTATAACATAACCCGATTGTGATATGAAAATATTCTATATAGGGAAATAATAATGTGATGCCAGTGAGTGGTTTACGATTAAGGAATGCCAGTGAGTGGCTTTTGATTAAGGAATGCCAATGAGTGGCTTGTGATTAAGGAATGCCAATGAGTGGCTTGTGGTTAAGGAATGCCAATGAGTGGCTTGTGATTAAGGAATGCCAGTGAGTGGCTTATGATTAAGTAATGCCAATGAGTGGCTTATGATTAAGGAATGCCAATGAGTGGCTTGTTACATGTTTATTAAAATATTAACATTAATCAAATTTCACTGGACATCACGCTATTATAACTATCCTAAGTATTGCAAAATTCACCTCTGAGTCGGACATAGGTGATCGGGCTATGTCCATCGTCCCCGATTGAATATAGGTGATCAATCTATATTCAACCGAGGTTCAATGAATTTTGAAATACTTAGCTTAGTTACGCTAGTAATATGTCCCAATACTTTTAAAGGTTATCTTAAAGACTAGAACAATTATTCCATTTATGTGAGGAAAAGGTGCAATCTTGTGATACGTAAATATACGTATTGGGAAGAAAATTATAACCTATAATGAAACTAGGTGAGCAGTGATAAAACACGTATCTTAACAAGTATGATCTCAATAGGATCATAAGTGAGGCATCAGCTCGGCAGGCAGGCACGTGTCGGTCATAGGGTTAAGTTTTTATAAAAGTGGTTATAGTCTAGATTTTAAAAATACCCAGTTCTCTATAACCTAGGCTCTGATGCCAATCTGTAACACCCTCAAAATGACTCAGCGAAAGATACAAGTATTGGGGTGCTACTAAATTGATATCACAACATAAGCATAGAACAACTGATTTTCATAAATAAACTTTTATTCATTTCTTCAAAACAATGTTTACATTATTGATTTGGTGCGAAAAATGGCCCATTATCAAAATGTGGTCCCAATTACATAAATCAGAGTCATCTATGACCATGCCATGCCTTTGCCTTGCGCCTCCAAAGATAAGCTATCACCTCAAAACCTGAAGATACATGCTAAAAAGTGTCAACACGAGGTTGGTGAGTTTATAGGTTTATTTAAAAGGCACTTCAATATACCATTTATCATTCGGTTTTTGATTTACATTACGTCTTGCATAATGTCATAAAATTTATGATTACATTTCATAAAAGAATTTCATTAGTGGACCATAAGCAGGGTATATGCACATTACAACGAGTATAATGCCATATATTATAAATCTATTACGCCAGCACTAAGTTCATGCAACCAAAGCTACGACAGTTTCTGTATGCAAATGTAGTCATACAAATAAGGAGCCCATGGCGAGTGTTTATCCCAATACACTCGGTTCCAACATGCTATATGTTTCGCCTTGACCCATGCGAGGCCAACCGAACAGGGGAGTCACCCCCAATAGATCTATTTATAACATTCGCGCTTCCCAGCAGGAATTGACGGTTCATGAAAAGGGCAATATTGGATCTAAGGACTTAGGCTAAGCTGCGTAATATTCTAGGTCAAGCATTATGGTATGGTACATAAAACATCTATGTATGATGTATCTTAAAACATATCAATCAAAAGGCATAGTATGCAAATGCACATTAAAATCATTTAAGTAAAATGAGCATGTATCTTCCCCAAAACAAGTATAAAACAGAGTTAAAAGTAGGGGCTATGAAACTCACCTTGGTAATTAGTAGTCCAAAGGAAATAAATCAAGGGGTGATAGTGCACGGCTCGACACATGACCTAATTAATATGACAATTCACTCTTTATGTTTAAGACTCGATAAAGTTTAACTAACTTTATAAATTTTAATTGTTTGTTTTGTTGTTGTTGTTGTTGTTGATGTGGCATCATTTATCTTAGAACAATTTACAAGGAATTTGGTGGATTTCGGCTTAGGAAGGATGACATGGAAGGAATCTCACGGAAGGAAATTTCGACTTTGGTTAAATGATGACCAAATGATAATACTTGGAAGGGTACACGCAGAAGAGATATCAAGAATGAACAAGACTTCGGTTTGTTGATAACCGGATGACGATGTACGAAAAGTATGTACATTTGTTAGGACATTATCGGACTAAGTGGACATCATGAAAGAAGGACGTATATACATACCTATATATATAATTTATATATGTTTATGTCGTTACTAATAAGTAAAGAAAAAGTTTTAAGTACATTTCAACTTGTATACATTTGTAAGTTTCCAAAATACATTTCATGTGTCAAATGTATACATTTTAAAAGAAATAATCATGCTTGTAAGTGTTGATATAATTATTTCAAATTGTTATGGAAAATATATATTTGTATAAAATTGGGCGTGACTCGTGTATAAGTTTTAGTCTTGTACGTGGTGACTAAGTGTCAAAATCTCATACAATAAGCCATTGCTACATTACTTTTCAAATATATATAAGCTTTTAAGATTCAAGATAAATTTTGTTAAGTATAATTATTCATTATAGAAGGTATAAATTTTATGATCAAAACATCCCATGATTTGTACTTTTTGAAGAGTAACTTATTGTTATAGTTCTAGAAATGAAAATAATAAATTCTTGATTACTAGTTATATTTTGGAATCCATTTATAAAATATGCTCAATCAATTAAATTACGTTGTGAAATAATGTCGAGAACGGTAAGCTAAGTAAGTCGAGAGTGAGGCATGAGATAGACCGAGCGAGGACAATTAACATGACTCGATTTGTATCAATATTCGGTATTCATTTCATCGCACCATTTATCGAACACCTAAGTTATCTTTATATCACAAAAGGGTTTTATACCGCTTTTGTTGTATAACCCGTACCTCTTGTAACTCAAGGTTCAAATTGTTTTACTTGCATTTCGGTTGAAACAAACGGCATGTGGCCCAAAGAGGATATTGGCAACCAAGATATTCTTGTTCCAACTCTATTTTGGCCCAATCAACTTTTAATCCAAGAAGAAAAACACTCTTAAGCCATGATCAACATTTAACCCATTTCTTATGTACCAAACATGTAATACTGATTTTTACTCCTTTTGTTTTCTATCAACGTGTTTTAGCACGGGGATGAGGTGACTCGAGTGACCGAGCAAAAAGGGAACCGCATACTGTCGACCTCACAACACGACTCAAACCAACGTGATCCTAGTTAGACTTGCGACATGGCTATTGGTTGGGCGCGACTCAACAGCCATACAACACATAGCTAATATAACTTGAGTGAAAAAATGAATAAGAGCAACAAAAAGGAAAGAATTTCTCACATCTGGGGTGTTCGACCACAAAAGAAACTAGGTACAAACCGACTACACAGGTTTCAAGTTTGACACTTACTCTTTGATCTATCTAATCTTTTGGGAATGGTTCTTAGGAGTAAAGGTAACAAGGTCACAAGAAAACATTCCCACTGTGGCTCGACCCACAGTGGTTTGACCACCAAACGAGGCTAAAATCAACAAAAATACGACCCAAAATCTTAACCCTTTTATACTATGAATGGGAAAATAAGCTAGAAGGATTATAAGCACTCAATGAGCCAATCCAGTTTTTATGTATAACTTATTAGTTTGCCACAACAACAACAATATTAACAAAGAGCAATATATTTTCTTTCAATTCTATTTCTTTTCATACCATTCGAATGAAAAATTAAATAACAAAACCAAATCGGTTTGATATTAAGATTATTAAAACAAAGAAATATATTAATTCTTACAACAAATTGTTGATACCGAAATGAAGAGGAATATCATACGCGACCACCAAACGGACTCGAATCTCTTAAGTTTGATACAATTGAAACTTGAATTACACCTCTAACGCTTCAATTTACAAAGCCCCTCTATCAATTTATAAAAGCCCTAACTTTACAAACCCTAATTTTTGGTGATTATGTACAAAAATGTGTGAAACCTGTAACAAAAATCGGCCCTATTTATAGAGGAGGAAAGGGAAAGGAGTGTTGATTCTTCCATGGTCTAGCTTGTAGGAGTCTCTTGTTCTTGGCTGCTGTCACTCTCTCCTAGCCACGCCTCAAGGTGACATTGATGGCTATGTGGTTAGCCTGAGTATTTAGAGAAGGGTGATAAGAATGGTTATGGAAGTTGACTTTAAAGAGAAGAGGAAAGCACCTATTTTTGTGTTTGTCTCCCTGGTTTGTGTCGACAAGAGAGAGAGAGAAGGGAGTTGGGGAAAACGATGGATCAGGGATGTGTGGGGATAAGGTTTATATCTATTTTGTTTTATTATACAACACAATATAGATTGTACCCCGTGTTTTGTCGAATCCTCGAGTAAACGTACCTTCCCGGTACCCGAAAATTATAGAAATTATATATTTGGAAACGATTTCTTAAACTTAATAATATGACATTCTTATTGCATTGAAATTTGATTATAAATGTTGCCGTTATTAATTTGGTGTAGGTATGCGTGCGGTGCCGCGACTTTCTAAATTCACGAGATAACCTCTAAATTTTCTTTCGTAAATTATCCTTGAATGATAAAATGTGTATATTTCACTTATCTCATTATTTATTTTTAATTTTGTATGCTACTGCGCTGTAGTATACGGAATAATTTCCCGAAACATTGGATTAAGCTTATGTATGCTTGAATTTTAACTTGGACAATAATAAATTTCACTTTTATTATACAGATACTTAGTGGACAAGTATCGTGTGTGCGGTGTCTTATTTTTAAAGAAACGAGATGACCTCTCGTTTTTAAATCTAAATATTGACATTTGTCAGAAAAAAACCGATTTGAATTTTCTGACGTGATAAATATTATTATTATAATCCGGAATTTTACGGGTTGTTATGGATGATTTCTCATAATCCAAATGGGATTATTTGATGGTGACGGAGAGAAGGAGGCCGGAGCTAATGTTGACTCAACACCTTGATTTTGTTCCATTATTCTTCCTAATGAGGAGAATGTTGCCGGTGGTGGAGGATGAGATGGCCTAGGAGGCAAGTCCTCTAGATTGTAGAGGTGTGGTGATGAGAGTGGAGTGGTGAATGATAGGGCTCTAGGAACCAATCCTCTAGGATTGTTTGGTTTAGGAGGTATGGTAGTGTTTGGTTTAGGAGGTATGGTAGTGTTTGGCATTAGTAGTTTTGTGGGAACTATCCTTTTAGGGATTGGTTTGATTAGTTGAGTTGGTGGAGGAGAAATCCTAGCTTTTGTGGATTTAACCGGAGATGATTCAGTTGAAGAAATTTCGTGTACAACACGAGCAATTTTCTTGGGTGGTCCTTTGGTGGATGAGTTACCACTTGGAGCTTTCCTCATGATGAGATGATTCAAAGAGTTTTGTAAAAGTTTCTAAGTGCTGAAAATGAAGATGATGACTTTAGGAGTCCTAACAATGTGGTTTATAAATGAAGGGATTTGGCAAGTGCATTCAAGACTTAAGCCACTAAAATTCCTTGGAATGTGATGATTAGCATGCACAATAGTCAACTTCAGAGTTTTACTGATCTAGGAACTTAATTAAGGTGAGATGGAGTGTTCAAGTTAGCAAGATGAGCTTGAAATGATTGTTTTAGCTAGAGTTGACATGAATCATCATACGGATCCCACGGTTCCTCCAAGAGGATCCGTCTAGGCTAATCCTAGGGATCCGTCTCTCAGACTAAGAAAAGATAACAATGATGTTTATAAGGTCTAATGCCTATACCTTCTTGAGTGTTTCAGTCCATCTAAGTGTCTTAAATGAAAGGGTACTTAAATGCTTAAGGGCAATGAGTGATATAGCTAATGATTGCCTTTTATGGAATAAATTGGAACTTTTGTGAGTACCAATGAGTGACCAAAGATGACACTAAATATTTGAGAGTGTCAAATGGAGCTAAATGATCCTAGAGATCAGATAGTAACTTAAGGTAATCTTTTGGAGGATATCCCAAAAGCTTTAAGATGGAAAAGCTAGAGTTTGATCCATTTTGACCTTTTTGAAGTAAGGATGACTACAATCAATTTGCTAAAATTTAAAGATTTCTAAAGCTAGATGTATTAACATGTGAAGGATCATGTGTGAGTATAGGAGCGGAAGAGTAATGAAACGATAGATCTACAAGCGTTTTGATTGTGATCTAAATGAGTTACGCGTGAGTATGAAACCTTTACTCAGCTTGATAAGGACTAAATTGGTCCTAAGGCACTATGTTTAGCTTAGTGTGAAGTGATCTAAAGATATGTTTTGAAATATAATGATTTCAATCGCATTTCATTTCTTAGGATCCCACGGTTCCCTAGAAGGAGGGATCCGTCTAGCACAAGCTTTGGGATCCGTCTCTCTGCTAAATAGAACCTTTACAAAAGGTATGCGAGGGTTGCACAAGGCATCATATTTTATAGTTAGTGTTTTATAAGAAGTTCTAACACTAATATAGTGGAGATATCAAATGTTAAATGTTTTATTTCATGAAGGAAATTACATTATATTGATAGAGCATGAATACTAAGGATTGACCCTATTTTGAAAGAAAACTAAGTTCCTTGAGCATTTTCGCTAGATGTATCATCAAATGGTTGATGAGTGTTTGCCGATTGAGGAATGAAGAAAGTCTTCATGAGAGATGTGTTTAACGGTTCCATCATCTTGTTCACAAGTACGTACAACGGATTTTGAAATTGAGGGTGGAAGTACATGATGTGATGATAAAGGCGTGTTAAGAACATTCCATAAGGGATTAGTTTATTCTTGGAGCCTTGAAGATTTACAATTCGCCTTGCGAAGAAGTAGGCGAGATTGTATGGTTGTTGTGTTAGCAAACAATACATTATGTGAGCACAACAAGCGGAAGGATTTCTCGATTTCCCTAAGACTCCAAACATTTTCACTTAGGATGAGTGCGAGAGCCTTGTACTCTTCTCGGATATCCCGTGTATAGATAATGTTTGGATCGGAGTAATAGGGTCGAGGTTTGCATATCGTGCGAGTCAAGTCTTGTGGGAAGGTATGTGTGAACGATATGGACTATTTTCTTCACGAAAGTTGAAGAGAGAATCAAGAGACCAATCTTCAGTGAAGGCACATTGTCCATGATTTGGAATTCGGAGGATGCGAGCAAATTGCCCAAGAGTTAAAACAAACTTTTGGTTTTTGATCCAAAACCAAAGAGATAGAGAGCGATCCTCGTTACGAAAGAGTTCAACTTGACGGAAGAATTCCAATACAAACCTTGGACATATTTTCTTGTTAATTTTGAGAAGACATTCCATTCCTATGGTTCGGAAGGAGGTATTGATACCTTCTTCGTATTGTAGAGGAGTGTCGACAATACGTCCTTCATGGAAGTGACGGGTTTCGAGATAACTGAACCCACGGACATGATTGCCAGGTGTGTTGGGCTCAAGAGAGATGTTAGGAGTGTAGACGCAAGTGAGTGAAAAATCGAACTCATACTCATGCGACATAGCGAGACCTATATAAAAGGAGAGTTAATAGGATGTGACGTACTATGGGCAAAACAATGATTACCTAACATTTTTACAAGATGTTTATTAACAATGATAATTAAGTCACTTAATGTTTGACATTCTAGTGGAACATTTCTTTTAGGAAGAAAATGGTTTTTTATATTGCATGAAAACTGTTTATCCAGAAGGACGGTTCTCACGGTTCCCTTCTATGAGGGATCCGGCTAGTATACCTACAGGGATCTGTGGATCTGTAGTGACAGAAAACGGGTTTTGACGAAAAGAGATTTTTGCATCTTATATGTTTATACAAGGGTATGTATTTTAGCCAATGTTTACTTTAGCATGCATTGTTGGTTTCTAATGTATCTCAAGACCAAAATACGAAAGATAAAAAGTAAACGCAAGGACAAACATATTTGAGAAATAAACCAGATAAACTAGAACATTAGTAATATTTCATTTCAATGCTAAGAACGATACAAAGGATTGGGTATATAACACCAATGTAGATTAACAACACAAAGTATATGTCTCCATACGAGAACTTCATTATGGGAAACACGAGGCGATGAGTGTTAGGGCGATGAGTACGAGGCGGCGTAAACCATGTTGATGAAGAACCTTCTTGGTTTTGGTTTGAGATGAGATGAGATGAGGAGGAATATGAAGTTTTGAATGAGAGGTAATTTTGAAAGTGGAAGATTTAAAAAGTGAGGATTTGGTGGAGTGGACATCGGAGGGAGTTTTATGAGGAAGGAGGAATTTTTGAGATTTGTGTTTTGTTTTATTATTAGAAAGATATAATTTATGGATTAAATGAATTAAAACACCAATTTTATAAAACTCGACTTTAGATGAAAGAGCAACACGTATGCGAGAAAAGTTTCCTAACGAAGTTACGTGTAATATATGAATATGCACAAAAGATAATCATATAAGTTCCTATATAAGCATACTTATTTATTAAGCTAATGTTATTTAGAGAAAAGTGGAAAATCATACTTCTAAAGCACTTAGAAATGTCTTTACAAATGACACAACAAATGTCAGAAGACAATTCCGGTTCCTTCGTGTTTAAGATACCTTCTTAGGGAAGGTAGTCTTGTTACCAAGCAATTCCTATGGCTTGGTAGGTATGAGCTTTATCTAAGCAAAATGACAAAGATGGTTAGTGCAATTAAATAAATAGTAAAAAAAATGTTGTTATCTAATCAACATCCAAACAAGGTGTTTTAAAAACATGGTGTTTGTTTTTGTAAAAGACCTTCTTTGTAGTTTTCAATTAAACACGGATCGTATCAAGTTTTTAAAGTACAATATACTTTAAGAAACTTGGTAACAAGATCGATGCCAATTGTGGAAAACTAGAAGGGGTTGAATAGTTTCTTGATTAAAACTTGGTTTTAAACTATTTAGATCGACTTATGTCAATCTATTAAACATGTGTGTTGGATGTTGATAGACAAGCATATATAAGTATGTAATGAAAAGATAAGGAGTAAGAAGCACAAAACCACAACGCGAGTATTTATAGTGGTTCGCCACAAGGACACCTTCCTTGCCCTACTCCACTCCCCGAGTCACCTACTCGAGAGTTCGTAAACACTACACGACACCAACTCCTTATGGCGGAGAAGCCTTCACAACGTTGCCTACTCTTTATCCGGTATAAGGCTAGATCTTGGGTTCTTCCACGAGGTAGAACCAAACCTATCACAACGTCGCCTACCCTTTATCCGGTACTAGGCTAGATACCGAGTTCCATTACAATGGAGGAACTACTACCCAAACACTACAAAACACCTAACCCTAAAGGAGATCTACTCCTTTTCACAACATTAACAAGGATATCAATAACCTTTAACCCAATACTAATCTATCTTGTACATCGAATCACATTATATCGAGCATGTTTACCATGTCATTAAATTACTTGTGTGTTTGCTTAGATGTATGAAACCTAGTTGTTAATTATTGTTAGGTTGTCTCTTATCTTAATTGTAATTGGCTTAGGGTGCGACTAGGCTATCGTTGTGTTTAATACTTGATAAATCTTTGATAGTTTATGAATGACTTAGTGGATTTCGTTTACTAAACCCAAAGATAACCTCAAAGTTAGTTTATGAATGACTCGATGGATTTTGTTTACTACACTTAAAGGTGACTTCAAAGAGTTAGGAATGCACACCTTACGACCTTAGAAAACACAACGCGTTAAAAATAAGGACGTGACAATTCAACCATCAATAGGAGATAACTAGGGAGTAGTAGCATCTAGGTAAACACATCTTTAACTATCATACGAGCACACAACAATAGACATAGACTATCCTCCTTAGCTTAGCTAATTAGTTAATTAGATTAAATACCAACCCCCAAATCCAATACCCGATAATAGTAGTAACTTCTTACTAGTAATATCAATACCGGGCTGAAATACCAACCCCCAAGTTTTATCCAATACCGTAGTCCACCTCGTTTAGGTTCTTTGCTTGATTCCTATCAAGTAAATTTTTCCTTTCCATTTCCCCTTCTTGTGACCTTTGTTCGTAAAATATTTTCATCAAAATACAAAATTAACCCGCACACCAATAATCTTCCTCTATACCTTAACCTTAGCACCATCCGTTGGTGCAAAGTAACTTCGTTACTAATCGCATCTTAAGGATTTCTTAAAATTGCCGATTCCATCGACCTTGATGCTACTACTCGGGAGACCGCGTCTGCGTCTCTTCCAATTCTCTACGGGACCAAGCTAGTAATTGGCTTGGCGGACTTCCCGCGGATCCATCTCAAGATGGGATGATCTCACCACTCGTTTCCTCGCCCGTTTTTCCCAGGAAGAACTACCAAACTTAGGAATGACATCTTGATGTTCCAACAACGTCAAGGCGAAACTACATGCAGGCGTGGACTCGATTTAAGGAATGCTCCACAAAGTCCCTCATCACGGCATCGATCTTTGGCTTCTAGTCCAAATCTTTTACGATCGTGTCAACTTCTCAACTAAAAATCCATCGACCAAGCGGCGGTGGTAAACTTAATAAACTCACGTGGAAGAATCATGGGGTAAATAGAGGACCTTGCCCTCTATGAAAATGAATGTTGGAATGACCCCGTGAGTTGTCCAAAGCGATAAAGCGGTCTCTTTGCCTCCCATTGACTCACAACCTTCAATCGTAGGATGCTCGAACTTGAAGATCAAGCCAAATTCTAATGAACTCCTACGAGACTCCTAAGCTTGAGCCAAATAACTTAGGAAAATCCTACAACAACCCTCCAAACACGGAACTTCCACTAGTCTTGAGGAATGGTGTCCAAATTCATGTCATCTCAAAAGCTCGATTGCCAGCAACTTGAAGCCGATTTCAAGCAACAACAAAGCGAGATGACAACCAAGCTCGACACCCTCTTAAAAGCCTTCAATGGACATAGGGATGTGTCTGAGAAAAAAATGGCGGAGATGATGGACTCGGTGAAAGAGTACACTAAGGCGAAGATTCCAGAAGGTGCTAGTGAGCGATGAGCACGCCACCCCCACTTTGTCTATTAACGCCATTTCCATTTCTTCCGATGAGGATGGAGTAGTTGAAGAAGGAGCTGAGAGCGATAAGGATGGTAAGGATAAGAATGAGGCTCGGACAAATGATGAACCCAAATTCATCAAGCATTACCTTAAGCATGAGATCAATAAGAAAACAATCGTTAACCAAGTCAAAAACTTTAGGTGCAATGATGTTCTTAGGAAAGCCCTCTTAGGTGAAATAGGAGAGGAAGAGTATGACACCATGCCTATTGGACCTATGTGCGAGTCGATTAAAGAGAAAGCGGTAACTAAGAAGCAAGAGATCTCGAAACTTTGTAATTCCATGTAGCATAGGTGACTTAGAGAACCTAAATGCCTTGGATGTACACCTTAGGCACCTTTCACTAATGCCTTTGACTCGATCTTCAAGGCACCTTTCACTAATGCGTTTGACTCGATTTTCAAGGCACCTTTCACTAATGCCTTTAGCATTGACTTCTAAGCACCCTTCACTAGTGCTTTCAATACGGATGATCGACACCCTTCACTAATGTCTTCGTCTTGACTCTTTTAGACATCTTTCACTAATGTCTTCAACACTACACTTAGTATGAGAAAGAAGAGAACTATCAACAAGAGAACCTCAGTAGTCTTGATGATAACGAAGCATGGCAACTCATGGACTTGAGCTTGATCATCTTCAAAAGATGGTGATCTCGCCTTTACGAGGAACCTAGAGAATCACACAAAAACAATACTACATACATAGATCACTTGGATCTGAGGTTAGAGAGTTTATAACTCAAAGAGAAAATATGTGAAAGAGGGGTGAGAAACAATGAAGAAATGGCTCACTATTTATAGAGAGAAAATGACTCTTGTTCCACGGATCCCACGGATCCTCACTGAGGGATCCGTCCGATCAATATCTTGGGGATCCGTGGGATGCTCTCTTTGCCCATGGGTCATGGGTCATGGATCATGGGTATCCAAGTAGATACAATGTATCTACAAGATGCAATGCATCTAGTCCATGGTTCATGGATTAAAACTATGGGCCATGGATTAAAACCATGGGTCATGGATATTATCCATATATGACATAAGCACGATGTCATGCAATGGGTTATGGGTCAAGCTCCATGAGTGGTTCATGGACTTTGGGTTGTACCCAACTACATTCAATGTGTTTGGTCAATGGGTCAAATACTTAAGTTTCTACCCAATTGTTTTGCCCATTATAATACATACTAGTTATGTATATATTCACCCAATATGTAAACACTAGTTGTTATACATATGTATTACTAAATCATAAAAACACTTATACTTGTTTTAGTGTTTTATGTGAAAGCGTAAGTGTGTTAGAAAACTATTGGCTCAAACCATTTACGTATTTTATTTGTTTCGTTAAAATGATTTTACGTTTGTTATCGACAAAACATTAGAAGATTGTAAAATATAAATAAACGTTTTTATGGCTTATTTGTATTAACCAGGCATAAGGATGGAGTGAAAGTTAAGATTGTGCATTAAATGTGTTAGCATTCACAAGCAACATTCACTCCTCCAAACACAACTAGTCCCTGAAATATTTCAGTGGTTCCGTGTAGTTGTGCTTAGACTTAGCCTAAGCTTAGTGAGGAGTTTACACCACACTTGTTATTCAATCCCAAGTGTTGTTCCGCAAACACTTGGGTAATATATTCTTTTGATTCGTTTTAATAAGAATATAAACGTTGAAAAATCTCTTGTGCATTTACTTTACTTTAACTTGTTAAACTGATTTTTCAAATTACTTTACTTAAGTCATAGATCACGGTTAGCTTTATTTGTAATTTTGCTACTTGTGATATGGGAACAACAAGTGGTATCAGAGCAGGCTGATTTATAAAACTTTTTAAAGCTGCTTAAAACGTTTGTGGAAAACTAGAAGGGGGGGGTTGAATAGTTTTGCCGATTTTAAATTTAGTTTCAAAAACTTTAGATTCGATCTTATGTGAATTCGTATGGATGGATGGAAAGTATAAAGCAATAAGTAATGTAAGTAATGAAAGCAAGTAAAGTAAAGTATAGAAAGCAATGATACAACCGATTTATAGTGGTTCAGATACAAGGACACCTTCCTTGCCCTACTCCACTCCCCGAGTCACCTACTCGAGAGTTCAAGCACTATGTCAACAAGCTCATTCAACTCGGCGGAGAAGCCTCACAACGTCACTTACACTTTTTCCGGTACAAAGCTAAATACCAAGTCCTTAACACGGAGGACCAAACCAACATAACTATAACACAACAACTATGTGAAATATGAAATACAAGATCTTGCTACAGAAATCTTGTCAAGGAACAAATCAATCAAGGACCCCTTTCTTGGATGACTTGTAGTATCTCGTGATCTCGCCTTTGAGAATGACCTATATGAGAATCACAACAAAAGAAAGTAGAACTACTATATAGATCAAGAGATCTGAGATTAGAAGAGAGAAGTAATATATGAGAGACTTTGTAAGAAGAGGGGTGAGGAACAATGAAGAAATGGCTCACTATTTATAGACAAAAATGTTTACTGTTCCCCGGATCTCACGGATCCCTTACTTGAGGGATCCGTCCAGTGTATCCCCATGGATCCGTGGACGCTCCTCCCTATTTGGATTATGGGTCATGGATCATGGACTTTGGATCATGGGTACCCAAATAGATACAATGTATCTAGACATTGGATCATGGGTATGGGTTATGGGTTATGGATTTGCTCCATGGGTATGGGTCATGGGTTATGGTTTTTGCCCATCCTAATAAACTATTACAACAAATAAATTATTACAACAATTTACGTTAAATGACTATATATGTAAATGCTTTACAAAAATAACATGTATCCTTATAATTTTACTTATGATAACTTTATATTTTTTATCAACAAAACACAAAGAGATCGCTAAATATGAATAAACGTTTTTACGATTTATTTGTATTAACAATCTCCCCCTTTTTGTTGATGACAAAACATAATGTTATGATGAGTAAAACTTAAGATTAGATGTATGTTTTGAAAGCATATGTAAAGTTTTACTTCTTTTCCCCCTTTTTGTCGAAACAAAAAGCGAACCTAACGAAAAAATAAAGTGTGAAAAAAATAGTATAATCCACGAAGCACTAACTCCCCCTTGACGGTAGCTCCCCTTAGAATTGGGCGTCAAATATAATACCTACAAAGAAAAGGTTAGTAGTAACATGTTATAGAATCTTGTAGGGGACGAGAAACAAGATGGAGAGCCAAGGTATGTAAACAAAGCCTTGTAATAAAATGACAAAGTGTAATGGTATATAGACCACATACAGAAACTAAGAACAAGTTTGTTCTTTAAAATGACTCAAAAGAAAAAATATAGAAAATAGTAATATCATTCATTCCATGCTTGCATAAGGTTAATTATGGAAGTTTTGGTGAGTGATGATGTTGATGCGATCAAGGATGTGGTTAAGTATGAATCGCATCTCCTTCCTTATTTTCATTGCAAGTTCCCTAGTGTATTGACAATGTTCACAATGTAAATGAAAGTTTGATTTGTGGAAGATGGAATATGTGGTGGAAAGGTTGAAAAATATGGATCAAAGTCCATTATGTTGGTGAGTGGTGGAATATAAGAACCTAGATGTTGTTGTAAGATAATGGGAGCTAAAGGTGGTGAAGTTGTAAGATCTTTGTAAAGTGTGTTTGGAGATGTTGATGGCGTTAAAAAAACTAGTTCTTTTGGGTTTAAGTTGGAAGTTTGTTGAATTGATGTGGGTGGTGGACTAGACACGGGTAGTGGGAATGTTTTCAGAGTCTTAAGGAGTTCCGATAGGGTGATCTTAGGTGGAGACTTGATTGGTGATGGTGGTAATGTGCTTTTTGGAGATGATGGAGGTGCTATTATGGAATCATTTAGTGGTGAATGAGTAGTTGGTGATGAACTTTTTGACAATGGTTTGGCTAAACAACAAGGCCGGATGCTAATCCATGCTATTTTTCTAGATTTGGGTGGTGGCACTACGGAAGGTGGTAGGATAAAGTTTTGGATTTATTGAAGAGGATTGTTTGCACTAGGTGATTCATCAATGTTGGAAGATCTTTTGGATGACATAATGATGATTGTTTGTGAGGTTGAGAGTGATGGATATGCAAGCATTTTGGGAACCTTCTTTATAATGAAAATAGTGCATTGTAATGAATGCTAGACCCAAAATGTGGACTAAAATCTAATGATTAGGTATGAATTTAAGGCATGTGATCATGAGAACATAAGCATTAAGTAACATACTCATTAGTGAAAGAGTTAAAATGATGAAAATATGAAGGTTTATAGCCAGAGTGAGAAAAATAGAAGAGAAATTTAGCTTCTGTCCCACGGTTCCCATGGATCCGTTCCTTTAGGGAACCGTCCAGCATAAATGTTGGGATCCATGGGACTGATGACTCAGGCAGCTCAAATTTTTCCTTTTCGAAACATTGGTGCCTAGTGTGTGCCTATATGCAAACCATTTGGAGTTGCGATTATCTCGACTCCTAAAAAGAGAGAACAAAATAAAGTAAGAAGTGAAAAAGCATAATATTATGTGAGATAACCCGAGTGCTCCTTAATTCATTGTTGCTTAAATGAATCTACCCGAAAACACATATTAGTTATGTGTTCCGTTTAGCATTCAAAAGACATGAGATGCAGTCAAAAAGAGTTTTTACTTTGTATTAATAATGAAAAAGTTTTGTCCTAGACGTGAGAATGTTTTTAGGAAAGTGATACGGGGAGAAGTATCCTTTTAGAAAATATTTCAAAAAGTTTCTTGAAAAAAATATATCGTTAGTTTTGAAAGAGTAAAAGACAATATACCTTGAGTTTTGAAAATCTCCATATTGTTTGTGAGTTGTGTGTGAAATAGAAATCCTAGACTCAGAAAAGAAGGTAAGGCTAACGTTTACATACCTTGAAGAATTGAAAAACAAATTACGAAGATTGTTCCATGAGACCAAGACCAAGACGAAGCAAGTTGAATTGTTCCCGCTTCAACTGTTTGGTGAGGACATCAGCTATGTTGTCTTCGGATGATACCTTCTCAATAGAAATGTTCCCCTTTTTAACATTGTCTCTTAAGAAGTGATGGCGGATCTCTATATGCTTGGTGCGAGAGTGCAACACCGGATTCTTGATTAAGTCAATAGCACCTTTGCTGTCGCATAAAATGGCTATGTCACTTAGATGAATGTCGTAGTCAACTAACGCTTGTTTCATCCATAGTGCTTGTTGGCATGCTTTGCCGGCGGAGACATATTTGGCTTCGGTTGTTGATATGGCCAATGTCATTTGCTTCTTCGAAAACCAAGATGTTAAACAACATCCCATAAAAGTGCATACACCACTTGTACTCTTTCGGTCAACATAATCACCTGCATGGTGAGAATCCGCATATACAATAGTTTCTACCCCCATTCCCTTAGGATACCATAATCCCAATTGAGTCGTATCCTTAATTTATCTAAATATTCTTTTGACGGCTTCTAGATGTGATGTTTTAGGATCTTCTTGAAACCTAGCACACAGACAAACACTAAACATGATATCTGGCCGACTAGCCGTAAGATAGAGAAGACTACCAATCATGCCACGGTATTTTGTGTTATCAACGAATTCGCCGTCTTCATCTTTTGTAAGTTTAGTATCGGATGACATTGGTGTTCTTATGGGTTTTGACTCTTCTAAACCAATTTTTTTTAACATTTCTTTTATGTATTTGGATTGATTAAAGAATATACCATCTTCTAGTTGTTTGATTTGTAGACTAAGAAAGAAACTTAGTTCTCCCATCATACTCATTTCAAACTCATCATGCATGATTTTTGAGAAATCATCACACATGTCTTGACAAGTCGATTCTAATATAATATCGTCCACGTATATTTGAACAATATTTATATGTGATTCCTTTTTCTTAGTGAAAAGTGTATTATCAACTAACCCCATGGTGTAGTTATTTTTGATTAAAAATAATTTGAGTCTATCATACCAAGCCTTTGGGGCTTGTTTAAGACCGTAAAGAGCTTTCTTTAGTTTGTACACGTGTTTAGGTTTTTCAAAATCGATAAAGCCCGGAGGTTGAGCTACATAGACTTCTTCATTAATAAAGCCATTTAGAAAAGCACTTTTAACATACATTTGAAAAAGCTTAAGATCATTAGCACAAGCATAAGCAAGAAGAAGTATTATAGACTCTAATATAGCCACGGGAGCATAGGTCTCATCAAAGTCTATGTATTCTTGTTGATTATACCCTTGGACAACAAGTCTAGCTTTGTTTCTAGACACTACACCGTTTGAATCTAACTTGTTTTTATATACCCATTTAGTTCCGATTATGGCTTGGTTATTAGGTGGAGGGACAAGTGTCCAAACATCGTTAGAAACAAATTGATTTAAATCTTCTTGCATAGCAATTACCCAACTTTCATCTTTTATGGCTTCTTGCGTATTTTTAGGTTCTATGGTTGAGACAAAACAAAATAAACTACTTTGGTTTTGGACTTGAGATCTTAAGGTTCTTTCATTTAACTTTCCTATGACCTTTTCTACGGGATGATCTTTAGACTCTTTAATATTGATGATTTCATTGTTTAATGGTTCATCTTCTTTGTTTATATTTTCCTTGATTTCTATGGCTTCACTTTCGATTATCTCGTCATCGACAAGAGGTTGGGTAGGTTTAGGTGGACTTTCATCAAATTTTACGTTTAATGATTCTTCAACCTTCATTGTTTCTTTATTTAATATAACATAAGCTTTACTATTAGGAGAGTAACCTAAGAAGATACCTTCGGTTGGTTTAGGATCAAATTTAGTTAGGTAATCTTTAGTGTTAAATAGGAAACATTTGCTACCAAAGACTCTAAAATGTTCTAACGTAGGCTTTTTGCCTCGAAGTAACTCGTATGAAGTTTTACCTAAGAATGGTCTAATTAGGACTCGGTTAAGTATGTAGGTTGATGTATCACCGACATTGCATCGAAATTTTTGAGGAATAGATTGCTCATTAATCATGATGCGACTCATTTCTTGTAGGGTCCTATTTTTCCTTTCAACTACCCCATTTGATTGTGGAGTGCGGGGAGCCGAAAAATTGTGAGTAATACCATTAGCATCACAAAAAGCTCCAAATTGCGCTTCATTATCAAATTCCCTCCCATGATCCGTTCTAATAGACACTGTAGGACTTTCTAATTGTCTTTTGATTTTCTTACTTAATATTTCAAAGTAATTGAACGTTTCAGTTTTATTCTTTAAAAATTTAGTCCATGTGTACCTAGAGTAATCATCCACTATAACCAAAGTATAGTAGTTACCTCCATAACTTTGAATAGCGGATGGACCAAATTAATCCATGTGAAGTAATTCTAGACACTTAGTAGTAGAAACCATATTTTTAGCTTTGTGAATAGCATGGACTTGCTTTCCTACGTTACAAGCATCACAAAAATGATGTTCGTATTTTAATTTTGGTAGATCTCTTACTAGTTCTTTAGATGATAGCGATTGAAGAAGTCACATATTGGCGTTACCCAATCTTCGATGCCATAAGGTCGAAGTATCATCCATGGAACTAAGACAAAGTTTGTTTTTAGGTTCATTACCGATTTTAATGACATAGACTCCATGTTTTCTAATGCCTCTTCCTATAGTAATGCCGTTTTTCAATATTTTACTGCCAGTTTCACTAAAAAGTACGTTGCACTTTTTATCACATATTTGTCCTATACTTAGAAGGTTGAAGTTTAGGTTTTCTACGTGACACACATCGTTAATGGTTAAAGATTTGTGAGAAATTGTGCCTTTACCGATTGTTGATCCCAGTTGAGCAAACGATCTAGTATAGAAGCTGACTTTAATGAACATGATATATTAAACACTATGCGGAATCTAGTGTTTAACCTTAAGAATAATAATAATAATAGAACAGTAGTAACACTAAACACTTTAATATATTTATTAATATACGAATACTCTTGACAGTATTAGGGTTTACAACCTTGAAGTGATCGACTTTAGATATCTCCAAAACGTATATCTAACTCTAACCTATGACCTCCTTTTCTAGGCTAAGGAGTCCTTTAAAATATACAATACGTATTCTACAAGATAAATATCTTTTCTATATTTATCTAATACAAAACTTTCTACTCAAGACATTCTAGAAAAATACAAATACTTAGACCGAAACAGCTAGCAGTGGTAAATAACATTAGCAGTGGTACGCTTCTTCTACTAGCAGTACTTTGTCTTGAGCAGTGGTAACATTCCTTCTAGCCGTGGTAACTATTACACTAGCAGTGGTAACACACTTAGTGTAATTCTTCTCGCAGAACCAGGCTGTAACATCTGAGTAATAATCCCTGGATGAGCATTCAGTTTAGGATAATCATTTTCTACCAACATATGAATAACCTTTGGTAAAATGGTTAACACATGAACTCCACAAGACTGATACAAAAACCATCTTGCAACCTTGCCATTGTAGAGTCTTTTCCATTCTAATTCATCCTGAGTGGGTTCAAACAAGATCTTCAAATTATAATACATCACCCTCTCATGATAATCATCTGGACACACATCACCAAATTTCTCTTTGTACAGCTTCCAGATGTTCACCAAATCATCTCTATCCATATAATGAAGCATTTGTGAAAATTTAATAAAACCTTAAATCTCACCATTGGTTCTCTTAAACTTCCAACATCCTTCACTTCCATCTTTGACTTCAAATGTGTAAGAGACAATTGGATGTTGAACTGTAAGAGGAACTGCATTACTAACCTCTGTCTCCTTCTCGTTAGATAGCTTTGTAAGAAACATCAGTCTTTCCTTATTTGCTTCCATGTCCTCTTCATTCTCTGTATGCTTTGTCTCAGACTCAGAATCTCTATCCATAGCTTTTGATCTATCAGCCATCCTCTTCTCCTTCCATGAAACTTATCCTTGATTGCTAATGGAGTTTCATAGTTAGCAATCTTTTCAATCTTTCTTAGAAGTGGGTGAATCAGTGGATGTTTTGGATTGGAAAAAGATAAAGTAAGCTTGACCTCTAGCATCTGTCTAGCTACTATCTGCATAAGTGGATAATCTATATCCACCAACATATAGAGTCTCTCTTCACTAAGCTTTACAGCATACACTCCACAGTATTCATATAGTACCCAATCTTGAACCATACAATCTTCCCAACACTTATCACTTGGATTAGGCTAAAAAAGGCACTTTAAAGCAGACCATATAGAAAAATCCATAATACCTGAGGGTCCTAGCTTACTACATCTGAATGACACCAATTCCCATAACTTTTCCAAATCACTTCTTGTTAAAAAGAATAGAAGATAACCAAAAGAGAGATATTGAATCTTGTATCCATTTGATCTTGTCAATTCAATGATATCCTTTCCATTAACTGAGACAATTTGCCAATCTGTAAGAGGGAACTTAGACTTCAATGGTGTAGCAAAGACAGGATCTTCAGGCATTTTAAAATCAGGTGATAAAACCAAACATTCAGTTTCCCAACAAGAACCCAATTCCTTTTATCACACATTTAGGAAACACTGAACAAATTGTACTTGAGTCCCTTTACCAGATATACCTTCTCAAAGTCCAAATTTCCTGTCTTAATTGTCCCTCTGCCAACAATTTTTCCACCCTTTGGATCATTACCAAAAGCAACATATCCTCCATCAAATGCTTCAAAATCCTCAAGATTGCTTTCATCCCATGTCATGTGCCCAGGGCAACCACTATCAAATATACATTTTTCTTTTAGCTCTTCCTGTAGATTGCCCTGCACATGAAAGTAGAGAAATTAGTTTATTTTGTGGACCCAAGCCAATACTGACTTAGGTCTGCCTTGTGCATCAACATAGTCAAATTTCTTTTAGTCCATTGATGCACTACTAACATGATCTAAAACCTTTGTCTTTGGTTTCCATTGCCGAAGTCGAGGTCTTCTGACATAAAATGACTTCCAACCATCAGACGTTATCACCTTAGGCTCAAAGAAGGAAACTATGTTCGCTTTAGCGGGGTAATATTTTGCTTAGCGGTGAAAACATTTTGCTAGCAAGTGAAATCGCTTTTGATCTAGCGGTTGGAAATCCTTTTGATGCGGATGATTATTGATTTAGTTGTTCCATTTCTCATTAACACCGCTCTTGGAACCATGTTTCTGTTAGGATGAGTGTGTGATTGTTTTGAAAAGTTTTGATGATTGATCCTCTTCCATTGGTTCCAAACAGGTGGTTGGTAGTTGTTACAATATCTCTACAAATTCTCAAAACTACCACATTGATAACAAGCCTTTTTAACAAATGCAAACTCACTTCCTAACTTGTTTGAGATTAAGCCATTAAAGTTCCTTTGATTTCCCCTAGATTTGTACTTGATCATCTGTTCTCTAGGAATTTCATTATACTCAACAACTTTCTTAGAGATATGTGTTCCAAATCTAGGTTTCAAAAATTTAGCTTGTTTTGAATCAACAGAGTGAATATTTTCTACCATTTCAGATTGTGTTGACTCAGAATTTTCATCCTCACTTTCTAACACCCAATCTTCAATGATTGGTGCGTGGATGACCTCTCATCAACTACCTTAGGTGACTTAGACTCACTATTTTCACCTACGGTGTTTATTAAAACTAAACTCACTCTTGAATGACAACTCGGTTCGTGTGGTGCAAAAGCACTTTTCATGGAGGTGCCACTTGATGTACCCTAAGCCGAACCTTTTTCATTAAGTGATTTTCAATAGACTTATTCACTAACTCAAAAGCATATTTTTGTTTCTCAACCCTAACTACATGTTTCTCTTTTTCATCTAGGGCTTCTTGTTTTACTTTTTTAGCTTCTTCAAGTTTCTGCTTAAGTACATTGATTTCTCTATCTCTAATGTCAACTTCACCACCTAGAATGTTAATCTTATCAACATATTCAAACTCACACTTTTTACCAAACTCAAGTTTTTCTTCTATTTTAAGTCCAACTCTATAACCTAAGTTATCCATTTCAAGACGTTCAACTTCTTTTCTAAGACTCTCATTCACAGCTTTAAGAGCTTCTAAAGTATCCTAACAACATTTAAAAGAACAAACAGAACTATTTGAACTATTGGATACCTCATAATCAGAACCAGATGATGATGAAGCATATGCCATGAGTGCAAAGTTTTGTACTTTGGAAGCTTCACTTGCAAGTAAAGCAGCATTAGGTCCTTCTTCGATCTGGTCACTCCAATCATAGTCACCAATTCCATCTTGAGCCACCAATGCTGAAGAAGGCTTTTGTTCTTCAGTTGCCTTCTTGAAATTTTCACCATTCCTTTTTGGAGCCCTACACTCCCTTGCAAAGTGCCCCTTCCTTTTACAGTTTTAAGACTCCATCTTGCTCTTATCAAACCCAACTTTGTTTTGACTACTATACTTGATCTCTCTACCAGTTCTCCTAAAAAATCTCCTAGCTTGCAAGGTGAGCATAGCCATCTGCCACTTAAGATTAATTTCTTCAAGATCATCAGGATCAATTTGATCTAAATCATGGTTCAACATCAAGTATTGGTTGTGAGATCGACTAGAAAAGCACAAATAGCACCATCACTAATGTTATCACTAGCGTGGAAACATTAGAGTTAGCGATGGAAGCTCCATAAGTAGCGATGGTAGTTTCACGAGAACTCCTGTTGTTGGTAGACACAAAAGCCAAGTTTTGAGTAGCAGAGGATGAACTAGCTACATTCTTCTCAGACTCATAGACCTTTAAGTTGTTATAGAGATCATCTAAGGACTGCTGGTCAAAATCATCTTTGTTTCTCCAAACAACTGTGTGCATTGCCCATTCTGGTGCCAAGCTTCGAACAAACTTGAGGTTGATGTCTTCTTGAGGAACTTTATAATCAAGTAATTTCAAGTGACTAATGAGCTTCTGAAGTTTGTTGTAAGTTCCATCAAGATTTTCTCCACTGGTAGCAGAGAAGTTTCCAAATTGGTGCTTAAGCATGTTCTTCCTTGATTTTTTGGTAGCTTTATTACCACCAAATCTTTGTTCAATAACATCCATCAACTCCTTGGCAGTCTCATATCCTTGAAAGTCCAATGAATATTCATTGGGTATTCCCATACTGAGAATACTATGAGCCTTGATCTCCAACTTCCCTTGAGCTTTATCAGTTTCAGCCACAATGGTGATTGCTTTACCATCAGCACCAATCTTTGGTAGAGTATCACCCTTTACAATGACATCCCACATGTTGTAGTCAATCATGCGAATGTATTGCATCATCCTCATCTTCCATATCTCATACTCTCCATGCTTCAGCATAGGCACCTTAGAGGCAGTAACCATGTGAGTTTCGTCACTCATCTTGAATGATTGAATAAGAACAAATCTGAATCAAACACAACTTCTTCTTGATCACAGCTTTTAGATCACAAGCTCTGATACCACTTGTTGATCCCAGTTGAGCAAACGATCTAGTATAGAAGCTGACTTTAACGAACACAATATATTAAACACTATGCGGAATCTAGTGTTTAACCTTAAGAAGAATAATAATAATAGAACAGTAGTAACACTAAACACTTTAATATATTGGTATGGGTCACGGGTTATGGTTTTTACCCATTCTAATAAACTATTACAACAAATGAATTATTACAACAATTTATGTTAAATGACTATATTGGTATGGGTCATGGGTTATGGTTTTTACCCATCCTAATAAACTATTACAACAAATGAATTATTACAACAATTTATGTTAAATAACTATATTACAAAAATAACATGTATCCTTATAATTTTACTTATGATAACTTTATATTTGTTATCAACAAAACACAAAGAGATCGCTAAATATGAATACATGTTTTTACGATTTATTTGTATTAACAACGTTTTTAAAATCAAGATCCTACCATGGGTGAAAGTGAAGTTCCCCAACTTGTCGATAAAAAGGTTGGAGCCTATACTGCTGTTGCCCCTCGACTTGAAGTTGAAAAATTCAACAAGTGGAAAAAGCGCATGCTTTGCTACTTAATTGGGATGGAACCTTATTCCATTAAATGCATTAATGAAGGTCCATTTGTCCCTAAAACTGCTAAAGGTTTACCAAAACCAGAAGCTCAGTGGACCCAAGATGAGAGAAGGGTGGTGAATCAGGACCAAAGACTCAAAAGCATCATTATATCATGTCTCTCTGATGATGTAATGGAATCAGTCATAGCTGTAGTACAACCAAACAAACATGGAATGACTTGGTTCATAGCTATGAGGGTCCCTCAGATATCACGAAAACTGGACCTTGGACCTGAAACTTAAGTACAACACCTTTAGAGCCAATGACTCTAAATCCTCTCTCAAACTTACACGCGTTATAAAACCATGTTAAATGAATTGGCAAATGATGGTGTCAAACTGTCTAAACATGAAATTAATGTAGGTTTTGTCAATAGTCTCCCTGAGAAATGGTTAAACTTCTCTCAGGGACTTAGAAATGCAAATCATATACAAACTCTTGAACTTCCTGAAATCTATGGGAAGTTCGTCTTTGAAGATAATCTTATCAATAGACGATACCCTGATTTAAAGAAGTCTTAGGAGGTTAAAAAGTCCCTGACAACTACCTCAAAACCTATTTCAACTGCTTTCTTTTCAAACAGTGTTGTTCAGGATTTTCAAGAAAACTCTGATGATGAGGCTGATGAAAGAACTAGTGAGGAGTACCTGAATGACTTACACAATGAGTTTCAGTAAAGGGCACTCCTTGCTAATTCAAAAAGATTTATAAAAAGAAACAAAAACTTTTCAAGTGCAAAAGCAAATGAGGACACTGAGTGTTATAAATGTCACAATAAGGGTCACTTTGCAAAAGATTGTTTTTCTAAAACTATTTCAGAACCCTCATACAAGCCTTCAGGGTCTAACCAGTCCTTTGGTTTTAGCAAGTTTCAACCTAAGCTTCTCCAGTCTCCTCAAACTTATCAAAATAAGACTGACCAAAACAAAAAAAATAGATTTTGAAGCAAAATATAGGAAAGCTAAGGCCAAACTTGCTATTCTTGATGCCACTCCCTCAGAAACTACCCAAAATACTAAATTTGTGCATGGAAAGAACAAAGCTCTTGTAGCTAAAATCTTTGACTAGGATGAAGAGTCAGTTTCCTCAGATAATGAAATGGTACAAGTCAGTGCACTAATGGCTCTCTCAGAAGAAGACAAGCTCACTGTTGGAAAGAATCATGCAAGAAATGGTGAATGGGTTAACATCACCATGAAGAAGGTAAACATCTTACTATCCATGGATGATGATTCTGACTGGCAATCATACATGAATTATATTACTGTTGATCTTAAGTTTGTTTAAGAGCAAATATTAAATCTATTTTCCAAATATAACAAATTAAGTTTTGAGTTAAATAAGTGTAGAGATGAATTTCTTGCTTTAAAACAAGCTATAATTGAGGTTGTTACACTTCAAATTGAAAACTCTGAGTTAGTAAAATGAAATCACGCTCTTCAGGAAGAACTTAAGAAAGAGAAACAAGTTATTGATAGTTGGACCACTAAAAACCCTAGAGTTTATGAAACTGTTCAAACCCCTAGTAATAAAAAGAGAATACTAGGAGAAGATCAACTCACTGAATCTATTAGTGAAGGTCAAAATCCCAAACCTTTTGTGTCTGCTGGTCTGCTCTCTAATCAAGGGACAATACCTAAACCCAGTGATTGGGTTGAAAGAGTAAACCCTGATAGTAAGCTACCAAACTTCGATTCTAGATGAATACTTGAACTTGAAAGTCAGGCACTCAAAAACATGCTTGGACTCCCTGATGTACCCAAATCATCTTGAGTCTATCACTTGAGTGCAAGTGAATCACAAGCACCACTTCCACCCCTAAAATCCCTTCAAGGAGCTGCACCTAACTCTGAGCTTACTCCTTTAAAATATACTCCACACTCTCCTAGAGAAAGATCATGCCTTGGTAGAACAATACTAAAAAGACTTGAAAAACCAAACAAAGAAGATCCAATCCCTACTAAAACTTCCACATCTTTAGTTCCTACTGAAAAAGACCAAATCAAATAGTTGACTGAACTTGTGAGGAAACTGAGTGAAAATATTAACTCAATTGAGAAGGTTCATGATACAATAATCAAAGAACCAAATTCAACCTCTTAAAGTTCCTCCAAGTCAAAAACCAATTCCAAACCCAAACATAAGTGTGAATTGTGCCATTATACAAGTCACTCCACTGATAATTGCTACAAAATTCTCTTTTTCATGATCTGCAAAAGAGAAGATCACAGAACTTCTGAACACTTACAATAAACAGTGTCACTAAATGAAGCAAATTATAAGTACCTTGGTCACAACTATGCTTCATCATCCAAGCAGGCCCACTGGTCAAAAGCTAAACCTTTTCCTCTTTGTCCACACTGTGGATTTAATAACCATCATCCTGATGATTGTCTCATGAACTCCTGTTGTGGAATATGTGGAAATCCAGTACATGAGATATCTCAACATGACATGGTCATACATGCAAGGAGAAGCAAAAACACCAAATCACCCCACACCACTGAGTCCTCCTCAGTCAGTAAGTGTAAAACTTGTGGTAGCACTGTCCACTCAACCACTGAGCATGAGTCCATTTCATAATTCAAACAGTCCATCAAAACCAAGCCCACTAGGAAGTGGGTTAGCAAGAAAAACTAATTCAAATTACTATTTGTGCAGAGATATTCCAGGGAGCCTATTTGGCATCTAGATAGTAGATGTTCAAGGAGCATGACTGGTGTGAAGGAAGATCTACACAAATATGTAGAAGAACCAGGACTTAAGGTAGTATTTGGTGATAATTCATCATGTCCCACTGAAGGTTATGGTTCAGTAAATTGTAGTGGTATAGTGTTCTCTAGAATTACTTATGTCAATGGTCTGAAGTATAATCTTATTAGTGTCAGTCAATTGTGTGATACAAAATACGTTGTGCAGTTTGATGATAAACAAGGAACTATTTTTAATGCTAATAAAGAATTTGTTCTTATAGCTCCTAGGAGAGATGATGTATATGTACTTGACATGTCAACTCTCTCGGAATGGAACATGTCTCTTTGACAAGGCCACTGAAACCATCAACTGGCTATGGCACAAGAGACTATCTCACCTGAACTTCAAAAATATTAACAACTTGGCTAAACAAAATAAAGTCCTTGGTTTACCATCACTTGTATTTGCAAAGGATAAACCATGTTCAGCATGTGAAAAGGAAAACATCATATAGCCTATTTCAAAACAAAACAAAACTTTTCAATCAAAAGTTGCCTTTACCTCTTGCACATGGATCTATTTGGACATGTCAGTCCTAGATCAATACAGCATGAGAAGTATACCCTCGTCATTGTTGATGAGTTTTCAACATACACTTGGGTATATTTCCT
This sequence comes from Chrysanthemum lavandulifolium, assembly GCA_022545495.1. Taxonomy (NCBI): domain Eukaryota; kingdom Viridiplantae; phylum Streptophyta; class Magnoliopsida; order Asterales; family Asteraceae; genus Chrysanthemum; species Chrysanthemum lavandulifolium. The sequence goes on from CM040239.1 coordinate 197,377,920, forward strand.
TACCAAAAAGAGTCAGGCATCTGATACAATAATGTCATTCATCAGGAAGATTGAAAATCAAAATGACATTAAAGTAATACAATAATGTCATTCATTAGGAAGATTGAAAATCATCTCCTTATACCCTTGAACAAAATGGGGTAGCTGAAAGGAAAAACAGAACTCTCATGGAGGATGCAAGAACTATGCTAAATGGTTCAGTACTCTCAAAGCACTTCTGGACTGAAGCTGTTAAGACAGTCTGTTATACTTAGAAAAGGTCAATTATTGTCAAAAGACACAACAAAACTCCCTATTAGATCTTCAAAGGAAGACTCCCTGATATCAGCTACTTTCACGTGTTTGGGTGTCCAGTGTTCATTCACAATCACAAGGATCACTTAGGAAAATTTGATGCAAAATCTGATGATGGTTACTTCTTAGGTTACTCACTGATGTCTAAGGCTTTCAGTGTGTTCAACACCAGAAGACAACAAGTTGAGGAAACCTTCCATGTTACCTTTGATGAGAGCTCTAAAAGCATCAGGTTCTCTAACAACTCAGTAGAAGAAATAGGAATTGATGACTCATCTAGATATCCACCTTATGAGTTCAACTCTAAAAATAATACCCTATGTCAATATCAAGCTGATGCTGACATCTCTTACTACATTATTCCTCACAACCTCCCTCAACCAACTATCAGTGAACTCATTGATACTCAAACAGTCCCTAATGGGATATGTCATACAGAACCAAATGTTCAGGAACCTGAAGTTCATAATTCCCAATCTGAACAACCAATAATCTTCTCATCTGAAGAACCTCATGATTCTGTTACACTAGCTTCTGAACCCATATCTCAAACCCCAGTAACCTCATCAAGCTCAGATCCCAAACCACAAAATAAATGGACAAGATCTCAAGACATTAAGCTTGGGAACATCATTGGAGAGCCCACTAAAGGCATGCTCACTAGGAGCATGGCTGCTAAGTTATCAGCAGCTTCAACTAATGAGTGTCTGTATGCAGACTTTCTCTTATAAGTTGAGCCTAAAAGTGTCTCAGAGGCTCTGAAACATCCAAGCTGGGTTCAGGCTATGTAAGAAGAACTTCATCAGTTTGATAGAAACAAAGTCATGACACTGATCAAATGTCCCAAAGATGTCATAGTCATAGAGATGAAGTGGGTTTTCAGAAATAAAAGGGATGAAAATGGCACTGTCATAAAAAAACAAGGCCAGATTTGTAGCTAAAGGATACAATCAACAAGAAGGCATTGACTATGATGAGACATTTGCTCATGTTGCTAGAATGGAAGCCATCAGGATCTTCCTTGCATATGCAACATACATGAACTTCAAAGTCTACCAAATGGATGTCAAAAGTGCCTTCCTGAATGGTAAACTTAAGGAAGATGTTTATGTTTAGCACAACCCCTAGGCTTTGAAAGTAGTGAGTACCCTGAATATGTATGAAAGCTTGACAAAGCCCTTTATGGACTAAAGCAAGCTCCCAGAGCATGGTATGAAACACTCTCAGCCTTCCTGATCCAAAACAAGTTTGTCAGAGGAAAGATAGACAACAATTTGTTTATCTATAGGACAAAACAAGATGTGATACTAGTCCAAGTATATGTTGATGACATCATATTTGGCTCAACAAATTATAAACTTTGCAAACAGTTTGAGAAACTGATGAAAAAAAAATTTGAAATGAGCATGATGGATGAACTCATAAACTTCCTTGGACTACAAATCAGGCAAACTAGCAAAGGGGTCTCTATCAGTCAAGAGAAATACATCAGAAATCTCTTGAAGACATATGAGATCTCTGATTGTGCTTCAGTCAAGACTCCAATGGTCCCTCCTGTGACAACTCGTAATTTCAGGTCATTTTACAAACATTGAAAATTTCACTATTCATCTCGGGAATTTACTATTCATCGGTTACTATTCAAAATTTTACTATTCACCGTTTTGAGTCGAAGTAATATTCTGAGAACGTATTTCAAAAATTACTATTCACGAGACACTATTCATTCCCGGAGAAAATCACTATTCAAGTTTCACTATTTCATCGTTTATCGTAAACTAGGTTTACGAGTATCAAATTCACGTAACCTTAATGGTTTAGCTGCGAATTCATGAACATTTCATCAAGGACATTTCATATAGACTAGGTTTAGTCTACATATCATTAGCATTACTATCATCATATTAGTTTATGCGTGGTTTCGCATTTTTCATTAAACACATAATTTCTTATTAAATAAACGCTATCGCGTAATCATTTATTTTGAATATTTGATCCAACACTTCCAAAATATTCCTAATATATTTTTACACTCATTTTAAGATTATAAAATTATATTATTAGTTTACCGATGTTTTCAAATTATTTCGTATATAAATTGTTATGTTTATATAATTACGACGGTTTTCGAAAATTCAACTCGATAAATATTTATTCACTCAATACTTGTGAGAAATGTATTTTTATAATTTTTATGACTTCAATATAATTTATTTTGCTCCGTTAAAATCTATTTTTATTTAACGCTACACTAAATAATTACTTTTAATTACTAAATTATACATAATACTTATGAAATAATACATTAAACTACAAAATTCATTAAATCTTTCCCCATCTCATCCCATTGCCGCCCCCCCCCCCCTAGTCACCAAAGGTAACAAACTTGAGTTTGGCTACTTAATTTACCATATTGACCTTGTGGCAAGATATTTCTAATATATGCATTTTATTTCTAAAAGATAAACACATACATCACACACATTGAAGGTGTAAGCGAAAATTTTTCTCTCTCTCTCCCCATTGATGGTTCGGCCATGACCAAGAAAACATGAAGAACATCAAAATTTTCCTAGCTCAAGTGTTTATCAAGTGTTATTACTAATCTATTTCAAGGTTTTGAAATAAAACCTAATGATTAATTAAGTTTCTAGCTCAAAAACTCTTCAATCACTCAAGTCACGGTCAGAGGTTGCTCCTCATTTCATTATTGCCATTACATCATCATTATCATTGCAACATGTGAGTTTTCATAGCCCGATTTATTCAAGTTTTACTTTATTTCAAACCTACGGGAGAATACATTGCACATCATTTTATTACGATACCAAGTATATTCAAATTCATTACATTGCTTAAGTTACCTCATTGCTAGTTAAATGTCCCCATTTCATAATCATGAACCGTTAATTTCATAGAAGCGAGGGTGAGTGGATAGATCTATCGAGGGTGACACCTCCATCCGGGTTGGTGGATTCCAACCGGACGGATGCATTTCACTTCATGTCAGAATTTTGAGTTGTTTGGCAAACACTGCTGGGCGAACATCATGATCAACAAGCTTCGTGTCATGTGCTTAAGCAATTGTATCATTTTTGTGGCGACATTGTCATACATAATTTATACTTGTGGTAGTCGTGTTAAACATTTTCAACAACTCTATGAACTCACTCAACCTTTGTGTTGACACTTTTAGCAATGTATTTTCAGGTAACTAAGGCATTCACTTCATGGCATGCATGTGGACATATCATAGAGTCGCGGTGACGACGCGTCTCACATGGGAATTATATACTTTAAAAACATCGTTTGACTTGTACCAAGCTTACTTTCCGCACATAGTAACTTTCATTTGGGACCTATCTTTGTAAATCTGAATGTTTTTATTAAAACAAGCGATGTATTTTTTTAAACGACACTTTAGGTCGTTCAATATAACTGTGATTGTGATGCTATGACAGTCAATCCTCAAGAATTCCATTCCGCTGCAAAACAGGTAATTTGGGGGTGTAACAGATTGGCATAAGAGCTTCGGTTATAGAGAACTAGGTTGCATCATTGACCCTAGACTATAACTATATCATCATAGCATCTCATCATTTCATCATAAGTGCATAGTCACTATACATGCGCTTTCATACGCACATTTTGCGAGTTATTTACTTTCATTTCAAAATCGATTGTCACATTAATGCCTTCCGATACCCATCCCATCACTTTGACATGGAGAATGCCCTGTCATTCCCTATCACAATTTTAACATCAGTTGACTCAACACCGATAACATCAGATGATGAGACTGAACTCTTTTAGGAGGACGAAGTTGCACCTACACCTTCACGAAAATATATATATATACTAGCAGGGTACCCGCGCGTTGCGGCGGCGGGTACCCTGAAATAAAATTTTTCTTTGAATCATGTTTTTTATTTTATTATGTTCTTTTTAGCAATAAATTTGATATCAAGAATTTTGTTTAGCCCGCGTGCCGTTCGGGCTCGAGCCCGCTGCCCATGCCCGTTTGGCCCACGCCACTCGTGCTTAAGCCCGTATTTAATTAAAAGTGTCATTCATCCGGGTAAAGTTACTATTAAAAAAACGATATTAGATCGCCACAAATTAGTCATCGGTATCCGTCACGCATTACGCGGATACCGCTAGTTCTTTAAGTATTACGTCGTGCACCTTTGAACCCCACATATTTTGTTTTTCTTCTTTTTTCATTTATTTAAATAGACCAAAACATTTAACTAAAATTAAAATTATATTCATAAAAATAATTAAAATAAGTAAAGAATAAAATAAAAAATACATTAAAAGTAATGATATATTACAATCTAGTAATTAAGTTTCAATAAATGCTCCGCGAACTGAAATATTGTTATACTTATAACGTTTGCATGCATTGATTTCTTTTAATCCATACTTAGTTACATTTGGGTGTTATAAAACACTATAGGCCCTTTATCACAATTACTGAAGATCAAATAATAGCCCAATTAAGAAAATCAAAATAAAAGTACTCTTTAATAATACACATGACAAAATGTTTTATACTTATTAATTTGATAGACAATTTTACTACTACTATGTAAAATATATGATTTGGCCTTTTGGGCATAGCGGGCATTAAAAAAAAGAAGACTCAATGACTAATTTCTTAATGGGCTTAAAAAGTGGGAAAGGTTAAAAGTAGGGTTTTATATTATTTTTCTTCCTAATGTCAGCCGCTCATCTTCTTGCATCTCTTTCTCACAGTGGGTCATCTTCTTCCTCATTTCTTTCTATCACAATGGCAAAAAACAAAAAATTCTCACATATATGAAGAAAAAAAACACGATAACGCCAAAAGAAAAGGTGAAAACACGAGCCCCGGTGTGGCTGTGGCGTGGTCGTGACCTGGTATCTGGTGATTACTTGATTATTTATGTCCGAATATCACCATCGTTAGAGGATAGAATCACTAATGTACTTCTTTGTTAGGATAGAAGCCTAAAACCGACTATTTTTACAAGCCGATCAATGGTTACGCTAAACTATGAGAAGAGTTATTTTAACTCGTAACAAGTCAATGTCCTTAGAAAGTTGGTCAATCAAAAAGAGAGATTTAAGTGAAAAGGCTCCGAGAAAGACGAAAGGAAACAGCTCTCTGAAATACCATACAAATTTTTGTTATGTTAGCTTAATTAGATTGTAAATTCTACTTAAATAGTTGTATTTTTTGGTGAAGGGGTGAATTAAATTGTGTATAAGATAGTAAGATGTGTATCAATGTTGTATATAACGCATATGTGGTTGTAAGTCTGAAATTTTGTGCTTTAATGTGTTGTACATCATGCTTTAATACTTTCAAGTCTGAAAAGTCTGAAATTAATTAGGAGAGAGAGTGGTTTGTGTATTATAAGTAGTAGTGATATATATATATATATATATATATATATATATATATATATATATATATATATATATATATATATATATATATCATTCATGGGACAGATCATACCATTTGGTAGGACTTATAGGCTTAGTCCTAGTGGACCTATTAGTCGTACATTTGATTTGCCGCTTGAAGCGTGCATAATTTGACACACCACTACCATCTACCACTAAGACTACGAAACTACACTATCTTATAGATTTGAGGACTGTGAGAGTTTCAAAGCTGCTGTTGCTAGACAGCCTACTGCTCCTACACTTGAGACATGATTAGACCACCGATAGGAACAGATAATAAATACCTTTCTAGCTAATGTAATATGTATCATTTATTATCTCCACGATAATCACAACCTTTGTTTATTTCATTCCTTATTCCAATTGCCCAATTTTCAATCATTTCGCGATGATACCTTACTATCTTACTAGGGGTTAGGCTAACTTTATTCTTGACCAATTAGGAGACTATTACCATTCTATGAGGTTTCCCCGTGTATCCTACAAACCATTCAACAAATTATATTTCAAGTTACTTTGCTACTACTTCATAAAATTATTTCACTTAATTTTTATTTCAAGCTATTCTACACTATCTTATAAACATTGTTTCATAAAGTTTCAAAACAAGTTGTTTCGTTACCACCCTATCAATTGGTTTTCAGTCATTTTATCAACGATTTAATATCATCATGCGAAACGATTTTCATGTTACTCTGAAAAATCATTGAGCCATTATATTACAAAACAAAACGTTGAATACCATCTAAAACTTCGGAGGAACATAATATCATTTTAACAAAACCAAGCATCACATCATTTGTCCTTGATTATACATGGCCTGATCACCTATGTATAATTCAGGAAGAATTATGTCATGAAAGAAACAAGTATCATTTCAAATTTCCTAAGACAATCTTCACTCAAAAGCAAAGCTTTGTAATCATATAAATTGTTCATAAACATATCTTTTTAATAACACTCTATCGATGCTCACGCCATTCATCCCTCACTCAACCGATAAGTTAGAATTTGACGAGTGACCTTTTTAGGAAAGGCTTTCTATACAATCTATGAGGAGGATTCCTCGATACATGAAAACAATGAAAGCATTCTAGGATTACCAACAAGGACTAGAAGTATATAGTAAGACGTTTCAAAACTCAACAAAAATCTTAAGACATCACGAGACATTCCGAACCACTATTTTGGACTAGAAGCCCAATTATATCATTTCAAAAGTACTAGCTAGACCGAGTTACAAGATTTAGTACGAAGCGAATACACACTAAGCAACACTATAGAGATAAACCAAGTCGTCTAACCAAGACTACAGAACATTTCATTAAACATGACTTCAACAATATGTGGACTTCCCTACAAAGAGTTTTCCTTAAAGGAAAATTTGGTTAAATTAAGGTTATCGATATAAAACTTCCCCTAAGGCATTATGTTCTCTAGAAATTCCAAGTAACCTCACTTCCATATCAAGAGATGCAACATGTCTGAACATATCGGACAATCAATGACACACCATCTACAAGTGAAATTAGAACAAACATTCTTCGACATGGTATGAGCTAATATCTATTTTCTGGCTAGCATGATAACAATCTAAGTGATGAAATATTTTAGAAGCACTCAATATCGGGACAAATCTTGAAAATCACTCACTGCACCACATCACTTAAATATTTAAGGTTTTATGACTTGACAACATAGAGCATGGAAACACTTCGATAATCAAACAATAAACATTTTAGTCATGGAGACTAAGCACCTTAGGTAAGGAAGACTCAAGTCATGACATTCGCTAGAACTAGAAGCGAGGAATCACAACTCATACCCATAAACTATTCTTTTCAATAATGCCCTTTTCGACAGACTTGACATTTTGAAATTTGGCATGAGACACGTGGTATCAATTCCAGTTGAACCTATTATAAGCTATTCGATTCACCTTAGGCCTCTGGCAATCATTTTAAGATTCCTTTGGAATTCACTTGGACATTAACACTGCCCATTATATTCAGCTCAATGGTTAGTGCGAGAGAACAATTCAAACGTTACAAGATATACTCAAGGCATGTGTAATTTTTTTTAGAAATGATTAGGCAAATCATTCTTCATCGAACAAGTTACTTTACAACAATAGTTAGCACCTGAACATGTTGACTACACCAATTGATGCACTCTATGATTGAGGCGTCAATCACTTATTTACGGGCAAAAATCAGCAAAGTCCATCACACTAGTCAATGACTCATTCATGAAACAACAAAGTAATCGTACAGGTCAAAAATCAGTTACAAATAACAACATATAGCTAGATAAGCTACATCGATATACGACGCAAAATATTGGAAGTATGTTCCATAAGTCACAAACCATTAGAATTTCAAATTGGCAACAAATTTATATTCAAAGTCCCACCTTGGAAGGGCGTAGTACGATTCGGAAAAACATTGGATGACCCATGCGACTCAAATATCCTCACCTTTCACCGAAAACACTGCGAGAACCTAACATGGACTGAATTGTGGACTGAATTCCTTTACGTTGGGCGAATGTGACAACTCGTAATTTCAAATCATTTTACAAACATTGAAAATTTCACTATTCATCTCGAATTTACTATTCACCTAAGCACTATTCAAAATTTTACTATTCACCGTTTTGGTCGAGTAATATTCGAGAACGTATTTCAAAATTACTATTCACGAGACACTATTCATTCCCGGAGAAAATCACTATTCAAGTTTCACTATTTCATCGTTTATCGTAAACTAGGTTTACGAGTATCAAATTCGCGTAACCTTAATGGTTTAGCTGCGAATTCATGAACATTTCATCAAGGACATTTCATATAGACTAGGTTTAGTCTACATATCATTAGCATCACTATCATCATATTAGTTTATGCGTGGTTTCGCATTTTTCATTAAACGCATAATTTCTTATTAAATAAACGCTATCGCGTAATCATTTATTTTGAATATTTGATCCAACACTTCCAAAAATATTCCTAATATATTTTTATACTCATTTTAAGATTATAAAAATTATATTATTAGTTTACCCGATGTTTTCAAATTATTTCGTATATAAATTGTTATGTTTATATAATTACGACGGTTTTCGAAAATTCAACTCGATAAATATTTATTCACTCAATACTTGTGAGAAATGTATTTTATAATTTTATGACTTCAATATAATTTATTTTGTCTGTTAAAATCTATTTTTATTTAACGCTACACTAAATAATTACTTTTAATTACTAAATTATACATAATACTTATGAAATAATACATTAAACTACAAAATTCATTAAATCTTTCCTCATCTCATCCCATTGCCGCCCCCCCTAGTCACCAAAGGTAACAAACTTGAGTTTGGCTACTTAATTTACCATATTGACCTTGTGGCAAGATATTTCTAATATATGCATTTTATTTCTAAAAGATAAACACATACATCACACACATTGAAGGTGTAAACCAAAAATTTTCTCTCCTCTCCTCCCCATTGATGGTTCGGCCATGACCAAGAAAACATGAAGAACATCAAATTTTTCCTAGCTCAAGTGTTTATCAAGTGTTATTACTAATCTATTTCAAGGTTTTGAAATAAAAACCTAAAGATTAATTAAGTTTCTAGCTCAAAAACTCTTCAATCACTCAAGTCACGGTCAGAGGTTGATCCTCATTTCATTATTGCCATTACATCATCATTATCATTGCAACATGTGAGTTTTCATAGCCCCGATTTATTCAAGTTTTTACTTTATTTCAAACCTACGGGGGAGAATACATTGCACATCATTTTATTACGATACCAAGTATATTCAAATTCATTACATTGCTTAAGTTACCTCATTGCCAGTTAAATGTCCCCATTTCATAATCATGAACCGTTAATTTCATAGAAGCGAGGGTGAGTGGATAGATCTATCGAGTGACACCTCCATCCGGGTTGGTGGATTCCAACCGGACGGATGCATTTCACTTCATGTCGAATTTTGAGTTGTTTGGCAAACACTGCTGGGCGAACATCATGATCATCAAGCTTGTGTCATGTGCTTAAGCAATTGTATCATTTTGTGGCGACATTGTCATACATAATTTATACTTGTGGTAGTCGTGTTAAACATTTTCAACAACTCTATGAACTCACTCAACCTTTGTGTTGACACTTTTAGCAATGTATTTTCGTGTAACTAAGGCATTCACTTCATGGCATGCATGTGGACATATCATAGAGTCGCGGTGACGACGCGTCTCACATGGGAATTATATACTTTAAAAACATCGTTTGACTTGTACCAAGCTTACTTTCCGCATAGTAACTTTCATTTGGGACCTATCTTTGTAACTCAATGTTTTTATTAAAACAAGCGATGTATTTTTCAAACGACACTTTAGGTCGCTTCAATATAACTGTGATTGTGATGCTATGACGGTCAATCCTCGTGAATTCCATTCCGCTGCAAAATAGGTAATTTGGGGGTGTGACACCTCCCAATAATCTTGGACTAGATCTCACTAGCAAATCAGTCAACCAAACACACTTTAGAGGAATAGTAGGGTCACTGATGTATCTCACTGCCTCTAGACCAGACATACAATTTGCAGTATGCCTGATTGTAAGATTTCAGGCTGACCCTAAAGAATCTCATCACACTGTAGCCAAAAGACTCCTCAGATACATGAAGGGTACCCCAAATCTTGGACTTTACTATCCTAAATGTTCAGGATTTGACCTCAAATGTTACTTTGAATTTGGCTATGCTGGTTGCAACATGGATACGAAAAGTACTTCAGGTACCTGTCAATTCCTTGGAGGAAAACTTGTTTGTTGGAGTACTAAGAAGCAACAATCAGTGGTTATGTCCTCAACTGAAGCTGAATATGTCTCAGCTACAGGATGTTGTGCCAATGTGCTATGGATGAAAAGTCAACTCAGTGACTATGACATCCATTACAAGATGGTACATATCTTTTGTGATAACACTAGTGCTATTGCTATCTCCAACAACCCCGTCCTTCACCAAAAACCATACACACGACCTCGCACGTTATTGTGAGATGAAAATAAATAGATAAGATTCTACACATAGCAAAGACATATTTTCTTCAAGGTTATTAAGTGCTACTAAACACACATAATGTCTAGAACATGATACCAATACTTAGATTTATACAAAACAACATAAAAACTATGTCGGTTAAACAAAGTCAAATCATTCGTGCAACAAAAATGTATACAAAATATTAATCGATATTAACACATTATAAAAAAATTATGTAAAAACTCGTGCATGCACGGTTATTATAATCATATAAGTATTAAAATTTTACTTATGATTTTAAAATCTTAAACATTACAAATCCGTGGATTTATAACTGTCACAATGTTTAACTTTAAAACAAACTAATGAAATATTCTTACCAATTATATTATCTCATCAGATCTCGTGCGTGCACGAGTTCTAAAACTAGTAGTTTGACCAAACTAATTCATACTAGACTTTTATTAGCTAATAAGAAGATCCGAGTTTACAATCGCTCTCTCCTGTTAGGTAAAAGTAACAATAACTTCACAAAACAATTTCTTCTTATTATATAAAAAATTTGACATGTTTATATTGTTTAAAAGTTCGGATAAATAACGGACAAACGAAGGAATCAAGAATATTAAAAAAAGATAGCGTCAAATTTTTGTCTTTATAGTTCGAAAAATGGTATTTTATTGCATGAAATGTAGAATGAAATGCAACGAGTTAGGTGTATCGTCATATTTTAAGTTTATGATATTATCAAAAATTGTATTGTTTTATATGACATTAAACCAAATTCACGTTATTTATAATACATATAAAAAAGAAAGACATTTCTCTCCTCCATTAAATACACAAAGTATGAATCTAGTGAGAAGAATTATTTAAAGGGTAGTGATATTTACACGGACCGATTTACTTCATACACAGAGATTAAATGTAAATTGACAATTATACCCCTAATATTATTTTACCCACTTCTTCGCCAAAGGCTGTTTCTCAGATTCACCAGCGCCCGTATCCACCGTGATTGACTTGTTGTAAACCTTCTACAGATACTTAGGATATCCCACCACCACTACCAGTCCTCCACCATCACCTGTGTGCACTCATTGTAAACACACTTCCATCACCACCACCACCACCACCACCGTGAAAGGTGAACACTCGTCAGCAAAATCCTTCAGATATTCCACCATGGCCAAAATGTTGTACACCTTCCGCAAATTCTTATAGATAACCCGAAGTTTTACTCCGGTTCTTACCCAAGTTTTTTGTTCTCGTGAAACATGAAAACAAATAAAATAGTGAGGTTTACTAGTGACTGATGATGTGTGCCGAGTCGCCGACGCTGGTGAGATGTTTTTGATCACCACCTTTCAATATCCGTTCAATCTCAGGAAAAGCTAACAACCACGGACATATCGGTATGACCGACACATGACATTGGCGAGTTATGTGGGAGACCAAAGGAACCAATGATGAGAGTTGATATGGGCATAAAGTTTGTGAGTGCTTCATAAATCTTTTGCAAGTATTCTGGTAGAATTTTACTTTTGGAGGTCAACAAACATGTTCATTAACGACTAAAAGATTAGTGGGATGATGTTGAGGGTATTATAGTCTATTCATCATAAGTTTCTGTGTCTGTAGTAAAAAGTTCTGTGGAAATATCAATTCCCTTATTTGAATGAGAAGAGTGAGAAATAATTGTAGCCACATATTTCAAATTAAGAAAAAGAAATAATAAGGAGATGCATCTATTTTTATGGATGCATATAATATTTGTGGTTGTGGTTTATTCTCATCTTAATTAAATTTCTCATTTGATCCTACCTCTAAATACACAAAACTTATTTTTAAATATTACATGTTACAAAGCTTATGATACAAATCTACATATAATATAAAAACCATTTTTTTAAAAATTAAGCATTACAACACTTAAAGCACAAACTATAAACTAATCAAATACGTTAATTAATATTATATTTATAACACCCCAAAAATGAAAAATATATTTATTATACATATTGTACAAACTAATAAAACACACAAAGATTTCTACAATTTATGTGATAGCAAGTTGAGGATACATATGGTTTGGAAAACGGACCAGACCAATGGGTTCAATCGAGAACCGGAGTCGCCACTGGTTCGGCTAGCCAACAAAAGCCGTCGAAAACGAACCAAAAATGACACGTCATAACCGATAAAAATGGGTGAACCGGTTCGTACTGGGATCATTTTCTTTTTGGTTTCTCCGGTTAATCAGCCCGTCGTTGTTATTTTGTTCATGTCTGGACTTCAATCACAGGGTAGCCGCCGCAACGCGTGGGAACCCTGCTAGTAAATTTAATGTGTCCACCGTGTCTCCACTTCTAAAATCTTACATCATTGCCATCAATGACCCAAATTGACAAAATGCTATGCTTGATGAATATAATGCACTTACTAAGAATAGTACTTGAATTCTTATACCACGACCACCAGCCACAAACATCGTTTGTTCCACGTGGTTGTTTAAGCACAAGTATTATTTTAGATGGATCTCTTAGTAGGTATAAGGCCCGCCTTGTTGCTAATGGGTGCAATCAGCAGGTTGGCGTTAATTGTGACGAGACATTTAGCCTGGTTATTGAACCGACAACCATACGCACGATACTTAGTCGGCGGCTTCTAGACACCTTGGTTGGTTCACCGACTTGATGTTAAGAATGCCTTTTACATAGATCGTTATCTAAGACCATTTATATGCATCACCTCTAGTTTTCAAGATTTGCAACGTCCGATCATGTCTCGCCTATTGTAGAAGTCTTCATATGGCCTTAAACAGGCCCTCGAGCCTGGTTTTAGAGATTCGCGAGTTATGCTACTCACGTTAGTTTTTATCACAGCCGTTGTGGCACATTGTTGTTTATTTACCAGAAGGGCTCCGATACAACTTATTTATTATTGTATATGGATGATATTCTTTTGACTGCTTCTTCTACAACATTCTTACAACGGATTATCTCATCCTTACATCAGGAGTTCCCTATGTTCGATCTTGTTCCGCTGAACTATTTTCTAGTCATCTCGGTTACTCCTACTGATGCCAGGATGTTTCTCTCTCAGCAAAGTATGCAGTGGAGGTTCTTGAGCATGCCGATATACTCAATTGTCAACTATGTCACACTCTTGTTGGTACCGACTCCTAACTTAGTGTGAATGGCGTTCCTGTCGTTGATCCGACTTTTATCGGAGCCTTGCTAGCGCTTTACATTATCTTACATTTCCCTCGGAAGCAACATCTTGCTACTCTCAAGAGGATCTTACGCTATGTGCAGGGTACTCTTAATTATGGATTGCAATTATAATCATCTTCTACATCTTTATTGGTTGCATATTCTGATATTGACTAGGTTGGTTGTCGACAACTCGGCGTTCCCCTTTCGATTACTATATTTTTCTTGGCAACAACCTTTATCTTGGTCATCTAAACGGCGGTTCACTTGTCTTGCTACGGTCGGAGGTTGAATATCGTGTTGTTGCCAATGCAGTTGCTGAAACTTTTTGATTGCGGAATCTTCTACGTAAGCTTCATTCCCCATTGTTTACTGCCACATTTGTCTACTGTGATAATGTCAGTGCTGTCTATCTATCTTCTAATCTCTTGCAAAGTCAATGTACGAAGCATACACAGATAGACATTCACTTTGTTCGAGATCAGATTGTTGCGGGTCATGTTCGTGTTCTTCATATCTCTTCACGCTATCAACATGCCAATATCTAACTGCGGTTTTACGAGAGTTGTTAGCAGGTTATTATATTGAGAGGCTTTATTTATTTTGGGGTTAGCGTGTTTGGTATGTATCATTAATTTATATTGTCACTTAATTTATTATTTATTTATGAGAAATAATTTAATCTTACAAAGATAATATATTTTGTTGAATATTTTATATTATGTATGTTTTGTTGTACAAACTTATTCGTATGGTATAAGGAAGATGATCCTCTCGTTGAGGATAACGATTGATCGTTACAATTATCAACCATTGGATCGAATCCACTCAAATCATCTCCTATTATTTTGATTTGAGCCATGGTTTGATCCAAAGTTATCTCACTGGGATCCTTCCCATGGTATGGAAGATGATCCTCCAAGGTTGGTGATTAAATTGATACTATTGTTGGTATAATGTGAAACATTCATATGAACATATAGTAAAATCATGATAAATTAATACTCGATAAATTAATAACCTCGATAAAAATTAATAATTTGTCCAGCTCAACTTGGGACTAATACAAATTTGAACCTCAATTGATAAAATAATGAGATAATAATTTTTTTGAAACCCCAATATATATGATCCCAATGAAACTATAAATTAATAATTACTAAAAAAATTCACATTTATATAAAAGTCATACGTAATTGAAACTTGTACAAATTCAATTAAGGTCGTACGTAATTTGAATGTGTCCCAATGAAAATAACTTTTTACCTATTCAAAAAATGAACTTGATAAATTTAATTAATTTGTGAATGTGAATTTATAAATTATTAATTGGAACTTCTTTTTCTAATTTACTTTTCATCTCTAACTAATATAAATTGTAACTAGTGTATTGAACTTATAAATTAAAAGGTCATACGTAACACCTATTTAAATAAATAAATTATTAATTTATCGATATAATAATATCTCGCTAAATTATTAAAATATTTCGATCCCAATATAGAGGTTTTACTGTATTATTGTTTCGAAAGATTATTAAAATAGATTAGTTGCTTTACGACTTATCATTTTTTAGGCTTAAAATTTTTAAAAGTCTAAAATAAATCGGGTGATTGGGCAATTTGTATAACGCAACCACGAACCAACAGGTGTTCAAGTAGGTGGATTAATCTTTATTCGATTGTTTAAGAACACGTGTCAAATGTAGACACGAGTTATCCAAAAAATGAGTCGTTTTTGGTCTATTTTGGATTTTGAAAATTTCAGGCCTGAAAAGTAATAAGTTGTAGAATGACTGATTTATTTTAGTAATTTTCCATTTTTTTCTAATGTTTGCAATACTTCGAATGCAAGGAACGATCACATTGTAAAATTGTATCCTTAGTCGTTTTTATAAATTAAAAGAAGGAATATGTGAGGTTTCCAGAAGTAGGTTTAATTGGTGTATGGTTTGGTTTAAAACCAAACCAAGTATTTAATTAGTGTTTGGTTTGGTTTTGGGTTTGAAAACACAAAACCAAACCAAACCGAAAACCGAATATATATCTGCTACACAAAAGTTTAAATTATATATATACAAATTTTATATGTTTATCTAGGGGTGAAATGAAATTTGAGCCACCGTGAAAAGCTCGGGATCGGATCGGTAAAAGGCTCGAGCGAGCCGAGCCTAAATGAGCTCGAGCCTGGCTTGCGGCTCATTTATTAATCGAGCTCGAGCTTTACATCAAAGCTCGTTTGGGCTATGACCTAAACGAGCCTAAACTATATTATGATATTTTAAGTATTAAAATTTTTTATACGAGCCGAGCTCGAGCTTTTAAACGAGCTCAAAAAATATATATTACGAGCCGAGCTCGAGCCAAGCTTTAACTTTGCATTTCCAAATCGTATAAACGAGCCGAGCTCGAGCCGAGCCCGAGCTTATATAACACACCACGAGCCGAACCCGAGCTTATATAACACACCACGAGCCGAGCTCGAGCTGAAGATTTAAAGCTCGAAACGAGCCGAGCTCGAGCTTTTTAAAACTTAAACGAGCTAAGCTTGAGCTCTGGCAGGCTCGGGCTCGACTCGGCTCGTTTTCACCCCATGTTTATCTTCCTAACAAAAAATTCCTAATAATTTAAAATATTTTATAAACTAACCACTCTTTAAATCAATGATTGATGCATATTTAGGACTCCAGGAGCAATTAACCTACTTGATTCCTATAAATTCACATATATCGTATCTTCTCCTCTCATATTTCGCTTTCATTTATTTCCGTTAAGTTATGAAACCTTTTGGTTTCTTAAACTTTTGTTTTGTTGATTTACTTAAGCACTTTGTGAGACATTTTGATTTGATAATTTTATTTGAACTTTTAGGTTTTTATTTGTAACTTTAAGATTATATTTTGAAGTTTACTTGAATTTGGTTTTCTTGGTTTTAACGAAACCAAACCGAATAAGAAGTTCCTCCACCAAAATCTGAATGGATAAATAACAGTAGTCCGCATAACGACTATTTTGTTACTTACATTTTCAACAACTTATCATTAGCATTTAGCTTAAGAAACTTATTCTATTTTCATAAACTAAATGTCGGGGTATCTTTTGCAGTTGTGCTATAGGCGATTTTGGCTGATGATATGTTAAGATAGTTAAGCTAATTATCGTAATAAGAAGATCACATATTTATAGCAGCGACCGTGTATAATTTCAATAAAACCTAATTGCATCGAAATTGTGTGTTTTTTTTAAGGTGATGATTATAAATTATGATAAAAATACCATTTTAAGAAGGATGAGAAATGAGACTTGAAAAAGCATAAATTGATGTTTAAGTTGTGTTATAAGTAAGAAGTAAGCATTTAAAGAATTCGACTTGAAAATATTTCAGTAAAATTGATTTTTTCATTTTTTAAATTTTAAAAATGAAATCATTTTCTCTAGTTGAGTTAGTTACATCAAAGTGGAACAAATTCGCTAGTTATAGTCTCAAAAGATGCTTAATGAGTACCCGTTACCAAATCTTTCTTTAATTGAATACTAAAACCATTATTACAGTTTTGATCCTTAAAATGAGATGCTATGAAATACGTAAAAGGAATTTGTCATGTGAAACATAGCTGTAGACACGTGATTCCCGTCTATCGAGCTGTTATGGTGCCCTTTACCACAAACCAAACAAAGCCACTACTAACCACATTTTTGTGAATGGTTTGCTATGCCAAAGATATCAAAATCGATATCAATGAATGTTCATTGCGTCTTTATCTTATTAAATGTTTAGTGTGACATTGTATGATTGTATTGGATATTTGGATTGCATATTGCAACATTATATGTATGTGAAAATGAATACATTAAATTTCTAGTTTAAATGTCAATGTTGGAACATTCAATCCAGCATTTGTTGCTCATGTGAACCTGTCGCAGCCACGAAGCGGATTCCAGAGATGCGCATGCACATCGAGAGGGCCTCCGGCCTCCGCATAACCTTTGATGAATAAGACGGATTAGTTAGTAACACTGTGGACATCCACAATTACCTTTTCGTTGTTGTGTACTTGTGTGGATATTGGTAATTACTCATTTAACCATATTATACATATACACATTAGCTATATCGGATGACGTTGTTCCGGAATGGAAAAAAAATTATTCCCCGACACACCCCCGGATTATAAAAAAATAACATTAGCGATGAAGAATAACATTAAGTCAGTAGCGATGAAGTAATTCTTTGTGAGCGATGAATGTATTTTTCTTATAAAAAACGTTTAGTAACATAGCTGTATTTGTAATTATAATGTGTAAAAAAAATCCTACATGTTCAACGCTCCTAAATGCTACTTTATGGAATGTTAAAAATGAGCATTCCGAAAAAAATAGGTAAAACTACTTGCTGTTTGTCAAACGAGCATTTAAAATCACAACTCTCAACGCTCATCGTTGCTAAATGCTCTGCGCCAAACACATCGAAAATTAGCCTTCCTAAAAAATAGTCACAGTTCATCGCTCTTTAGCCGACAACCACTAAAAATCAAATGCTCATTATTCATTGCTCACCACCCAAAAAAATTCCACACCACTCCGCGCCAAACATACCTTTGATATTCGACATTGTCAATTTATCACCATTAAACATGATGCTTTGCTAGCAAAACCAATGGATTGTTTGTTTAAATTTTGTATTAAGTTGTGTTTAAATAAAAGATGAATTAATGCAAACAATTTAAATTTTATCACTTTATATTTTCAGTTATTTTTCGTTATTATGTCATAAACAAACATTTTTATATAACTTTTTGAATTCAATTTTTTTCATATTAAGTCAATTAAGTCAAACTTAGACACTAATAAAAATTTATTAGTAGATCATCCAAATGAACCACAAGTTGGGCTGGCATTTGATTCAAACATGGCCCATGATATATAGCCCACAAAGCGGCAAATACACTAGCTTGATTTTAACCGAACGTATTTCATATGAGGCTCGTGCATATTAATTCTGTAACAAGTTGTTTTTCTCTCTCTCTCTCTCTCTCTCTCTCTCTCTCTCTCTCTCTCTCTAGCAAAAATTATGTAACAATTTAGTAAAGCAAAAATAATGAGACTGAAAGTCCTGTCTTTTATAATGTGACAAGTCCTTCTAACTTGTTCTTTTTAAATCCTTTTGCATAGATCGCCGAATGGTTACGCGAAGAAAACACATGCACCATAAATATTATGATATTAGTAGTAGTCAAACATACTGATTCTCAATCTATAGGGTACTCACTGAATGTATCGTTTCCTAGTCATGCTCTTTTCCGTTTAATGTAATGTTCAGCGAATTACCTAAAATATTTAAGGTGTTGTTTCTTTCATTTTATACTTGTTGGCACACATACGACATTCCGAAAAAGAATATTTGTCTTTGCCACTTATGTTATGCATAAACGATCCCGAAAGCGATTGTTTATTTCTTCCATATTAGACGTGAAATGATTTATTTTTCCGTTTCAGTTTTGCAGATATTTATTAAGTTTAATTAGCACTTCTGGTCTTTTGAAACACTTCTTCTCAGTATGAAAGTATTGCCTTGGATGATTCTAAAACAACTATTGTTGAAACGATGCTTGATGCTAACAAGTATGCATAAACTCCTTGATAACACTAAGAAGAATGACCAATGAAACAGTAACAATGCAATGGACAATGTTATAACCAAAACGCTTCAATATTATTGATTAATAATATGGATACTCTTGCTAGTATCAGGGTATACAACCTTGAAGCTTTTACACATAATGATATATCTCTAAGTGTAACTTAGGATCTCCTTTTATAGTCTAAGGAGTCTTTTACAAGATAACTACTCATTAACTAATTATATATCTTCT
Organism: Chrysanthemum lavandulifolium; assembly: GCA_022545495.1. Classification (NCBI taxonomy): domain Eukaryota; kingdom Viridiplantae; phylum Streptophyta; class Magnoliopsida; order Asterales; family Asteraceae; genus Chrysanthemum; species Chrysanthemum lavandulifolium. Next base: position 197,397,808 of record CM040239.1, read on the forward strand.
AATTACATAGAATATATTCTGTTACAGACATCACACGCCTTTCCAAAAGTAACACCAGTACTAACATGAACTAGCAGTACTAACTGCTATAACTAGCAGTACTAAGTTGTTAGTCTTGGGCGCGATACTAACTTAAACACAGTAATCTTGAGTGTTTGGACTTCTATTTCCCAACAATCCTCCTCTAAACTTGTTATTTGCCATTAATGACAAGTTTCTGAATGTAGTCTTCTGAGGATTCTTCCAAACACTATCTTCCTCTTGCAGTTTTCATTGCTTGGTCACACTGATCACTGATCACTGATCTTTCTTACCAGCTCTCTTGCCATCTCTGAGTCTTCATCAACAGCAAGCTTTGCAGATAGCATAATTACCAATATTCCAGCTCTGAGTGGGTAATCCTTTTCTACCAGCATGAACACATCTACACCATCAGTTGTGGATACATGGTGTACCCCAGATAAATCATATAACTTCCATGTGGTAGCTTTGTCCTGAACTTGGAACTTCCAGATACTATCAAACGGATGAGGATCATAAAATCTATCCAGCTCAACCCATAGCTCCTGCTCCTTGTCATCTTCAAATTCTGCATGGTTGAACTTCTCTTTGACCAATTCCCACAACTTTACAAGGTCATCTCTGTCAAATGCCTTGACCATATCAGCAAAAGTCTTGTACATCTCAATAATATTGCCCAATCTGGTGATTCTCCAAGACTTCCCAAACCTATCTGTGTGAATCTCCCAATCTATTATGGGATGCTTGGTCTACAGTGGATCAACATGTACATCTTCTGGAAAAACCATAATCATCTGTTGAAGCTCTTCATCAGTCATTTCTGTTGTTTTAGCATGTGTAGTAGAGTCACCTTCAATCTTTTGCTTCTTTACCGATCCAGATTCCAAAGATGTAGCCTTCCTTTTGAGACTGCTGCCTTCTGATTCAGTCCTCATAGGTAGGGGTGTAAACGAGCCGAGCCGCTCGTGAAAAGCTCGGGATCGGATCGGTGGCTCGAGCGAGCCGAAGTTAACGAGCTCGAGCCCGAGCTCGAGCCTAATTTTGGGCTCATTTAATAATCGAGCTCGAGCCCGAGCTCTGTACAAAAAGCTCGAGTAGGCTCGCGAGCCTAAACGAGCCCTATAATTATATACGTGTATATATCGTCTATAACGTATAAACGAGCTTAAAGTAGTAAACGAGCTCGAGCTTTATGTAATTAACGAGCCGAGCTCAAAACATCATAAAATTAGTCGAGGCCGGGCGAGCTCGAGCCAGAAAATTTTCACGAGCCGAGCTCGAGCTCAAAGTATAAGGCTCGGCGAGCTCAAGCCCGAGCTCGAGCTTTATATATATAAACGAGCCGAGCTCGAGCCTTAACGAGCTCGAGCTCGGCTCATTGCTTCCACCCCTACTCATAGGCACAAAATCTTGTACTCTTTTGTAGGCTTTAACATACATATCTTCTATTTCTGCATATGATTTCCCCTTCAGCTAAACATCCTTCTTAAAGTCTTGATGCTTCAAGTACAACTTCATATGTTTCAACTTTTGCAGTTTGGTAGGGGGCTTGAACCTTTTTCCTGTCATCCTAGCAGATTGTTGTTTCCTAATCATTGCCATGAGATCTTGCAATGCATCTTCTCTGTTGTCTTCTGGAACAACTGATCTTTCTTCTTCTTGCAAAATCTGAGCTAACAGTTCATCAGACTATTCTTGAGTTAGCTCTGCAGTCTTAGCCAACCTCTGATGTTCAAGAAATCTAGCCACTTCTTCTTCATACATCCTTTTTTCCAGTTCCTTGTCAAGATGAACTTGTGCAAACACACCCTTCTTCATCTTCTGTGACAACTCATAAAAATTTAGAAAATTTAGTTATATATGTCGTCATGAATAATCCCGAAAAACTCAAAACGTAGGAACCCGGTTTGACTTATGTGAGGCCGTACTTGGTTTATTATATGCATCCTTGATATAATTCGTGAATGATTATGTTACTAAATGAATTATGTATGTTTGATGATCTGTGATGTTAGGCGCCACCCGAGTCGGCACAATAAAAACCTAAAAGCGTGAGAATATAGTAACTTTAAACTCGTTACGAACAATGGCGTAGATTATAAGAGTTGTCAGTCCAAATTAATAAAATATGTGAGCCGTTAAGTGATAACTCGGGAAAGTAATTTACGACTTTGGTCCCCTCGGTTTTAGTAGCCCCCACTCACAAATAATTTACACATCACTCCCCTCCTCAAAAATATATATAAAAAAAAACCCGCTCACATACACACACACACTCACTTCATCTCTTTCACCTCCAAAACCCTAATACATTTTCTCTCTCTACCCTATTATACCGCCGCCGCTCCACCACCCCACGCCGCCTCCCTCCGCCGCGCGTGAACCGCCACCACCACCACCAAAAGAGTCACCTTTCTCTCCTCTTTCATTTGGTATACACCACTTGCCCTATCTCCACCATACCACCACCCAAATAAATCCAAACGCACCTCTTTGTTCGTGTATCATCGTTTCAAATGTAGATAGAGAATAAAGAAGGTGAGGAAAACGAGTTGTACACTCGTTTGGTGACCTCCGGGTCTCGTTCTATCTGATTGGTTCGGGTTAAGTGGGAAACACGAAATAAAAACAAGTTTTAAAAGAATAAAAATGAAAATAAATTAAGTTGGTATTGTGTTATGTCGTGTTGTGTCGTGTATGCATTTTATCTTTATGTTTGTTTGTATTATTGTGGGTTTAAGGGTGAGATGAAGGTTGTGGGCGTTGGAAACCAACCGCGACTACTAGGTTCCGGTTGGGTTGGTTGAGTTGGAGCCGAGAGCCCAAGGGACCCAAGGGTCCGGGTTTTGTTGGTTCGGGATTGATTTTAAGGTTGTTGTGGTTGTTGGTAATGACCGGACCAAGAGGTCCGTGTAATAATTATGGTCGAAGCCGATGAGGAGACAAGGTCCGTTTGGTTCATGTGGGTGAGCCTGCTAAGCCGAGACCATTAGGGTCTCGGCATTAGTTTCGGTTGTCATTTGTCGTTGAATGGTAACGGAGTTAATGATGAGTTAAAAATGGAGGTTGATTGAAAATGTGGTTAAGTTGCCGAGTAGTGGATTTAGGGCCCATAACGAGCAAGAATAATTATTTGGACTTGAAATATTATATATGAACTTTATTACAACGTCGGTTATTACCGTGACTTTTTAGTCTCGGTTGACCCATTTCTTGCCGTAATATGGACTTATAGTTATTATTGGACAAAGTGACATATAAATTCCGAGAGTCATGACTCGGACTTGTGAACTTGATACGGATGATAACTCGAAATGTAAATTGAAAACTTGACGCGACATATATAAACATGTAGGTCAGAAGCGAATCGAGCGTTCAAAGAACATTTCATGAACGGTTCGATGGCGGTTCGTTTATGTTCGTTTATTTATTAAATGAACGAACATGAACAATATTTTACGATCGTTTAGTTAAATAAACGAACATGAACAAAAGTCACGTCCGTTTATTTATGTTCGTGAACGTCCGATTATGCGTTCGCTAACATTCGTTTATGTTCATTTATTTATTTATGTTCGTATATCAAATCTTTTAATTGTATAATTTTTAAATTAGTTTGTTTAAACAAAACGACACTTATAAAACAATATTATATGCATAATTTAATAGAGTTTATGATTGTTTGTCTATGTTTATTTATGTTCGATCGTTTATGTTCGTTTAGCGTTCGTTTAGTGTCTTAATGAACGAACATAAACGAACATGAACACCTTATTTTCTTAATAAACGAACATGAACAAGAAATTTCGTCCGTTTAAGCGTTCGTGTTCGTTTATTTGTCCGGTTAAAATTAAATGAGCGAACATGAACAAGGCTTCGTTCGTGTTCGTCCGGTTCGCTTACATCCCTATAAACATGTATGTGTGTCTATATATATATATATATATATATATATATATATATATATATATATATATATATATATATATATATATATATATATATATATATATAGAAAATAGAACTATCAATAGGTTCTTGAATTAAGTATTTAATAACAAGATATAACTTGTTATTCGATATTTAAAAAGGGAACTAACGGCTTAAAAATGGAAAGGTGTTTTATAATAACGAGTTATTAAACGTTTCGAGGACACGTTTACATAAATATGTCATTAATGTGTATTTAGCGATCAATTTGGCATTTGCATGGGTTACGGATGACTTGACATTAATATATTTAACCCACATAGATAACGGACTTATCAGGTTAACAAACTCAATACTGAACCCGTTATGCACGCGTCGGATAAACTTATTAATGGATAGCGTATCCTTACAACTCGTTAGGATCGTGATATGGTTTTTTGAATAATAAGTACGATAAGTAAATGGTTGAGTTTATCGAGTTGACAAATTCGATAAGTTCTAACGATTTAATTGGAAAAACTTATTAAGCTATAAAGCTTGTCACATAGAGGTCGCATTGAATTGTTATGTTTATGCATGGGCATTTAGTAGAGAAAGTCATTGGAGTCTAATTGAGTCGACACCACACGCGATGATACCAACCATTTCTAACTAGAATAAGAATGAGATATTTTGGAAATAAGAAATGGAATATATCCGGGGATAGAAAATATTGAATTGGAGATATATGAAAGACAAAGTTATATTCTAGGTTGTGCCGAGTCCGTGGTTGCCGTTACTTGATAACTGTTATTATGCTTTTGCTATTGGTTAATTGTGCCCTGCTGGAAATCGAGGTGAGTTTCATAACCCCATTATTAACTATGTTTTATCTAAGTTGGGGTGAGAAAGCATGCTACTATTTTCTTGGACCTGCTTTTACTTTTTGATTTGCTTATGTGTTGACTAGCAAAGGATAGATATGTGGTAGATGTTGACTTAGACTAGGGTAGCAATCCCTTGCTATAACTACGAAACCTATCTAGGAATAGATATCTACTCCGACCTAGACCAGGGTAGCATCAAATTATGCTTTGCTATGACCATGGTACCTGGCTAGAGTCGCCCGAGGCCCTGTTGAGATCTCGATTGTGGTATTGGAAGGATTGTTGCTGGAATGTGATTGGAATGTTTATTGTATATCTGTCTTAGTCTCACGTAGCAAATAAACTCTATCAGGTCCACTACTGAATTTATGATTAAACCTATGAACTCACCAGCATTAGCTGACCTTTTTAGCATGTTTTCTCAGGTAACTAAGATGATGCTTGGATTACTTGTTTCTTGAAGACTTGGCAGAAGGGGCATGGTTGGAGGATCATTCTAGAACTCTGATAATAATTATGGACCTACCTTATGATTTCTTTTGGGCCTTGGTTTTAAATGTTTGGAATAAATGTAACCGGATAACTAAATATGGGATTGGTTTGTGAACGTTTTATGCTATTTTGTTTTCCTCTACTTGTGTTGTGTACCAATCCAGTAGCATCTCAAAAGCTTGACTAAGTCTTCCGCTGTACCAAATTTTGGGGGTGTTACATCTTCTTGGGTGGTTCTTAAGTAGCAACCATAATCCCTTTGCCCTTGTCAACCTTTTCCTTCTAGTGTAGACAATTCTGGTTGGTGCAACAGTACCTTGATCTCCACTAGTACTAACTGTTGTAGTTGGAATATCAGCAGTACCTTCTCCACTTTGTACTACTTGTGTAATTTGTCTTCTTGTTGCAGCAGTATCAACCTTTTCTCCCATTTGTCTTGCTACACCCTACACTTTCTCCACTATATTTTCAATATCAACCAGCTATTTTCCTCTACTGTTTGGAAGAATCTCCTTAATCCATGTCTGTAGCAGAACTGTATGAACTTGTAGAGTCAAACAGGTTGGTTCTCCTTTGTTTTTGGAGTGACTTAACCTTGAGCTGCAACTTCTTCACCTTGCCAATAAGTTTTGTGTTAACCTTGCTGTACAAGGCCTTTGTATCTCTGAGATCCTGCTCCAAGGTAGTCACTCTATCTGTCAATCTGGTACAAGTTGCCATCAAATCCTGGATTAGTTTCATACTGCCCTCACCACTTCCAGATGTGTTAACTTCTGGGAGAGGTGGATCATTGGGTGTTTCCCCATGGTTTCCATGTGGCTGAGGTTTCCATCACCAACATCTGGTATTTGAGAACCAGACACATTAGATATTGCCATAGGTTGGGTCTTACTTATGTTACCCCTGTCCTGACTAACTTCTAAGCCTGTGTCCCTAGGAACAACCCTTCCTATGCTGCCAAAGGCAGCCTCATCTGCAACATTGGGATCAGAAGGAACTCTGTGCTGAGGAACATCAGAGCCCTCTCTAGTTTGACTCCTATAGGGTGATGAAGTGGGTTGTGAGGTTGATTGAGTACTAGAATGATCAGTGGGTGTGTGTTGGGAGTCAACTGGGGTTTTTGACCCTTCACCCTGAATTTGTAACATAGTTTCAAGCAGAGGTACTACAATTCCATTGAACCCCTTAGATGTCATCCTCATGTTGCTAAAAAAAATTGTGTGAGGCAAGGAGTGTTGTAAATGTTTTCATGGAACTTGAGTTGAACTTGTCTGGCTTTCAAAATAGTTTGAATAAATTGTAGACACATTAAAAATTTTGAACTTGTTATCCACATTTTTCACCATACTATCAAAAATCAATCTTGGAAAATTATAAGTCTTGTTTGTTGATAAGCATATGAGAGCAGTGACAATATTGCTACTGAACTGCTCCCATTAGGTTTTCTTAGGACTCAAACAATGAAGGATAGTAAAAAATTTCCATTGTGAGGTAAAACCACCTTTTTGAAAAGTCAAGTTTTGAGAGGTTGTGTCATACCCCATTCTGGTTAAGTTTTGAAAAATCTCAGTATTTGGTATATCACTAATACCATCTTCATCTCTTAGGTGCAAATGCCACCTAAGAGATGCCTCAGTAAGAGTGATAGAGGTGCCATCTACTATTGCTTTTAATTGTTTGTTTCCATCTTCAAGAGTATTGACAATAATAGTCCGCCAAAACTGTTTGATGTGAGAAACATAGACAGTAGGATTTACTGTAAGAGCATACCTTATATGGGTATGATTCAGGAAGTCCACTATCTCATGGAAGTCTCTTGCTTCCTCTGTTTTCTCCAAGAATGCCACCTGATTGTGTTTAGCAGTGAATTCTAGAGGCGCCATTAAAGAGAATTTAGGATTTAGGGTTAAAAGTATGTTTCAACTACTGGGATTTGATCGTTTATGAGTGAATAATAGATAGCTTAAGATAAAAGCAATCTGTTAAAAGATGGAAAGTAAGTAAAATTTCCAAGTTAGAAACCTTTTAAGTATGGTAAGTAACAGAAACATCCAACGGCTATATTCAAAAAGTAGTTATCCCCAAACAGTACTAACGGATACCCATCAGTACTAAATTTAAGCTAGCAGTACAAATATTTTGCCTCGCAGTACAAACTTTTTTAAAATAATTTTTTAAGCATTATTAACCCAATTTTCTTAAAAAACAATACTGCACTAAGATTTTACGAAGGGATTAAGTGTAAAGGAAGACACGTAATCAAAATTCATCTCATATGACCTCACGGTTGTGTGAGAACCAATAGTTCGATACTAGAGTCTTGCTGTGATAGATAGACTCATTGAAGAGCCTTCTTGATGGGGTTTCCATTCGTGGCGATTGTTTCCTCTAACACAAAGTGTTAGATTCACTTTTTCTTTGTTCTCTATCTGGAGCTCCTTAGAGTAACACACTATCATATAGCACGATAGAATGGTAAAGAGTGGGTTAGACCGTTAAACCGACTAACTAAGATCATCAATTCATTTTCAATTAAGATCCGGATGCCTCATAATGCTTTGGCATCTATACAAACATCGACATAGCAAATTTCCATCATTTGGTTGTATCTGACATAGAAGTCAACCACACCATTCTTTGAGCCGCCAATGTTTCACACATTTTAATCCATTCATCTTGCTTTGCCTTGCCTGCAAATGTTAGTCTAAAACCAAGAAAATACAAACCAAACCTTTTTTTGATAACAATATTAATGGTTAGACTAGTAGTATTAATCACAAATGGCTACCAGTATAAATTAGCACCAGCAGTACTAATTATACGTAGCAGTACAAACTCAGATAAACAAAAATTCTACAAAGATAAAGAGATTAAGACATGTTTAAGGGTTAAGTATCTCAATACTTGTAACCAAGTATTGAAGCCTTCCCACATCAAAATCCTTTGTAAGTAGATCTGCAACATTATAATCTGTATGAATTTTAGAAACCTGAATAAGTTTCTTTTCATTGCAGTCTCTTATGAAATGGTGTCTTATCTCTATATGTTTAGTTTTATAATGTAAAACTGAATTCTTAATGATACATATAGTACTGTTATTATCTATGTTAATGACAGTGTGCATAGAATTATACCCATAGTCAAGCATCTAATTCTGAATCCAAAGCACTTGACCACAATATCTTGCAGCAGCCACATATTCTGCCTCAGTTGAGGAGTTTGACACCAGAGTCTGCTTTTTACACTGCCAAGAAATCAACATGTCTCCTAGGAATTGACAACCACTTGTTGTTGATTTCCTGTCCAAACTAGCCCCAACATAGTCACTGTCTGAGTAGGCTACTAGATAAAATGGATAATTCTTTGGATACCAAAGGCCCAATTTGGTTTGACCTTTCATATACCTAAAGATCCTCTTCACTGCATGCAGATGTGAATCCTTTGGAGTGACCTTAAATCTAGCACAAGCATATACAACAAACATGATGTCTGGTATGAATGCTGTCCAATGCATCAAAGATCCAATCATTGATCTGTACAGGTGTTCATCAACCTCTTCACCGTCATCATCTGGAAGTAGAGTTTTGTTGTTGTCCATAGGAGTACTAGTTGTTTTCACACTCTCATATCCAAACTTCTTCAGAATCTCCTTCACATACTTATCGTGGTTGATAAATATGCCATCAGATTTCTGTTTCACCTGCAGCCTTAGAATAAATGTGATTTCACCCATAGAACTCATCTGAAAATCTGTCATGCATGAGCTGCTCAAACTCTGTACATAGCTCCTCCTTGGTGGATCCAAAGATGATATCATCAACATATATTTGTAACAAAAAGATGTCTCCTTTCAGTCTCTTTATGAATAGATTCTGATCAATTTTGCCTCTATGAAAACCATTGTCCAATAGATATTATGCCAATGTTTCATACCATTCCCTAGGAGCCTGATGTAAGCCATACAGAGCTTTCTCCACCTTGTACACTCTGTCTGGGAAGTTAGGGTCTTCAAAAATTAGAGGCTAACAGACATATACCTCCTTTTCAATTATCCCATACATAAATGCACTCTTGACATCCATTTGACACACAGTGAAGTCTTTGTAGGATGTATAAGCCAAGAATAGTCTAATGGCTTCAATCCTAGCAACAGGGGAAAATACCTCATCATAGTCTATCCCCTCTTGTTATGTGTATCCCTGGGCAACTAGTCTAGGCTTGTTCCTGATAACAATGCCCTTCTCATCCTTTTTGTTCATGAATACCCATTTTGTCCCAATTGCCTTCTTTTCAGCAGGTAGATCTACCAAAACCCAAACCTTTTGCAACTTGAATTGTAGAAGTTCTTCTTGCATAGCCTCAACCCAGGATTCATCTTTGAGAGCTTTGGTAATTTTCTTAGGTTCTTCTTGAGACACAAAAGAAGCAAACAGACATTTTGAATTTCACCATGAGATCTTTCTTCATAGATAACACTGATAAAGCCAGTCTCATTAGTCTGCACTTTTAACCTTGTCTTCACTCATGATTGAGCTTCACGAATAATGTTATCCAAAGGATGATATTTGTTGATTATGGTGTAAGAAGTGTTAGGAATAGGATAGTATGAGGATATGTTGGTGAGATCCACCTCATCATCGTCACTTTCACCAAAAAGATCTGCAATAGAAGGTGGAACACCAGTACTAACTGGTGGGACAGTATTTGGCCCAACAGTATCAACAAATGGCCCAGTAGTACTAATATTTTGCCCACCAGTACTAACTTCATTAGTACTTGTTAATACAAATATCGTCATTAAACGTTATTTATATTTTTGATCTTTGCCTAAGTTTTGTTAACGACAAAAGTAAATTTAATTTATAAAAGCTTAAAGCTTGTCAAGTTTATTAGATATTAAAACAAGCTTTCTCAAACAATATATTCATCATTCAAGCATTTACATTTATGATTAGTAACATCTTGATATGACTCTAATCATTATGTATGATAGTAGTTTGTAGAATGTGTTAGGTTCTTAAAACCAAACACTACTTAAGCATTGCATATTTCTATAAATAGTAATACAACATTTGACATCATGTATTACATCATGGAAATCATTGGAAGATTCCATTAGATATTTTGTGAAGATTTGTACTCTTCATATCTTGCACAATCTCACTTAGATAGAGTTGACTTTAGGCAAGATTTGATATCTTGATTTGTCGGATGGCGGTACCAAATTGGTACAGGCGGAACCCTTTTAAGGGTCCGCGGTCCGTCAGACGCTCTGTCAATTTGGCTATAAATAGCAATGCCAAGCCAAGTAGTTTCTCATCCCTTTCTAACATACTCTCATACATATCTTCTCTAACCTTTCTAATTCAGTTTCATATCATATTAGTGATCTCTTTTGTAGCAAAGAAGATCAAGTCATATTCAAGCTTCAACGAGAAGTTGGAAGTCTTGTTTGTTTAGTGTTGTATGATCTAGTGTTGATCCATACTTCATTGTTGTATCAAACCATCATAATCTTGTGAGTGTGAGTGGTTAGTATTTTAGTCCTCAAAATACATTGTGTGTGGGAGTAGTTGTACCCTTGGAAAGAACTCGACATCTAGCTTAGTGTCGGAAATAGTGTAGCGAAGTGTAAAGGTTTTCTCCGCGGTGAAAGGAGCTTGTTGACTAGTGAAGTTAAACTCGAGTGTGAGACTCGGGGGTGGAGTAGGGCAAGGAAAAAGAGTCCTTGTAGGCGAACCACTATAAACAACTTGTTGTGGTTTGATCATTTCTTTCCTTATTTACTTATTACGCATTACTTGCATATTTCATTAACATACTTAAGATCAATATCAATTGATCTTTCAATAAGTTCAAAACAAAGTTTTTAATCGGTAAACTATTCAACCCCTTCTAGTTTTCTACAATTGGTACCAGAGCCTCGTTGCTCAAGAATTTCTAAAATAACTTGTATTTTATAAACTTGAAGCGATCCATGGATTACGAAAACTTTAAAGAAGGGCAATCTATGCAAAGACCACCACTCTTTGAAACCAATGGATTTATCTATTGGAAAAACCGTTTTGAAACATATGTAAAATCAAAAGATATAGATCTTTGGTTTATTATTGTTAAAGGAGATTTTAGTTCTACAACAAAGGATATTTCCGTTGATGAACAAAAGAAATTAGTTGCTAAAAATAATGAAGCTAAAATGATGCTTTATAATGCTTTACCTAGAAAAGAATATGAAAGAATTTTTATGTGTGAAACCGCAAAAGATATTTGGGAATCTTTAATTGTTACACATCAAGGTAATTCACAAGTCAAGGATAACAAAATTGATCTTCTTGTTCAACAATATGAACAATTTGTTATCCACAAGATGAAACCATTGATTGTGGCTTTGCTCGTTTAACACTATCATTACATCACTTAAAGCACTTGATGAATCTTTTAGTAGTAAGAACTTTGTCGGAAATTTCTTAGAGCACTCCATCCCAAATGGAGAGCTAAAGTGACCGCTATTGAAGAATCAAAGATCTCTCAATAATGTCACTAGGCGAGCTAATTGGCAACCTCAAAGTTCACGAAATGGTAATGGAGAAAGATTCGGAGATCATCAAAGGAAGAAGGAGAAGATCAAATCCGTTGCTCTTAAAGCAAAGGCGGAATCAGCGATGATGGTGAATCTTGTTCCGATAGTGAAGGCGAGGAGTATGCCATGGCGTTAGAGATTTCAAGAAGTTCTTTAGAAGAAGAGGAAAGTTTGTAAGACAACCTCGAGAAGAAAAAGCCATTCCGAAAGATCGGGATGATAAGAAGATTAAAGGTGAAAGAAAGTGTTTTAGATGTGGTGATGCAAGTCATCTCATAGAGAATGTCCCAAGCCACCTAAAACAAAACTCAACGAGCTTTTGTAAGTGGTGCTTGGAGTGATAGTGAAGGCGATGAAGAATCAAGCAAGGAAGAGATCGCTCTAATGGCACATGAGTCAAATGAGGTACTTTCCGACTCTTCTTATTCTTCTATAGATGATGACACCTTGCAAAATAATATAATCAATTGTGTGAGCTAAGTCTAAAAATCATAACTAAAATAAATTTCTAAAACAAAAAGGAGTTTTGGAAAATGAGGTATATGAGTTAAAAGAAAAGCAAGGCGTCTTGAAAAAGGAAAAGCAAATGGCGATGATTGTAAATCATGTCAAGAGCTTAATCTTGAAATAGAAAAACTAAAGCTCACACAAGAAGTTTTAATAGAAAATAATTCTAAGTTTAAAAGGTTTAACAAAACATCGCTCTTGCCGATGAAATAGTTAAAATCCATAAAACACCGGGAGACATGAATGGGCTAGGTTTTAATGAAGTGTTAACTCCAAAGAGTCAAAACAAAATGGTCGAAAAGGATGAACATTCTGTCAAAATTCTTCTGATCTGAAGACGGGACGAGGCGGAACCAAAATAAGGGTTCCGTCCGTTGTCAAAATGGTACCGTGGGTACTTCAACGTAACAGAATGTTATAATACGGACCGTCTTGAATTTGTCAAAGTAACAAAGAAAACCAATGATAATGTTAAACTAAAACCAGCCATTATATCGGTAGGACTTGTTAAAATGAATTTAGATCAAAACTACTCAACAACGATATAAAACTTCTTTTGCCAAACGCCCTTTCCTAAGAGTAACCACAACGTTCAACCTAACTACCAACACAACGGTTGGAATCAAAACTTTCCTAGACCATATCAAACTCCAGATTACATGCCATGGAACCCTTACCCATCATTTCCATACATGAATCAAATAAATGGTATGTTTAACCCAAGCGGACCCATGAGATATTGGGGACCAAATGTTTGAGTTATTTGCTTCTTAGGTATGCTTGAAAGTTGGATTGGAACACGATGAATGGATAAAAGATAGTGGATGCTCACGACACATGACGGGCAACAAAGTCTCTTCTCATCATACCAAGAGTATGACGGAGGTAATGTCACTTTCGGTAGCAATCTCAAAAGCAAAATCATTGGCAAAGTCACGATTGCTCATAACTCTCTAACTATTGAAAATGTTGCTCATGTGGATAGGTTAGGATTTAATCTACTTAGTATTAGCCAACTATGTGATAAAAAGTATAAAGTACTATTTGATGAAAATGGTAGTAAAATACTAAAGATGGTATCACCATAGCTAAAGGAGTTAGGAAAAATAACATATACGTCATGAAAATAGATAAAACATATAATGACAAACTTAAGCTTAACAACTTTAGACGATAGCTCATCTCTTTGGCATAGGCGCTAGGTCACGCTAATATGAGACTTATACAAAACCTATCTTCAAAAGAGTTGTTTAGGAATTTACCAAAACTAAAATATGACCAACACTTTTGCGACGCTTGCAAAATTGGTAAACAAACACATAGTAGTCACAAATCTAAAATATGGTGTCCACATCTAAGTGTCTAGAATTATTACATATGGATTTGTTTGGACCATCCGCTATAAGAAGCTATGGAGGCAACTTATACACTTTGGTCATAGTAGATGATTACTCAAGGTTTACTTGGACGTTATTTTTGAAAACCAAAAATGAAGCTTTTGATAAATTTGAAATACTTAGCAAGAAAATTCAAAATCTTCTAGGTGTCAAAATTGTGTCGATCCGAACGGATCATGGTCGTGAATTTGACAACGAAACTCAATTTGGAAACTTTTGTGATACAAATGGTATAACACATAACTTTTCCGCTCCACGAACACCTCAATCAAATGGAGTAGTAGAGCGTAAAATAGAACAATTCAAGAAATGAGTAGAACAATGCTTAATGAACAAAACATTCCTCAAAAGTTTTGGTGTAACGCAGATTGACACTTCTACATATATTTTAAATAGAGTCCTAATCGTCCTTTCCTAAACAAAACACCATATGAACTTTATAAAGGTAAAAGCCAACATTAGGATATTTTAAAGTCTTTGGTTGTAAATGTTTTATTCTTAATACTAAGGATTATCTCACCAAGTTTGACCCAAAGTCTTATGAAGGTGTATTTCTTGGTTACTCTCAAACTAGTAAAGCTTACATTGTCCTAAATAAAGAAACAATGATAGTCGAGGAATCGTTGAACATAACATTTACGAAAGTCCACCTCCTCTAAGACATCACCTTTGGTAGATGATGACTTAGTTGAAAGTCAAATAATTGAAAGTCAAATTAATAATAACAAGGAAGATGAACCATTAAATAAGGAAATTGTCAACATAAAAGAATCTAAAAGTCATCCATTAGAAAAGGTCATAGGAAAACTTAATCAAAGAACCTTAAGATCACAAGCTCAAAATCAAAGTAATCATTTTTGTTTTGTATCCACCATTGAACCAAAAACCATAAATGAAGCAATAAAAGATGAATCATGGGTAATTGCCATGCAAGAAGAATTAAATCAATTCATTAGAAATGATGTTTGGAAACTAGTTCCAAAACCCAAAGATCAAACTATAGTTGGACAAATAAGGGTACTTTAAGGAGTGTTTGGAACAATACATTATCATTAATGTTTGATACTATTTAGTTGTTTTTATTATGTAGGATGATAATATAACTTGAAACAATGGTGTATGCTAACAATCTCATGCAGGGGGATAGCACAAGTATGCTATCAAATTTTACCCATTTTCACTATATTGTGAAAATCAATAAGCCTTGCTCAAAATCTATGCTCCACTATGTTTACATATGTGTTATTTACTTTTCCTAACTAGAAATGTTTAGTATAACGGTTTTGAGAAAATTTCGGTTTCGGAAATTTACCCGACACCTAAAAACGAACTCGCTCCATATTTGACCTCCACGGATCGGACGGCACCATCATTTTGG
Organism: Chrysanthemum lavandulifolium; assembly: GCA_022545495.1. Classification (NCBI taxonomy): domain Eukaryota; kingdom Viridiplantae; phylum Streptophyta; class Magnoliopsida; order Asterales; family Asteraceae; genus Chrysanthemum; species Chrysanthemum lavandulifolium. The sequence continues at coordinate 197,412,979 of CM040239.1, forward strand.
TACCGTCCTTTATGTAATTTGGTACCGCCATACATGCTGAGTGGACGGACGGCACCTTTTTAGGGTTCCGTCCGTGTATGATTTTGGTGCCGTGGATCCTCCGGGTAATTTTCGAATTTCGACTCTTCGTGATTCCAAATTATCTTCCATCACTTATAAATCAATCTTAACTAGTTTATACTATTATTAGAACTAGTATTATTCACTAAGGTATATAAAGAAATCCATTTCCACCAAAATTCAAAAATTTGAAAAATCCACCCAAGGAGCCCTTTTGCATAAAGGAAGGAACCAAATTTTGGTACCTTCAAATCCGTGGGTAATCAATATTAGGAAATTCCACTCACTAGAACACATTTATTGCATATCTTTTCTTCTTCACTCCATCTTCTTTGTATGGATTGACTTGGGTGATATGACTAGCATTCAACCCACTTCCAAATCATTAGGAACCTCATCTCTTCAATGGTTCAACATCAAATCAAACCATTTCTCAACAATTTCTTACCTCTATAAATTGAAAGGCTTTACCATGATCATCCTCACACCTTCTTCATTCTCACTACTATCTAGCAAATCAAAACCCAAGTTAAAATGACTAAATCATCACCAAAACCTTGCAAGAAACCCGCTAGAATGAGCGTAAGGCCTTGTTGTTTTGTTCATCTTAGCTCATCATCCGAATCTTCACCACTCACCATCTCATCTCCCATTAGAGATGATACATCTTACCTTAGCTACACCCACTTCATCACACATTGTGATCACCACTCCACCACCAATAAAACACCTACTTCACCTCCACCAAGCACCCATCCAAACATCCAAAACACCCTCACCACCTTCACCAAGGTCTCCCACTCACCCCATGGGTTATTTTCAACTCCACCAACATCACCTAATCCTTTCCTAGAGGACTTGGAGGACTTGCCTCCCAGGCCAAGTCATCCACCACCATTGCCATCCTTTGGCACCATTGAGCGAATCGCTCATGAGTCACCTCGGTCATCCATTGACCCAAACGCCCATTAGGGCCAAGACCTCTCCTTTTCCACCCCATTCACAAGGACATTCATGGTCCTTATACGGGATCATCCACTTCCATCATCAATGTCCCTCATATTGAGGACATTCCGGAGTGCATGTGGGATGACAATCCCACTAGAGAGAGATTCAAGCCGAACTCCACAACCTCCACCAATTCAAAGGCATGGTGGATTCACTTAAGTGAGACAATGCAAATGCAAAGTGCTTTGCTTGCATCCATCATGACCACTCCAAACATCCCCAACACCACCAACACATCCACCATTCCACCACCACAACCTCCGCAAACTTTCTACCCTCCAGGCATGGTTGCTCAACTTGTGAGCAAGCGGGTCAACTGTGGAACGGACCCGGATTATGGTCCATGACTTCCACGAAGAAATGAGGTTCATCCTCAACCACATTCTTGAGCGTCTCAACGCTCTCTCCCATCCACCATCACTTTAGGATGGTTTTAGAATAGTCTTTCTTTTATTTGCTTTCTTAGGATAATTTTTATTTTCTTGTACTAGAAACACATCATTGTGTTCTCTTTTCATGATCTTTATTCATGAAAATTTTTAACTAATGAATGTTGTTATTATATTGTTGGTGTCATTACATAGTGTTTGGAAATGCTTGTGAATGATCATTATTACTAACAATTTTTTTTGTAGCTTTATTTTCACAATCCATGTATCTTCCCATTAAAGCACCCAATTTAGGGGAGCTTTGAACAAGGGAGATAATAGCTCGACTCATTACATTCCAGATAGCCTCTTCTTTTGTTGAGACAAAAGGGAGAAAATATAGAACTTTGAAATTACTTATAGTTGACTTTTTACGAAAAGTCAAGCGCATACATTTGACTTTCTAAAAGTCAAGCAGAACCCTCATTGATAATACTTGACTTTTCTTAAAGGTCAAACTGCATACTGACTTTACGAAAAGTCAACATCATGCATCAACTAGTGAATTCTTTGACTTTCATAAAAGTCAAATCTCATACACTTGCATTATCATTTCCTTTTCAAGTTCTAAAACTAATATTTTTATAAATCTTGTACAAACTTGTTTCTTTTATAAAATAAATTTATATTTTGTCCTCAACAAAAGGGGAGATTGTTAATACAAATATCGTCATTAAGCGTTATTTATATTTTGATCTTTGCCTAAGTTTTGTTAACGACAAAAGTAAATTTAATTTATAAAAGCTTAAAGCTTGTCAAGTTTATTAGATATTAAAACAAGCTTTCTCAAACAATATATTCATCATTCAAGCATTTACATTTATGATTAGTAACATCTTGATATGACTCTAATCATTATGTATGATAGTAGTTTGTAGAATGTGTTAGGTTCTTAAAACCAAACACTACTTAAGCATTGCATATTTCTATAAATAGTAATACAACATTTGACATCATGTATTACATCATGGAAATCATTGGAAGATTCCATTAGATATTTTGTGAAGATTTGTACTCTTCATATCTTGCACAATCTCACTTAGATAGAGTTGACTTTAGGCAAGATTTGATATCTTATTTGTCGATCAAGGTACCAAATTGGTACAGGCGGAACCCTTTAAGGGTCCGCGTCCGTCAGACGCCTCTGTCAATTTGGCTATAAATAGCAATGCCAAGCCAAGTAGTTTCTCATCCCTTTCTAACATACTCTCATACATATCTTCTCTAACCTTTCTAATTCGGTTTCATATCATATTAGTGATCTCTTTTGTAGCAAAGAAGATCAAGTCATATTCAAGCTTCAACGAGAAGTTGGAAGTCTTGTTTGTTTAGTGTTGTATGATCTAGTGTTGATCCATACTTCATTGTTGTATCAAACCATCATAATCTTGTGAGTGTGAGTGGTTAGTATTTTAGTCCTCAAAATACATTGTGTGTGGGAGTAGTTGTACCTTGGAAAGAACTCGACATCTAGCTTAGTGTCGGAAATAGTGTAAGCAAAGTGTAAAGGTTTTCTCCGCGGTGAAAGGAGCTTGTTGACTAGTGAAGTTAAACTCGAGTGTGAGACTCGGGAGTGGAGTAGGGCAAGGAAAAAGAGTCCTTGTAGGCGAACCACTATAAACAACTTGTTGTGGTTTGATCATTTCTTTCCTTATTTACTTATTACATATTACTTGCATATTTCATTAACATACTTAAGATCAATATCAATTGATCTTTCAATAAGTTTCAAAACAAAGTTTTTAATCGGTAAACTATTCAACCCCTTCTAGTTTTCTCTGATCTTGTTAATTGATTTAGCGACATCTGCGGTGCATTGTCTTTGTCCACAACTTCTACATCCTCCCGATCATCATTATTTGAGGTTGAGGATCATCAATAACAGATAATTATCCTTCCAAAGTGGCATGATGATACAATCTTCCTCCGAGTCTTTCTCCACTCGGATGTACATGCATCATGACCTTCATTGGTACCTGCAAAATCATTAGAAACTGCAACAACTGGTACATAGTTCATTGGTTCTGTTAGCATGTCAATACCAAAAAGTCACTTAGGACCATGCCCTTCTGCACTTGGTTTATTTTCCAAAAAATCTATGTGCAGGTTCTCCTCTTCTTTTCTGGTTCTAAGATTGTAAACCCTAAAGGCCTTACTATTTTTATTATATCTAACCAGAAAACCCTCGTCCAATTTCCCATCAAACTTTCTTAGATAGTCAATGATATTAAGGATAGTCACATGACATCCAAATGGTCTTAGAAATTCTAAGGATGGTGTCCTACCTAGAAACAACTTATATGGAGTCTTGTTGTGAGGCTTAACTACAAGAACCCTGTTCTGAACATAGCAAGCAGCCTAAAAAGTGGTGGGTAACTTTGAATCTGCTAACATGGTTCTAACAGCCTCTATGAGTGTCCTATTTCTCCTCTCAGCTACACCATTTTGCTGAGGAGTCCTAACCATACTATATTCCCTTTTAATACCCTTAGTTTGACAAAAATCATACATCACTTTGTTCTTAAACTCAGTGCCATTATCACATCTAATAATTTTAACTTTCTTATCAGATAGGTTTTCTTGTTCAGCAATGAAGCTCTTAAGGATATCAAAAGTTTCATCCTTAGAAAACATAAAGAAGGCCCATGTGAACCTGATGTAGTCATCTGGCACAACCAGACAATACTTCTTAAGATTGAAACAGCTTATAGAAGTAGGGCGATCTATATGCAGCATATATAATGGCTGTGTGTTTGAGTTTAAAATATTGGGCTTACAAGAAGCCTTGTGTTGCTTACCTTTCAAACATGCAACACAAGTTTGGTCATTTAGAAAATGTTTAGAAGGCAAACCTCTTACAAGGTTTTCTTAAACCAATTTATTTATGACTTTAAAATTCACATGACCAAACCTTCCATGCCAAAGCATTGACTCATCATTGGATGCTTTTGCCACAAGGCAAGCTAAATCATCTTTGGGAACAATGTTCTGCATATCAATATTGTATACATTATTCATCCTAGGGACCTTAAGCAAAACCTGACTTTCATCAGGGATCTTAAAGTCAGGAAAAAGGACATAGCACTCAGTATCAGTAAACAAAACCTTGTTCTTCTTGTCACACATTTGTGAGACACTGAAGAGATTCAACTGCAATTCTTTAAAAAAAATAGACATCCTCAAGGTCAAGTTTTCCTGTTTTTATTGTTCCTTTACCAGATATTTTACCTCCTCTGGACCCTCCCCCAAAGGTAACATATCCTCCATTAAGTGCTACAAAGTCTGACAGATAGGATATATTACCTGTCATGTGCCTGGAGCAACCACTGTCCACATAACCTTGATCATCTTTTTGTGGCTTGCCCTGCACATAAAATAAAGGAAGTTAGATTCCTTTAGGGACCCAAGCCATCACGTACTTGGATCTTCCTGTATATCAAGATAGTCATATTTCTTTAGTATAAATAATGCACTATTGGGTTTCCTGGTCTTCCTAACCCAAACTGCTGAGGTCTTAACAACATTCCCCTTGTTTCCCCAAACAACATTAACTTTAGACCTGACAACATTAGTTTTTGGCCTAACAGTATTAAGTTTTGGCCTCACAGTATTAACTCTGGGTCTATCATTACTAAACTTTTTTTTGTAAAATATAACATGTTGATTAAAGTTTTGAAAGTTTGATGCTATTTGTCTTTTAATGGGTCTTTGGGCTGTTGATGGTGCTGGTTTAGCAAAGTATTTCTTGGTTCTATCACCAAAAACAATTGGTTGGGGGTAAGCAATACTAAATGGCCTAGCAGTATTAACAGTTTTAAGGCCATTTTTCAGGAGTCATTTGGGTGTAAGAGCTTGGATGATACTTAGAATTAAAGCCATTCACCCTGGTAAAACCATTCCTATGTACCATCTTTTCCCTCTGATGATACTTACAATGTTCCTGCATATGGATAAAACTTCCACATACAAAGCATGATTTGTTATACCTAACAAACTCATCTCCTAGTTGTTGTGATTTAAGATTATTCCAGTTCCTTTGGTTCCCCCTAGGATTGGATGATCTACCTCTAGACCTGTACATCTCAGCATACTTGACTGTGTTTATAAATGGTTTTTCATTTTGTTTAGGTTTAACAGCCTTTACATGTGGAATAGACTTAGTTTCATCATCTGAAGAATTCTTGACTTGTGAAGTATCAAAAGAATCCTTAACCTCACTAGTCACTTCTATATCAAACTTTTTAGGACCATATTGCATTTCAGGGTCTTTAAATTCCTCCATACATGTGCTAGACAAGTCAAACTTAGGAGGTTTATATAAACCTGTGGTTGGTGGTTCAACACTATTGTATCCTAAACCCTTTCCTGGTCTAAGAAGTTGAGCTTTTATGATCTTATGTGAACATTCTTTTGAATACGCATACTTGTCCACATTAGCTTGAATGTTATCCTTTTCTAGCTTAATTTTGTCTAAATCAGTTTTAAGCCCAGATATTTCAGCATCTTTATACAGCATGTCCCTTTTAAGCATTGCAATCTGTTCATTCAAAGCTTTCTCATTTTCCTTGTAGAAATCTAATTGTTTTTCTACAAAGGCTAATCCTCTCTTATAATTAGCCAAGTTATACTCAGATTGATTTAATTCTATTCTAAGATTATCAAACTGAGTTTTCAAAGATTCATAGTTATTCAGACAATTTTTAGTGCAAGATTTGTCACTATATACCTCTGAGTCTGAAAATGACATTAAAGCCATGTTGGGAGGAGCTTCTTCTTCATCAGCCATGTAGCTCCAGTCAAATCCAACTCCATCAATGGCTACCATATCCTTGGAAGATGACTCTTCCCCATTAGCAGTCATGCTCTTATTTCTACCATCCTGAGTCCTTGGGCTCCTGCACTCCTTAGAAAAATGTCACATCTTTCTGCAGCTGTAACATTCGACTTTGGATTTGTCAAAGCCAGCAATTTCATTATTGTAGATGGGAATTTTCTTCCCTGTCCTTTGGAACTACTTCTTTGCCCTCATACTCAGGAGTGTCACCTGCCACTTTATCTCTTCCAAGTCATCCTCATTGATCTGCTTCAAATCTTCATAGACAACCAGAGATCCAGTGGGTTAACTGGCTAGGAATGCATAAATGGTAGCATCACTCAGGCTAGCAGTGTTAACCTGTGTGCCAGCAGTACCAATATTAGTACTAGCAATATTAACTCCAATGACATCATTAGTACTGTTAGTGCTTGGTTGAGCCTAAAACATCATATTCTGTGACTCTGAGCTTGCAACTTGAGTGGTGGTCTTCTTTACTTGTTTCTCAACAACTTTAAAATTGTTGTACAGATCCACTAGAGCCATTTTTTCAAAGTCTGGCTTGTTTCTCCAAACAACTACATGGGTGTTCCACTCACTTGGTAGGCTTCTTAAGAACTTAGAGATCACATCAGATATTTCCACACCCAAGATATTTATATTACTGACATTCTTTTGAAGCCTATTGTATATAGAATTAAGAGATTTTGCACTTGTTGCACTGAAGTTCTCAAAATTATGCTTCAACAGAGTCTTCTGGGTCTTTCTGGTGGCTTCGTTCCCACCAAAACTGGCTTTAATAGCTTCAAATAATTTCTTTGCATCCTGATGTTTGTTGAAGGTCAGCAAGTGCTCATCAGGGAGAGACATAAGCAGCAAGATTATGGCCTTCATCATTATTTCTTTTAGCCTTCTCATCATTAGATGTAGGCTTTGGAATAGTTAGAGCCTATCCATCTTTTCACCGCAATGAGCCTTTGCTTTGAAAGAATTTCAGTTTTATGATCTCCCATAGATTGTAGTCCAAAGATCGTGAATCTTGCTCAATCTTGATCCTCCACATTTCATATTCGCCCTGCTTCAACTTGGGCAACTTTGCAGCAGCATGAGTCTAGTTGTTTTTGAATTCCATTGCTTCTTTGTTGGAACAAACTTCTTCTAATTCAGATTTTTAGATGCACAAGCTATGATATCACTTGTGAGTCCCAAACCTCGGATCTACTTAGCTTGTATGAAAGTATTGCCTTGGATGATTCCAAAACAACTATGGTTGAAACAATGCTTGATGCTAACAAATATGCGGAAACTACTTGATAACACTTAGAAGAATGACCAATGAAACAGTAACAATGCAATGGACAATGTTATAACCAAAACGCTTCAATATTGATGATTAATAATACGGATACTCTTGCTAGTATCGGGGTATACAACCTTGAAGCTTTTACACAGAATGATATACCTCTAAGTATAACCTAGGATCTCCTTTTATAGTCTAAGGAGTCCTTTACAAGATAACTACTCATTAACTACGTATATCTTCTAATTACATATAATATATTATGTTACAGACATCACACGCCTTTCTAAAAGTAACAGCAGTACTAACATGAACTAGCAGTACTAAGTTGTTAGTCTTGGGCTGCAATACTAACTTAAACACTCAGATATTAAGTGTTTGGACTTCTATTTCCCAACAAGACTTCTTGTAGATTTAACACTTTAGGTTTATCTCATTACTAATATACGGTACTACAAACCGCACATAAAACATATAAAAACAAACATAGTAATTTGTCTCGCCAGATACGAACAAACTCAATTTTGCTAGATTCTATTCAAACACATCCAAATAATCGTCACAACCTCAGTATGGGTCTTATGCTAATCATGATATCATGTTTGCATGAATACTAAGAATACACACATGCTAACATTTTAGTTTTCACAGTCCCATCATGAGATTCTTGACTGCTCGCTTTCCCTTAAGCGCTCAGGTATGTAGAGAATCTAAAAAAGCATATTAACCCGCCGTAGTTGCAAACTGAGTAAATTATGCCAACATATGGATTATCGCAATTTTAATCCATTCTAGACAAAAGAAAGGCTTTATGGTACCCGTTGGTTTTTTAGTGTGTTTTACATTAAGGGTTAATTGCATGTTGTACGTCTGGTTTATCATTTCAGTAAAAAAGAAAGCAGAACGTACTATTTGCAAGTCGAGCCAAGTGCAAACTGTCACCTTCCAAACATGATTAAAAAAAACACGACACTGTTGCATTTGCATACATTATATTATACCATAAACATTTATTGAAGTGGAACTTGGGAGCCGTAATTGCTGTTTAGACTAAAAATCTTTATGTGTTAGCTCAAATACTGTATTGGCCACAAAACACGGTTGCATTTGATGTCATCTGGTGTTTGGCACGACAGAATTCATCATAGCCAAACAACACACTTCACTGTTAAAAGGCATCATTCCAGTAGTAAGCAGCGACGTTTATCGACCATATAATAAAATATCGTGTTCGAAACATGATATAAAATCCCATGGTCCTACTATTTTGAATTTAGTTCTTACACAAATTGCTTTGGCGCAGATATTGTATCAGCTGCTAAAGACGGTTTCATTTTATGCCACCCGGTTTTAACCACACCTAAATTACAATTCACGGTGACCAAATTATCATAGCTACATAAATCTTGTGAAGCAAATATCGTTGTGTAAAACCAAACATTAACTATCAGCAAATCCGCAAAGCCACAATCCACACGAAAGATACTTACATGCACACATACCTTTTTAACCCTTCCATATCTAAAAAGTATGCACGGTCGAATCATAGCATAGGAACTCAACAATTCTCAAGAAATGTTAAGGGTGCTAGATATAATCCTAAGGGAACACGCAACAAAGCTTAAGATTATACCAAGCACTCTCGTACTCCTCGAGAATCGCCTGCATGCAACAACAACAAATCAGAGTGCATGATCTCAACATTCTCAAAAAGCATTGAGAGTGCTAGTTATAATCCTAAGGGAAGACGCAATAGAACTCATGATTACACCGAGCACCTTTACACCTCAAGAATTGATCGCATTGGTATTTAATCGATCAACAAAACATTTTCGATCCTCGAACCGCTGCGGTGCCAAGTTATGAAACAAATCGAATATGGGCTCAAATATCTTATTTCTTTTGCAAACACGGTTGCATTTATGCCATCTAGTTTTGTCACACCAAAATTACTACTCATATAGCAACTGAATTATCACAGCCAAGTAAATGTTATCCAAATAGGATCCACAAAACATATGACAGTTATTGAAATCCCAAATCTAGTACACTGGCCCAGATATCAAATCGGCTGCAAAAAAATTGGTTGCATTTTATGCCATACGGTTTTTGCCACGCCAAAACTAAAGTTGACTGCAAAATACAGTTGCATTTTATGCCTTCTGATTTTTGCGAAACCAAAACAGCCAAGCAAGTGATGCCCATATTAGCCATAAATCCTGCAAAATGACAAGATGCAAGTCAAATATTAGACAACTAGCCCTTAGAATAATTTCTAACTTAAATGCAAAATCAAGAAAACTAAACTTAATAACTATGATTGAAAATAAAATGCACGAAAATAGAACAAAAACCCTAACACTTAGATTGACTCTTTTAGCTAGCTGTGACATAGCAAGCATAACAAAGTGTTCTGCTTGTCATTCTGACCAAAACCCCTAAAACAATTTAAGCTTTTACCAACTAAATCAACAAACCCTAAATAACAATAATTTTTTGTTGGTCCGATATATATGTGCAACAACATGAATTGTAAGAACAAAAGCTTGAGCAAATGAAAGTAACAAATATTCATTAGAATAAGAGCATGTTTACACAATCTTGACCATGATCAACTAATATACCCATTTGTACATTACGAATGTATCAGTCTCACTTTAGAGGTTGAAGGTGAAGGCTTTTACGAGGGATAGTTGCAGAATACTATCCCTGGGAATGACAAATGCTTCTCTTCAAGTTATGAAGAGGAAGATCCCACTTAGAAGAGGAAGTGTGTTCTAGAGGTGGAATCTATTACCTATCACTACTACTGTTGGAATCGCTCCTAACTCGTAAATGGAACGACATTGACGGGATTACAGTATCTATCTTTATTACCTTAAACACATGGGCTTGTTATGTCAATTACCCATTGTTGTATGTGTTTAGGTATATATACCCCTCCATACTTCCATGGAGGGGTGAGACTCATTTTGTGTAATTCACCTTTCCTTATCAATAAACACATACTAGTTTCCCTTTTCTCTCTCTAACATGAAGATGATGTTCTTTCATCTTCCCCGACCTCCCGATTCACCATATCAACCACATATTCGATCCTAACATTGGTATCAATCGCCTACAAATTGGGTGAATCGTATTGTTTTTGAAGTAGGTTTCACGAGATATTTATGGGACTTCACACTTGTTCGATCAATTGGACATACATGGTTTCGCTGTCTCCTTCTACATGGTTTCGTTGTCTTCAATTCATCATCAACATACGTGGTGTATGATTCTGAATCATTGAAAACATCGAGGGAGAGAGTGTAAGTGGTCATTGCTTCCTTGTTCTTCTACATGCTTCTTTGCGAAACCCAATGCCTTCTTGAATTTCTTCAATTAGGGAAGAAATAAGGCGATATGTGGCTCAAACGTCTCACTTTGGTGTTATCGTCTTAATTTCACGGGTGATCTTGTGAAGTTACCCAAATATGATGTTATGATGCCTCACACGGTCTTGGTATCGTGTTATTGCATATTCACGGTGATTAGTATTCGAAAGACCACAACATTCGTGGAAAGTCGTATCATTTCATCTTTACGTGGTTTGTTTAGTGTGATGAGTCTACATACGTGAGAAGATCTTGTTGATTTACGGCATGTTACCCTCGAGCGGATCTTCCGCAATTAGTCGATTTTCTTTGTGTGGTTTCTTGCTCATCTACAAATTTATTGCATACTAAAACCTTCAAAAGTTAGAGAAATGTAGACTTCATCAAAGTTTCAAATCGCTAAAGACGGTTGTCGGTTTGGGGAAGCGATTTCGAAACTTCTTCACTATGGCTTCGAGTATAACACTTGGAACCCGTCACAACCGCAAACTTCCTCAAACCCCATCATCACCGAACAAAGCCCCCACTTACTCGTCAACAAATGGAAAGACTCTTTGCTCCACTGTCAGGTGGCGATATTGATGAGCGTGCTCGGTGTATCCGTTGTTTCCATTGCTCAACCCGATACTACTCTTATACCGATATACCGCTACAACAACTCACATCGCGATTGACTCCAACACAACAGCTTGAACAAACCGCTTCCAACAATGATGAACCGGTGATGATGTTCTTAATGAAGTACCCCACTGCAGATTTTGATCCAAATCGTTCTTTAACCCGTTTGCTAATGAGGCTACTGCACTGGATGTCGCGGAATCTTCAACAAGCCATTTGAATCCTCAAAATCTACACAATGTATACCAACATCAACCCTCTACACATCGATGGACAAAAGACCATCCTCTAGAAAATATTATTGGCAACCCAAATCAACCATCGTTACGAGACAACGTCTTCACACGATGGTGAACATTGCATTTATGCACTCACTGCTTGCCAACTGAGCCTAAAAACATTAAAGGCGCAATGACAAAGACAACTGGATTGAATCCATGCAAGAAGAACTCAACCAATTCAAATGTCTTAAAGTATGGGAATCGGTTTGAAAGACCAATGGGTCTACGTCATTGGTCTCAAATGGATTTGGAAGAACAAATTGGATCTTTGAAGGGCGTAATCGAAACAAGTCACGTCTGGTGGCTAAGGGTTATCGACAGGGAGGAGGTATTGACTTTGAAGAATTATTTGCTCGGTTGCTCGTCTTGAGGTCGCTCGGATATTTCTCGCTTCGCGGCTCATATGAATATGATGGTCTTTCGGATGGATGTCAAAACCGCGTTTCTAAATGGACAACCGAAGAAACGGTTTATGTCTCGCCAACCGAAGGATTAAATCGATCCCGAGTTCCCGAACCATGTCTACAAACTAAACAAAGCTCTGTATGGTCTCAAACAAGCTCCTCGGGCATAGTACGATAAGCTATCATCTTTCCTCATTGCCAATAATTTCACCAAAGGTTCGGTTGACCCTACTCTTTTCATACAATATCACGAGGCACATATCTTAATTATTTAAATTTACGTGGATGACATCATTTTGGGTCTACACAAAAAGTACTCAATCGCTTTTGCAAAACTAATGAAGAAAAATTTTGAAATGTCCATGATGGGTGAGCTTCGTTCTTTCTAGGGCCGCAAGTTCATCAATCACCCGTGGTATTTTCTTGAGTCATCCAAATATGCCCTTGAATTGCTAAACAAATTTGGAATGAAAACATGACACTTATGCCACACCAATGACTCATACCAAGCTAGACGCTGATTTACATGGAAATTAGTCGACCGACAAAATACCAAGTATTATTGGGTCTCTCATGTATCTAACACTAGCGGACGACATTGTCTTTGCCGCTTATCTCGCTCCCGTTATCGATCGAGACCAATGAAACCCACCTCTACGAGGCTAAAAGAATCCTCCGATACATCAAGGGAACCATTAACTGGGATCCGTATCCGAAGGATTATTCGGTTTTGAACTAATCTCTTTTGAGATCTCGATCACGCAGGATGTTTAGATTCACGAAAAAGTACTTGAGCACTACAATTTCTTGGTGATAAGCCGTGTCACAGCTATCGAAGAAGCGAGGATTGTACATCATTTGTCATCAACCGGCGAATATGTAGCCATGTCGTCCGTGTTGTGCTCAAGTCATCCGGATGAGAACACAACTCAAAGACTATGGTTACGTATTTGATGAATCCCGATGTCTGCGACAATCAGTGCCATTGCGATCTCGCAACCCGGTTGAATTGAAATCAAAGCACATCGATCTTCGCTATCATTTTATCAAGGACCACGTGGAATAGGTACGCTTGAATTATACATCGCGGAGTGCTGAGATACCAATTGGCGGATCTACTCACCAAAGCCTTGCTTCCCGCTAGGTTTAATTAGTTGGTCCACGGTTGGTATGCGATGTTTGACTCAGAGGAACTCGATGAACTCTTAAAACAATCATAAAACCGATCAAACACCAAACCTCTTTATAAATTTCTTTCAAAAACAAAATAAAAATTATAAAATCGATAAAATCCAAAATATTCTTCTATCTAAATTTTCTTTCAAACATCGCAAGTAAATCTTCCGTCAACACTTGTGTTCTATCAAAATTTTCACAATTTTCCGAACAAGTGTTGAGGGGAGAAATAAATATTTTCGGTTTCATAAAACCTTGTACTTGCATGTTTTCAAAAATATGTTGTTTCTTCTAAAATGGTGGACACTTTTCTTGTCAATTACTCTCCTCGGACTCAAATGTTTTAACCATTTCATTATTTCAAAAGTCGAGGGGAGTATCGTGAAGTTTCTTGCCTTACAAATGTTTTGTCTTACCTAAGCGGAAGTTAAGGATCTTGGTTGGAACCTCCTTAAGGTTGAGGGTGAATGTGTCAACTTGGCAAATTATTTTTACAAAATCATTTACTCCTAAACCACCAAGATCAAACGGCCTAAATCAAATCTTCTAAATCCGTTCAAGCTGTTCATAATCAGAAGTTCTAAATTGTTTTGATCAAGATTCTAAACAAGGATTTCAAAATCTTTCAAATCCAACGGTTAAAGCGATTTTGGAAAATTGTTCACTCGAATCAATTGGGTGTTTATGCATAAAAGTGTTTGGATTGAAATGAGTTATGTTAAAACCTTTCTTAGTGTCTATTAAACTTGTTTCAATCGTCCAAAACCGTCCTGAATCTTAAATTTCATTAATTTGAATTCTAGGTTCTTGCGCTCATTTAGGTGTTTCTATTCGTGATATGTTCTATGTGGTCAAGAAAGTGTTAGAATAAGTTTATATGCATGCTTTGAACCTTTAAATTAGCCTGAAACATCTAAACTGTAAGAAATTAAGTTTTAGGGTTTAGGGTTCATCTCCATGAATCTTCGATTACGTGGTGGAAATGTATTAAATCTTGTTCCACCGCACTAATATGACATCTAGGACACTCCGAAACATTCTTGTTTGATTTGTGTAGCTATATCCCTTACACGTAGATTAAGGGTTTAGGGTTTAAGTAATTTTACGCCTAAGTCTTTCTCGTGTGTATCGATATGTTCTTATGCTTGTTTTGTGATCTAAAAGATGTTTGGAATTAACTGCAATCAAGTTTTCATGTTTATAGTTAACGTGTTAATTATTCGTAATGTCGAGAATCTTCATGTGTTCAAACCGTTACGCTTAAAGAATACTTTTATGCGTAAGGTAACGCTTAAGAGAAATCTTACAGCGTAATCTTTACGCATAAGAGGTCTACATTGGATTACACGTATCTTGGAAAGATATTAGTAAACAAGGCTTGCTACGCATAAGCTTTACTCTTACGAGTAAACTTTACGCTGTAACATCTTGCTTATTCCTCACGCGTAAGCCTAAAGCTTTGACCTTGTCTTACGGCGTAAGAAACTCTTACGCATAAGCTTGGTCTACGCTTTAGCTTACTCCCACGCATAAGCTCCTTTCTTACGCATAAGGATCCTTGTTACTCATAACCCACTGTTCACTACATTTTGGCCTATTACGCATATGTTACTTGTTAAATGTTACGCATAAGTCACAAATACCTGATGTTTCGTATAAGCTTACAAAAGTAAATATGTTGTGTGTTAAGTGAAAATTTGGACTTTGAAATTTCAAAATTAACATGTTCACATAACTTATCACATCAACTTCAATCAATTGGAACAATGTGACTTAGGACTTGTAACTAACATAAACATGTTACCATCAAACAAGGAATTAGATAATAAATCAGACTAAAACAAACATATTGTGTTTCCATATGTACATCTTTTTCTAATGTCTTTCGGATCACAAAATGGTGCAAATCAAGCAATCATCAATGCCCAATGAGCTCTCGATGACAAACACATTTCTGTTGGATTCGACAAAACAATTGGCATGAACAATCTCCGTGTCATCTTCAACAACTTCATATGCTCATAATCATCTTGCGAATTCTTTGTGGACATCCTTCGCAACATCCATTCAAATTCATGCTCACAAAGTCATCCCGATGATGAGTATGATTCAATGGAAGAAAATAAAATTTCATAAGACATTAATGCGAGAAAAGGATGGAATACCATGCTTCAACCTTTCCGGTTAATCAACCGGTGGGGCGGTGAGGTCAAGTAGTAGTCCTCCACTTGGAAGATCCATTTCAAACATCTCTTACTCCCATCCGATCCGGTTAATCAACCCTAGAAGGATCGAGTGTCACCTGTCACCACAACTGAAATGAAATGAACCACAGCAACAACTAAAACATCTCGCAGAAGAAAAGCATGGTGAAGATGTGGAAATATATGACGAAGGAGATTACGATCATGATAAGGATGAAAGAGTCATTGATGATAATTTGGTGGCTGAAGAGGAAATGATTCGAAAAGAGGCAAAAGAAGTTGCTAGAGCTGAGGAGGAAAAGTTAAAGAAAGAATCAGACAACTACATAGCTGACAATCCTATATACAAACCTCAACAGTCTTCTGTAACACCTCTTGACACTTCCACCAAACCCAAATCATCATCTCAATCATCACCTCCATCAACATAAGAAACACCTATGTCAACAACAAAATTTGTTAAGAAGGCAACTCCATCCAATGATTCGATAAATGGCTAGCGGTTATCACCACTACACAACAAGCTTCACATCCACCATCATCGATCAACCAAGGATTCGTAAACCACACCACCAATGGAAAACCGTTGATCACTTTACATACATGGTGGTGAGGATCACGAGATACCTGAGCCCTAACCAGAACCTCAACCGAAATTTAGATCAAGTACATTACTGCACTCCTGGTTTTCATACGCTTAAAATCAAAGAGCTTGTTGAAGTTCTCCACCTCGAGATCGAATCTCACCTAAATTCTACAGTTCATCGAAATCAATCAAGAACCTCAGTACAAAATCATTCATAAACAAAAGTTTGGGTTTGTCTACCAAAGTGAAAATCATCATACTTGCTTCATGGCTTTCGATGAAATTCACTAAGTTCTATGACGCCACCGGAGATGGTTCGAGATGGATTGGCATATTGATTGAGGACATTGAGTTGGGTATAATTCGCAGACGAAGAGATGGAATTCAAAGGATCGCAAGGATGTTCGTTGATTTATCACTAGGATTGATAAATGTTTGATTCATCGGGATCAGATGGAACGGTTGGAGAGCTATGTGGGAGGATGACCAAACTTTCTGATTCTGACTTTCCAACGTCCTCAAAAAGTAGTTGATCGTCTGTAATCATTGGGTACTCTCTTGATTGTGATTTTTTTTGTTTGATTATATGACAATGGCTTGTGCACACATATCAATGTACAACCCGTTCTTGTCAAGAAAGGACCACGTAGTGCAACGCTGCCACAATCCTTATAAAAGGAGCGAAAGCTTTTACTTTTGAGTAAAACCTATCAAACCTTTCATTTTCAAGGTTTTGCTCAAAAGAACAAGTACTTCCCTTATGATTTTAAAACCTCAACTGCTTATATCACTCGTTGAGGGGAGTATTTGACTTAAAACTTTGTTCACAAAATTGTTCTCAGTGGTACTTTTCCCACAAAACTCAAAATGGTCATATTTGATATCAACATTTCTTCAAAAATAACATTTATATGCCATTTTTGAGGGGGAGAAAATTATGTGATAAGAAATATGTTGTGTTTTGCTAGTGAATCGTCGTGTGAAAAGACTTAACCCATGAATTGACGGGATCTAAACAGTCATACATTGAAAATATTTGTCTTCCAAAGACTTATCCAAGTAAATTGTACCTATTCGAGAAGCTCTTGATAGACATGAACTTTGACGGGTTTGACAACCTTTCGAGGTTTGTCCACACCTTCAAGGTAGTTATTAGAGCAAGTTGTCACCTAAAAGCTGACAATGTATCTCTTTAACTATGTAACGTAACCGTGTCTCGCGGGGGAATGTCTATCTTGAGTCGATCAATTCAAAAGTGCGAACTCTTTCCTCATTTAATGATTTCCGTATAAACTCATAAGCACATGCGAGGAGGAGTATTTACAAAATCTAAAACTCTTGAAGTGTTCAAACATGTTTTTCATTCACAAACACTTTGAGAGATTTTCATGAAAAATGGTTTTATGGCAATGGAGTTATAAGGTAATTAAGGTTAGGAATAACCGTCCTATGATCCGCTAGAGCCGGAGGGATCTACCCAAGGACATCACAAATAGTTAGTACTTAGAAGTCCTTAGGTATGATTATAAAAAGGAGAAAATGAGAATCGGAGAAAGAAGGAGTTGAATAATTAAAAAGAAATGCAAAGAAAAGGGTGAAAAGAAATAGCCCTCCAAATTATTCAACTTAGGCGTATAACGGTTCAATTCATATGCTACGGTTGTCACTTGATGACGCCTAGTATTGAAGATTAAAAGTCGTCATGGACCCAAATGGCGCATGCACTAAACCTTCTTAGCCTCTCAAGTTTCTCACAACATAAGCTTGTTTCATTCTCACAGGAACCCTACATAATCTATCGGCTTTATCTTAGAGATTGCGATATTGAAGGAGACCTCTCTCTAGTCTCCGCTCGGAAAACCAAAACGCACTATCGAGTCTAGAGCACGAGATTCATCAAAGATCTCTTAGTACACTTGACATTTCATCACTTGATGTTCAACAATAAGAACATCGGTGATGTTATCGAGTCCTTCACGGATCTTAGCAATCATCGAGAACATTTATGAGAGGTTCACAATTGATCCTCGGTGATTGAATGGAAACTTCGCCAGGTCAACATCAAATGCCTCGACAAGAGGTCACTTCGGTAACTCCCCGGATTACGCTTAGTGTGTCTCAAACGGTCTACGATCAGAGGTGATGCTTGGTGTACCTCGTGACTCATCCAATCGAGGTGTACTTCAAGACATCGTGTTATCTCACTTGTGGGACTCGGTTGAGAACGGCCTTTGTGAGAACTAGAGTTGTGTTTCACACTATGTTGTTAACACTCTCAAAGTTCAAACTTGTAAGTTCCGAATCCGCTATTACTAACCGCTTTTCATGTTTTCTTCTTATGGAAGCTCGGTGGAATGATCGTGCAGATTCTTCACATGCTCATGCCAACATCATCACTAATGGAAGTTCTATATAAAAGCAACACAAAGTCAGAATGATTCTTCACAAGCCAAAGAATCTACAAAGTTAAAGACTTAAAGAACTTCATCAAGATCGAATCCAACTTCAAAGAGCGTGTGAGCATGTTGAAGAATGACGTGAGACACCTGAGCAAACAAGGCACTGAAAGCGCACTTGATGCGAACAACAACAACATACTATCACTACCATCACAAAGAACAATGATCAAAGAACAAAGTTAAAGATGACGCTAAAGCGTAACTGCTTAAAGAAAACAATGATTGGTGGCTTCACAACTTGTAAGCCATTAGGAAGTTGCCAACTTGACATTTCTCCACAGGGATAAACCAATCCTTGGTGCGTACCTTTCAAAGTTGTTTTCTTGAACCAATCAAAAGCCAAATGATTACAATCAGACAATCTAAGTACTCTAGTAACCGCTATCGCATGACCACATGGTATGCCGGAAAGTTGCCATTTACGACAAGTACATGAATTATTAACTAGATCCACGGTATGTTGTTTTCGACGATCATCTACCATGTAGAGTTTAAACTGTTCAATACCAAAAACAATCCAGTTAACGCTCTTTAACATTATGTCCTGTACTTTCGCAGCAGCCCAATCACTAAGTTCACCCTCGTGCATTTGAAATAATTTTTACAAAATAAAATAAGAGTTCTTTTGATCTTATAGTGACTAAGAAGGAATAAAATAATTTAAAAGTACATTACCTTCATATTTGTGTCGACGGTCACAATACCACCATTGTAAAAACTTTCTGTACCACTCCATAAGCATTGTTATTGGTACTTTTCTCACACCCCTTGTTAATACATTTATTGACTCTGCATTGTTTGAAGTCATGTAGTTGTACCGATTACCAGTGCAATGTGACCTAGACCATTTATCAAACCCAGCTTCAAAAAGTTTGTCATATACAGGCCGTCTATATCCCTTAAGATCAGAAATTGCTCTATCAAATTCTTCCTCGGTGTAAGTTTTGCATGTTTTCCAATATTTTGCCTTTAACTTTCTACTACCGTTCAAAGCGCAGTTCATCATCAGATGTCGACAACAATAACCATGAAATGAATTTGGGAAGACCGTGTTACACGCTTGTCCAATTGATTAATGTCTATCTGATGTAATAGCCAAACCTGGTCGTTCCCCTATTCATTCTTTCAATTTGGACAAAAACCATGTCCATGCCTCCCCAGTCTCACCTTGACAAACAACGGTGGCAATAGGTATAATTTGATTGTTACCATCCATTCCAAAGACAACCAAATTTGTCCCAAGGTACTTCCCTTTAAGATGTGTTGCATCAATTATTAGCAATGGTCGATATACCGTAAGAAACTCCGAACTGCTTTTATTTACAAACTATTAGTCACACAATAATATATATAAAAAACTAAAAAATATACATTTAATTCATAAACAATATACAAATGCTACCGAACCCCAAAGGCTATAAAATGTATTTTAAAGTGTCCTTTATCATCGTATCAATATGTGTTACCGCATCTGTCATTTTTCATCTTTAAATTATGACAATAAAATGGTAATCGTCAAACGAGTCCGTAGGGCAACCATTGACCAAATCCAATGCTCGGTTTTTTCCACCCATGCTTTTTATAAGAAATGTCAATTTTATATTCTTGACTAATATCTTCCATTATGTCCTTTGGGGTATAAATTGACTACTATCTTTCATCTTGGGTTTGAGTAAATTTCAAAAGTTTTTACAAAGATTACGGTGATTAGATGAATTCGCTTTTCTCGAACAAGTGTGAAAAACCTCCATTTAACACCATTTTTGTTCTTAGAAGACACTATCTTCCATTTGCACTCATCTTGCACACAAATTACATCGTACCTAGACTTATTCGATTTCCTAGCCTTAAATTCAAATCCATCTTTGATAGCTTTTTTAGCAATTTTATACATGCATAATTCTTTATTATCAAATTTATCACCCTCTTTGAGGATGATAGAGCTATTGTTGTTGTATTTCAATGTATTCGAGATCTTAATTTCAGGACTTGGTGGATCGGGTGGAGTAGGCATATATTCGAATGTATTTGTTGTTTGCCATTTAAGCACAAATCGATCGTTTAAAGAATATGTACTCCCAAAATTTTCGAAAGTTTCATTTTTTGGCTGGTTTATATAGTTATTGACACATTCATTGTTAAATTCGTTGAAATTGTCAAAAGGTTCATTTTGTGGTATTTGCGAATGATTGTAAAAACTTTGAGGATCAAAATCATTAGGAAATAAGGAATCATTAAGATCAAAATCATTAGAAGAAGATGGATTTACCTTTGAACTTTGACAATCATTTTAATTAAAAGTTTAGGCAATGCGACCTTCTTTAAAAACTTCATTAACTAAAATTCAACATCATCATCATCGACTATGGATCTGACCGTGTGGCATTTTGTAAGAAAAACCTAAATCGTATCCTTTGCTAATTTTGAACTTTTTCTTCACAAATGATACTAACCCATCATATCTAATATCTCTTCTTAGTGAAACACCATAACTACTGCCATCTTCAAACACAAGATACACACGAAATTTAGTACTAGAAAGACTCATTTTTTGTGGATGCATATGTGAGTATACCTTTCAATAGTTTTGCAAATGAATATATTCGTATGAAAAATTTGGTACAAGTCGAGTAGTCGAGCAGTTAATCAGTGATCAGTCGAGCAGTCAACTTAACCCATATTGTGACATGTGTCCCATGCTTGACTGCGCGACTGGTAGTTGGGGAGATAGATATTTAATTCCACATTTATTATAACCACCGATCCTATAATAACTCACATTTAATATCCATTAAAGTTATCAACAAACTCATATTTAAATATTAAATGTTAGTTAATATACCATTAAATTTGTCATCTACCTCACCACATTAAATATTAATATATCATCTTCTACTACACGAAAGTCAACTCAACCCATATTTTGACATGTGTCTCATGCTCGATCGCTTGATCCGTAGTTGGGAGATGGTATATTTAACTCCACATTTATTATAACCACATCACCACATTAAATATTAAATATACCCATCTCCCCAACTACTAGTCGAGCATTCGAGCATGGGACACATGTTAAAATATGGGTTGAGTTGATCGCTCGATCGGTAGTCGGAGAGATGTATATATCTAATTCCACACCTATCCTATAATAACTCACATTTAATATCCATTAAAGTTATCAACTAACTCATATTTAAACATTAAATGTTAGTTAATATACAATTAAATTTTCATCTACCTCACCACATTAAATATTAATATATCCATCTCCAACTACCACCGAGCAAATAACTCAACCCATATTTTGACATGTGTCCCATGCTCGATCGGGTAGTTGGGAGATGGATATTTAACTCAAATTTATTATAACCACCTATCCTAATAACCCACATTTAAAGTTATATCTACCTCACCATTTAATATCTTCCCAACTACCAATGAAAGCAAATAACTCAACTCATATTTTGACATGTGTCCCATGATCAACTAATCGACTGGTAGTTGGGGAGATGTATATATTTAATTACACATTTATTATAACTACCTCAACACATTAAATATTCATCTTCAACTACCAATGAGCAATGAGATGGATATATTTCATCGTCAATCGGTAGTTGGGGAGATAGATATATTGAATCTCAAAAAATCCTATCCTCAAACAAATTCGTATGGATCGATTTATGTGTCGATGTGGAACTGGAAAAATAGTGCTACGACAATCACATAAGGAGCATAGTTATGGTAGACTTTTCTATTCATGTCCTCATTCAAAGGTTAGCAGTCTTATGTTTCCCGTATATGTAACTTAGGTTTTAAAAAGTTATTTCATAACCATCTTTTACTATTAATATTTAACAGGTAGCATAAAAGGAATATGGGTGTAAATATTTTATGTGGAAGGATGAATTTGATAACCACCCCGGTTTAGGTCCTTCACAACAACCTAATTTTTATTCTCCGGGACCTTCAACACAATATACAAGTTATACTCATCAACTTGTAGATCCGAATCAATGTATGTTCCAACTGCAGTTCAAAGATCTATAAATAAACATGCTAGAGACAAGAATAAAGATGTTGGAGACCAGTTTCGAATTGGCAATGAATCCGCATAACCACGCATGTATGTCGTGCATTGCTAAATGAGTCGTTAGAATCGGTTGGAAATCTTAGTGGGAGTAGTAATCAAATTTGTACAACGATGTTTAATGTGTTGACTTATGTTCGACGTTAATCAATTTGGAATAAAATTTATCCTTTAGTTATTTTATATTTTATATTGTTTGATTGTTCAATACCACATCACATCTAACTAAGTAGATTAAAATATTGGATTAATAAAAATTACATTATTTAAAATTGAGACACACTTCCACTACTTCCAACACCACTTCCATTGTTATGAACCGTATCCTGAGAAAACCTTAACCACATATTTTATCAGAATATTAAGATAGTGATTTCTAGATTGTTCGGGAGAAAACACATAAACGTTATGAAGTATCAAAACAAATCGACAGAATCGCTTTTCAAACCTCTCATTAACCACTTTGTGATGTATTGTACCGATATTAAACTCAAACGCTCTTCAATGATACCGTGAGATCACCCAAGACATTTGGGGTACAAGACTTAATTATCGCAACAACCTTGTCACGTTTCCCTTTCTTGCAAAATTTCTTGATATCGGCGAAACAACCAACCATCAGGTTTCATATACTCAACTGCGCTAACCCATGACCCACTATTAAAATCGGAATCCTCTCCCACATCATACACTACTTTCCTAATGTACTCCTGTGTCGCCATTATACCATCATCCACACCCACATCATTCGCCGCTTGAACTATACCGCAGAACCTCGTATAAACATCGAAACATTCCACGCCCGTCCATGAAGCGGATATGAAATCCTTAAAATGGTAGGGTCAAAAGTGACTGGATTAACACTAAAACCCACAACAACTTTATCATATTCAGATTGACTTAACCAACAAGGGATAACTATAACAACGGATTTTCTTATGATGGGTTCCAAAGAACAACCATCTTAAAAGCATCTGAAAAACACCACAAACCATGAGAGGTGCCAATTGGCACAAGATTCAAAAATCTGAGACTTGTATTACAAATGACTTTAGGAATACTTGGAAAAAAGAGAAGTCGCTGGAACAAATTGACATTATCATCAACAAAAAATATAAATTTTGACTCACCAAATCCTTGCTGATAGTGAATAAGAAAACTACAAGGCAGAGTCGGGCGAACACCGACACCAACAAGGAATTTGTAGATGTCGATGAAAGACTTCCATGTCTTTGAAACAGTTCTAAACTGAAGTAAAGCATGTACAAGAAGTTTAGAAATGATTTCCAGTTGAATTTCAAAGGGTATGTTTTCGGACATTTTTGATAAACAGTGCAATTTAGAAGTGAAGTTAGGATAAATACTATGAATGTGTAAAAGAGTTATTTATAAACTAAAGTATTGTAGTGTAGTAATGAACTAGTAGTGTAGTAATGAAGTAAAGTAGTAAAGTAGCAGTCTAGTAGTGAAGTAAAGTAGTGTAGGTGAAGTTATTAAATACATTACTAGTGTCATAAATACTAGCATACTAATGAACTATAGTAGTGTTGGAATCACTCCTAAACCTATATCAGGTGTTAGTGATTCATATGTAATAGTTAGCTTAATTATGGCCTTTATGTTTGTTATTAGCTTAAGCTTATGTAGAAGGCCCATGAGCTTAGGCCCATGTCCATTAAGGAAAGGAAGGGAGTAGGAGTGTTGCCCTAGCTCCCCTTCCTATAAATACCTTGTAATAACCCTCACTTGAGGGTTGGTTGTTCTCTTCTATTTCACTCTTTGCTTTAACCTTTCTCTCATTATTTCGTGTTTTGATAAGGGTTCAACCGATCTTCTCTCTATCTCTTTCTATTGTGCTTGTGTTGTAAACTTAGCGACCCAACAAATGGTATCAATCGCCTACTAGTCAGTGAACGATTGTTTTGAAGTGGGTTTGGTCCCACGCAAATACATACGGTGATACTTTGGTTCGCTTAAAACACATTTTTACACTTTTGAATCCAAGATTCTTGTACTTTCAACGCTTTAAGGTGTTAAAATAATCGTTTTTGGCAAAACGCTTCAACCTTTACGCCAGGATCTTCATTTTCAGCTTGGTTTTATTCTGGTACGCTGCTCACGCCAACTGCTTTTAGACGCTTGATCATCAAGTTTCACACTTTTGTGTTATTTTGGTGATATTGAAGCTATTTCATCACAAAAACTGGTTTAGAATCATCTCCGGGCAAAAGTCATTTTACGAGTAGTTCTACGCCTAACGAAACCCTAATCTCACGCATAAGAATTCGTGGTTTGATCTTCGCTGTGGTTTACCTGTTTTCTTGCTTGATAAGCCGAAAAATACGCTTTGGGATATCTTTTGCACCGTGATAGTGTAAAAGATCACTTGGGCAAAACCCTAAAATTACGCATAAGATAGCTTACGCCGTAGAAACTTCTACGCATAAGATTTATCTTACGCCTAAGCTTTGTCTTACGATAAGGTCATCCCACGCCTAAGTTTTCACGCCCAACTTCTTGTTTTACGATAACTTTAGTGTTTTCACCTTACTTACGCTGTAGGCTAAACCTACACGTAACTCTTTGTCATTACGCTGTAACTTTGGTGTTTTTACGCATAAGTGCTACTTGGTTTATTGTGATTTCACGCCTAAGGATACTTCATCAACAAAGGTTCATTCGACTACAAAGATCCATTTAACAACACAAGTTTTCAACATGTCACAACCACCATACTCTAACTATTTCCCTTACACTTATACTCAACGACAACAACAACTAAGTCCACAACATCAACAATGGAATCAACAACAAGCAATTTAATCAACAACATACTCCACAACTTGCAGCAAATCCACAACCTCAAATGGTTCAACCACCACCAACTCTTCAAGTTCAACCCTACACAAACGATTTTAATCAACATCCATCAAGGAACACTATGAAGGAACCCACTTGGTTTGCAAAGATGTGTGAAGCTTTAAGCAACTAACAATCAATTCATGAGGTCGATCACTTGATAGACCTCAATGCTCACTCCAGAAACTACGATCAACGGGTGATTAGGTTCTTTAGGTTTTGTGACCGAAGCCACATGGAAATTTCTTAAAGAAGGTTATCTTGAAGGTCCATTTCGTGATGCCTACCGTCATTATACCCTGAGATCCAAATGCTAATCCACCAAGGATGAACAATCAAACATTGCTATCACAGCACTGAATGCGTAAGAACTTCTACACTATGAAGTCGATGAGCTTGCAATGCAATATATCCTTTAGATTACTAAACCCAATTCTTCGCAGTTGTTGATGCTCAAAAGACCGCAAAGGCAATGCGGAACATATTCATCTTCTGGAAGGATCTCAGACCAATCAGAGGATATGGAATCCAAAATTTATTCGGCTTATGAACACTTCATGATTGAACTCGAGAGACACTAGAGTCTTATCATCATCGATTCTCGTGACATCATAAATGATTTGATAAACACAACATCATCATGCCAAGAATTGCAAGAAATACTAAGTTCTCGAGTAGTCTTGGTCCTAAATGGAGAAGATGTCATTTTTCTCCGCTGCCGAAGAACATGCATCATTCTACATACGGATTGTTGTACGATTACTTTAAGCCTCATCAAAGGAAGTTGATAAGGAAAGGATTCTCCGTGCTCAAATTGCTTCATCTTCACATCCTGAAAATCAACAACTTGCCTTGTATGCTCAAACAGCTTATCCTCCTCAACCAAAGAACTCAACCAATCGCCACTATCACACCATACGATCAATCACAACAATCTCAACAAACTCAATTGGTTCCTTACAACAACAACAATGATCAGCACTTTATAGTCAAGCTAATGAGGAATCCGATCCGCTCAAGCATTGCAACAAGGATTTGTTATGATTGCTAATGCTTTTGGTCATTATACAAACAAATCCAACAATCGCATTCGCTCCTCATCAAACACAAGGAATCAGTCATGAATAATGGACAAGTTGAAGTTCGTAATCGTGGGTTATGGTCACGATGGGCTGTGGTCAAGGGTTTAATGCTATGGGTAGGAATAACAACATAGCTCAGTGGTGGAACAAGGAAATGCTCTAATGGGTTGAATGGTCTTCGGCGCTAACCGCAAATGAGAAGTGGACACTGGCTAATGCACGCCCAAAGCCGAGGACTAGGGGCAATGCTTATCACAAGGAGGCTTTACTTTTGGCTCTTAAGGATGAAGTCATGAACTCTCATGCATAAAGAACAGCTATGGCGTGATGCGCACTCGATGATGATATGGAGGACCTATGTGCCAATGCAAACTGTTATGTTGATGGCTAATATGCTTGAGTTACACACGAGTGACACAGCCTCAGAGGACATCGATGGCTTGTCTGTGCACCGAACAAACCATATTTATCTCGATCTAATATTCGCCAACATCCGAATCCAAGAAAGTTCTGAATGTTCAAAATGAGTCGTCACATCTCATTCCGACGATTAACTAGACCCCGTAGTTACATTTGACGATCAAGATGACCTTATGGTTTTTCGAGAATCAAATTGACCCGTGGTTATACTCAAGATCTAAAATGATCATGTTGTGACTCACGCTGAACACAATCAACTTTTGCCTCGCCCGTGATGTTGATATGTGGCTTAAAACCAACAATCCATAGTGGAAGAATGTCGCAAAGAATCGACTTGAAAAGTAAAATGCATCATAACCAAGGATTTGAATGTTTACAAAAGCAACTCAACTTTTTCAAAACTCAAGAAAACGTGAAAAGGTTTTGAAGCCGCTTTGCTAAATCTCATCAAACGAAAAATATTTAGAGAGACAGATGTGATCTAGCCGCTCAAGAATGCTTTGTTGTCTCGAATAGAACAATCAAACATGAACATAAAAGCAAATTAACACTCTCACCTTGGAAAATCAAAAAGCTAAGGTCGAGTTGTTAACTTGTCAAAAACAGCTTCTCTCAGATACAAAAAGCATTCAACGAAACTAATAGATGATCATCTTGAAGAAATTATCTATTGCAAAACAAACTTAAAGAGTTTAAAACATGTTTACAAACATGAAGTCGGTCACAACTATTGAAAAGTTTACTTTAAACCCAATCCAAATGGATATGGACCTAATCTCGTTGATTACAAACCTAAGCTTTCAACCAAAGTATTCAAACCAAATCCTCGAAGTTTCCAGCAGTGTAATATAAAATTGATAATTTCATGAGTGTTGTTGAATATCATCACAAGAGGAATTAGATGCGTAAGACGAGAGTCGATCAAAATTAGAAACTGTTGTTTACAACAAACCTTTAACTATTCAAAACCCATTCACTTTCACACCAACGGATTCTTCTAACACACCAAGGATTATCATAAAACGCCTCGAGTCTTCTAATGTTAATCCCAACCGTGACATGCACAAATTTATGGTCCTTTACCTTCCATCGTTGAAGTAATTCAAACCCCGAAATCGCAAAATTCTTAGATATTTTGACCTTTCATGGTCGACCTCAAACTTTTACAACATGAGATAGAATATCATTCGAAATCAAAGTTCAACACTTTCAATCGCCTATGGCGCGAGAACAAAGAGACATTTTTCGTAAAAATCTTTACCAAATGTTAAAATTTGAAACATTGTGCATTGTCTGGGAACGGACTTTCATAAGGAACTTGAGCGATGAAGGTCGCGAGAGAAAATGTAAACATCTATTTCTAATACTAAACGAAAAAGAAAATGTTGAGAAAAGATGTTGATAGACTCTTGAAAGATGTTATCCGTACGATATCCATAATGTTGTGTTATTGAATTTTTGTCATATGCATCCGATTATATCTCTGCCGATATTGTTGATAATGTTGTAAATCATGGAGAATACCGATAATGTGCTTGGATCGAGTCTTTAAAAGTTGAAAACAAACGCTCTTAAACGAGCTTTCAAATGCAAAACGTCGCCTTCAATGGTGTCAAAAAGATTGTCAAAATCGAACTTGCTTTGCAAAACAAAATCCACTAGTTGCAATCAAACAATTTTAATCCAAAATTTGAGCAACCGATGATCAAAACGTGTCTTTGAAAAGTCAAATCTCAAAACATGAACAAGAACTTGTAAAGTTAAACAGAATATGGTGTCATATTTGATTTACTCAATAAGACTCGTCATGAAGCATCAAATGAATTTGATCACTATCTTGCACACTAGAGAAGTAATGAATTTTGTCGGTAATATTCGTCGAAAATCAAGATTTGATTCACACTATCTTTAAGTTAAGAGAAATATTAGAAAGTATGAACAACTTCCGCCTCACCGTGATTAAGAGAATAGCACCAAGAATACTTAGTAATCGTGAACCCAGAATGCCCTACGCAAAACACAAGTTGCTAACGTGCTTCCTTCACCGAAACAGAATAGTTGCCTCTTTTCCAAATGTCCGCACTTCACGCCCCAGAGCACTACATCAAGAATAGGAAGTCATGACCCAAGAAAAGATCAATAAGGAATGCTAAAGTGAAGAACACCCAGAACTATGAATAAGACTCACGTTGCTTCCACTATAGATATTAAGGCCCGAAAATGTAATAGAAATAGTGATGTAACGAATGCTAAACCTTAAGTACTTTTGATATTCATCGATGCACCTTGTGTTATTTGTCGTAAAGTATGAATTCGATTGTCATGACAAATGTGTTGCTAAAGCTATCATCTCCTGCTTAAGGAATCCTAAGAATTGAATACCTCTAGGCCCATTAATCATTCTAAGTCCATGCTTGGTAGACCGCCTCTTTAGATTCTAAGAACGCATCGATGTCCCCAGAGCTCCGGGCCACCTCCTAGAATGTCGTATCACCTAGTGCATTCACTAAGACTAAAGCAAATACTAGTCGAGATGGCGAATGGATATATAACACACTAGATTTAAATGGATGCCTAAATTTATTGATGTGTGTATGTCTACTATAATCGCCTCCTAACCCTCTAACATTTCGAAGTTCTACATCTACTTTATTCCATCCGTGTCGCCGTGTAATGCGTGTGATATGATCATTCTTCGTATTGTTGATAGCGGATGTTCCCACACATGACAGCAACCTTAAATCATATCAAACTTTATTGCAAAGTTCATTGGCATCGCCGATTCGGAATGATCACTTCAAATTATCATGGGCTACGGAGACTATATCAATGGAAACATCGAAATTAGCAGGTTTATTATGTGGAAGGCCCGGTCACAACTGCTTTCGAGGGTCGCCTGTGATGGAGATTCGAGGTTGCTTTCTGTGAGAAATCTTGTTTCATTCGTGATTCACAAGGAAACGACCTTATGTCCGCTCGCGTAATTCTAGTCTTTACACTATCTCTATGCAAGACATGGTTGCTTCATCTCCCATCCGCTACTTTCAAAGGCAACATCAACAAAATCCAAGCTATGGCAACCGCCGCCTCTCACATTTAAACTTTCAAAATATAACCAATCTTGCTCGACACAAACTAGTTAAAGGTCTCCCACGATTTCAGATTCTAAAGATCACCTTGCTCACCAGAACAAGGGAAAAGCACTCGTGCTCATTTTCCTTCAAAGGTGGAACACGCTCTCAAAGATGTGCTTCATCTTCTTCACATGGACTCATGTGGGTCCGATGCGCATGCAAACGATTAATGGCAAACGCTACATCTTGGTAATTCTTGATGACTACACACCGGACTTGGGTCTACTTTCTTCAAGCAAAGACCAAGCTCCAAAGATGATCATCACCTTTCTCACGAAAATACATGTGTTCATTCAAACACCGCCGACAAATCAAATAGACAAAGGAACCGAATTTGTTAACCAAACCCTTCGTGAATTTTATGAGAAAGTGAATTCAAAGATCGACATCTATTGCACGTATACCGTAACAAAATGGAGTTGTTGAAAGATCGAACCTAACGTTAGTGGAAGTGCAAGAACAATGTTAATCAATGCTAAACTCCCAGATTACTAGGCGTAAGTGTCGATTCATCGCATGCTATACTCAAAACCGTTCTATGATTACAAAACGCCACAACAAAACACCTTCGAGCTTGTCCATACCGTAAAACCAATCTCAAACACTTTCATGTATTCGATCTCTTTGCTATCCGAATAATGATCGTGATGACTTTGGAAAGCTCAAAGCCAAAGTCGACATCGAGTCTTTATTGATATTGTGATAATTCTAAAGGTTTTCGAACTGAATCGTCGAACAAAGCAAAGTTATGGAAACGATTCATGCTCATTTTGATGAACTTACGTAAATGGCTTCTCAGTATAACAACTTGGAACCCGGTTACAACCGCTTAAACTTCCTCAAACCCCATCATCACCGATCAAAGCCCCCACTCACCATCAACAAATGGAAAGGTTATTTGCTCCTCTGCTCAATGATGATATTGATGAACGTGTTCCTGTGTATCCACCGCTCACCGCTCAACCCGATACTACTCTTATACATGATACACTGCTACAACAACATCACAAGAAGCACCACCATTGACTCCACCACAACAGTTGAACAAACCGCTCAACAATGATGAACCGATCGATGATGTTCTTAATGAAGTACCCCCACTCGCAGATTTTGATCCAAATGCTTTTAACCCGCTTGCTAATGAAACCGATGCACCGATGTCGCGGAATCATCAACAAACCATTTGAATCCTCGAATCAGACAATGTATACCAACATCAACCTCTACACATCGATGGACAAAAGACCATCCTCCGACAATATTATTGGCAACCCGAATCAACCAACATTTACGAGACAACGCCTTCACACAGATGGTGAACATTGCATTTATGCTCTCACCGCTTCGCTAACTGAGCCTAAAAACATTAAAGACGAATGACAAAAGACAACCGGATTGAATCCATGCAGAAGAACTCAACCAATTCAAACGCCTTGAAGTATGGAATCTGTTGAAAGACCAACAGTGGTCTACGCTATTGGTCTTAAATGGATTGGAAGAACAAATTGATGTCAAGGAACGTAATCGTAAACAAGTCACGCCCGTGCTAAGGGTTATCGACAGTGAAGAGGTATCGACTTTGAAGAATCATTTGCTCCGGCTGCTCGCCTTGAGGTCGTTTCGATATTTCTCGCATTCGCGCTCATATGAATATGATCGCTATTCCGATGGATGTCAAAATTATGCTTTCAACGGACAACTTAAAGAAACGGTTTATGTCACCAACCGTATGATTCGATCCCGAGTTCCCGAACCATGTCTACAAACCGAACAAAGCTCAGTATGGTCTCAAACAAGCTCCTGCATGGTACGATAAGCTATCATCTTTCCTCATTGCCAATAATTTTACCAAAGGTTCTGGTCGACCCTACTCTTTTCATACAATATCACGGGCACGATCTTAATTGTTCAAATTTACGTGATGACATTATTTTTGGGTCTACACATAAAAGTACTCAATCGCTTTGCAAAACTAATGAAGAAAAATTTTGAAATGTCCATGATGGGTGAACTTACGCTCTTCTAGGACCGCAAGTTCATCAATCACCCCGTGGTATTTTCTCGAGTCACCCAAATATGCCCTCGAATTGTTAAACAAGTTTGAATGAAAACTGTGACACTTATGCCACACCAATGACTCATACCAAGTTAGACGATTTACATGGAATTAGTCGACCCAACAAATACCGGGTATTATTGGGTCTCATGTATCTAACGCCCAGACCGACATTATCTTTGCCGCTTATCTCTCGCTCCCGTTATCGGTCAATACCAATCGAAACCCACCTCTCGAGGCTAAAAGAATCCTCCGATACATCGCGGAACCATTAACTTAGGGATTGGTATCCGGGATTATGGTTTTGAACTAATCGCTTTTTAGATGTTGATCACGCAGGATGTTTAGATTCACAAAAGTACTTCAGAGCACTACAATTTCTTGGTGATAAACCGTGTCCCGCAATCGAAGAAGGATCAGACATCATCGTCATCAACCAAGGCGAATATGTAGCCATGCCGGCATGTTGTGCTCAAGTCATCCGGATGAGAACACAACTCAAAGACTATGGTTACGTGATTTGATGTATCCCGATGTATCGCGACAATCGGAGTGCCATTGCGATCTCGCAACCCGCCTCAAAGACTCAAATCTAAGCACATCGATCTTCGCTATCATTTCATCAAGGACCACGTGAATGGTGGCGCTTGAATTATACTTCATGGGTGCATGAATACCATTGTGATCTACTCACCAAAGCCTCGCCTCCCGCTAGGTTTAATGAGTTGGTCCACCGGATTGGTATGCGTGTTCGAGTCAAGAGGAATTGGATGAACTCTAAAACAATTTTAAAACCAACAAACACCAAAATCTCTTTGTAAATATTTTTCAAAACAAAATACAAAATATAAAACCCGATAAAACAACAAAATATTCTTCTATCTATTTTTCTTTCAACATGGCAAGTACATTTTTTCGTCAACACTCTAATCTTTCAAAATTCAATATTTTTCCGATCAAGTGTCGGGAGAAAATAAATACTTAACTGCTTCAAAACATCCGTACTTTGCATGTTACCTTATCCCTGTTGATTCTTTAATAATGGTGGTCACATTTCGGTTTTCTCGACACTCCTGACTAAAATGTTTAACCTTTCATTATTTCTTAAGTCAAGGGAGTGTTGTCAAAGTTATTTCCAAATATCTTCGCTTGGTAACCAAATGGAAGTTAAAAGGCTTTGGATGAAAATGGAAAAGGTGGAGGACTAAAACCGCCAAAAGCTTAAAGTTATTTTAATAAAACTCGTCCACCTAACCTAATCTTCACATTTATTACTCATACCAAACAAATCCTACGCACAAAATCTTTCTTCAAATCCTGTTATCTCGATCTTCAATTTGTAAGTGATTTTGTGTTCTTAACAAGTTTTTAAACAATGGTTTTGAATTTCACGCGAATCCAACGGTTAAAACTTTAGATTTAATGATTTTGTGTTTTACGCAGATGTGTTAGAACACATAATCTTGTTTATGTGTTTGAGGTTAAAAGGATTGTGTCAAACGCTTTTTTACATCACTAATACCATTCTTACACTCAAAACACACCCGTAATCACGTATTGATTGGATTTGAAAACTAGGTTTATGCTGGTTCGTATTTTCAAATGTGAATGTTTTGGTCAAAAGATAGTTGTGTGATGTTGTTATCATGGTGAATTGATGTTATCTAGGCTTTACAACAACCCGTAAACACTAATTGATTGAGAATTAGAGATTAGGTTTAATGTTCTTGAGATTTGGGTATTTTGATTCATCGCGAATTGGATGTTAATACTTGGTTATATCACCATGACTTCTTAGAACTACCGTAAAAACTTTGGTGCAAATTCCATGGCTAGATTTCTTACGCGTAATTCATGAACTTTAGGGTTTTAGTTTACGCATAAGGTTCTTTACGCCGTAATTATTTGAATGAGTGTTTGTGAGTAAATCTGTTATAAAATGAATGCGGATGTTAATATTGATACCGTGATGAATTTATTTCGTGTTTGCTACCGTAAAAATCGTAATCAAGGTTGTTAACCATCTATGCATAAGGATCACCTTACGCTTAGCATGTTACGCGTGAAGAGAAATTCACGCAGTGGCTTACGCTGCATGTTCTACAAAGGGACTACGCGATCCCGTGAAGGATATGCGTAAACAATGACCTCACGCATAAGGTCTACTCTTACGGTAAGCCTTACGCGGAAGGTTTTATATACGCCCACGCCGCAGCTTTACGCATAAGGTCCCCTTTCCACGCTGCAATATTTCTTACGCCGTAAGTAAGGATCCCACGATAAGCTCAAGGCTCACGCCGATACCTCTCATGTTTACGCATAAGCTACCATTTCACGCCTAAGCCTTGATCAAACCTTCATTATGAATTGTTACGCGTGCAAACTTGTAAATAAATAAATCATAACGTCAATAAACCAACATCGTCACTAATAAGCTTAAATGTGTAATGTGTTGTGAAAATATGTGATAACATAAACTTTAAAACTTAAAGCTAACTAACTCACGGCTTATCACGACGTCATTAGATTATTGGACAAACAAGTGACTTTGGACTGTAATAATCATAGACATAGCACATTCAATAATTAGTTAATAAAACCTTCGTTGACTAACATTATGTCTTTCGATATGTTGGTTCTTTGGCTAAATGTGTTTCGCATCACGACATGGAAGCTCAAATGAATGTGGATGCACCAAATGTACTCACCATTGTCGATATCTTCCTCATGGCTATCCAATGAAGATTGGAAACAACAACCTTCGTGTTGACTTTGAAACCCTCACATTCGTAATATTCTTGTCTCATTGCGGTGGATATTCAAGAATCACCCCATCGTAACATGCTCACTAACTCGCCACCGCTCCCGAGATCTACATACAACAATTCGGAATACAATGCGGATGATCAGGTCAAATGTTGTGACGGTGACGCTCAATCACAAGCAAATCACCATCACCCCGCACTTACGGTTGTTCTCCTCATTCCCGACATCATACCAACCGAATACTCACGCACCCACCAAGAGACAGCTCGCAATTCTTGATTGATATTGGCATGACGAAGCTTGTGGGTTATCACTAAGCATTCTCACGGATCTCAAGAACATCCTCACCTTGGAGAACCCTTTATATCATCATCACAAAATCCATTTCGGTCGTGACACGGCTATGAGCATCCCAAGCTCGTGGAACGCAAATCTTTTGGGCTCGATTAACATGAAGCACATCAAGTCAAGCTCGATTTGGGATGACATGATGACATTCCTCAAAAGCTTGGCTCAAAGATTCCCTACATCGTATATACTAAACTATTGATCCAGAGAGCACTTGGTATAACCATGATATCCCCAAGAGAATCAATGACCCCGACAATCACGACATGTTGTCCGAACCTACCCTAATGCCGATCAAGGAATCAACAACAAAGAAATGTGGTGTCAGGTTGCCGCACCATCTTCTCTCGGATGAACTCAAACAACTCTACTCTTATAAAAGATATTTGTAGTCGTGAAAGCTTAATAAAGTTGGTTTTCGATGAAAAATCTTCCGTAGACCTACAAGGAAAACCGTAAGAGGAGCGCAGGAGTGTTGCAAGCATCGAGAGCCAACGGAAGTTCCCAAGAGGAAACCTCCAAGCAAAAGGAAAGTTCCTTCAAGGAAGTTGTTCCTATTCCCATTCCAAAGCTTGAACCACAAAGAAAGCTAACTGCGAGGACTCCTGAGGGTACCGCATCGATGAAGAGATTTTCTACTCCTCAAACAAATAAAGATGACACTACAACTGGATCTAAACCTCCAAGTCCACCAAAGATCATAGTGCAAAGGGAAGTCTCCAAAGATTGAGCACGAAGAGAAAGCTCGTAAGAAGAGCCACTAGAACCGATTACAAGAAAAATTCAAATTGCTAGATTCCAACATGTTGCGAAAGAGTTTGCAAGGATCAAATGGGTGGCCCCGAGGTCAAGTAGTGAAGTTCAACCCACACCGATCCCGATGCGTTAATCAACCCGATAAGGAACCTGTGCCACCACTTTGGAGCAACAACAAAAGCGCTGGAAGATTCTATTGAGTATGACATTGAAGAACCGAACCAAAAGTCCGAGAAAGATAAAGATGTTGATTATGATATGTTTCTTCGGATAGTCCTACACGCCAAAGAAGGAAACTTCAACTACCAAAGGACCTTGAGTCTCCTTACATCTCATCATCATCGAATTCATCTTCTCATTCCTCACCACCACCATCAAAAGATCAACCAAATCAACATCCAAATCAAAGAAGAAGCCAACCGATCTTGGATCTCTCAAGCTAAGACAAGAATCGTTAAAGTCAACAAACAAAGTCGAATGAAGGACGTTTCTACAAGAAAATGAATTTCTTCACCGATTAGATACATGATTCTTCATGATGAGAACGACAAGATGCAAGTTGAAAGTGGAATATGTCCGTAAGCTCATGAAAGATGATCTTCAAGGGAAAATGGACGAGATGATCAAAGGATACACTCACAAGTTCCTTCTCGACATCGCTCCTCGAATTACAAAGGAGATGTTCACCAAACAACTCTATCTCGAATCTCTTACACTGGCCAAATGGACTATGAAATCAACTCCAATGCATGTGAACATCAATCCATTGATCCCATAATCTTCTCGGATGTCAATTGGTTAACCGGTTGGTAGCTCAAATGTCGAAACGATTCGCAACATTTGCCTCCTACGAAGGTAAATTGTTTGAAGCATTCACTGAATACCAACTTAAATCGATGCGAGAAGAAGTCGAAGGCCTAAGCGCCCACGCCGACGATGAAGATAAGGATCAGATAAGAATGACGAGCATAAACGCCAAGAATTCCGGTGAATCATCTTCTATGCAACCTCCACCCCATCGGACTCCATTTCAACAAAGATCTCCTCCTCGTTCTTCTACCGAAAACCTCGGATTCTTTCGAGTTACCACCCTGCACTCGTAAAACCGGTGATCACTTTGAGTATACGGTTGGTGACAATGAGGAATTTCATGAGCCGAACAACAACCCGCCTCCCGACAAAGTTAAGAAACCAAAATCCTCATCCAGCCTAAGAAAAGAAGAAAAGGCACCTAAGGTCGACGTCGATCATGGCTAGATGAAGATGACAATCGATGAATACGATCGTTTTCTACACTTGTTAATTCTACTCCCTACCCACCAAGGTCAAGATCCGGAAGACGGTAGTACATTGGAGCATGCTAAGTTCTTGCAAGAGAAATTCGTGAAAAGATGATGAAATCGAGTTGAAGCGCATCAAGAATGAAGCATTTCAACCGCTCAAAGATGACTTGGAAAGTGCTATTGAAGTTGAGTATCACCTGATAATATAGCACAAGCTATGTCTAACAACATGGATTGGCTCAACCTCAAGCAAACATCGACTTCACCAAACGGGACAACCTCCATATTACACCGATCGGTCTAAACCTCTACCAACAATTGGCCAACCAGATCGCCTAGGATTCCATTCCGATATTTCTTCAACAAAGACTTGGAATTTCTTCTACACGGTGGCGATGGTTCAAGGAAATACGCTACATCTCTCGACACTTCCATTCCGGCAACCATATACTCTAATCGCATAGCCATCGAGGAAAGGGCTAACCACATGTTCTCCAACAATGTGGAAGTATATGACCGTGATACATTGTATGGGATTCACCATCGGCCTAACGCCGACGAGTCTACAAATGTCGCCGTGTTCGTAAGTCTCAACATGAAGTGTTCAAGACTAAAGCAATCGTGGCTATTAAACATGTTGATCTTCGCCTAAATGGGACTACACTTTCCTCAAGAATATCGTGGTCAAAGGCAAGATGAAAGGGATTATGCATTCTCTCAAGCGGACTTTGAGAATTTGTCTATCAACGACATTGAAGACATGTACCTTGCCAAAGTATGTGGTCGCATGAGACAATTCTTGATCAAGTGCAACGTGAATACATCAAGTACTTGCTTATCTTCATCGTAAGAATAGTAATCAAAGAACGGTAGAAGATCTCCACCTGCGCTTGAATCATATCGTACCCGTGTCAACTTCACTCCACCACGCCTAGATCTTCCCGACATCAACCGCCTTCCACAATACACACGTGTCAAAGAACCATTCGGCGATCGTTTATCGCGATGACTTCAACGAAATTGCTTGATGGCGTGTAGAGATCTTCACAAATTGGGGATCACACATTGAAGGTTAGGGATGGCTCGCTTATCGGTCAAGGCGATACATGAAGGCATTGTCTCCAAAGCGATGGAATTCTCAAGATGTATGGATGTGCGAGAATCATCACCGTGATTGATGAAAGGTTGTATCGACGGACCAGCCTGAACTCGAGAGCTTTGTAGGGGTCATCCCAGATTGCTCGCCGCTATCAACGCCTGCTCGCATTCCCCGGCAAGATTGATGGACTTCCGGTACCCTTGAACCGCTTCTATTTCATAATATTTTGATGTGTGATTTAATTATGACTATGGCTTGTGCACATATCGCTGTACAACCCATTCTTGTCAAGAAAGGACCTTGTGGTACGCTTGAAGGCTACAATCCTTATAAAAGGAGCGAAAGCTTCTTACTTTTGAGTAAAACCTATCAAACCTTTCATTTTTCAAAGGTTTTACTCAAAGAACAAGTACTTCCCGTATGATTTTCAAAACCTCAACCGCTTATATCACTTGTCGAGGGGAGTATTTGAGTTAAAACTTTGTTCACCAAAATGTTCTTTGTGTCACTCTTCCCGCAACACTAGAAATGGTCATATTTATTTCAACTTTTCAAAATAACATTTTATATGCCATTTTTGAGGGGAGAAAATTATGTGATAAGAAATATGTTGTGTAAATGCAAATGAATCTTTGTGCTATAGACTTAACCAACTAATTGACGATACTTAATTGTTAGTAACTCGAAAAGACTTGTCCGGACGTAATAATTTCAAGCTAGTTCGCTAGTGATGTAAACGTGTCTCGCAAAGGACTTGTCCAAATAGAATGTACCATTCGAGAAACTCTTGGTAGACATGAACTCGGACGGTTTGACAACCTTTCGAGGTTTGTCTACACCTTCAAGGTAGTTATTAGAGCTAGTTGTCACCTAAAAGCGACAATGTAACTCTTTAACTAACCGTGTCTCATGGGGATTGTCTATCTTGAGTTGATCAATTCAAAAGTGCGCTTTCCTCACCGCGATTTCCGTAAAAACTCTAAGCACATGTGAGGGGAGTATTTATGCAAAATATTTATCTCTCAACAAAGGTACTAAAATGTTTTCATTCACAAACACTTTGAGAGATTTTCATGAAAATGGTTTTATGGCAACATAGGTTAGTCATGGAGTTATAAGGTGACTAAGGTTAGGAATAACATTCCCATGATCCGCTAGAGTCGGAGGGATCTACCCAAGGACAATACCAATAGTTAGAATTAGAAGTCCTTAGGTATGATTATAAAAAGGAGAAAATGAGAATCAAGAAAGAAGGAGTTGAATAATTAAAAAGAAATGCAAAGAAAAGGTGAAAAGAAATAGCCTCCAAATTATTCAACTTAGGCGATAATCGGGTTCAATTCATATACCGGTTGTCACTTAGTGACGCCGGTATTGAAGATTAAAAGTCGTCATGGACCCGTGGACGCATGCACTAAACCTTCTTAGCCACTCAAGTTTCTCTCAAAAGAAGCTTATTTCATTCTCACAGGGAACCCTACATAATCTATTGGCTTTCTCTTGAGATTGCTTGATATTGAAGAAGGAGACCCTCTCCCCAGTCTCCGCCAGAAAACCAAAATGCACTATTGAGTCTAGAGCCACGAGATTCATCAAAAGATCTCTTAGAACACTTGACATTTCATCACTTGTCGCTCAACAATAAGAACGCTGGTACGTTATCGAGTCCTTCATGCATCTTAGCAACTGTCGAGAACATTTATGAGAGGTTCACAACTGTGATCCTCGGTGATTGAATGGAAACTCCCGCCAAGGTCAACATCAACATACTGACAAGCAGTCACTGATAACTCCCCGCGGATTACGCTTGCAGTGTCTCAAACGGTCTACGTCACAGTGGTGCTTCGTGTACCTCACCGACTCATCCGAATCAGAGGTGTACTTCGGTACATCGTGTTATCTCACTTGGGACTCCAGTTCCAGAACGGCCTTTGTAAGAATTAGAGTTGTGTTTTCACACTATGTCATAACACTCTCAAGTTCAAACTTGTAAGTGCGGAACCGCTTTTACTAACCGCTTTCATGTTTTCTTCTTATGGAAGCTCGAGCGGAATGATCGTGGCAGATTCTTCACATGCTCATGCCAACATCATCACTAATGGAAAATCTATCTAAAAGCAACACAAAGTCGAATGATTCTTCGTCAAGCCAAAGAATCTACAAAGTTAAAGACTTAAAGAACTTCATCAAGATCGAAATCCAACGTTAAAGAGCGCGAGCATGTTGAAGAATGACGGAGACACCGGAGCAAACAAGCGCACTGAAATGCGGACTTGATGCGCGATAACAACAAAATACTATCACTACCATCACAAAGAACAATGATCAATGAACAAAGTTAAAGATGACGTCAATGCAAACTGCTTAAAGAAAACAATTTCTACACCGGGAGATTGTTCAAATCAAGGCAATTCTTCTCACAAGAAAGAAGAATGTCGAAGACGCCAAAGCTACTATTACATCGAGACCTTCACCGCTTACATTCATTCATCACCAATACTTAGGGAGATTGTTGGAATCACTCCTAAACCTATATCAAGTGTTAGTGATTCATATGTAATAGTTAGCTTAATTATGGCCTTTATGTTTGTTATTAGCTTAAGCTTATATAGAAGGCCCATGAGCTTAGGCCCATGTCCATTAAGGAAAGGAAGGAGTAGGAGTGTTGCCTAGCTCCCTTCCTATAAATATTTTGTAATAACCCTCACTGAGGGTTGGTTGTTTTTCTTTTCTATTTCACTCTTTGCTTTAACCTTTCTCTCATTATTTCGTGTGTTTGGATAAGGGTTCAACCGATCTTCTCTTCTCTATCTCTTTCTATTGTGCTTGTGTTGTAAACTTAGTGACCTAACAAGTAGTTTAGGTGAAGTTTTTAAAATGCATTTCCAAAACTTAATATATCTTCTTGCACATTCAGGTTTGCATTAACATCAACTTGCATATAATATTCAAATTGCAACTTGGAAAAAAAAGAAACGATCAACAAACTATAGCCGTAATTTATCAATCCATAATACCATAAACTAGCATACAATCTAACAAGTCAGCAACTAATGAAGCTACCACCGTCCACCGTATTCAGAATGTATATCAAACTACTAGTACCTTAAATTCGATGTTGTGCATATCAATACATCCGAAATCATCATCCATAACAATGTCATATCTCTACTAACATAAATTAACTAAACAAATCACTTCTCATATGAACATCAATACATTACACATGCACATCATATCAGACACGCCTTCAACTTTTCATTCAAAAGCTCGCGCAGATTATACATTAGAATTTACAATCACAATAATACTCATATCAATTTCTCATTCAAAATGTAACAATCCACTATATCATGCCACCTAAAACACGTATGAATAAGTAATACATCAAACAAGTCCACATAGAGGCAAAACAAAATATAAAAACAGATTAAAAGGATTGCAAGTAATATAACATTTTCAGCAAACATGCGTGCAGTATTAGATGGACCACCATTCTTCTCACTAACCCCATCAAGCTTCAAATTTATATGGATATATTTCCGAAGTTCATTAATTTGCCGTTGCATATTAGCCATTTGAGCTAAAATTGTTGCATTAGGTGACAATTCTCCATCCATATACGGAATGTGGCTATCCCCATCAGGCTTCAAATGCTTGACATATTTATGTAATTCATTAATTTGCAGTTGCATTTTAGATATTTGAGCCATAATTTTTGTTGTAGGTGGCATGACATTCCCCATATACGGCATGCCTTGATCCACCTTCCTATGAACATATGCATTTGAGACTGAACCACGTCTCTGCGGTGTCAACTTTAACCGTCGACCGGATCTATTCACTGCTGGTGTATCATCAATGGCAAGACTAGGTGGTATATCATTGTATAACCCTGTTGGCATATACTTCCTCAAATAGTCTACACTAGATGTCCACCAAAGTTCTTTCATATCAGTCTCTGCATATAAAAAATTGTTATACACTAACCCAAATATCATTAAAAATCATAAACAAATTTTCTAAAAGAGAAGATTATAACCTGTCGGCACAAGGCGAACCATTTCTGTATTACGAAAAAGAAGATCATAATCTCTCTTCTCAAACCTGTGTCCATCATCCCAAGCAACACCCCGAGGGATCACAGTAATCCACCAATTTGTTAAATTCTGGCAGGTTTCCAAAAGCCAAATCTGAAGGAATTATTATTACTATTAGCATAAAATTACTACACTAAGGTTCATGCTACAATCTTGAATTAAATTCTTACTAATTAAACAATAGTTACCAACCTTCAAAGCGAAAGCAAATCCACACAACGATACGTTGTAGTGTAACAATCGCCTTGGTAGCAATTTCACCAAATGTCTATCTCTAACCTTTGAAATCGCATTATAAATCTTCTTGTGAAACTCAACCCAAATGTACTACCCCATGGAAATGCATTCCATGCATAAATGTCATCTACTAAAACCAATATCTCATTGGAGATTACATTTCTTTCCTGTTTGCCCATATAAATGTTCTCTAACAATAGAAGCAAACAAAGGCGAACAACTCTATTTTGATCTATTAACAATTACTTTTACCTAAAATTTCCATTTACCCTTACTTGTACATTTTCCTACACATCT
The DNA here is from genome assembly GCA_022545495.1 of Chrysanthemum lavandulifolium. Taxonomy (NCBI): domain Eukaryota; kingdom Viridiplantae; phylum Streptophyta; class Magnoliopsida; order Asterales; family Asteraceae; genus Chrysanthemum; species Chrysanthemum lavandulifolium. The sequence goes on from CM040239.1 coordinate 197,456,217, forward strand.
TACTTATACACTTTATCAAATAATTACACAAATAATTATACAAGTTTATAAAAAAATAAATAAATAAATATATCATTCCTCCCCACCGACCAGAGGGAGGTGTCATCATCATTTGAAAGTTCATTAAACTCAACTTGATCACTAAGAACCCAAAATAGTTGTTCGGCTTTATATTACTAATTTTCTCGACGCCTCTCTAAGAAAACTTAGCATACGCTACTAAAACTGATTGCCGTTTCTTTAAATGCTCTAAAGAAACATCACCAAATCGAAAACCTAATACTAGGCACATATCTTGACGACCAAATTCTAAAGTGTGTCCCCGATATCAAAATACAAGGAGTATTTATATTAGGTTTTCAACAAAGCGTTAATGTTGAAGCAAATAATGAAGCAAATGGTTATCATGCTCATATGTTTTTATGTTTAACCATTGCCCAAAACAAAGGCTTTTAAAAGTTCAAGACGATCCGGATTGCAACTCAACTTTGCCTTATCGCTTTTATATAGTGCAACTTTGTTCTAGTATCGAGCTTGGCAAAGATACACCTATACACAAAAACAAACAAAACATGCATACCCATATTAGCATATGTTATAAACTGATGAGCAATACAAATATAAACATTTATAAATAAGCAGTATACGCACATAAGTAGTAACGAAAGAGTCATAAAGAAACACTTTCAAATAAGCAGTTTACAAACGTAACATTTAACAAACAAGAACATGTTATATACTGATGAATGATACAAATATAAACATTTTCAAACATAACGTTTACAAACAGAAATACTGTGGGATTCCTAAGGGCTAAGTCCTTTAAACTTTAATATAAACTGAAGGAACTGGTTTAAACTGTAAGAAATACTGTGGATTCTGAACTGAAAACCGAAAAACACGAGATGAATTAGAAACAGATTGTACATAAGTACTCGATGTAAAGCACTCGATGTTTTTCTAGTCCATAAGTATAATAAGACACCTAATAAGCTGTTTAAGTCTTCATAATTTGAAACAGATTAATAGCTTATAGTAACTAACTCTAGAGACTCGGTCTCATGATTGTTTTATGTTGAGCACTAACAAACCAATCAATGAAAATCTTATACACAAATGTTACAAAGGCACTAGGCATGTCTGGTTCTATTAGGGGCATACTTTACTGGATCTCTTAAATGAAAAGCTTATACATGATGAGGTTATAGGCATGACTACATAAATGTTACAAAGGCACTAGGCATGACTACATAATGAGGTATTTTTTTTGTTACACTTCTATATTAATTTTCCTACATAATGAGGTATTTCCCAATGCAAGTGTCCACATTTCAGGTACGATATCCCTATAAAAGGTACTACTATATATTCTAATGACTGAATAAGCAAACCATAACCACAATGAATGAACCTCAAATACACTAAAAAATAGCAAACAATGTGGGTTATTGTGCAGAATAAGCAAACCTAACATAGTCGGTCTTCTCAAACCTGTGTCCACAATAAAACCTAGAATAAGCAAACCCTAACATGTATGATAACTAAATGGCTTATACAATCAAATAATCCAACAAAAATAGCAAACAATGTGGGTTATTGTGCAGATTGCTTTCGAAACAACAATAATGCAAAATCAACAATAAAACCTACAATAACCAAACCATAACCACAATTAACCTCAAATAATCTAAAAAAAATTCAAAAACCCTAAAAAAAATTCAAATAATCAAAGAATATATGTGGGTTACTGTGTGTGGGTTACTGTTCAAATCGAAAACAATCTATTAAAATCAAAAACATTGAAACAGAAGTATGGGTTACTGTGCAAATCGCACATTTTACTTACTTGTCTAGAAGCCATTATCATATAACATCAATCGTGTTCCACACGCTGTGAATCGGGATCAGATCGGGTCTGGAATTAATCGTCTTCCACAAAATCGGGTTATTAATGTTGTTGTATGTGTGTTTTTTGAGAAAATCTTCGTGATGTTTTCTTTGATCTAAGCCATGCATGTATCTTAATGAAACATACAGTGTTGTGTGTGTTGTATGTGTTTTTTTGTTGTTATGCATTTGAGGAAAATGTAAACCAAAAAGAAAAAAAAAAATAAATAAAACAATCAAATCATAAGATATCAAAATCTTTTTGTGTCACCTCAATGTACTCTTTCCAATTTTCAAAGTAAAAAGTAAGTTTCGATTGAACACCATCACGAAGACCGCTTACCGAAGATTGACTTTAATAAACAAACAAAATAATAGATCAGATAAAGATTTGATGTGACTTAGTGGGTCGAAAAAAAATTTGAAAATGATACGTGTCATAATACGAATGGAAATGAAGAATTGATAGGTTGAAGATGGCAAAATGAAAAAAGATGCTAAAAGTGTCTAAAAAAATGGACTAACCTTGGATTTTTGGCCTCTTTTAGTAATTTTTTTTTCCTTTTTAGATTAAATGTCCAACATTTAAAAATAATGGGGAAGTGTGTCAATTCTTTCAGTTGTTAAGCCAACCGAAACTTTGAAAAAGTTAAGAAGCGACTCGGTGGGCTTCGGTTGTGCTAGCAGGGGACGAGTTGGAAAGCTTCGTTGGTTGAGGTGCAACAGAGCCATTAGCATTGGCCTTAAATTATCTAACAAACCACCTTGCCACGTCATCAAATAGAGCAAGTCGACTCATTACACGTGTAAACAAGTAATTGGTCAAGAAATACACCGGTGACGAGAAGGAAACTAGAACCCTCTCTTTGTCGTTGTTTTTACTTTTTTTTTTTTTATCAAATCTCCCTGATCTTCTTCATCTTTCAATTCAAATTTATCATGTCCCAATCAATCTAATGAATTAACAAATTATAAGCATAGCACAATCACATCATCGCTTAGTTTCTTAACAGGTACATCCACATATATCCTTATCTTTTAGGGCTTGTTATTATTGTGATTGATTGTTGATACCTTTCGATTTTGTGATTTATACTTTTAACCAGTTTGTTCTGCTTATCTGATTACTAATCACTGCAATAAGGTGTTTGGGATTGCTTATTTATATTAGGGTAAAGCATTTCAAAGTGCTTATTTGAGATGAAACTGAAACTACTCTTTTAGGTAAAGCCGTAGAAATAGATAGCGCATGCTCTCATATCTAACCTAAAAACCCATAGAAATAGATAGTACTCCTCAAGAAATTAATTTAAGATGCATGTGACATTAGCAAATCCAAACACTATTTTCTGAACTGCTTGTTAGTAAGCCCTTTTTTTAACTTTAAAGCATAAACAATAAGCAGTGCGAAACATTATCTGAACAACTACTCGCCTTTTCCAAACTGCCTATTAAGACAAACAGCAAATTTTGATAAGCAATACCAAACACCCTCTTGTTCTGCTTCTTAGTCACATGTTAAAACTGTTTAAATAAGATGGTGTCAATTGAATTTTCATGAAAAAAATAGTGCCTTTTGCACTTTGTAATGGTATATTAATATTCCGTATTTGATTGAGAGTTGAGACTCGTCTAGGAACTGAAAAGGGAGATTTTGTTGAACGGTGTGTGTTGGTTAAATAAAGAGGATTTTACTATTATGTTAATCGTTCGTTTTAGCTGACTGGTTTTGTGATGTAACAGTGCGTACAACAAAATGATGAAGCTGCAGACATACGGACTCAGTGTGATTGCCACACTGGCGGTTATCTATCACGCCTTTAGTAGTAGAGGGCAATTCTACCCAGCAACAGTTTATTTATCTACATCCAAAGTGTGTTTAGTGCTTCTTCTTAATATGGGTTTGGTGATTATGTGCATTATGTGGCAACTGACAAAAAAATATTTCTTGGTTCACTCCGAGAAGCGGAGGTTGAGAGACTTAATGAGCAATCATGGCGAGAAGTTATGGAGATTCTATTTGCTATAACTATATTCCGACAGGACTTTTCTGTTATGTTTCTTGCTATGGTTACTGCTTTATTACTGATAAAGTCTTTGCATTGGTTGGCTCAAAAGAGAGTCGAGTATATTGAAACAACTCCAACTGTGCCGATGTTGTCTCATATCCGGATTGTTTCTTTTATGGGGTTCCTTCTCCTTGTTGACTGTCTATTTTTGTATAACTCGGTGAAGTATTTGATACAAACCCGTCAAGCTTCTGTTTCGCTTTTCTTTTCATTCGAGTAAGTTTTAAATCTTTACATGTTTAGTTTTATAAATTTATTGTCACTTGGAACTTTTATCAAACATATTTGCATAATCAATAGGTCGTTCTGTAAAATTAGTAATGTTATCATACCTATAATGTATATTTGACGATTTAGGAAAGCATTGCCTGGTTTTTGTATAACGGGTACATTTATATGTTGTCATTCGTTATCATCTTGTTTGCTGTTCATGTGCTTTTCAGCATCACTTCCTTAAAATCCATTTTCATAGGAACTGATTTTGGATTGTTTAATCGTGTTTGTCATTCTCAGGTACATGATATTGGCCACAACCACGATATCAACATTTGTCAAATATGTCTTCTATGTCAGTGACATGCTTATGGAAGGACAGTGGGAAAGAAAAGCTGTGTACACATTCTATTTGGAGCTTATTCGCGACTTGCTGCACTTATCTATGTATCTGTGCTTTTTCCTCGTAATCTTTGTGTAAGTACTTTCTTCTACATTCCTATCGGTTCTGTACACATGAAACCTGCATCATGATATAATGATATATGAAGGTCAAGAGGCTGTGTTTCATCAATTTGGACACTTGTGTGTCTGTTGCATTTGTATTTATATATCTATGCATGTTTTCATTTGTACACACTATCGTAACTCTTTCTATTACTTGAAAAGATGTTAGACTTACTTTTCTTTGAAGACAATATGTTTTATCAAGTTATGGGCTAATTGTTACCACATTTTGCTTGCTAGTCTATATGTACTTGATGCGTTCTATGTATGTCTGCTAAAACATAAAAATTTCTTCATATTAATTGTGTATATCAAGACATAAGAAGGATGGAAACCTTAATTGTGTAAAATGCTATTTAAATAACATCCCTTGATATGATCATATGACATGGCAAGAACCTGTCTAATGTATCTCTTGTTTATAGTTCGCTACTATATTGATCTTCAGTTATGAATATGATTTTGTTTAGCTGCTTTGTTTGTTATTTTTATTATTGAAACTTTGGGTTCTTCAGGAACTATGGTGTGCCTCTGCACTTGATTCGGGAGCTGTATGAGACATTCAGAAACTTTAAGCTGAGAATTGCTGATTACATTCGTTATCGAAAGATCACATCAAATATGAATGACCGCTTTCCAGATGCTACACCTGAAGAGTTGAATGCGTTAGTTCATAAACCCGAAAAATACTCCTCAATTTCACATGTATACCAGTGTTGTGTTCTTATTATACATATCTTTTATCATATGCAGGAGTGATGCAACCTGCATTATCTGTAGAGAGGAGATGACTACAGCAAAAAAATTAGTCTGTGGCCATCTCTTTCATGTGCATTGCCTCCGGTCATGGTTAGAGAGACAACATACTTGTCCCATTTGCAGAGCACCTGTTATACCAAATGAGGGTGGGACAAGCACATCACGCTCACGAGCTGGAGCTAATCGTCAAGGTTAGAATTTTCTACATTATTTTGAATGTAAAATATTAGCTAGTTTGTACAAATAACCAGGAGGTCCTTTTCTGACGAGATTTCCATGTTAGTAGCATGTCTTTTTAACGAAACTGGCCCAGTTGGGGGGTGGGTGGGGGAAACAAACGCGGTTTTGTCCCTTCTTAGATATAACTAAAAATAGTGTGTTAATTCTGATTTCAGAAACAATATTTTTAACATAATAATCTCAAGCTTTAAATAAACCGATATAAGAGGTCGCACTGATTGAAATTAAACTTTCACACTCTGTTCTCGAGTTTATTTCAAAAGAAAAGTTAGGAAAAGGGAGAAAACCAAAAAAATTGTCAGTGTTCTTAAGACCTTACAAGAAAAGAAAGGGAGAGAGAAGAAGGGAACGAGCGGGAATTTGAAATTTTTGTGTCTAAATTCTACCGCCCAGATTTGGGCTGATGGCTATGGAAAGGAGATAATAATTCTGTACTTTATGTAGAATGACCATATTGTCCCTGATTCATTTATGTATCTATTGTTTGTCCGCATCTGTTGTGCAACCTTATCTCCTTCACCCACGATATATTTCAGTGAATTAACACTCAAAAGTTATCTAAGATGGCTCAATGGTGATTCAGTTTTGTAACTATTGAAACATCCTTGAATGTTTATTTGTTTCAATACTTGGTACTTAATACTTGAAAATAATTTATTTTGTGGTGGTTGCAATTAATTAGCTTGTATATATCACGACTATATGTCATCATATCAATGGTTGGTATTGTGTTTTTCTTATGAGGGCCATACTTGTAAAACTTACACTCTTTCTTCTCCTTTAGTCTCAAAACTAAAGAACAAGAAACTTCCCCTCGCTTCTCATCATTTTCTTTCGGACATAAGAACATAACTATGTTTGTAGCTTTCTTCTACCTCTCCTTTCTCTGCTCAAACTTTCTTTTCTCTCCTCCCTTTTCTTTCAAAAAAGAAACTCTATAACAGTGTGTCTGTATCTTTCAACCTGTTTGATAACTCTTTGTTTAGATAAATTTTTTGTTATAACCTTTTGAGATGAACACAACCCAATACGACCTGTTTGCAGGTATGTGGGTCATGAATACCTCCAGAAATATTTCATTAACATGAACTAATCTAAAGTCTGATATTCAGAACCCGGAAAAAGCCGTAATGTGTGTTAGCATTTATAGATACATGTTTCAACCATTGGATAGTTTTCTCGTGTTGGTATATTTAGTCCACTAACGATGTTCTTTTTCATCTCAATAACTGAAATATTTTTCATCTCAATAACTGATATTGTACAGGGGCAAACTCATCAAACACATCGCCTCAAGATCAAACTGGTGATGCTGCAGGAAGTGGGAATATTAGCAGGCAACAAAAGAGAGTCCAAGCAGCAGCAGCTGCTGCTTCAATATATCAGAAATCTTTTGTTTACCCTTCGCCAAGTTCTTCTTTAACTTGGTAAGTACGCATTTCATTCTTCTATATATCTGTTTATGATACATGCAATCCATGATCTCTTAATTAGAATGCATATTAAACATATGTTTTGCACATTCTTTGCAGGTCTTCCGGACATGCGTTACCTCCCAATCAATCAACACCTGGTACCGGCATTAACAATGCAGCTTCTTCTAGTGAAATTGATAATTTAATCCCAAAAAATCCCGCAACCTATTCATCTTTTCAGCTGCCAGTTCAAGCTCAAGGTGTAAGCTCTAACCCTGAGGATGCCTGGACCACCAATCTGCAGTTATCAGTCACTCAACTGGAGGCCCAGAAAAGAATCATTCAGAACCAGATTGAGGTATGAGAACCTGATTTCTTCTCTATGTGAAAATCTATGAGGGCACAGTCAAAACGTAAGAATGATGATCTTTTTTGAGTTTAGTACATAAATAGTGTTTTAAATATGATTAAAAATAATTTGTATTATATATTAGGGGATATTTGCGGAAACTAGCGACACATTCAAACTTTACGAATAATAGCAATGTACTCTAAAAGTTAATACCAACACGCATTATGTTTACCAATAATAGCAAAACATTTTTTTATTCAGTTAACAATAATAACTATGTAATATACCTCATGGAGTGCTTTTTAAAAAACTATGTTGCTAGTTCTGTTTTTATTTTTTATAGGACGTATTGATAGATTAAGATGATGGAATGGGTTGGAAGTTGCCACCTCTAAAATATATATGATCCTATTGTTAGCACACTTGTAACAATTGTCTTTTGAGTTGGATGATGTCTCACCACTATCTGCCTTCATTGAACAGGTTTTGCAAGATCAGCTTCAACTGATACAAAAGCCCGCAACGGAGAAAAGCTCAGTTGCAGAAAGCAGCAGCAGCACCAGCAGTTGGGAGATGGATCTGCCTGTGACTACTTCTGATAGCAAAGGGAAGGCAGTTTCAGCATCATCTTTGTTGGTTTCGGGTAGTGACCAAAATCAACATGGGGTGGTTGATAACCGAGATGATGTGAACATGCCACCATTGTAGATGAAGTATGTGGTTTTATCTGTGGATATTATAGAAGGACAAATAGTGTTGCATTATCAGATCTTCTTTGTATGTTAGGACCTAATTGTCAAATTTCTCTTGAATACACCAAATGAGTTTTTGAAGAACACTTGATATTGTCGAAAGTGAAAAGGCGATAATGCAAATTAGGTTTTGTGCTTCTAACCAATAATCTAAAAAGTAATACTTTTGGAATGCCAAAGTTATACAAAGTTGGGTTTTATAGGTTAACTTCATAAGGAAGTACTTTGTTTGTTTTGTTGTGTTTGACCTGCAAGTAGAGGGTTGCCGTGAGCTGAGCGGAAAATACCAGCCTATCTGCACTGAATAAGCGAACACTGCTGCTAATAAATTGATATGATTAGCTGTATCTAATGAAAACAAGTTGTGGTTAATTTTGATTCTCAATAGGTTATAATTTTATCTATTTGATTAGTTGTATAACATAACTAATACATAAATCTGGGATCCGTTAGTTTGTATAGCATAACTAACTCAACATAGAGGTTGGTATGTATATACTTTCGTTAGTTTCAAGAGTGTTTTAGAGGATCCCAATCCTTTTTTAAATCAATTATTTTGTTATTGATATACAAAGCTTTTTTGCAAAGTATTGCAAGAACAACAATCCCCAATCCCCAACTAAGCTAATAAATGCTGCATAGTGGGAGGCCGCCCCCAATCTGGAGGTGCACACCCATTTATGAACATATACAAAGGGCTATGGAGGTCTATGGAGAACTACCAAATCCAGTGACTTTGATTTGTTCGTACCATTCTGCCATCAATCACTGCTGGGTCAGTTGGTGAGTCACCCAAAAAAAGCATCATCGGAATGAGGTATTGGTTTTTTTTTTCCAAAGTATGCAATATAGTAAATCTTTGATAGGATTAGGAATTACACACATGACAAAGGCAGATTATTCAAGTAACTACTCAAATTAAGATCAGGAAAGACAAGATTTTGCTAACAAGTCTTGATCATATAACGACAAAGCAAACAAGATCATCCCATAAACTTACATGTTCAGACAAAATACGAAAATAACAAATGAAAAGTCTTATTCAAACATCCAGAACAAAAGCGCTGTTCAACTTCTAAAAGGCCACATATACACGGGCCACCAAAGCATTATAACTTCAATTTTATCAGGAGCCGAGGTTAAAATCAATGTTTCCAGTTCTTGCTTCCAGATCTTGTCAGTCAACATAAAATGCACCCAGATTGAAGTCGAGGTCATCAAGAGGCTTGTCGAACATGTATACAGCAGGCTTAGAACCACTAGTTGATGCACCTCCATTAAATTCGTCAAGATTAATGAGGTTGACCAACTCGTTATAAATACCATCGTCTGCATTAGGTGCCATTATATCATTTTTCTCCACATTCTCAACTTCAACCACCTGTACGCAAACAATAAATTATGAGGTTGTGGATATGATGATCACACGTTCAATATATGCAAACAGTGTATTACAAGTCGATCTATATTGTTAGGTTATGTTCTGTTCTGTCAAAGCTTAAACATTGGCATGATAACCACTAAAAGACCAATTCACCCTTTTTCAACAACTAAAAAACAGCCAACTTTGTGGCATTTTTGTTTCCATAATTTATCAAATTCCACCATTCTAACAAAATTCAGTTTATATTTATTCTCACTAAAAGAAAAAACACCATAGCTGAAATAACATACCTCATTTGTGTTGTTGCCAGTGAAGTCCTCAGATACCCCCAAAAGGAAGGCAATATCTTCCAACGACATCATATCATGATCACCAACAGGCACATCTCCACGTCTCTCATTTGCAGACAACAATACAATAGATGACTCTGGTTCAGTTAAACACACATTATGTGTATTTTGAGGGGCAATCATCATTTCCATAGGAGTTGTACTCTTCTGTTTATAGTGAGCTATTTTTCCAGTAGTCTCATTTGCAGAACATGTCACAGCAGACGAACCCGGTTCATACATGTTCACAGTAGCTGGACCTTTTTGTTTATAACCCAATGGGTTTGTATTTCCAGTAGTCTCGTTTGCAGAACATGTCACAGCAGACGAACCCGGTTCATACATGTTCATAGTAGCTGGACCATTTTGTTTATAACCCAACGGGTTTGTAGTAGTAGCCTCCAAGGGACCCACAGTGGCTAAAGTGTTAGAGCAGCTGGCTATATCATCATCTTCCCACTCTTCTTCATTAAACGGCGCACCATATTGTGCACCATTTTGGGGCCTGAACCAGCTTTTTCAAATAGCTTAATAAGCACATATGTATCCTGAAATATATACAAGTCAAACGTGTTAAAAGTAAATTTGGGACGTATGAAATATTTTTGTAACATTAGAAAAATGTGAGATTTAAAACCCTGTTATACCTGAACAACTCCTGCATTAGCCAACTGCTCATCTTCCAGTCTATATTCGTGCATTACCCAGTCTGTTCTCTCCCCTTTTCCCGCATGTCCTATATGAAAAACCAATGTTTTAATTGTTGCCACGGTTCTACCCCTGTATGTAACATTTCTGTCTTTTCCGGTGGCTTTCCAGAACCCGATTTCAGTTGCACGATTGTATCGGGAGCCACTATTATATTTCTTTGATTTCGGGCAGAAGAAGAACCACTCCAAGTCTCCAGTTTTTAAAGCAGATTTATCTGAAGTTTACAGACACAATAATTTGTTAGATAAAGAGCAACACAGGCAGTCAACATGAAAAGTAAAATTCAAGTAAACAACAATTTTCTATCCTAAAAGACTAACAAAATTTATAATCAAGATAGAAGCAACTTCACTTAGGCTAGTTTCTTGCTCTCCAAACACAAATAAAGAAAAGGGACTTTTGTGATATTTTTTACGTTTTGAAGAGCTTTCAGTATGTTCTACTAGACAATTACACAGACCCTAAAAGGCTAAAACTGATTTTGTCAAATGATCCTTCACTTACTCAACGGTAAATATGTGGTATAATCAGTTCTGAAAACTTCAGATAAAGCAGTTTTGTAGCGATTCTAATCTCTCAAAGTACTTCCTAAACTGTTTGCTGCTATCTATCATGACGTTTAAAAGGTTACTAAAGACCTCATCCTAAACAGATATAAGTGGTTAAAGCAAAATCCCTTGTATAAAATCGTGTCATCTTCTAAAAAATCATGAAAGCAGAAATATTCAAGTAATATTCAATCCCATGAAGACCATTCTAAATCATTGACTATCAAGTATACCATCAGCACATATAATTAGGGGTGAGCATTGGGTCAAAACCGGACCAGACCAAAAAGAAACCGGGCAGAGACTGTTTTAGCCCAAAACCACGGACCGAGGACGGGACCTCCGGCCCTTCGGTCAGTCAGGTCCAAGAAGGCATTATTGGTCAGTTGTACGTAAGACCGGACCGGACCGAGGACCAAGCATGAGGTAAAGTGTGGACCGACCACCGGACCGAATCCGGTCCGGTTTCTCGGTTCAGTTTGGTTTGGTTCGGTCCGGTCGGCAGTCCGATAAGCTCACCCCTACATATAATTAGACCATACGACTACCTGTGAATCTATCTACATGGTCAAATGTATAACGGACATACAGCGCACACCATACAGAATAGAGGTGGCAATTTGTGCCCAAAATCAAAAAAATGACCTAAATGGGCAAACTTTTAAAAGATTTGGGCACATTTGGGCCCCCTACTTTTTTTGAAATGGGCATGTATTGCCCATTTAGAAGTTAAATGGGCATAATGGGCATATGTTTCTCTCGAACATTAGATTGTTTTTAAAGAAAAACTTATATTTAATTATTTAAATATAAATGAGGTATTACGTCGAGAAATTTATTTCGCCATTTTAGGTCCTTTTAAAAGCGTTTCAGATAACATGAGCCCTTTTGCCCGTGCTGTTTAGCCAGCGCCGTTTGGCCCATAGCCCGCTTGGCCCGTAGCCCATGCCCGCCCGCCCGTTTGCCACCTCTAATACAGATGTATGATAAAAGATCAAATGTATTATTTAAAGCTTATAGAACAAATCAATAAACAATAACTCATAACAAAAAGTTTGTTACTTTTTTCTTTTATCTAAAATGCTATTTTTTAATGTGTATATAATGATGTAAATGAAAAACAGCAATTTTAAATTAGAAAAAGATTCACTATACCTCGAAGATCCCATGGACTATACTCGTAGATATTGAGCTCAGTAACAGCATCCACAATGATCTTCTTACCCAATACCTTCCTCTTAAGGTAGTACATAACCAACTCAGAATCAGTAGGATGAAAACGAAATCCCGGAATGAAGGATGATCTTGCCATGAATAAACTAATCAAATGTCCACAATCACTATATCTTAAATATAAACCAATAAACTACTGTTCAAAAACTATTAACTAGCGAACTAAAACAATAATCTCAAATCGTTATCAAGTCCAATGGCGAAAAAATATCCACCCAGAGCTTCCAAGCCTTTCCCGGTCTATCAAATGCACAAGCAATATTAACCACTTGTGTGCGTATGAGGTCTCAAAAGACATTTGTTTCCCTGTACATTGTCAAAAATAAAATATCTCTATTAGAAAGAAAAAAGGTAACATCTTAATCAACATTCCGATCACAAATACGGTAAGTCAGATCTTGGCATTATGAAGTGCATCATAACAAAACATGTAGACACAAACATGGATCAACAAACAACAATACCGCATTAATAAAAAAGTACACTACTTTCAATATCATTGGAACAAATATCATATTTCATCAGGTTCTTGCCCTTACAAGATGTTATAATTAGTCCACTTATTTCATAGCATGGTATACGCTTTACATAGCAACATAGCAACCAAACCCCAAAATTAAATTCCTAAAGATCACTGGAACACACATAATACTTTCACACAAGTGTCTTCCCAAAAATATATACTAGCTAGTCCACCAAGCTTCATAACAATTAAACAAAACCCATAAACATGAACATATGCCTCATAACATTTACACAAAATCGAGCAAAAAAGAACTTTTGTCTCACATTCAGAGAAGCCCTATAATAATCTAAATAAAAATCAACAATCCCTGATTGACATATTATCAAGAATTTATTTTTAAAGAATGATGTACTTAGCTCACTAAATCTAAAACATCAAGATTTTCAAAACAAACACAATCTAAAAAGCAGCAAACCTAGTACCAAATCAAAACAAAAAACTAAAAATCATTGTTAACTACAATCAGATGATAAAAAACCAAAACTTAGCACCAAAAACAAATTAAACAAAACCCATAAACATGAACATATGCCTCATAACATTTACACAAAATCGAGCAAAAATAACTTTTGTCTCACATTCACAGTGAAGCCCTATAACAATCTAATTAAATAAATATCAACAATCTTAATTATCACATTATCAAAAATTTAATTAAAACATCAAGAATCAACAATCAGATTATCAAAAATTAACAAAATTAATTATCAGATTATCAAAAATTTAATTAAAACAACAAAAATTATCAGATTATCAACAATCAACAATTTTAAGAATGCTATACTTAGTTCACTGAATCTAAATTAAAACATCAAGAATCTTAAAATCAAACACCCACTTAGAAAGAGCTGCAAACCTAGTACCAAATTAAAACAAAAAAACTAAAAAAACATTCTTAACCACAATCAGATAATAAAAAACCAAAACCTAGTTACCAAAAACAAATTAACAAAAGTCAACCCATATACAAAAATCAAAATCCATATAAAAAACATCGCACAACAATCACATATAAACCCTAAAACACTTAAAAACCAAAACCCTAATCAGAGAAAAGAAAAAAAAAACAATAATTGATCTTACAAAAGATGTTGCATAATACAGAGAATTAATGAATTAAGAATAAAATAAAAAGAGTTTTAAGAAAAAAGGAAAGCTTACGGGAGAAGGAAGAGAGAAGACGATGGATGAGATCGAGAAATTTGGAGGAAAGAGTGAATGTGTGTTTATTTTGTGCGTGTGTTTTGTAGAAAAAGTGAGGATATCGAGGAGGTTATAGAGTGTACTTAAACTAGATTTTGGCCCGGCCCATGTAATTGTTTTCATTGGGTTTGACCTAATTGGCGCCACAAAATAGGCGGTTCAATTGAAACAATGTACTCACTTATGACATAATTCTCGATTTAGACTTATTTTCCGCTAATACATGCACTATACACTACAGTATAAGGTTATACTTAGTAGTTTGCAGGCATTACTACTTTTTCTTTGTTCCAAAGCAACATTTTCCAATGCCAATATCTCTTTAACCTCGTCAGTATTTTGAATTTGAATTTCAAATTCAAGCTTTGTATCTTTCTTTTTATAATGCATCTCATCTCCATCTTTTTCAATTTTATGCCAGATCTCCTCTTCTTTTAGCCACCATTTTTGCTGCCCTTACTCTTTGATCACATGTAAATGTTTTCAAATTTAAATATTTGTTTGATTTGTTAGTTCATGTCTATATTTTTCAATATTTTATGTTTTCAGTTTTTGTTAGTTTATGCCATTCACAAAAACAATTTGTTAGTTTTGCATCGGTGCATATTTTTGCATATTCTTCTATGCTTCCAAATCGTGGAACTTTGTTGAAAACTTCTTTAGATATATTGAATTAACGTTTGTCGGGTTCTTCGCTTGGTGTTTTAAGAAAAGTTGTATTTGTTTTTCCAGGTTATGTTTGTGTAAATGTGTTTATATGGAAGTGAGTATAAGGCTAGTTAGGTGTTAGTCAAGAATGAAATGATGAATAAGGAAGATTAAGGCTTTATGTAGTTAAGGTATGTGAATATGTTTAATGTTGCTTTAGATTAATGGTTATATAATGTGTATTGCGTTAATGAAGTAAAATGTTAAGTTATACCCGTTTTACTTACTAATCATTTGTGCTTACGGTTTAATGTTTCAATGTTTTGCAGGCTATGGTATGAATGTGATGGCTTGGATAAGGATAGGTTAGATATGCGTAATGTAGAAGGAGTTGGTAAGAAAGTAGAGCTAGGTAGAATACCGAGCTCAAGTCAAGGTTGTACCCACGAAAGTCTTTTAATGGTTTGTAAAGTGGAGTCAAGGGTCAAAATGTATGTTAATGGTGTCATAACGATTTGGTGGTCAAAAGGTGTGTCAAAGCATGTTTGATGTGTTTATAGTCAAAGTTTAAGGGGTGTTTGACATAAGTGTGAAAATACCCATTTCGGGATGTAAACGGGTCATATGTCTATGGAACGAGTTTAATATGTTAAGTTAATGATGTTGGTTAAGTTCGGTGGGAAAATGAAGTGATAAAAATGGTTTATGGTGAAAATGGGTTGAAACGGTTTTTGGCTCAAAACCCGTTATTTTGTAAAGTACTATTCCGAGGGTCAAATGGTAAATGTTTTGATATGAAAATGAGCCCAAGGATAGAATAAGTAAATCTGGAAAGTTTCGTTAATTGTCGGATCATAGAAGTTGTTTTTTGGGAAAATGTGTCAAAAAGATGCATAAAAGAGTTATGCAGAAAAAGGGGCGTTTGGGTTAAGTGTGTTCTTACCCATTTTGGGTAGCAAACGAGTTGATTGATTATGTAAACGATTTAGTATGAAATGTTAATGGCTTTGAGTGAGTTTAGTGTGGAAATAAGGTAGTATGGGTTGTTTATTGTGAAAATGGGTGAAATTTTGTATGGGTACACTAAATTTCAGATGGAACCAAACTCCCAAATTTCGGTTTGGGAGTGAATCATGGGCATATTTTGTTGGTTTTCAAGAAATCATATCTTTTGATCCGTAAGGCGCCACGAGTCGTGACACCCGGCATTTCGAAGGTAATTGAGTCTAGTTTCATTTAAAATAGTCTCAATGTGTGAATATTTATAGATTTTTGTCAATGGTCAAAAGAGTAACAGCAAGTCAGTTTTTATCATATCGCTTTCGCTTAAAAGTTTTAAATTTTTAGTCAAATTGTTCACGGGGTGTAACAATGTCGAACCTATCATGCTTTATTTTTGGCCTTGCTCTTGGTCAGAATATACCAATCTAAGAGGTACAAAGTTATCATTTGACAATTTTGGTTTTTAGGAATTGTTGTTCCCTTTTACTAAGTTAGTTTAACTACAAAGTTAACCTAACCTAGTTCCATGCTTAAATGAAGTAATGAAATTATTGGTAAATAAGATATTAAAACGTAAAGTAAATGACACAAAAGTTTTCAACGTTTAAATTCTTATTATAAGAGTTTTTACCCAAGTGCTTGCGGAACAACAGTTGTTATTGAATGACAATTAAATTATGGTCTACTTTCTAAACTCAAAGTAAAACTTTGAGTACAAATATGCTAACCAAATGAGTTCAGGCTCAGGGACTTAGTTGTGATTGGAGGAGTAAAAGTGTTTGTAAATTTCTAAGCATCAAGTGCACAAACTTGTCACTTTTACTCCACTTTACACCTCTATATATACTCAGAAGAATGGTTGTTATCCGTTAAGTAACGAGAATGCTGACCTAAGCTAAGTGGACAAAATACCTCATTATTTTGTCACTATTACAAATATCTATTCTAAGTAAAGGACAACGATGCTTTATTGGGAACAATGATGACACTGTTCTGATTCTTAACCATTCAGGGGTAAGTTTGACCTTTGCATGATAAGGACAATACCTTATACATTTCAAACTTATCCTGCTTTCCTTCAGGCACTTAGATAGTCATCTAAGTCTTCAGTTCTTCTTATTTTTTAGGAGACTTGGGGGTTCACTAAGCAATTGTCATCACTCACTGAACCCATCACCTTCTTCTTTGGCTCATGTATCCTTCATTGAGTGTCGCCTCACTGAATGGTGACTCTTTCTTCTAAGACTCGCCCTGAGCATCCTGAAGGTAACTGATGCGCGTACAAGGCGCGTTCGGGGTCAAAGGAAACTTCCTTTTCGTCAAGCAAGTTTTTTGACACCCTAGGCAGTGAACCTAATCGTTGTAGTGTAGTATTGGGTAAGCCTCGAGTATTGATATCGTTCTCTAGGGGAATAGGAATGCTAGTGAGAAATTACTATGCTAAGGTTTGAAGTTGAGGAAGATTATTTTTTATCTTTTTATATTTTTTTTATAAAGCTAAAAGTAAAATATCGGGATTTGGATTTGGGGGTTTGGTACTTCTACCTATTACTCTACTTATCTAATTATCTAAATTAAGGGTAGTCTATGTCTTTTTGAAGTGTGCTCGTATGATGATTAAAGATGTGTCTATCTAGATACTATTACTCCCTAGTTATCTTTTATTGGTGGTTGAATTGTCACGTCCTTATTCTTAACGCGTTGTATTTTCTAAGGTCGTATGGTGTGCTTTTATCCCTAA
Source organism: Chrysanthemum lavandulifolium (assembly GCA_022545495.1). Taxonomy (NCBI): domain Eukaryota; kingdom Viridiplantae; phylum Streptophyta; class Magnoliopsida; order Asterales; family Asteraceae; genus Chrysanthemum; species Chrysanthemum lavandulifolium. The sequence continues at coordinate 197,473,736 of CM040239.1, forward strand.
CTCTTTGAGACTACCTTAAGGTTAATGACTACGAAATCTCTAGGATTCATAAACTTAACACTAAGGTTATCTTCGGATGTTTAGCCTACAATTCCACTAGTAATTATAAACTAATGTTCACAAAGATTAATCAAGCATTAAAAACACAACGATGGCTTCATGCATCCTAAGCCAATTACAATCAAGATAAGAGACAACCAATCAATAATTAATAACTAGGTTTCATAGAGGCAAGCATACACACATTCAATCGAAGACATAATGAAATCAAGGGAATAAATAACTTATCTCGATGTAAAATAGGGTATGAGAACCCTAAAATATCATCCAAACCGGACTACAATCGCTTTAGGTTTTTACTCCACAAGTCTACCTCTTAAAAGTCCGAAAATTCGATTTCTATATATAATTTTACAACCGCGACGTCGCCTTATAGGTGGGACGCCCGATCGCCGCCATTGTGGTTTCGCTCTTGCCAAGTCAACATTGGGACGGCGTCACGTTGTGGTTATGACGCCGGTCTTAAGTAGTGACGTCGTGCGAGTGCGGATCTAGGCCTTCCGAGAAGAAAAGTCTTCGTGACGCCATTACTCTTCAAAGCCCCGACGTCATGTTTAAAATAGCAATTTCACTCGAGTCGTCACAAAATAGGGACTGCGTCACCTCTGTTTGGACGCCGTCGGTGTTATTCCAAAGACTGAGTGTCTTGATCTTGACTTAGCCATTTTCTTCACATATTCACCCTTTTCGTCCAAAATGCATCATTCCGATTTTGCTTCCAAGAGACCTAAAAATGAAAAGAATGAAATTAAGCAAGAACGGATATAAAGTGGGCGATTAAGGGCTTAAATGACCCCTTAAAAGTGTACGTTTTAAATCCTTATCAAATATCACTACACTTGGTATTTGCTTGTCCTCAAGCAAATGTGCCTTTGGCTAATCAATTTATAAGTTATGGGGCATAAAGAAATGGTTTAACATCATTCATAACTGTTAATACAAATAAACCGTAAAAACGTTTCTTTATATTTTACGATCTTCTAATGTTTTGTCGATAACAAACGTAAAATTATTTTAACGAAACAAAAAAAATACGTAAATGGTTTGAGCCAATAGTTTACTAACACACTTACGTTTTTACATAAAACACTAAACAAGTAAAAGTGATTTTATGATTTAGTAATACATATGTACAACAACCAGTGTTTACATTTTGGGTAGATATATACATAACTAGTATGTATTATAATGGGTAGAAGTTTAAGTATTTGACCTATTGATCAAATACATTGAATGTAGTTGGGTATAACCCAAAGTCCATGACCCATACCCATGGAGCATAACCCATAACCCATTGCATGACATCATGTATAAGTCATAAATAGGTATTATCCATGACCCATGGTTTTAACCCATGACCCATGGACTAGATGCATTGCATCTTGTAGATACATTGTATCTACTTGGATACACATGGTCCAAAGTCTAGGACCCATGACCCAAAACCCATGGGCAAAAAGGAGCATCCCACGGATCCCTAGGAATACACTGGACGGATCCCTCAAGTGAGGGATCCGTGGAACAATAGCATTTTTTTCCTCTATAAATAGTGAGCCATTTCTTCATTGTAACTCACCCCTTTTACATATATTTTCTCTTTGAGTTGTAAACCCTCTAACCACAGATCTAAGAGATCTTTGTATGTAGTTTTGTGTTTGTGTGATTCTCTAGGTTCCTCTTAAAGGCGAGATCACCACCTCTTGAAGTCGAGCAAGCTCAAGTCCATGAGTTGCCATGCTTCGTCATCATCAAGACTACTGAGGTTCTCTTGTTGATAGTTCTCTTCTTTCTCATTAGAAGTGTAGTGTCAAAGACATAATTGAAAGATGTCTAAAGGGTGAAGACGAAGACACTAGTGAAAGGTGTCGAAGAGTCAAAGTAAAGGCATTAGTGAAAGGTGCCGAGTGTCTGTATTGAAAGCACTAGTGAAGGGTGCTTAGAAGTCAAGTCTAAAGACATTAGTGAAAGATGTCTAGAAGTCAAGTCACAAGGCATTAGTGAAAGGTGCTTAGAAGTCGAGTAAAAGACATTAGTGAAAGGTGCCTAAAGTGTACATTCGATATGGTGTGTCGATGTACAAGATAAATTTATATTGGGTCAAAGGATATTGATATCCTTGTTGATGTTGTCATAAGGAGTGGGTCTCCTGGGATAGGATTTTGTAGTGTTTGGTAGTAGTTCCTCCTTTGTAACCCGAACCCTCAGATCTAGCCTTGACAAGATAAAGGGAAGGCGACGTTGTGATAGGTTGGTTCTACCGTCAAGAACTCGATATCTAGCCTCAGACTCGGCTAAAGAGTAGCAACGCCGTGAAGGCTTCTCCGCCACAATGAGTTGGTGTTGTGTAGTGATTACGAACTCTCGAGTAGGTGACTCGGGGAGTGAGTACGACAAGGAAGGTGTCTCAGAATGAACCACTATAAATACTGCGTTGTGGTTTTGTGCTTTTACTCCCTATCTTAGCTTTTATTCATCTATACGCTTGTCTATCAACATCCAACACACACGTTTAAATAGATTGACATAAGTCGATATAAATAGTTTAAAGCAAAGTTTTAATCGGTAAAACTATACAACCTCCCCTTCTAGTTTTCCACAATAACAAATATAAGCCTCGCAATAGTCATAACAAGCACGAAAATTATATACTAACACCTCACAATGGGTGTTTAGATACTCTCATCTCTAGGGTGTATATGAAATATAGCAAATGAAAATGGAAGATAAAGTGATGTGTGCTAAAACACACATCATTTTATATCTAAAAATATGTCAAATCGGACTAATAACCATTAAATATGTCAAATTATATTGCAAATATGTTGGATATGTGTTATTATGTCTTGCAGGTACAAGGGTTTGAAAACAAAGCAAAAACGGTGATTTTCGGATGAGTTTCGACGATATTTCCATGTTTTTCGAAGTTCAAAAGAAGTCATAAAGATTACCCGAGCACACCATTGGAAAGATCACTAAAAACGATTCAAATGGTTATTTTATTTGGAGCATTAAGGAAGAGAAGAAAAATTGAAAGATTAAACGGAGCTCAAACGAAGAATATTTTTGAAGATAATGGCTAAAATTGGATCAAGGAAAAGAGGGCTAAAAAGAATTAAATGCAAAGAATTAACACAAAAAGGCTCTTGGTCTAGTGGTTGGGGACATGTTTGCTAAGCAAGAGGTCAAGGGTTCTACTCGCACTCTTGTCATATTTGATCTATTTTTACTCAATGTAGATGCGAGGCCCAGCTGTTCCACTCGAGCCCATTAATACGAAGCAGTCCAGCAGCACAAGCCCAGCTGCGAAACAATAGTTGCAGCCCATGATCCATCCAAGTCCAGCGAGACCAATCCAAGATCCGGTCCAGTAAGCACATCAAGCCCAGCAGTGGATTGTTGAGAGTAAATTGCAATTTCATACTATGGTGTGTTTGGGAGGCCATGGAGAGCTTTTATGCAGGGCTTAAAATAAATTTCTGAACATAAAATAAATTTCATTATAAAATAAGCCTGGTTTGTTTACGCGAACATGAAATCATAACTCCGTAAAGGGCTTAAAACTTTAATGCGCTTATGAACTATTAATTACATATTTACCCACAAAATATCTAACATATACCATAAAACTCATTTAATTATATCCTTTTAGTCATTTTGCAATAATAAGTTCTCAAATCAAATTTATTAAACAAGTTTCAAAAATATAAATTTAACTTCTAACTTAAAATAAAAGCTACCCAAATTTCATTACTTACTTGCCAAACATATCTGTGTTGACTTTCAGCATTCTACTCTCAAAATAAATTCAAGAAAGCGTGTGATGTGCTTGCTACAATTCCCACTCTCCAACAATTTTTTATCCAGCCAACCAAATGATGACACGTGGCAAGGATATTTGATGTACGAGGAGATATTTGCTTGGAACAATCGAGAAAGAGAATGGACATATAAATGAATGTATCCGGACACATTATTACACACAGTAGTTTTCATTTTTTTTTATAGTAGGAGTAGGGTAGAGTAATTTAGGAGTAGTGTAGTTTTTATTATAACTTATCTTTTGCTTATTTTTAAGTGCTTATTGTATCAAACCCTTTTTATTTTACTTAATGAAAATGATGAAGTTATTTGAAGATCGTTAGTTTATTTTTCTTTTATACTCTAATCTTTTTCTTTTACTTTGCTTATTTAATAAGTCATGAAAGCTTATTAGCTTTTTATGGCTTATTTAGATTTAGCTTATTTATTAAGCACTCTTTTTCTACTTTCTTTTAAAAGCTTTTATAACTTTAGATCTATTCTTTATTTTACTAAATACTTTATAAAAACTCAAAAAGATTTGATTTTTATCAGTTTTTCTTTTATAAAAGTTTTTCATTAGCTTATTACTCTAGATCTAGCATTTTTAGTTAAAAAGTTTTAATCTTTAAGCTTTTTCTTAGCTTATTTCCATTAAAGTTTAGTACTTTCTAAATCAATAAGTTTTTCCATAGCTTATTTGATTCATATTATTGCTTATTTGTCCTAACCTTTGTTAAAGTTGTGATTTTTAAGCTTGCTTTCGTTCAACCTAAGGCGAGGAGCTTAAGAGTTTTATAAGCTAGCATATTTATAAAGTTTATAGCTTTTTAGTCTTAATAAGCTAAATAGTTAATAAAGTCACAAACTTTATTGATTATTTGGTTATATTAATGCTTAAAAAGAAGTAAACTTTACAATTTGTCAAGTTTATAAAATCGGGTGGTTAAATTCGTTTCATCTTTTGGACCGGGTTCTACTTTTTCGCCTTTCTCGTTTAGCTTTTATGTTTTCGTTAATAAAATGTTTATTATTGTTGAGATTATTATTGTTAGTTTAGTAGTTATGCTTATTGAGTAGATTCTTATATGCTTGTTAAGTGAGTAGTGATATGGGATTTGAGTGTGAAAAACTTAGAAATTGTTGATTAATAATCTTCGGTTACTTGGATTGAAATTTGTTGTTTTGACGGGCAAAAGCCGTTAGGGTAATTAATTAAATCTAGTAATTTTACCTAGATAAAGAATTGTTTTCAAAATAAACCAACGTTGTGAGAAAATAGTTTTTTAAACGGGCATCGACGTTTATTGATTAATAGTTTCCGGATTATTTTTAGATATAATTAGTTGGTTGTTTTGACGGGCAAAAGCCGTTGTGATAATTGATTATTTAAATCTATTGATTATTACCAAGAGAAAAATGATTGTTTTCAATATAAGCCAACGTTGTGAGAAAATAATTTTATTTCGACGGGTATTAATTAAAAAGAGCTTAATAGATTATTCACACTTAATTCCATTTTCACCTCACTTGACAAGCATTGCTTTCTCTATCATTTTGTTAGCTTAATTCTATTTCGTCATTAGTTGTTATTTAATTTTAATTAGCATAAAATAGTTTTAAAATCTTTTATAAAATCCAAAACCAAATATTCGATAATCAAGCATCAAACGAAAAACATAAACGTAAATTTAAATTCATATCTCGCCGTGGAATACGACTCCGGAAGATTGATTATCATTTGTCCTCAAGTGATTGTTAAATCTTAATCGGGAAAACAAAATTTAAAACTGCCCTTCGCTACAATCTGAATCATAAAGCCTCATTAACCGGTCATAGTTTATAGATTACCATAGGATTGAGACTAGATCAAACCTCCACCGTTTTGGCGTATGCACCTAGGAACAACTATCAAAGAGGTCTTTAAAGGGTTGTAACGTTAGGTTTACGGTTAGGGAAACAAAGGGTTTGGTTGGATAGGCGATTTAGTGGTGGCAAATCAAAAATCTTTATGTTACAAGCATGAGAAGAATGGCGTAGCTAAGCCAAGACTCGACTCTCTAAACTATAGATAACTTTGAAACAAACAAACATAAATATAAAGATAGATGTAGGATGGTAGCCCGTATGTATTTTTTTCATTTTTTTCAACACTTATTTTTTTTTGGCATACACTTTTACTCTACCATCCTCTATGATAACATCAAAATATAAGAGATTTATAAGCACATCCCTACACTTGAGTTTATTACTCTAACACTAATTTGACCCGAATTAAAAAGATCAAAACACTTGGATTACATTATTACGTAAATAAAGGGAATTTGAATTTAACGTTCTTTCCTGTCACTCCATAAAATTTAACTTTACCCATGAGTCCTAATCATCCTAAAACTGTGTACAAAAGATATGACTCGACTTAGCAACCATGCAAGTAACTATATAATTGAACTAAAAGTTTAGTATGATAACAATAATGCACTAAAAGTGAGTGCATACAAGGTAAACTAAAGCGATTTGGGTGTACATTCGGGGTGGATTTTAAACAATGCTTTCATTGATATTCGGAAACCGAAATATCACGAGAACCGCGAAAAGGATAGGCCTTGAGGGGTTAACTAGGGTATCGTGTACTAAAGATGAGTACAACGCAGTGGTGTGGGGAATTACTCAACCGATTCGAAGAAGTAATTATAATATAGGTATCAAACAAGGGTTATCCTAATGCCTCTTATCATTTAGTTATTCCTAACTACACAAGTGTAGTCTCACTAGCGATCTCGGGATGGATCACAAAACAAGTTCTAGAATCTATTATACTACTGGTACACTCTCGAAGCATTAAAGGTGAATGCTTTAATTCCTATAGATCTAGGGGCGAACCTCACATTTTGGGGGGTGGAATTTGAGTGGTAAAGGGTTTTTTTGTGCTAGTCATATAACTTCCTATCCATGAGACGCTTTATTAAGACTAAAGACCCACTCGTACAAGTCATGAAATTTTTTAAATTTGATGCTAAAATTACCCTAACCGATATTTCTCATAGCTTATTACACAAATGAAATAGGACAAGACAAATAGTCAAGGATAAGTATAGTTTCAAAGTTCCCATTTTATTCTCCCTCCCTACACTTAAACTGAACATTGTCCCAAATGTTTCCCGAAAGTATCAAAGTTATAATAACGGAAGTTAATTAAAAGAGTAAGAAACTAATACTCCCCTGATTAGCTCGGTAGGATCTGTGTGAAGTAGTGGTTAAATTTTTCCAGATTTTAAAGGTGTAATTTTTCCAGAAAAACGCAGCAGACCAGTTTCAGATATAACGTGCCGTGATTGAAACCGACGACGTTAGGAGGAGCGAAACAACTTATCTAACTTTCTCTCGTTTTACAGGCTACTTATAAATTTTGGAATTTCTCGGTCTTAATTTTCGGTAAAATCTGCAAATATCCATTCCACAAGCATTATATCCTAGTTTAGTAGAGTCATATATAATTTACCGATTTTACGCCGAAGGTTTCATCTATTTTCTTAAAGTGTGCAGGTTTTATTTATCAAGAAGAAGAAACACACATATATATCATTTTCAATAATCGTAATTCTCATGTTCACGTTCTTTTAAAAACGTGTGTAATCCTCCCTACACTTATCCTTTTTGTAAAATACCTTTATATGTAATTAAGACGAGGTTAAAGACAAAATAAAGCATTTTCACAAATTTAAACATGAGAATAAACAATCAACGAAAAGATATATGACACACAAACAAGCAAACAATTAAGCATGGGTTGCCTCCCACGAAGCGCTTTTCTTTATTTATGAGTCTTGTAACTAAACTCGAAGTCGTGCCCCTACGTGACTTCACTTCCTGTTACCTTCTTCCTCATGATGGTCTCTATTGGGGTTTTCCATGTTATAGTAGTGCCCTATTATGCATCTTTCTAAGAAGTCATCTTTTCCCCAATCGGTTCTATATTTCGGTCCTAGTTTCAAGCAATCCTTATAGAACCCAAAAATCTTATCCATCACATAATCTACTCCTTTATTCTTATCCTCCTCATTCCTATAGTAGACCGCTAGCTTAAGTTCCTTTTCATCATTGGAAAGTGATGAAAACTTCTAAATCTTAAATGGCATTTGGTAAGCTACGTCATCGGTCTCATCTTTAAATCTAACTATTCCTAACAATGGATCATAAGTTATCCCGGTGTTTTCTATGAAAGGTTTTCCTAGAATTACGTGGGACAAGCTAGGATCTATGGCCGTACTAATATCCTCCACAATTATGAAATCCGTAGGATACATGAAATTACCTACATAGACGGGCAATCCCTTAACTCTACCAAGGAAATTACAACTAACTCTAGGATTATTGGGATCTTGCCTATTTGAGATAGGCTTCTTCATCACCCAATTATAGTGCTAATCATGATGTTTATTGGGGACTTGCGATCAATGTAGGCCTTTGCCACAAAAAGATGTCCTATGCAACATGGTATGTTGAGATTCCAAGGATTCCCAAATTTGATCCGAGGGCTTTTCCTAACATACATGTGATTTGAGGTCGCAGACTAAGTGTGGGTGGCGAGAGAGTCCTCTTCCGTAGGAAACTTATTGAAATAGTCATCGCCTACTTCATCTACTTCATCGGTTGATTCATCCTTAGGAATTTCACTAACCTCAACTATTGTTTCATGGTTCGCTTCGTCACTAGTCCTATTAGGTTTCACTAAGGTGATGGTATTGACGAATTGAACGTGCTTGGCTAACTTACTTGGGTCCTTAATTTTCACACCAGAAGCTTCGGGAGAATGAGTCGAAATGGCATTGACCTTTTCGGTGGTCTTCCTATCACTATTGGTCATGGCTTTCAAAAGGTTATCAATCTTCCTATCCATCTCGACTTGCTGTTGGTTAAAGCGGTCCGAAAGCTTGGCTATTTAAGCTTCTTAGGATGTAACTAGGTGTTGTAACATCCCTTCTATTTTTTGTTGGCTAGGGCCGTGGGACCATGGGGAATCATTAGAGGTGAATTCTTAGGTTTTTCCCCAATTGTATTTGGGTTTGCCCCTCCATGCTTCTCGGGCATCATTGAAAGTCCTAGGTTCGGGTTTTGTGGGGAATCTTCCTCCCATTCCATTGGTACGTGAGGATGCGTAGTCAACGGAAGCTTGTTCGGGGAGTCTTGTGCAAGTAAGAGTGTCATGGGGAACACTACATAGCTCACACAAGGAAGAGACTTTGTTCACTTGGCGTGAAGACTTAGAATTTTCGTAGGAGCTCATTAGGAATTTGACTTGATCTTCAAGTTCAAGCATCCTACGATCGGAAGTTTGTGAGTCAATGGGAGGCAAGGAGATCGCCTTTATGGTTTTAGGTAACTCACGGGGGTCATTCTAACTTTTGTTGTCATAGAGAGCAAGGTCCTTTATTTTACCCCATGATTCTTCCGCGGTGAGATCACTAAGTTTGCCACCGGCCGCTTGGTCGATGGATTGCTTAGTTGAGAAGTTGGCATGATCGTAAAAGATTTGGACTTGAAGCCAAAGATCGATGCCGTGATGAGGGACTTTATGGAGTAATTCCTTGAATCGAGTCCATGCTTCGTAGAGAGATTCATCTTGACTTTGTTAGAACATCAAGATTTCATTCCTAGGCTTAGTAGTTCTCCTCGGTGGGAAAAAGTGGGCAAGGAAACGAGTAGTGAGATCATCCCAACTTGAGATGGAGCCGGCGGGAAGTTGCTCAAGCCAATTACTAGCTTGGTCCCGTAGAGAGAATTGGAAGAGACGCAAGCGCGTGGTCTCCCGAATAGTAGCATCAAGGTCAATGGAATCGACTATTTTCAGGAAATCCTTAAGATACTGATTAGGATCTTCGGAACGAAGTCCATGGAATGCACATCCATTTTGCACCAAACGGATGTTGTCGGATCGCAGGGCCGTAGTTTGAGCTTGATTGGGGAGCTCAATGGTGTTCCTATAGCCTCGGTGGCTTGGTCTAGAGTATTCACCAAGAGTACTGGCTCTTGGCGGGTCATTGATTGGTGGATCGATGAGTGGTGGCGGGTTATCACCTTTCATGACGAAAAGTGATGGGGCTACTAACAAAGTCATGAAGAAGGGGGATAGACTACGAGGAATCTAAAAATGAGAAAAAATCTAACTTGATAGGAATCAAGCAAGGAAACCTAAACGAGATAGAATCCTAACTAGCTATTCTATTCCCCGGCAGCGGCGCCAAAAACTTGATGCACGTACAAGGCGCATTCGGCGTCAAAGGAAACTTCCTTTTTGTCGAGCGAGTTTTTCAACACCCTAGGCAGTGAACCTAATCGTTGTAGTGTAGTATTGGGTAAGCCTCGGGTATTGATATTGTTTTCTAGGGTAATAGGAATGCTAATGAGAAATTACTAAGCTAAGGTTTGAGGTTGGGGAAGATTATTTTTTTATCTTTTTATATTCTTTTTTTATAAAGCTAAGGGTAAAATCTCGGGGTTTGGATTTGGGGGTTTGGTACTTCTACCGATTACTCTACTTATCTAATTATCTAAACTAAGGGTAGTCTATATCTTTTTGAAGTGTGCTCGTATGATGATTAAAGATGTGTCTACCTAGATACTATTACTCCCTAGTTATCTTTTATTGGTGGTTGAATTGTCACGTCCTTATTCTTAACGCGTTGTATTTTCTAAGGTCGTAGGGTGTGCCTTTATCCCTAACTCTTTGAGACTACCTTAAGGTTAATGAATACGAAATCTCTAGGATTCATAAACTTAACACTAAGGTTATCTTCGGATGTTTAGCCTACAATTCCACTAGTAATTATAAACTAATGTTCACAAAGATTAATCAAGCATTAAAAACACAATGATGGCTTCATGCACTCCTAAGCCAATTACAATCAATATAAGAGACAACCAATCAATAATTAATAACTAGGTTTCATAGATCTAAGCAAACACACAAGTAAATTAGTCGGACATGTTAAACATGCAAGCATACACACATTCAATCGAAGACATAATGAAATCAAGGGAATAAATAACCTATCTCGATGTAAAATAGGGTATGAGAACCCTAAGTACTGTCCAAACCGGACTACAATCATTTTAGGTTTTTACTCCACAAGTCTACCTCCTAAAAGTCTGAAAATTCGATTTCTATATTTAATTTTACAATTGCGACGGCGTCGCCTTATAGGTGGGACGCTGTCAGATCGCCGTCATTAGGATTTCGTCTTGGCCAAGTCAACATTGGGACGGCCACGTTGTGGTTATGACGCCGTCGGTCTTGATGAGTGACGCCGTCGAAGTCCGATCTAGACCGTCGAAGAAAAGTATTCGTGACGCCTTTACTTCTTTCAAAGCTTGACGTCGTCGGTGTAAAATAGCAATTTCGATCCCGAGTCGTCGAAAATAGGGACGACGTAGCCTCGTTTGGGGCGCCGTCGGTGTTATTCCAAAGACTTGAGTGTATTGATCTTGGCTTAGCCATTTTCTTCACATATTCACCCTTTTCGTCCAAAATGCATCATTCCAAGATTTTGCTTCCAAGAGACCTAAAAAGTGAAAAGGAATGAAATTAAGCAGTAATGGATATAAAAGTGGGCAATTAAGGGCTTAAATGACTCCTTAAAAGTGTACGTTTTAAATCCTTATCAGTAACTCATTGAATGATTGTTCATTCATTGATCTCTATGTCCTTTTAAGGCTATACAACACTTAGGGTATTTTTTTTATTCAAATCATTGACTAAGATTGTTTGTCACTGAATTAGACCCAAAAATCTCCCTCTCCTAAGTGTTTGATCAATGTGAGTGAGCAAAGGTCTTCTTCTTACACTAAACAATCTACAAAACTGATAAGGGACACTGATAAACAAAAATACCTCATTTATTCATAAGTTACAAAAGTCCTATCAGTCTATTACAAGTAGGGCAAGTACTCAGACTTCTTTAAACCCCATTAGTTCTAGCTTTGTCTTCTTTGATAGGAGAACGTCTTTATCGGGCCTATTACTTATCATTTTTTCCATCAGCTACATAAACCTATCGTTTTTAGGAGTCTTGACATGATTTGCCGTTATCTTGTACGCCAGAAGAGTGGTTGTTTCCACAAGATGAATGTCACTTACTCTTTGGAATGCCTTTTGACCAAGTTCATCTATTAAGTAAATAACGTGCTAAAGGACTCAATAACCTTGTTGTTCACAAACCGCACACCTTCGTGAGGATCTCTTTGTAATGAAGTCCAACATGAACTGCTCGTGCTCAAGCTCAATGGATTTTCTCTTCCCATGGACTTTGGAATTGAGGATCAATCTTTTCAAGTTGCTCATATTTCTTGCCTGTGGACCCAAGAAGATCAGAATGCACTTGTTCTTCTTTTTCTTGTGATTGGTCTCATCATATCCCATTCCTTTAAGCCATAGTCGAAAACTTGAACTCTTTGTTGTACTCATAGCTTATATCCCTCGACCACAATGATTGAGACCGGTTTCGTGTTAGCGTGGATGATCATGTCGTGATGGCTCCTTCTTCTTTGGTTTTGGTCATGGTCCGACATACTTGTCAAGTCTTGCATAACCACCCATTCATTCTATCTTGATGGTCGGAGATACATGACCAAGATGATGAAGATGCTAAGGATCAAAATGGAGAGGATGGATTGATGCAAACGTTGATGATGACAATGACCACATATGATGATGGAGAAAACAATGTGTCCTTTGTGCTTCATCTATGTATTTCAACCAAAATGCAATCCATCTACCCTCCTTAAGTTCTTCCCTTATACGATATGTGATGATGCACCAAACTCGATGCAGAAGACCAAGAACCACCTCTCTATCTTTAGGGAGTGGTGGATTTTTGCTCGTGGCCTTCGTTGAGGCCGAGTCTTTGGAGGTTGGGAGTAAGATGTTCTCTCCTTATAGGAGTCATCGTAATCATCAAGATTCACTTGGATTCACTACACTATCATCTTCGAAGAAGGAAGAAAGGGTGATTTCTTTGATCGTGGATATGGTTGTGGAAAGTAATGAAGCCATGGATTAGTGTCTTCACTGATGAGGATGATGATGATGATGAGGATGATGTTGTGAGATCTATGATCTCGTGTTTGGAACTCATGGTTTATTGTGATTTAATTTTGGAGCATTGGTGGAATTAGGGTTTGCAAGGATATTTGGGGTTTTGATGAAGAGGTAAGTGTGCATTGGGATTGTTTTATAGATGGTTTCAAGTGGTAATGAGATTTAATGCGAGTGGGTGAAACAAAGAAAAGATATTTACCAAGCTTCTTGAATACTTGATCCGTTTACCGATTGATATACTTCATGAGAATGGTTTCGCTTCCACAAGTTGAAAGTGAATTTTGGTAAAAGTAGAAGTCCACGTCAAGATTGGTCAACTTTGACCAAAATTGGGAAATTTCTACTTATTCTTTATTGGCATATATTTGTCCCATATTATGTGATTCACTCATTACTCTTATTCAAAACACTTCCATTAGTGTAAATCGTAACCTAATTTTCAAAATCTTTCATGGCGCTTCAATTCAAACATGATCACAATAAGGTCGCTTGAAACCTGCTCGGGAGATGAGTGGTATAGTGATGATTGCATTCTTACAGAGATCAAAGATTCAAGATGCTTTAACGCATTCTCCAAATGCTATATATGAACTTGGTTACTCAATTTTGGGCGTCGGCTATGAAAAGAAGTGATCTGAGATTGTTGCAAGAGTTGACGGAGCAGTATGTAGTGACGAAGAACGATAAGAAGACAATTTCGTTTGAATAATGAGAATGGGTTTATCATTCGATTACGTGGTGGTACTTGATGGGCTTAGAGCAATTGGATATCAAGGTACTCGGATGACATGTGGTTAAAGAATCGCCAGTCCTATGAGGTTCTTGGTTCATACATTGCTTCATTGTAAGCAATAAGTCCGGAGGATGGGATCGGGACTGCGACTCAATTGGGATGTGGTATTATTTGTCTATCTAAGGGTTTGACTTATAATTTTTCTAAGTTTATTTTCGATAATATGATTGAGAATATAACTAGGAAAAAGGGCAAGTTTTGATGTACCCTAGGTTTTTGGATGATATTGAATGTTTCTACCACACCCAAGCTTTTTATCCCATAGGTGTTTTAACTTCTAAGTTATTTGCTTGATGAGAACTAAATTTGAGGGACACATTTTCCTTTATTAGCCGCCATGTTGCCTCGGGAGAATGAGATCTGGCATGAGGTTAATGTTGTTATTTTACCTTCTTCCAATACTACGATGGTAATCTTTCGGTTGATGTTGATGAGGGTCCTTCCTGCATTGGTCGAAGCATCCATACCTTCACCTAGATCATGTCCTAGTCAATCACCTACACAAGTTTCTATTGATGAGGTTCGAGTTAATATTGATGAGGTTCAGTTGATATTGATAGATTGCCTACACGAGTCCTATTAGAATCCATTTGGTGAAGGATGTTCTAATGTTGATCGGTTAATGTTACTCCGAACGGTCAAATGAAGTTCCAATTACAACCGAGCAATCACCGATGCGATGAGGATCCTGTTACACTTACCTCATTATATGCTCGGTGAACAAGTATGCAGTGAGGTGGTGATCTTAAGAAAGAACTTGCAGACCAAGTCTATTCTTGGTAATAAGATTGTGGAATTGGAGACTAAAGTTGAGAACTTGGAGGAATTCTTGAGTAAGAGAGTAAAAGAGAAGTTTAGTTTCTTCAAGAGGAGGACGAAGAGAATCTTCATGCATCCTTGGAATATTGGTGATCTGACTCTTACATCCGATGTTTCTTCTCCTCTTGCTGAATCTTCAAGGAACAAGGTGCCTATTATATTTGCTAGAAAAGAAGAAGACAATATTTGAATAAGGTATCTCTTTGAAATTTCAAAGGAGCCAAAGTTGTTGATGCATCTGCGATGTTCTAGTTGAGGAGGTTGCTTCGATCATGGTCAAACCTCATCTATACAAGAACAACCAAATGTTTCACCTTCAAAGAGATGATGATGAAGTTTTTATAATTTGGAGAATGTATAAGTTGAATTCTTCCTCCGAAGTTTTCTCTACACCGCTGAGGAATTGTCTCAACTGCTTCTTCCGATGTTGGTTTGATTGTTCCTTCAAGCTCAAATTGGTTCTCACGAAGAATCTTCCGACAAAGGAAAGGAAACGTGATTGATGATATGATTGGTTCAGTCAGTAATCAACAAGAAAATCAAGCTCAAGCTAGGTCATTTCTTGATTATGAAAATATGCGTAAAAAGTCGTGTAGTTGCTAAATTTCTTCAAGATCACCGATTCTAATTTATCTTCGAAGAAAATTAGAGCTTGATCGTTACTTCCTAAGATCACCGATGATCAATGGGATGCTTATACTACTCAAGGTGCATCCGATCCAAATCTTGCAAAACTTATATTAGAGCGACTTTTGATAATGAGAATTTTATGGATCAAATGGTGGCTCTTGGCAATCAAAGGAAGCAAGAAGTCGCAGCAAAGAGGAAAGCTCTTATTGCTCAAAGACATAAAGCCAAACGAGAAAAACCAATGACGTTGCTCGTAAGAGGAATCATATGAGGCGTAGTTGTGATGAATTTCGCTATTTATAATTACGGTATGTCAATGAAGCAAATCGGTGCTTTCCGATGATGCTTTGATTAGACAAGATAATATGATTATGAAGTTCTCCTCCTCGGTTCTACTTCTTCTTCTCAATTGAAAGAATTGCTTCAATGTCCGATGTTCCTCAAGCAAAGAGACATAAAGCAGTTGACATAGTGGATAATTTTGATGATGTTTTGCCTCCGTGATCTCTCCAAATGTTACTCAAGCTAATCCTTCTTCCGATGTGGTTGTTTCTGCGAGTCTTCTTTGGTTTCTTCCGCGTTGCCAAGTGTGGATTTGGGTAACTCATTGGGTCGATGGATCTTTGCTAAAGACCGATTCGGATACAATTGTTGGTAGGAGGCGGAAAAGCTTGGTTAAAAGGAAATTCAATTCCTTAAGGAGTTCTCATCGGGTGCTAGAAACATTCTTCAAAGAATATTGCTTTGGATCTCAAGGTGATGAGTCAACTTTTATTGAAGTTGGACTGTTGAAGTTTTTCCAAGGCACACATGTGGTATTGGTCAATTGGAAAGTTGGAAAGCTTAACACTGCTTTATAGGTCGGATAATCTGTTATTCGGTTCAACTTCAAGGACATCTTTCATTTGGTGAATCGACATGATTTGAAGATGCTATATGAACATGTCACTCAAGATTATAATTTTCATCCAAAGAACGGGTTCGGTTTATATTTGTTGGATGATCTTTAGGTCTTGTTTGATTCTCATTCTCCAAATGGTAAAGGGTATTCTATTTGGAAGAATTCACATAAGTGAGATCGAGAGTCATGATTTTATCCTCTCGCCTTGTGTTCATGTGGTTCGGACTACTTGTGGTATGATTTTGTATGCTATCGGATAAGTTCTATCCTTTATCGGTTACTTTTATGGAACAGTTCTTTGAGACGAGTTGGAAGTGCCTCTAATCCAGCTTGGCAATGATGAGCTTCATGCTTCTCAATGTGTTGGTTTGATTAAAAATCAACATTCACATAAAGGTTCATCTTGCTTGTAATAGTTTGTTTATTTTGTAATCTTTGTTTTCTTTATTTCTTAGTTAAAAAAAAAAAAAATGTTTTTGGTTTTATCTAACTTTTCTGTGTGTTTGTTGTATACTTTTGTTGGTTCTTGACTCACCGATATACCTTTGTATGTCAAAGAGTTAGCTAGTCCAAGGGTACAACTTTGGTAAAGACACATCAAATCATTGATAACCGTAATGGTTTGCTAAAATCATAGGGTATGCAATCACCCATGCTTAATTGTCGAGTGTTGTATGGTTTTCAATTCACCATGGTTTATTCCTTTTGGAATCCAAGAATTGACTAGCCCACATGTATATGGCTTGTGGTAAAGGCGTGACATTCCATATTTGGTTATCAATTCACCAATTCTAAGAATTGACTAGTCCCGAGCAAGCGGCTACGGTAAAGACATTTCAAATCCGCTTTCTATGGTTTCGGTTTGCCAATAAATCGATGGTTATCGCTGTACCATAGTTTACTAACTTAAACATATGGCTACTCCAAGAGTGATGGCTATTGGTAAAGAGACATCAAATCCATTATTTTCAATGATTCACCTCTCACATGAGTTAACACACCGGATGTGATGAGAATAGTATGAAACTAATTTGTTTTGATGTATCTATTGTCATTTGTTGCCGCAAAGATATGGAGTTTCGTAGTTTCTTCATCATAGAGATGTTCTTATTTGCATTCTTTGTTCTTTGTTGTTCGTGTACAATCCTCTGGAGTCGTTTTTGTTAAAGATCTATCAAGAACCGGAACTTAACCAAGTCAAATTCCGGTTTAGGGAGGATTGTGGGGAATTATGTGAAGTTTGGATTATGTTTGAAATTATTGCAGAAGGTTTCTATCGAAGAAGAGTGGATTCTACCAAGACATAATCTGTGTATAATAGTTATTAGTATGTTTCGGAAGTGTTTATTCCGTGTTTAGTTTATTTAGTGTGGATATACATGAGCTTTATTAGGAAGTGATTGTGTATATCTTATTTAGTTTTATGTTTATACGTTTCTTGGGAAACGGTTTAGCGATTTTGTTTAGGGTTCCTTGTCTATAAAAGGAACACATTAGAATGAGTAAGGTACCGAATTGAAAACTCGCTTTTAGTTAATATAAAGATCCATAGAGGATTCTGAGTTCTTAGTTATTTGTTACTTGTGTTTATATTCCGATAAATATAAGTAGTAGAGATTGTCTTTTATTGTGCTTGTGATTACATAGGCATATATAACGATCCACGAGCTCAAGATCTATCAAGGTCATCTGCTTCAGCAGAATACCAAAGAGCGGATCACTATTCATGAGTGCAAGCTGCAAAGATTATGATAGTCATTATCCACGCCTTATGAAATAACGGAGATGAGGTTTCTTGAGAATTAGAGAAGTACTTCTTATATGTTGAACCAACTTGAGTCGGTAGGAACCGAGCATGAGCTTGAAACGGATGATCAACATTCATTGGAGATTGGAAGCACTCATCAAACATCTCTTGAAAAACAATGAATCCCAAATAGTATATCCCAGCTTATCCTTAGTGAGTGAAGACATTAGGCGTTGGAGAGTCGATGACCATAACTCAAGCATCCATCACCATGTAGTATATTCCTCTTTCCCCCTCAAAATTGCAAATGAAGTTTGCCATTTTGATTGATCAAGTGAATAAGAATGTATACCAATGAATGGAGATCCACTTGAGGATTGAATGGGCATGGAAAACATGAAGCTTGTTGATGAAGAATGTCGATGAGAATGGTCATAAAATGAAGATTTCTCTCTTACGAAGATAAAGCGACAAGCGTACACCTTTCTTTTCTATGAGGAACGGGGCCTGAAGTGTTATCTGCAGACGCCATTATGATGAAGTACGAGGCCTGAACTAATGTGAACAGACGTCATTTTACTTCAGTTTCAAGTTTGGTATAACTGGTTTTCTTCATCAGTGGTCACTTCAAATTGTCTACGAATGGGTTGATAAAGATAGTCAGAGAGAGTTTCTATAGTAGTTGATTCTCACAAGATTCATTTGAGCTAATTTTTGTTCTTCTCTATTTCAAGAATATTTGGTATGAATAATGTGTTGTTGATTCCGAGGTATCAAAACCAAAAGGGGAAGGAGACATACATCTAAACACACAACGAGTACACGTAATGAACCTAATACTGCCTCTCTTGACGTAATCCCGGGAAAGACAAATGTCATAACCATAGAGAAACTCGGTGTTTACTCGAGCCTTTGGTGTGTTATTCCAACTCTTTCATAAAACCGAATTAAGTCTTTGTTGACGAACTACGTGCCATTCTGCTCGAACAATTACATCGTATTGTTGAGTCGAACACAAGTCGTTTGATTAGTTTGATGATGACATCCGGAGTTTCATCCTTTGTCCCCGAAACTTTACCCAAGTAAATCGAGAGTAGTCATCAACAACTACTAGAATGTATTTCTTCCCATTTATCGCTTGCACTCTCATTGGTCCGCATGATCCATATGAAGGGTATGAAGAACTTCCATTACGTAATTTGTGGGTTTTGGTTTGTGGGCATATTTCGTGCTTTTACCCAATTGGCAAGTTTGAACAAAGATGATCTTTTCATATTTTAATGCTGGTAAGCCTCGACAAGATCCTTTCTCGAAAGATTGTTTATGGTGCCAAGTTCAGTGATTGAGACGACGATGCCATAACCAAGACTTTGTTTTAGACGCCTTTGATAGTAAGCGATTGGAGGGACTTCATCATGTCATCGATAGAGATGGTGTATAGGTTAGAACCTCGAGTTCCTCTTAATAATTCTACACCATCAAGTTCTCTAACGAAGCAAGTATGTTTTCTAAAAGCCACTTCTAGATCGGAATCACGAATCGACCAACGAGAGAAGACATGACCAAGACCTTCCACATAATATACCACAAATCACACTTTACCAACCACATAATCTTCATAGCCAATAATAGCTCCAAAATGGTCGCTCTCAATCTAATCGCCTCGATGAATTTACTCACGGTTCATGAGCGCGACCGGTCTCCAACATATGCTTGGAACAACTCGAGTCCGTGTACCACGTAATCGATTTGAACGATCCGCGGTTGAACACGTATAATAATGGATAATCGGATATTTGGGATCCCCATGCAAGAATGGGTTCCATTTGGTTAGTAATGATGATTGGAACACCCACATCGTAGATAGAAGCATTTATATCGTAAATTGAGGCAATGGAATCATTATGAATAGATACAATACTAGTGTCCGTATTTGCCCTATTCAAAGTATGTTCACTTCTTAAGGAATAGTTCTACCAAGAGGGCATCCATTTTCTAGTGGGCATTGCTCGATTATACTTATGGCAAACAGTATCCATTGATAACCTATCTTTCTAAATGTTCTTCCCATGGATTTCCACTGTTTTCTAACTTTCTTTCGCCTTTGCCTTTTAGCCTTCTTAGAATGATTTTTTTCATTAACATTATTAACTAAGGATTTGACCGCATTAGACAAAGCATTCATACCACATTCATGATAAGTATGATGTTAGGAATTATAAAATTCCATAGTGAAGAGTCGGTCACCCCTAATATTATCTAGCATAAGTTAGCTCGTAGACATATCTTTATTTACGTTATTTAGTAGTTTACTAGTTAGTTTGTAGCGTAGAATAGTATAGTGCAACACCGTAGAGGAAGGACGGTCTTTACCCACTGTATCCACGATCCACAGCCGATAGGAGGTCGTGTAGTAAGTAGAAATACCCTTCCATCCATGGAAGGGTGGTGCTTTCAATCTAATATTCTACATTTTGTGAAGTAACTCTCTACCAAGAAAACACCCAACTCTAACTTTCTCTCTAATGGCAAACATGTATTTTGATCTCCAAGACCACCCAAATCATCAAACACATAAATATTGGATCCTAACAATTGGTATCGAGCCAAGGTTTTTGTGTTGTGTTGATTTGTGTGGTTTCTTGATCATGTAGTAAACTGTTATTGTATTTTTGTTGGTCGGATAAACATTTCTTATATCCTTTTGATAAACAGTTTTTACTTGTTTTTCAGTTTTGTATTGGTCAAAAATTGTCAAGTGGTCTTTGTTTGGTAATTTCTGATTTGTATCTTATGTCCAAACATATCTGTTGAAACTGTGGTCATTCAAATGGGTCAAATGGTCTTCAAATATCACTTTTTAATGGGTCAAATGAATCTGGTCATGTTCTCATGGTCTAAATGGGTCAAAAGGATGCACCTTTTATGATATTATTCTGGGTAACTTATGAAGGTGGTCGGAAAACATTAGTCGGAAAACTCATCTGGATTAATTCAAAAATCAACTTAGCGACTTGTTTACGCAATCGGTGGCGACTTGTCTTTACAAGTCGCCTAGGTTCAATGTATCCTCACTGTAGCGACTTGTATATTAGGTGGCGACTTGCCATGAGTATTTACTCATGGTAGCGACTTGGTCCAGCGACTTAGTGCTAGCGACTTGGTCTAGCGACTTAGTGCTAGCGACTTGGTCCAGCGATTTAGTGCTAGCGACTTGGTCTAGCGACTTAGTGCTAGCGACTTAGTGCTAGCGACTTGGTCTAGCGACTTAGTGCTAGTGACTTGACTCCATGACTTATACCTAGCTACTTGTGACGTAAAGGAAGAAGAAGAAATGACTACTCGACCACATATCAAATACCATCAAAACACCACGATCTCGCTTCTACATACATCATTGATCCATGGTTTTCAATTCTAAATAACGTGTTGCAACAAAGTTGTCTAATCGATCCGTAACTAAAACCAACTTCAACAATCTCATTCTATCCTACTCATCCTATCTATCAAAAACCATTGCATGGTGACTCAATCAAAACCCATGTCTCTAATATACCTACATCTTCAGTCAACAAGTTTTAAAACGAATGAAAAATCAAATCTGACTCAAACATATATCAATCTCAGCCTACTCACTTGGGTTATTTTTTGTTTTAACAAAGACTTTGGAGGTCAAACCCACGAGTGAACATCACAGATTCATATTATTACTACATCTCATATCCACTTAACTTCAGGATACAGAAGAGTAAAAGATTAAAGTTTTTTTGTTCTTTCTCCCATTCGACCTTAAGTGTTAAAAAGGATTTCAAGACTCAAAAGGAGAAATCAAGCACAAGATCTCAGTTTCATTGATACGAGGCTTAATGATTTCAATTATAACGGTTATGACCTTAACGATTTCTTGATCTCGGTTTACTTAATTCATGGTTCTTAAAAGAAACATCAAGACTTCAAAGAGTCTATAACACTAATTAAGTAATACATCATTGACCAAGATGGTCTTGATAATTTCGAAAATAAAGAAGAGATGTTAACAAACTTGTTAAATCACGACTTTGGTTCGATTATGAGTAAAGTGAAGCTAAAAGGAAATGTAGAACCTACCTCTTCTATAACGAATGAGTCCAAACCTTGAGCCATCCACATGGCCTATTCGAGTGTGATTCCTCAAGCCATCACCGTGGCGAGGTCACCATAATTATTCGAAAGAAAAAAAGAGGAGGCGGACTGAAATTGTTGAAAGTTTTATTTGGGTTTGCTTCTTGAGATCTTGGTGGCGAGTTGTTATGAGGCGGTGTTTTATGAGTGATTAGGGTTGCTAAAGTTTAGGGCATTATGTGATGTTAGTGAGTTTTTATACCGTGTTTTTAGGGCAACTTCTGATTCGGATTAGGTGTTTAATATGGGCCGAAGAATGACTTTGGAATCTCGTGGGTTAGAGTGGAGCTAAAATGGAATCTGGTGAATTTTATTTGGATGGGCTGTGAGTTGGATGGGCCGTAGTTGAGTATCATGAGGATATTTAGTAACTTATGGTATTATAACAATCATGGGCAAGAGTTTTGGCCGAATGTGTTGGCTGTGAAGACAAAATCACGTTTTAACTTAATACTTGATTGTGATTAACAATTCATGTTATTTGAGTTATTTGTGATTTGGGATTGAGAATTATGAACGTGATATTTCCGATTAATCACATTTTATTCTTGATCGTGTATGAGTTATTTGAGTGATTGGATGAGATAAATGTCTTCAATGGGCCATGTGATAAATTGTATTCATCTTGGAGCGGGTTATGTGGTAATTTTGGATCTCGGTCTTAATCGCTTGAATCGGATATCCTCATACTGTACTCTTCACGGAAAGTTATGTTGTGAAATGGGCTTTATCAATTCGGATATTCTACATGAGTTGGTGCCATGTCTGTGCATTTTACGAAAACTTGAATTTTAAGAGTGATTGATATCGGATGTGCTAATCTTATGTGGGATTAAATTGGATCCAGAGTACATCTTGCATGAAAATGAGACTTGTTGGGTGATGTGACTTGAATTTATGTGATTTGTTGGTGAAATATGATTTGAAGCAAGGTGATGATGAGATTCGATGGATTATGAGGTTTGGTATGTTGGTTTATACATTTTCATCGTTAACATTATGTCACGGCTAGAACTAAAAGTTGAACATTACTAACTACGGGGTTGTTTGTGCTCAATATTTCATTATCAAGTTTGGCATATCGGATTTACATCACCATGTGGTTACTGCAACAGCCGACAGAATGAGTGATTGATGTGTTTACCAAAGTGTTGATTGGATGGTTGATGATGTTGATGATGTTGGATAATGGACCATTGATGAACCGCTGCATGTTCTCCTAAAACAGTTATTCACTGTAACCAAAGTTGTCATAACACATTCAAGCTGACATTGTTTACGGTTTTGTCTTGATTTTGTAAAATCCCGCGAAAGAACCTATTTCTCGGTTTAAATCATAGACTTGTAAAATCCCGTGACAATGAAAACATCCTGGTAATTGTAAAGTACATTTCCGGTTCTATCTTACGGTTTATTCTTAGTCTTGTAAAATCCCGTGAAAGAAACTATTTCTCGGTTTAGACCATAGAATTGTAAAATCCGTGATGATGGAACCATCCCGAGAAAAGGAAAGTGTATTTCGGATCGTATATGATGTTTGGTGCTACGGTTTCGCTCAAGATGGGATAAAGGGTGTATTTCATGAATTGGATGTGTGTTTGGATTATCGTCATGGCGGTTTGGTTATTACATGGTTTTACGGGTGATGTGCTTTTAACCATGGTCGGGATAAAACCATTATCAAAGTTCGTTTAAATGTCAAAGAAGGCTAGATTTGAGTGTTAATCGGAAGATGTGACAACGAGTTAATTCACTATTATTTATTTGAGGTTGAAGTGAATTATCACGGGCGAGTGTACTTAGTATCCGAAGGTATCGGGGATGGATGGATGAAGATTCTTCAAGATCCTTGTTCAAGCTTATTATTAAAACGAAGACTTGGAAATCTAGTTATTGTTGGGTGACTTTACCTTTTCTTTTACCACTTGGGAAATTGGGCTCTTATCACCTCAAAATAACTATCACTTTAAGGAGTTACGTTGTAGTGCTCGATGTCACATTCAATTGTGGATTTTCAAGAGGTGATGTCGCCTTATACTTGATGGTTGGTTGGTTGAAGAGTATAGAGTACTTAGAGATTCAAAGGGGCATTTATTCTCGACACGCTCTTACGTTACACATGTGCAAGTTTAAGTCACGAGTTTGGGTTATTCTACTTGAGTCAAATTCATCATATTGGGTTTTCTCCATCAAGTTGTCACGACAAAGAGCCTCTGAGAATGATAATGGGGATGATTACATGTTTTGCTAAGAGAGTTGAAAAGAGAGATTATGACGTCTGCTCACATCGGTTCGAGCCTCGTTCTCTAAAGAAAAGAAAAGTGTGCGTTTGATGCGCTTTATCTTATGAAGAAGAGAAATCTTCTTATGACGTATGAACACAACGATTCATGCCTCGTACTCTAAAGAAAAGAAATGTGTACATTTCATGCAAGATTATCTTTGAAAGAAGAGAAATCTTCTTATGACGTATGAACACAACAGTTCATGCCTCGTACTCTAAAGAAAAGAAATGTATGCGTTTGATGCAAGATTATCTTTGAAAGAAGAGAAATCTTCTTATGACGCCCCGAATACTTGATTCGGGCCTCGTTCTTAAAGAAAAGAAAAGTGTACGTGTCGATGCGCTTTATCTTACGAAGAGAAATCTTCTCTATTATGACCATTCTCATCAACATGCTTCATACTTTTTCCATGCGCTTGGTCATTAAGTGAACCGGCTCTCGTTGATTGTTTTCGATTCCACTTTCTCTACTATAATGACGATGGCGACATCCTGTCTTTGATTTTGCGGTGGAGAAGTGTGAATAGACTACATTTGGATAATGTTCACTTATTTAGTCAAGAATGGCATCTCGTATGCAATTCTTGAGGGGAGAAGAAGTGTGAATTTTTGCATTGTTGATTGACATTTGAGAATATTAATGGTCATACGGCTCTAAACTCATGTAAGAACCGAGCTTCTTCTTATCGGGTCATCTTCACATGTAGTTTTTCTTCTAAGAGCCGTTGGTTGACATCTTCACTCGGATTGATGAGTTTATCGACAAAGTGCTTCCGGTTAATGCTTCACATATACATCAACATGATGATTCCGAACAATCTCTACATTCTTGTTTGATGTGATTGGTAGTTTGGTGTTACCATCATGTGTGTTCGTTCTTGGCCCGATTCTTTGATTTCCTTGATGAACATCTTTACATTCTTGTTTGATTGGGAGAGATTTTAGTTAAGGGATTTGCAAGATGTAAGTTAATCGGGATGCTTTTTTGGTGGGATGCTTTTGGTGTGAGTTGAAGATGTTAACTATCTATTCCCAACCGCACAATCTTGAAGAAGGCATTTATCAAACACATTGTCGGCGTGACTTAGGGAGAGCACTAATTGGGGAAAGTGATATGTCGATTTAATCCCCAATTAGATTTGCTCACAATGTACTTGACAAGTTGATTCCACAAGAGTTCAAGTGTTCTTCTCAACAAATTTCTAGTATACGAGCTTACAATGAGTTGACTTGATTCAAGTGTCAAAACCAAATTGTCTGAAGGAGAAAGGAGACTCACATATAAACAGTATCACGGGCTTTCAATGAGTTGTCGATTACAAGCGAGTAAACTTGATGAACTTAATTCTTCTAAGTGATTGAAGATATCCGGGAAGACAAATGTTATTACCGCAGAAACGAAGGTTTGACTCATGACGAGTAAACTTGATGAACTTAACTCTTCTAAGTGATTGAAGATATCCCGTAAAACAAATGTCATGACCGCAGAGAAACTCAAGGTTTTACTCATGAAGGCTTTTGTGTTATTATTCCAACGACGTGGGGAAGAGATGGAAGAGTTAGTTTCGAAGATGAAAGAGGTACACAGTGTGTGATGATTTTGATTGTATCACAATCATCGAGGATAGAGATTGTATACATTGGGATGCTCACCGTTTTACACGAGGGCTTAATCATGATTCGTAGATATAATCACTTATTCCGTGTTGACATCCATGAGATTGTCACCCGAGATAATCGGTGATTCGCCCTTCTTCAATGTTATCGGTTATTCTCTTGGGCATTGGTGTACTTTGGGTTCTTGAGCTTCATACACTTTCTTCGTGAGAGAAAAGTATACATCGGGGTTATTCTTTGGCTATTGGACTTAATCTGCTACTTGATGGTATAAGTTTCTTTGTCTTCTGCATGTGTATTCGGGTTCGTGAGCTCTAGTCTAAGAGATTGACTACATCAATTCAACTACTTGGGGAAGTGGTCTCTTGACACCTTTTGGAATGGATTGCTTCAGACTTCATTGGAAAAGAAATTTGAGAAGATTATTTAAGTGTGGGATGAAACGTTCTTTGGTGTTCTATTGGATGATATAACCCCGAACGATGAATCACGGTGATTATTCTTAAAAGGAGCAAAGAAGTTCGATGATAATGGTGTGCTTCCTTGTGCACTGGCTAAGGGAAGCTTGAAAGAAAGCTTTGAGTCGCTTTCATTAAAGGATTTTCGGTTTGGGGAAAGTCGCCAAAGTCTCACTTTCGGATGGCTCAATTTCTTTCTTCATTCAAGAGCCTCGATTTGCTTTGGTGGTGAATGTTTAAGAGATGATGACTTCTATCTTCTACAACGGGCCGCTTGATATCCTTATCTCGGTACTCGTATCATCATCTTCTTTTACTATATCATCTCTCTATCTTTGTATATATTTATTCAAAAAGCAAAATACAAAATATAAAACCAAAAAACAAAATACAAAAATATAAAACCAACAAAAAGAAAATAGAAAATATAAAACCTTCAAAACCCATAAAAAAAAATCGAGAAAATTTGAAAATACCAAAATATGTTTTCCTAGACATGTCTTCTGTATCGATAACATCTACGGTCTTAGAAATGTCATTCAATAATGGCACGGGACTTTAGATGAAGTTCGAGCGAGAGGTGTAAATATTTCTTTCTAAACATGTCACAAACTATGGCTTACGCTTATTTGATCAGAACCGGGTTTCAAATGATGGCTTACGCTTACTTGATCAGAACCCGTGCTTAAAACCATGGCTTGCTATCATTTGAGATAGCAACCCGCTCTTATAAAGAAAGGAAAGTGCTACGCTAAACAATTTTCAAATATTTCGTGCACTTATCCTAAAACAATTTAAGGAAAGTATGTCGAAGGATCATTGCTCCTACACAAATGTTTTTCCGTCTATAATTCTTCGAAAAATATTTGTTGCATTTCAAAATGGTGGTAAAATGAGTTGCTTGAAAAAATCAATCAGGATCGAGTTTTCAGACATTTGCAAAAACTCAATCGATGACTTCAAAGACTTTTAAAACTTTTCAAGAAAAGAGTCATTGATTGAGGGAAGAATATTTTCAAATTTATATCATCTAACGGACTTTCTTAATTATCCTACGTGTTTATCTGAAAAATATAATTGCCTATGTTGAAGGACTAGGTTTCTAGGATATGATTGTTAGGTTTAGATGATTAAAGTTTGATGAACACATTATTCCCATGCTATATATGATCAGATTGTTATGTTGAATTGACTTTAATTAGTCGATTGCTGTTATGGGTGATGTCGACCACCATATATCTGTATGTGTGTTCACTAACGTATGCAGATATCATGGATATAAGAATGTTCCCGATCCGGATCCCACTAATGATGATGATTGGATGCCGAAAGGAAAGGGTAACTATTTCTTGGGTTGACAAATGAAGAAACGGAGCTTAATTGGACTTCTATGGAGAGTTGGCATAAATGCAACGTAAGAGGTCTCACTGCATCAGCAGATGGTTTTCTGCTAAGTGATTGAAGAAACAGAGCTTAATTTGACCTCAATTGGCATTCAAAATGCAACGTAAGAAGAAGTCTCACTGCATCAGCAGACGGTTTTTCTTCCAAACCCTACAACAACAACAGAAGCTTCTTAACCACCTAACGTATCTTTGTGCAAGATACCATTTTTAAACAATTTTGAATAATATTGTATTTGAAAATGGAAAAATATTGTTTTGAAAATAAATTGGACTAAATTTTGAAAATCACGGACTTCATTTTATCAAAACATAAGTCACTCAATCATTGACTTATGTCATGGATTGAGGGGAGTGTGATTTAAAATAAAATATTTTCAAACAATATTTCATCAAGTCCGCTTGTACAAAATCATGTGGTGATCTAAAGATTTAATGTTATGTCATGGTATGATTTTCTTTAAAACTCAAAGATCTGTCAAAATGAAATTTTTTCATTCTTGGTTGATTGTGAAATTGTTTTATTTTACTTAAAGGTCTCTTAAAACAAATCATACCCGACACTAACAATCTTTAATGTTTAAATCGTTCCTATCTCATCTTTCGTAATTAAATCTTGCCAATGCCTTTCTCTAAAATTTTCTAAATAATTTAAATCTTTTGGGATTACAAATCTCAAATGGTTTGAAATTTTGATCGTGGAGAGATCGTGATTTAAATCTCAAATCTGTTTTAATGGAATTGGTTTTAGTCCTTCAAAGACACTCCTGCCTCCATGTGCCAAACGATTTCAAATACACAATGCACATGATGAGGAGGAGGATTTATCCAAAAAACGGATGAGTATTTAAACAAGGCCACATTTTCTCCCATGTTTTCTAAACTTTATTAAATCACTTGGGATCCAAAATCTCAAAGGGTTTGATATTTTTGATCGGGGAGAATTTGTGATTTAATAATGAAATTTGATAAAAGGTGATCGCTTTGATTTAATTGTGCGGCTTGCTCTCTCATATGTGCTAAACGCTTTCGAATCTCGAAGCACATTTTGAGGAGGAGCATAACTATCGAGGTACAAAAGCTTTTTAAAGTTATTTATAAAGTACCTTGATTGAGTTATCAAATGGTTTTCTTAATGGCTTTTGTAATCGTGGATGTGCTTCAAAAGAACTCTTGCCTCTATGTGATAAAATTGATTTTAAATATCCTATGCACATATTGAGGGGGAGAATTTTACCATGAAAATCAAATGGCTTTTTCGTATGAAAATTGTGATCAAAGAAAATATTTCAAAGTCCTCTTGCCTCCTTGTGCTGAACAATTTCTAAATCATACGCACATGTTGAGGGAGGTTTTCTAAATGATCAAAACTATTAAGGTACAAAATGCTTTGATCTCGTATCACATGTACCTTGATTGTTTTTCCAAATGATTTTTCAATTGGTTTTAAGGAAGAATGAACTGTACCAAAAGACCCACCATTTTACTTTATGCATGGTGTTATAAGGATGGTTAGGTTAGGTATTCGTTCCACGATCCCGCCAAAGGTGGGAGGGATCTACCGGACAATCCACTAGATAGTGTAGAGTTCTTAGGTATGATGAAAAAAGGAGAAAATGAGAATATGGGAAGAGTGCGGATGAGGCAGTGGTAATCGAATAAACCCAAGAAGGTTCTAGTTATGAAATCTCGGTAAGCCTTTGAAGGGGTTGAACAATGAAAAGAAATGAATGTGAAAAGGGTGAAAAGAAATAGCCCTCCATCAATTCAACCTTAGGGCGTAAACCGGGTTCAATACATATACTCTTGGTTGTTACTAAGGTAACACGGTATTGAAGACAAGACGTCATGGACCCAAGGACGCACCGCACTAAACTTCCCAAGCTACTCAAGTTCCTCTTAAAAGGGCTTGTTTCATTCTCACGGGAACCGACATTATCTATCGACTTTCTTTAGAGATTGTTGATATTGAAGAAGGAGACCCTCTCGCTAGTCTCCGACACAGAACCAAATGAGCACTATTGAGTCTAGAGCCAAGAGATCATCTACAATATCTCGTTAGGACACAAAATTAATGATGACTTGCTGTTTCACACAATGTGGAAAGTAAGAATATATTGAGAGTCCTACGCATTATGGTATGTAAAAATATTCACGATGAAGATGGAAATCCTTCTAGAGCCAACATCAAACAAGCTCTTGGTGGGTGACATGTGAGACCTTCTCGTAAGATCAAACTTGTGACAACTGGATAGAAACGATGGGGAGATTCAATCTTGAATCAACCTTGGTCCAGGATTGGAATTGACGAATACTTTTGGAAAAACCGTTCGATGTGCAAATCTTCATTTCTCTAGCACGTCGAATGTGCACTTATGTTTTCAAAATTCAAAAAGTATCTCTGATTGAAAAATACTTTTATAAAACCGGTCGATGTGCTAATCTTTTCTTTTCACTAGCACGTCGATTGTGTACTATTTTCAAATACAAAAGTGTTTTGATTGAAAATTGATCTTTCTCATAAAACCTTCGTCGATTGCAAAACTCTTTAATCTAAGCAATACGCGATTGTTTTCAAATCAATTTTCATCAATTAGTGAATCTCAATTTGTCGGTTCACTCACTCCGTGTTGTCTTCTTTGAGACGTTCGGTTTGAGAACAATGAACACCGCGAAACCCCGTCAAGGAGATTCTTAGGAATCCTACCGATCACAAAAGATTTATATTGATCAACGGGAACCGTGGGCGTGTACCTCAATTCAACGAAAGTGATCAAAGACACTTTCGCTTTTATTGCTAATCGTCGTGTGCAGTACACCCGACGATTGCGGTGATCGAATTGAGGAGTCAATCCAAAGCCGCATGTTCACAAAGAACCACACTTAATTGAAGAAATCATGATCGGTGCATATCTACATAACACGGTTCTCGATATTTTTATACTATGCTTCGCTACGCCGCAAATATCATGAACCATGAAGGCTTCCGCTACTCGATGGAAAGATGTCATGATTCAAAGTGTGAGCATGTCGGTCCGAATGTCACAACATCACATGAAGGCAACACAACTATGGATGATCCAGAGATTTCTTTGTGGTGATGATCTCAAAGAAAGCTCAAGATCATCAAAGATGTGGATCGCCCAAAGACCTCCACCGAAAGTACAATGCACTCGGACTTTGAAGTTGCACTACAAAAGCACAAAGATTGCGGAATTGAAGAATTGAAGTCTACGAGCTCAAGAACAAAGTCAAGAATAGAATGCTATGATTCAAAATGTAAAATATGGGGTGACCTCCTTGGGGAGATTGTTAGGAATTAGAAAATTCCATAGTGAAGAGTCGGTCACCCCTAATATTATCTAGCATAAGTTAGCTCGTAGACATATCTTTATTTACGTTATTTAGTAGTTTACTAGTTAGTTTGTAGCGTAGAATAGTATAGTGCAACACCGTGGAGAAAGGACGGTCTTTACCCATCGTATCCCCGATCCACAGCCGATAGGGAGGTCGTAGTCTCAGAGATAAATACCCTTCCATCCATGGAAGGGTGGTGCTTTCAATCTAATATTCTACATTTTGTGAAGTAACTCTCTACCAAGAAAACACCCAACTCTCTAACTTTCTCTCTCTAATGGCAAACATGTATTTTGATCTCCCAAGACCACCCGAATCATCAAACACATAAATATTGGATCCTAACAAATGTAATTCAAGCGAGACATCATTACAAGGTTTGCAAATAGTATCGAATTGAATTAATTACAAGATGCCTATGGCTAATACTAGAATCAACAGATTCATTTTATTCGACTCAAACTTAAAGTTCCTAGGTTGGTCTTCTACTCTCTTCCAATGCACATTCTTAGCTTGCGAGGTCCTATCATTCCTTGTATTGTCTTGAGACTTTGACACCTTCGCTTTAGTGTCACCGATTACTCCTATAGATGGAATGGGAACATTAGTTGGTTTTGCTACTCTTTGCATCTCCTGCTTAGATGTCTTTGGGATCTCGAACTACATGCGAGCACACAAATGTTCACTTTCTTAACACAAGAAGTGATGGGATTTGTACTCCTAGAAGGCACACTAGAGTTCACTTTCTTAGCACTAACAAATCTGGAATCTGAACTACTTGAAGGCACACTATGGTTCACATTCATGACATTGGGCATTGAATGGATTTCATGCTTGGCACTAGGCATAGAACAAGGAATCAAATGATTAACTCTCTCACCTAAGGACTTAGGGCATATTGTGATTAAGCATTCAAGAAGTTCTTGAGATCGTTCAGCATATAAGCATGCATTCTCAATTGCATTATCAAGTGGTTTCTCTAACTTATCCTCTTCAACAATCTCACAGAGACATTCTAGACAATCCTTAAGGTATGAGAAATATGTTTGAATTGCAAGTTTGTTATTCTAAGATGAGGGGAACATATTTCACGTACAAAGCATATTTATTACATGAGTGAACCTTTGATACACCATTCTCCCCATTGGTCATTGGCATTTTCCCTTTTACCGCTCTTGATTCTCAATTTCCTTTTGCAATGAAGCTATTTGCTCGTTATTTTTGTTACGAGTGACCTTTATTGATTCAAATAACTCATTGAAATGACGTTTAACCTTTCATTTTCTTCTAGAAAACTTTCGCTTTCCTTTGTAATGCATTTACTAAATTTTGAAGATGAAATGTTTGAGAATTCGAGAATCTAAAGGAGGAGGCATTTGGGAGCCATCACATTGTTCTTTTGACCCTTTAATTGAGAGATTTGGGCTTTCAACTTTCGATCGTGTTACAATGAGCTTGAATATGTTCATCACGTTTGTTAATTTGAAAAGCGCATCAAACTCGGAGCATCCGAGGATGTCTTGATATTTGAAGTTTTGACATTTTCTTTAAGATGTTGATATTTTAGTTGTAAATTGAAATGCTCAACTTCTAGTTTAGAAAAATGTTTA
Organism: Chrysanthemum lavandulifolium; assembly: GCA_022545495.1. Taxonomy (NCBI): domain Eukaryota; kingdom Viridiplantae; phylum Streptophyta; class Magnoliopsida; order Asterales; family Asteraceae; genus Chrysanthemum; species Chrysanthemum lavandulifolium. Next base: position 197,506,471 of record CM040239.1, read on the forward strand.
ACCAAATTGTCGTGATCATCCGTTCAATTTTCTCATTTAGTTTAGAATTAGTCTTTTCAAGCTCAATGACACGATCATGGGAGACTTTCGAGGCAATGATAATTCATGAAATTGAGAAGCATTAATGGAACAATTTGTAGCGATGAAAACACATCTTGAGCAACACATTCAAGAATAAGAGTCTCATTCAATGAATGCAAGTTCTTCCTCTCAATCTCATTATATTTTAGTGCTCGCTCATAGTCACTAACCTCAACTATCATTGCATCAAATTCCTTTTCCATTTCTTTAATGTCTAAATTCATTCCCTTTTTAAGACTTTCAAATGATCTTTAGTTGTTTGAAGAAAGGCATGACTTGATTAAATAACATTCTTTCGTTTGCTCAAAACCCTTTCCCTTCGCTTATACCAGATGGGTGTGATCCTTTTCTTACAAGTTTTCTCAAAATCAACAAATAGTTGAAAATAAAATATTGATGATTAAGGTCTTGCTTTTAGTGGCAATAGTCTTAGGAACTAAATGCATTGGTGTATTGGGAGGATACACAATCGTCAAGACAATTTCCTAAAGGGGGGGGTTTGTTATAACAAGATTCTCTCGCTTTTTGCTTATCTAAATCCTTTTCCGTAACACTTGTTCGGGAGTCAACAACGTTTGAGGCTTAAACATGTTCAAGGAGATCCAATTCTCCTTTTGTAGTCATGGGTGTGATAATTATTTTCTTCTCTTTACATTTAGGATCATCTAGTTTCTTGTTCATCTTCTCCTAGTGACTTCATCGATTTCTTATCTTCCTCTGTGCACTCAACGCAACTAGGTTTTTCTAGGTTTAAGAATCTCATTGCCATCATAGATTACACTTTGAGTCGCTTTTGCTATCTTCCGTACTCGTGGTTGGGTTTATCTATAATGGGAACACTATGCTTATCACTTAAAACTCTATTCTTAGTGACCATGTGAGCGGTTTGAATGGTATTCCTTGTACGCACAACTTATTTTCAAGCTTGTTTTTCAAGGTTTTAGATTAGAAAAATCATTCAAAAGTTTTGATTCCTTAGCACCAATTCTTGCTTAAGCATTTTAACATTTTCTTGAAGTTCTTGTTTTTGTTTAGCGCTTTTAGAAAGTTTTTCTTGTAAGGAGTTTAACTCTTGTTTTAATACTTCTTCTCTAAACCTACTTTTCTAATAGTTATGCGCATTTGGTCATCCATTTCACCTCACGGTGGTTAATTCAAACTTAGCTCGTTGTTCATAAATAGCAACACGCTCTTTATAAGCATTAAGTCCGTAAATAAGCGAATCATCGAGCACGTGTAGTGTATTCGTCAAAACATAGTCATCATTGATCGTGATAAGATACATCACTTGGTACAATCTCACTTTCACTTTGTTTCACATATTGATCATATGGGACAACATTGATATTACCCATACTTTCAATATCGACTCAATAATTACAGTTGATTGTACTGTTACGTATCTTTTGCTCATCAACTTCATCGTATAATTTTAATACCTCGGAAATGATTTTGTCTTTGGATGGACCAGCTTGTGGTGATGAAGAGACTTTAGAGAGACCATTAGAGAAATGCTAGCCATGAAAATGGTTTGTGCGATGGGTTCTTCATCAACATCAGTCGTATGCATCACAATCGCCTACTTGAAAGGTATTCGATGATTATGGCCTATCTCCCGAATTGGTTGCTCATCCACATCGCATCATATGTCTTAGCATTTCCTCACCAAGAACAACAACTCTTCTTCATCCAAAGTCGCACCATTATCCCGAGCTTGCACAAGCAACATCTTATCCTCAAGTACTCGGCATTCGAGGCGTTTAGCGATGTGCAATTCCTTGCAATGTGTCCTCACCTCCACAATTGTAACATTTGATTGGCTTTGTTTGACCACGGTTTCCATTCCTTCCCCTATTCGATTTGCAAGATAACCTCTACCACCCACTGCTTTCTTGTTCGTACTATCTTTCTTGAAGTGGTCGCACCATAACCTTCCCATCTCTCGATGGTGGCTTGATTGTGAGGATTGGATGTAGTTATGAGATTGTTGTTGGTTTGTGGAAGAGAGTTCATGTTTTGACTAATCGGAGAGCCGGTTGATTAATGAAGTTTACCACGTGTGCATCAAGATCGCCTTGTTTGAACATAGGATCGGGGAATGAGTTTGTGATTACCATTACCCATGGGTATGACTTGTGAGGCTTTGGTTGTGATTCCGATGTTTGAGTAGAAGGCGGTTGAATCATTTGATGAGCTTGTCTCTCCTCGGTTGGTTTTGAACCGATTAAGAATCCTTTTTCAAACATAGCATGTCTCTCATTCAAGGAGGAAGGCATAGAGTTGCTCATAGTTTGTATTTTTCAATCCTTTGGTTAGCTTTACGAGGTGACAAACTTGTGCCATTCGGGATTCATGTTGTTCACAAACTTTGAATTCAAATTAATGTTTGGCATAGTCATTATGATGTTCCTCATATCATTAACAAGCTTGTGGAATCTCACATAGTACTCATAGACACTCTCATTTGGTTTCATCTTGAAGTGTTCAAATTCATCATAGAGTTGTGATTCTCTGCCTTCCATAGTTAGTTCGTAACACGAGAGAAGCATCTTGACATTATCCCACACCGCCTTGGCTTTTGTTGTGATTGATCGACTTGTAGATATCTTTTGGAAGACCTTGAAGTACGATGTTAAAGCCCCGATATCGACATCGAATCTCTTTTTCTCCTTATCATCGAGCTCATCATATGTCTTTGGTCCGTCAATTCCATAGATCATTGTTCCATCTTCAACAGTATCAATTAAGTCTCTAGTAGTCTCAACCGATACGGTCCTTCATCAATGGATTTGAGAATGTTGACTCCATTTTCCTTTCCAAGATAGTACAATCGATTCGTTGAGCCCAAGAGTCATAGTCAGCCTACATCAAGCATGGGTGGATTTAGTATCTCGAACCAACCGCTTGAACATCCTCGCAACAAAGTGGAGATGATTGTAGGAACGTTGGTAGACATGATGATGATTAAACGGGATTTTATAACTCTATGATTAATCCAGAAATAGATTCTTTCACGGATTTTACTAAATCAAGAGAAAACCGTATTATGTATGTAGTCAATGAAAAGTCGCTAAGAAAACTCGAACCAAGTCGCTAAGCACCAAGTCGCTAGTAAAATTTTGACGACAGTCGCTAAGCACCAAGTCGCTAAGTTGTCAAGTCGCTAAAGAACAACTCGCTAAGCACCAAATCGCTAGTAAAATTTTGACAAGAAGTCGCTAAGCACCAAGTCGCTAAGTTGTCAAGTCGCTAAAGAGCAACTCGCTACACCAACTCGCTAACAAACTTAAGTACAAGTAGCTAACTTTCACTGTCGCTACCCATAGTGGAGACTCCACTAAGTGTCTTGTTTGTCGACTTGTCTCAATAAACAAGTCACTATCTCAACTCGCTAAGGCCTTCAACTACAACTCGCTATCAAATTACAAAGCAAGTCGCTACCAAGAAAACTTGTCCGTGGCTTAAGTCGCTAGCAAGAAAAACACATAAACATCACTTTTCAATCTAAAAACAACCCAACCACGATGATTCAAGCTTAACAAATCAAAACCCAAGCACATACAATGATTCTAAACATAAAACTACACTCAAGTTTCAAACTTTAACACTAGAAATGATCCAAATGATGCAAAAACCACTAAACTTTTTCAAACTCTAAAACCACCTAAAAATCACTAGAAATCCAAAGATATGTAAGAGATGATCAAACCATGGCTCTTGATACCATTTGTAACATATTGGATTACATACACATCAAACCAAACACAAATTAGGCGTACAAAGAGTTCTAGAGAGAGAAAGTTAGAGGTTTAGGGAACTTTAGTGAGAGAAAGAAAAGTCTTATTATGAGCTCCAACTCTCTACCTTAGAAGGTATAGAGTATTTATAGTCTTTACATAAATCGCCACCTATCGGGCTGTGGATCGGGCATACAGTGGGTAAAGACCGTCCATCCTCCACGGTGTTACTAAAACTAAATACTACTTAACTTATAATAATCTCGACTACGAGCTTTCTAATGATTACATATACTTGAGGTGACCGACTCTTTAATAACTGGATTTACTAAATCCTAACACGATTATTAAAGCATGACATAATTGTTTTCAATTATTAAATCACATTAACTTACATGCTCCATTTGGTTGACACACTCGTGTGTGAATGCCAAGACCTAGGTTCAATCTCGCAGTGTCATATATATATATATATATATATATATATATATATATATATATATATATATATATATATATATATATATATATATATATATATATATATATATATTTTAAACTACCAATGGCGGGCATGACTTATAATTATTTGTTTGTTGTTTTTGTTAAGCGAAATACATTTTTAGAATTGTCAAACAATATTATAAGACAATTGTTTTTTTGTTTTGTTTAAGAATTAGAAATAATTGTATGGTTTGCGTGGATGGTTAATAACACAACATATATCATTTTTACAAAATTATGAATTTTATGTATGTTTGTAAAGTTGTAGATAATGAAAATGTATTAAAGTGATAGAACAGTTAACTTAAATTCTAAACAAAGCTTCTTTGTAGACAACATTAGTTGTTGATTTTGCGTATTTCCCGTCTTCATCACAACATAAAATCTTTAATCATTTTCTGTTTTTCACCCTTGATACGGCTACGTAAAACTTGAGTCAAATCATTAGTTCAAAATCGTATGCAAGCAACATAACTAAACTAAATTATTGCAATATGTATGTGATTTCAACGATACGAAATTGGTTTACATATCGACGTTGTTGATCACCGCATAGAAACACTTGATAGCGACTTACAATGGACTTATAGAAAGCAATATGAGGTACAATATATTTTGTTCCAAGATTGATCGCTCATCGATGCGATGTTGACCACCGCATAATACACACAACCATCAAACCGATTTACGCATGCACAGAACTCAAATTAAACATAAGACAACTCCACATTTATCTTCTATTCAATAAACTCAACTATATCGTTGGAAAAAGTAACTCAATGAAAATAAAATATAAACATACGGAATTATTATTGAATGCATTAAGAATGGTAAGAAATAAACATTTAACAAATATGAGAGAAAAAGTTCAAAGTTGAACGCAAGAACAATGTATACAACCAAATAAACTCAACTACGAAACAAAGCTTCTTTGTATAAAACGTTTGTTGTTAATTTTATGCTTACCATCCTTAACACAAAAATAATCTTCAATCCTTTCTCCTCTTCACTCTTGAGACAACCACATATAATTATTCGTGTGAACCTATTCTGTAAAATTTCCATTGACAGGTGTTGATCCTAACTATCGTAATGCTTCATTGTTGCAATGCTATAATCATCTTATCCAGAACCAATCAAATAGCTGTGTCAATGCTCTCATTATCATTCTATTTTCTCCATATACTGCACTTCCTAAGAACATCGAGTCAACGGATTTTAACCACTAAATTGCTGCCTTTTTAAGCTTAATGATCACATCATCGTCTTTTTTCACTAACTTAGCCTCTCAGATTTCACGTTGTTTATCTTTCAGCTGCTACAGGAAAGAATGAAAGATATAAGAATTAAGCTCAATTATTACAAAAGGGTGTTTATTCATTGGGAAGTTCTAATTAAGGTATTACCCTTCTTTATCAAAACCGAAAAATATATTAGACTCGGCATGTTAGATTGTTAGTAAACATCTTAGCACATACATCAGGGAGGAAAAAACATTGTTACAATACTCTTTCTTTAACGGCCAAATTATTAGCTATCTCATATTGCACTTTATATATGGTTTAGAAACTATATAACCAAGTGTACATCAATCATTAGAAAAATTGCATTGGGTGGAAATATTTGGAATTTGTATAAACCAAGTTATCTGGAATGTCAGATTTCTTGTAGTCTAATAGATGGCGAGGCCGTCCACGTGTATTATATAACTTATCCCTTAGGCCTTTGAGAATTACATGACTCGGTTCTGAGAAACATGTACCCAATGGTTAAGCCACTTTAACGTATTTTGATTTCATAGTAGTAGAAGTAGTAAAATTTAGTAATAAATACCTATGTAGTGTTTCACGTCCACCCCTGTCGCTATATTAGGTTGTTTTGCTCAAACACGAAGTTCATCAAATAAAGACAACGCCAAACGGACATCCGATAAAGACAATGTTTTGAGAAAGACTAATACTTACAATGAAAGAATACATAAATCCTAAAATGGTATGTCCATTCATAAACATTAGATCCTATATTTGAAAAAAAGTACATATTTGTCGACAAATATAGCAGGTTGCACAATTGACAAATAGCACATTACACACTTGGCTATAAAATAAACATCATTTAGCATGCAATTATCAACCTTTGTGTGCAAATAGCTTGATAAAATTATATACAAACTATAGAACTAAAAGATGAAACTATTATTTTGTATTGGTATTACGAAGAATATAGTCGGTTGAATGAGGTGAAATGAGTAAGTATTGCCTATCTTTGCGGAGTAGGACATGCCTTAGCGAACCATCAACCATAAAATCGTGATAGTAGCTAATGTGACATCGGACCCATCGTGTACTACACCATAAAATGGCATTACATTGGTATGATGGACATTTGATGAATATCGCCTTCACACAAAACTCGGTGGTCTAGAATAAGCAAAACATGATGTAAGATGACAAATTGAGAACTGTGATAAGTTAATGCATAAAACTGATCAATGTTTGATTATAATAATGATACTTACAAATCTTTATTTCTCAAACGATTGGCCTGAAAAGCAGCTCTTCTAGACATGATGGTCATCATAATCGACCTAGAGAAATCCCTTGTCATGGAATACCTTTTAAGTTGAGCCATAATAACATTATCAGATTCTACAATTTAAAAACAGATGTCCAAATGGGAAAACTTTTTTTAAAAGTCAAATTATCATACCACAAAGTTAATGCTCAAGTGAACGCCCTCCACGACCACTAATGCATATTTTTTGTTGATAAATGTGGTTGGTTTGGCTGCTACATGGAAGATTGTATGGTTTGCGTGGATGGTTAATAACAGAACATATATAATTTTTACAACATTATGAATTTTATGTATGTTTGTAAAGTTGTAGATAATGAAAATTATTAAAGTGATATAACAGTTAACTTAAATTCTAAACAAAGCTTCTTTGTAGACAACATTAGGCATGTTTGCTTTGATCTTCTCCCATTCTGTACTTCTTACAAAAATACTGCATTCAAATTATCAATGCTTCCTCGACGGCGCACTCGCCAAACTCTTTGTTGTCTTGTGTAGTTGCTTGAGTTTGAGCTTATTGTAATACCGGTAAGTGTACTATCGAGGGAGCGTTGTGATAAAACACTCATTTTCTCTATATCAAGGGAGCATCGTGATAAAACTCGTTGTCTTTAGGAAGCCTTAGTCTTTGAGCAGCTTCTAAAACCACTATGTATTCGCTGCTCCAGGTACATTTACTCTTTGACGTTGTAGATACTACAAACATATAGTTTGAATGAACACTTCCAGATTGGTACGGGTAGGATGTGTAATACACATGACCCCGATTATAAAGATGCGTCAACTTTCCTAAACTCCATACCACATGTGTAGATAAGAGCTCATGCATTAACCTTTCAACTATTACTATACATGTGTATTAACCGCAACAAAAAGATCTCGTTTGTCAAAAGGAAAAGCAATTCAGCAAGTAACATGTACAAAACATATAGAGAGTTCGGTCCTAGTTTACAACATCTTAATGTCCCAACGACCATCAAACAAAATATATAATAAATATGCAAATCACGAAACAAAATACTTCTCGGTTCTTATAGAGTACCTACATGATAAAAGAAAGCGTCTAGTCTTAAATTATATTTCTCCTTCATCACCACTCATGTCTCCAAACATTGAAGCCATTTTCATGGCTAAATTTGCGACCCTTTCCTTCTTTGGAAATCGGGCATCAACCTCAGTTGTCACGCATATTTCCAATCTCGACCATTAAGCTGCTCCATGTACTTGAGTTGAAAATGCTTTCAATCATTATCTTCTTCATGTTCTTCAAGTGCTTCGTGTATTGTTTTTCTCTTTCAATCTCAATCACTTCTTGTGATTGTGATTGTGATTGTGATTGTGATTGTGATTGTGATTGTGATGTTTATGTTGATGCCTCCATATCTCCGCTATCCTTTCGTGATCTATAGTAGGAGTATCATTGGTTGCGAAACCCATGATACATCTCATATCATCCCATGGTTCTACCGATCCAATGATAAGATTTCATACCGAGTTCATAGTTGGGTTCTTCTTCATCGATGAATCTGCAATGGGAAATGAGAATGAATTTAGTGGCTTATTAGATAAGGTGGATTAAGGTTAAAGAGTGTTTGATATGCAAGCTTATAGGAGCCTATGGAACTTAAGCTATTATTCATGTGAATATAGCTTTGTTTGGATAACAAAGCTTATGAGAGCTAATGAAAAACTAAGCTACTAAATTTAAAAGCTACTTGAAGTAGCTTATTATATAAGTCGCAACTTCGTTCGCTCCCAAAGAAACACTAAAACACCCATAATCTGATATAGATGCCAACTTCGACCCATTTACTTGTGATTATATGTCATCTCTACTCAAGTCAGAAATGTACGATAAATTCTTTTAGCATGCCAGTTTATGGTCAAACGTTACCCATATTGTATTTTAGAGCATAAAACCCTAACCCGTGCATTTTGCAACAGTAGTTACATGTCACCCGTACCAAAAAAGTTACCCATTACCTAACCCGTTCATTTTGCCCCTATGCAGAATTTATAGGCATAAAATGTGATAACGCTACACGCGTCGTTCGGGGTCAAAGGAACTTCCTTTTCGTCGAGCAAGTTTTTCAACACCCTAGGCGTTGAACCTAATCATTGTAGTGTAGTATTAGGGTAAGCCACGGAATTGATATCGTTATCTGGGGAATAGGAATGCTAGTGAGAAGTTACTACGCTAAGGTTGGGGTTGAGGAAGATTATTTTTATCTTTTATGTTTTTAGAAAATGGGAAGGTACGAATTTCGGGTTTGGATTTGGGGTTGGTATTTCTCAGATTACTCTATTCGACTAATTATCTAATCTAAGGTGTATGTAGTCTATGTCTAATTATTGTGTACTCGTATGATGATTTAAAGATGTGTTTACTTAGGTTTTATTACTCCTTAATTATCTCTTATTGATGGTTGAATTGTCAAATCCTTATTGTTAATCGCGTTGTGTGTCTAAAGTCGTAGGGTATGCGTTTATCCCAACTCTTTGAAACTACCAAAGGTTATCGCCTACAAAATCTCTAGGATTTATAAACTTAACACTAAGATACTCTTCGGATGGTTTAGCCTACAATGACACTAGGTACTATAAGCTAAGGTTCAACAAAGATTAATCAAGCATTAACTATACAACGGATGACCTATCGCAATACTAGATCATTAACAATTAAGATAAGAGACAACCAATCAATATTCAATAACTAAGTTTCATATTCCTAAGCAAACACACAAGTAAATTAGCTGGACATGGAAAACATGCAAGCATACACACAAGTAATTGAAGACATAATTGAATTAATGAAGTAAAACACTTATCTTGATGTGAGATAGGGTATGGAACCCTAAAATCTTGTACAAGACAGACTTGGTTCTGGTTTAGGTTTTTACTCAAAAGACTACACACTGAAAACTAAAAATTCGGATTCTATATATAAGATTACAAATGCGATGGCGTCACCTTATGATTTGTGGACGCCGGTCACCGCTCATTAGGGTTTCGTCTTAGCCACGTTAGTCTTGCGACGGCGTCACCTTATGCTTATGACGCCGTCCCTTCATCTCGGCGTCGTCGGATCAAATCTAGGCCGTCGAGTTGCGACGCCCTACTCTTTTAAAACCCGGCCGTCACTTGAAAATAAGCAATTTACTCTTGAGCCACAAAAGTGGTCCGATGGCGTCACTGTTTTGTGCTCGACGCCACCGTCGATTCCAAGACTGAGTGTCTCAATTCTTGACTTTGGCCATTTTCTTTGTATATTCGCACCTTTTCGTCCGAATAAGTGTCATTCCAGATTTTGCCTTCAAGATAGCTAAAAGTGAAAAGGAACGATATTAAGTAATAACGGATACAAAAGTGATCAAATAAGGGCTTAAACGACCCTCAAAAGGTACATTTAAAACCTTATCAAATATCTCTACACTTGGTATTTGCTTGTCCTCAAGCAAATGTGCTTTAGCCAATTAATTTATAAGTTGTGGTCATGAAGCATTGGTTTAGAACAATCCACAACACATATAAGCCCATAAAGTCATAACAAGCACGGAATTACATACTAGCACCTCACATGGGGTGTTTAGATACTCACATCTCTGGGTGTATATGAAATATAACAAGTTGGAAATGGAAGATAAACACTCATTGACCGGTCCTAGTACATAGATTACCATAGGCTTGAGACTAGATCAAACCTCCATCGCTTTGGCGTAGCACCTAGGAAAGACTATCAAAGAGGTCTTTTAAAGGGTTGTAATGATAGGCTTACGGTAGGAAACAAAGGTTTTGGTGGGATAGGCTATTTAGTGGTGGCAAGTCAAAATCTTTATGTTACAAGCATGCGAAGAATAGCGTTGCTAAGCCAAGACTCGACACTCTAGACTCTAGATAAGCGAAACAAAACTCTAGACTCTAGATAACTGAAACAAACAAACATAAATTTAAAGATAGATGTAGGATGGTAGCCCGTATTTTTTTTCAACACTCTATTTTTTTTTCTTTTTCTCTTTTTTTCTATTTTTTTTGATTTTTTTTCATACACTTTTACTCTACCATCCTCTACGATAACATCAAAATAATAGGGATTTATAGGCACATCCCTACACTTGAGTTTTTATTACTCTAACACTAATATGACCCGAATTGAAAAGATCAAAACACTTGGAGTACATTATTACGCAAATTTAGGGGATTTGAATTTAACGTTCCCTTCCCGTCATTTCATAAAATTTAACTTTTCCCATGAGTCCCAATCGTCCCAAAACTGTGTACAAAGAATATGACTCGACTTAGCAACTTATGCAAGCAACAAGATAATTGAACTAAGGGTTTAGTGCGATAACAATAATGCACTAAAAGTGAGTGCATACAAGGTAGGCTAAGGCGATTTGGGTGTACATTTGGGGTGGGGTAAACAATGATCTTCATTGATATTCAAAACCAAACATCACGAGAACCGCAAAATGATAGGTTACGAGGGGTTAACTAGGGGTATCGTGTACTAAAGATGAGTACAACGCAAAGGTGTGGGGAATTACTCAACCGATGTGGAAGAAGTAATTATATTACGGTATCAAACAAGGGTAATCCTAATGCCTCTTATCATTTAGTTATTCCTAACTACACAAGTGTAGTCTTACTAGCGATCTCGGATGCATCACAAAACAAGTTCTAGAATCTATTATACTACGGTTCACACTCTAAGCATTAAAGATGAATGCTTTAATTCCTACTAATCTAAGGGTGATCCTCACATTTTGGGTGGAATTTAAGTGGTAAAGGTTTTTGTGCTAGTCATATAACTTCCTATCCATGAGACACTTTATTAATACTAATGGCCCACTCCTATATGTCATGAAAAATTGAAAATTTGGTGCCAAAATTACCCTAACCGACATTTTATCATGGTTTATTACGCAAATGCAATTGGACAAACCAAATAGTCAAGGATAAGCATAGTTTCAAAGTTCCCATTTTATTTTCCCTCCCTACACTTAACTGAACATTGTCCCCAATGTTCCCGAAAGTATCAAAGTTATGATAATGGAAGGTAATTAAAACGAAAGAAACTAATACTCCCCATTAGCTCGGTAGGATTCGTGTAAAGTAGTGGTTACATCTTTCGTCAAGAAGAATGTTTTATGTGAAAAGCTCCTTCTCATCCTATGTATCTTCTTCTTGGTAAATTAAACCGCACACTTGAAGAAAACAAACGAAACCTTCACGTAAAATCGGGTAAGAATATATATAGGACTCTACTAAACTAGGATATAATGCTTGTGGAATGGATGTTTACAATTTACGGAAAATTAAGACACGAAAATTCCAAAATTTATAAGTAGCTCGAAAACGAGAAAAGTAATCGATTGTTTTGCTCCTTTCGACGCCGTCAGTTATCCCGACAAAAAGCGGTCTGCGATTTTACGGAAAAATTTCGAAAATTTACATCTTTAGAATCTAGAAAATTTCATAAAACATCCATTATGACTCGATACAAGCATTTGACTCAAACGAACACACATATATCTTTTAATTGATTGTAATTCTCATGTTTACGTTTCTTTTAAAAACGTGTGTAATCCTCCCTACACTTATCCCTTATGTAAAATACCTTTATATGTAATTAAGACGAGGTTAAAGACAAAATAAATCATTTTTACAAATTTAAACATGGGAATAAACAATCAATAAAAGATACACGACATAAACAAGCAAACAATTAAGCATGGGTTGCCTCCCACGAAGCGCTTTTCTTTATTTATGAGTCTTGTAGCTAGACTCAAGTCGTGCCTCTCGTTGTCTCGCTTTTGCATTCTTAATGAGAATTCTATCATGTTGACAAAATTTTCATCGACTCTATACCTAGGCCCTAAGGTCAAGCAATCCCTATAGTACAGTCTCTTTTTCTCCCACATGAAAGGCATACCTTTTTCAACATCGTCTTCACTTTTGTCCTCAAAAGCTCTAATGTTGTATCGCTCATAAATGGACCAAGAGCCATATCCACTCATCTTCCAAGGCATCCTATAAGTGATCTCATCATTCCCATTTACAAATCTAACTCTTCCCTCAGATTTGTTATAGCTTAGTTGAGATTTCTCAACAAACGGCTTTCCTAGAACAACTTGGGACAAACTATAGTTAATGACGCACCCTACATCTTCTAGGACTACAAAATCCACTAGGTAGGTGAAATTTCCTATAAAGACGTATACATCCTTGACTCTTCCTACAAAGTTGCAAACTCCACCTGGATACTTAGGGTCTCTCCTAATCTTAAGTCGATCATTCATAATGTCATTGTAAACAGCAATGACATCACATTAATGGGAGATTCCGTATCTATGTAAGCATGTTCGACATTCCTATATCCGATCATCCAAGGAATTTTGAGGTTCCAAGGATTTTCTCTCCTAATCTTTGGACATATCCTAATGATGGGTGATCGGGGATTATCGATTATGTATTGATGGTAGGCAACCTCTTCCTTAGTGGGTAAAGATTAAAATAAGCACTATCCTCCTCATTCATATTTTTATTTATTAAGCCATCTTCCAATTATCATTGATCATGGAGCCAACTACGAGGCGTACCGACCACTTTCTCAACAACTTCCTAATTGTGCCATCGAATACCTTCGCAAATCTTGAAGGTCGGTGTTTTACTCACATAACGGCTTCGGGTTGTGTTGGTCGTTGGTTTGGATTTTGAGTGAAAGTGATTTATTTGGTGGTGGGTTGTTGAGTGGTGGTTGGTTATCACCTTCCATGATGAAAAGTGATGGGGTTACTAACAAAGGTCACGAAGAAGGGGATAGACTACGAGGAAGCTAAAATAGGAAAAAATTTACTTGATAGGAATCAAGCAAGGAACCTAAACGAGGTGGACTCCTAACTAGCTATTCTATTCTCCGGCAATGCGCCAAAACTTGATAACGCTACACGCGTCGCTCTTCCTTTCGTCGAGCAAGTTTTTCAACACCCTAGGCAAAGGAACCTAATCGTTGTAGTGTAGTATTAAGGTAAGCCACGAGAATTGATATCGTTCTCTGGGGAATAGGAATGCTAGTGAGAGTTACTACGCTAAGGTTGGGGTTGAGGAAGATTATTTTTTATCTTTTATGTTTTTAGGAAATGGAAAGGTATGAATTTCGGGTTGGTATTTCACCGATTACACTATTCGCCTAATTATCTAATCTAAGGTGTATGTAGTCTATGTCTAATTATTGTGTGCTCGTATGATGATTTAAAGATGTGTTTACTTAGGTTTTATTACTCCTTAATTATCTCTTATTGATGGTTGAATTGTCACGTCCTTATTCTTAATCGCGTTGTGTGTCTAAAGTCGTAGGGTATGTGTTTATCCCTAACTCTTTGAAACTACCAAAGGTTATCGCCACAAAATCTCTAGGATTTATAAACTTAACACTAAGGTACTCTTCGATGGTTTAGCCTACAATGACTCTAGGTGCTATAAGCTAAGGTTCAACAAAGATTAATCAAGCATTAACTACACAACGGATGACCTATCGCAATACTAGATCATTAACAATTATGATAAGAGACAACCAATCAATATTCAATAATTAAGTTTCATATTCCCTAAGCAAACACACAAGTAAATTAGCCGGACATGGAAAACATGCAAGCATACACACAAGTAATTGAAGACATAATTAAATTGATGAAGTAAAACACTTATCTTGATGTAAGATAGGGTATGGAACCCTAAAATACCGTACAAGACACCTTGGTTCGGTTTAGGTTTTTACTCAAAAGACTACACACCGAAACTAAAAATTCGGATTCTATATATAAGATTACAAATGCGACGGCGTCACCTTATGATTTGTGACGCCGTCCGGTCGCCTTAATTAGGGTTTCGTCTTGGCCACGTTAGTCTTGCGGCGCCACCTTATGCTTGTGGCGCCCTCCCTTCGATCTCGGCGTCGTGGATTAAATCTAGGCCGTATGAGTTGCGACGCCTACTCTTTAAAACACGTCCGTCCACTTGAAATTAAGCAATTTGGCTATTGAGCCGTCACAAAAGTGGTCGGACGGCGTCATCTGCTTTGTGCTGCGTCGTCCACCTTCGGCCAAAGCACTGAGTGTCTCGATTCTTGACTTTGGCCATTTTCTTCAGATATTCGCCTTTTCGTCCGAATAAGTGTCATTCCACATTTTGCCTTCAAGATACCTAAACGGTGAAAAGGAACGATATTAAGTAATAACGGGTACAAAAGTGATCAAATAAGGGCTTAAACGACCCTCAAAAAGGTACATTTTAAAACCTTATCATAATGCAACAAAAAAAGCGATTAAAAGGAGAAGCAAACTATCATGGACAATGTAAGAACCAAAATAAGCAACCTAATCAGAAATAAAACACAAATCATAAGGGGATAAAGCAATTGGCTAAAAGCTACTCTAATGGTTACCTAAAGCTACAATGGGCAAGTGAGCTAAGCTAAAAAGCATTAATAAGCAAATGGTGAACTACCCTAACCTCTATTTACCTAATAAACATTAAAATACTTAAAATAAGCTATTGTAAACCACTAATAAGCATAAGGAAAAACAATCATGATCGTCACTGCCCAAGGGCTACTTTGAGGCAAATTAAGCTCTTGATAAGCTATATCTAAAATTATAAAAATACTAACAACTAAACAACCAACTAAATAAGATGCATGCCAAAAATGAGATCATAAGGACTTATAATAAGCTTAATTAAAATCAAAAGTGGAGCCCCTTGGCTAGTTAGGCTCTCAAACAAAAAAATGAGCAAGTGCAGATTTTGAAATGCCATTTGAGCTAAAAGAAAATGATACTAAGTACAAATAAACTATCAAATATTGAGATGGGTATGTAAGCATGTAGGAAAAGCAGTTGGAAACAATTTTGATGAAAAATAAGTCGCTAAAGCACTTGGAACAAACACACGGTGACGTGCTGTGCGAAAGTTTAAGACATAAAACTTTTTTTGGCTATCAAAACTTGTGAACTTAATGATACAAGTTAAACTCCTTTGCAAACTAACTTAAACCTCAAAATACTTTGACTTTGAGAGTCAAAGTGGGTAAAAAACACTTTTGGACCATAAATAAGCTCTTGCCAAACACCATTTATGGGGTGTTTCTTATTTTAAAACGATTTCAAAGACCGATCTTATATTTTCTTTAGTGAAACCAAACCGGACTTGGAGTTAAACTTTAAAACTACTTAAATGGAGACAATAAGCTAATA
The DNA here is from genome assembly GCA_022545495.1 of Chrysanthemum lavandulifolium. Lineage (NCBI taxonomy): Eukaryota > Viridiplantae > Streptophyta > Magnoliopsida > Asterales > Asteraceae > Chrysanthemum > Chrysanthemum lavandulifolium. The sequence goes on from CM040239.1 coordinate 197,522,618, forward strand.
AGCACTTAAAGTGCTTATTAGTAAAATAAGCAAAGAGGCAAGAAAAACTTTTTTCATTAAATTCTGGTTTTCATTGATACCCAAATTGTTAAGCGGCAATCTATATAATTACAATCCAATAAATGCCATATGAATACTCTAATTAACTTTTTGTGTGTGGGAATAATAAGTAAACCAACACTACTCAACATCGAATAAGAAAATTGCTATATATGTTTGCAATGGACGGAACATATAATACAAAACATCTAATATATGTCAGAAGCACAGCAGAGTATGCAATTTACCTCATTAATCTTTGCACTGGCTGTTTCATGGAGTTCACGAGCATTACCTACAACGACGCCAGGAAGTCCTAGCTTTTCAGCTATGTTTATTGCATTTGAACGTCCTGCATTCATATGTTGACTATAAGATGGCCACTCACAACACATCACAAGTTAGATCGAAATGAAAATCTAACAACGAAAACAACCTGGATAGACGTCAAAGGCTCTCGTCATCTTTTCCATTGCACGCCTAATACCAGAAGCTGCAAGAACGAATATAACAGTTAAGAATCACAAATAAATACAATATCACTGCAGCTACAAGACAATACCAACCTTCATTGGATTGTCTATTCACAATTCCTAGTGCCACAAGGGTCTCCACATTTTTTGGATCCAACTGCAGTTGAAAGTAGTTGGACAAAATCAGACATTAACAACACACGTCATATAAAGAACAACTAAAAATGGTTAAGATGGCTTGCCTGCAACACACGCTCAAATGCCCTCTCGAATTGACCCAACTTGTAGTGACATGAACCTATGCCAATTCGTACATACCATTAGTTGTGTTGTGCTTCAATGAGTTGCTTATTTCTATAGGTTACAAAGAGCAGTAACAAAATAGGTCCCTTGGTTACAACGCCAATTGAGAGAGTACACTATATTATAGTTATCTTGAGAAAAATAACTGTGATGTATCAAGCTAGACACATAATCACAAGTCCCGCATCAATTATTGCAGATATTTGAAACAGAACTCACGCAGAACAATATGTAACCTTAAATGAGTTTGACTAAGAATTTAAATATTATAGTTCTAGTGCGCCTTTTATTTCCTTGTTCGATGACTGTCAAAATTCTCAATAGGTGATTTTAACCACCATGACTGTAATGATCGATACGTTTGAAAGCCCAAAATATGTTGGGAAAATATATTTGCATTACCTTCTGGATATGTCATTTTGTATTGTTCTTCCAAAATAGCAAGTCACAATCTTAGTGCGATTTTATCGGACATCTTATCGTTGATTTATATCACCCTCGATACAAAGTCTTATTCGAGCTCACCCAAAAACTATCAACATGATGTTTGAGTATCATTTTCATCACTCTTTTCACCCTCAACATTATACTAAGTATCACTTCTCACCCCTTGAGTTTTACCACAAACTCGATTCGAGCTTTTGAAGTGACCAAGCACTCTTTGATTTTCTCACTTAGTTCAACCTAATCAGGCTCCATTTGAAGGACACATTTGATCTTTATTCAGTTCAGTTTTCCACCTGATTGTTGCGACTCCCTGATGATCATTGTTCGACCAGGAATGTGCTCAGCTCGAAAAACATATAAGCCCTGAGTTATAGCCCCAAAAAAACTGACTGATCTTAACTCTTTATAAACCCAAACCACAAATCTAGTTTCGACCCGATCAGGTTCAGCCTGATAACCATCTTACCACTCACTAAGTTACAAAAGTTGTATATCTCTTATTCCTTCACTTCTTTCACACTGTAACACAATTGTCTTCCTAATCTTTTTAGTTACTTCCCTGATTTTCTCAGGGACACTTTTTCACAGTCACATTTTCACTTTCACCTTCACACCCTTTGCTTGCCACATGCTGATAATCAATTATTAGTTACCCATTACTGAGTAAAAGAAGTAAGAAACCCACTTTTGTAACCTGAAATCCAAGATTCTCATTCTTCAATTCATTTTGTATGAAACCCACCATCATTTTCATTAGTGGTTTTGGTAACATTACTAACTCCTATCATTAACCCTTCATCACCACTATTAACACACCTCGTATGTACCTTCCGACATATGCATGGATGTCTTGCAACGCAACAAAGCAAGTTCAAAGATCTGACGAAGATCCATCTATCTTTGAAGTCATCTTCCGGGACAACATACCTTGCCAACAAGATAAGTAACAATTGTTCCTCAACTCCAAGAATCAATTGAAACAAAGTCGGCTTCTCTAATCACTCAAAACTATAACTCGAAAACTATTAATTTTCATACCTTGACGAACCACAATAGCCTATGATCAAAGTTAGAAATCGCATGGATTTTTAAGAAGATGTTCATATGCCAATAATCGCAATGATCGCATAGGTGGAGGCATAGGTGGGAAAGTAGATTTGAGCTTGTTCTGAGGTGTCGACTTACTACTCCATGAACACTACATTGCATACAAACAACAAAGATATCGGCTCCACAACCGCATTAGTCCAATACGGTTTGATAATAAACATTTCATAAACCTATATGCACCTTAATTTTTCCATAAAGAATGTTGTGTGTTCCCCATTCGAAATAGGTATGAATTCAATTAAAAAGTTGCAACGAACAGTTATACTCACTCTTAAGATATTTTACATGACACTTGGAACCATCACACTCAAAAGACCAATGACGATATTTTATCAATTGGTGAGAATGTTATCTGATCCACGGAAAAAGCTGTTACAAGTTAGCAACATCGTGTAATTTCCTAATGGAGCTATAAAATCAGTTGAGATACAATAAACGTGACTTTCTTCCACGAAAGCTAGAAACCGTGTCCAACCACATTCTCAATCATTACATTCAATTTAGTGGCATAATCTTACCAAAGGCAAAAAGTACAAGATCGCCATTAGTTCTTCACCATGATCCGTAGTAACTTTTATGCCATCCTTTGTTTTCACCACCGTAACATATGCATTTAATTCACATCGAAAGTAAGACTCTATCACGTATTAACGGTAAAATCATTGATTAGTGATACAAAAATAGAACCCGTGTCAAATTAGTCTGGGTGCAAGATTATGCCTCGCCTCGAGATTTCTTGCTACCGAGCTCTCATTTCATCATCAAAGCCCTGTAGTGATAATTTGTCGAAAACAGTCGGGATTATCAAGCATGTCGATTTGATAATTTGAGTTGAATTGGATGGAGACATAACGTACTTTTCTCGCTTTTATATTTCAGACTCCGAGAGCCACCAAATCTTCGCCACATCTCTTTTGGGAAACATCTTAAAGTTTCTACTTGACCTCTGAAAAACAACTTTTAAAGTTGGATCATATTGCGATTATGTACAACCTTCGCCACAACCATATGTACCTCTAAGCCGTAATACATTTGTCATGAACCCAAGATCATGTCCTATTCTTAACCATCCTCATCGCAGATAACCTCGGTTTAAGCAATTCAATCGAAGGGTTCATTGATAACAACAAGATTATAATCCAAATAAGAATCTATTACACTAGTCGAGAGGGCGTTCGAGTAAAACTGTAACAAAATCAAAATAAACTTACTTTTCGTCCACCCACGCACCATCGAATCACCATAAACACCTACATATCAATAAGATACCGAGGTTATCATTTGATATATTATACCGAACTCTAGCGCCACTGCTAAAAGCTTTTGCCATTACTAACGGGCCTTAGTCTCTAAACAACAACCTAAAAGCATTACAACATTCCGATGATAGCAAAACTAAAAGCTTTTTATATGCTACTTGAGTTTGAGGGCACTATACTGAAACTTACATAGTTGTTGAACTTCCTAACAATGTAAATACTAATCATAATTAACACATTAACTATCACTTACATGTCTCTTCTAACATTCTCCTCTTATCTTTGTGATTAGAAAAGAAGATATAATAAATCATATAATACTACCATCGTTAGATACTTATGGAGATAAATCATTGTGAGAATTGGATGATACCTTTAGAGATCGTTGTCCAAGTTATCACGAAACATATACATGTTAACAAACTTATAAGCGGGATCATAGCAAGAACATAAACAATGATATATACTAACCTCAAGAAATATGAAAAAGTAAGATAAATCAATGCAAGGCCATTAGTAGAAGCTGCATAAACATAAAAGAAATATATTATTACATTATTAGTTAATTGTATCTAGTTTTACATATTAGGGTTATGAAAGAATTGTGAAATGGAATGATATTATGGTTACGAGATTTAAAAAAAATATATCGAATGAATATAATTTAGGAATAGATATGGTGAGTTTTTGTATATTGTAGGATTTTTATACTTATCTAATTAATTAAAAGTATAGCATTCCAATATAATTATAGGCATTTATAGATTATAATATGCAACATAATTATCAAAATAACTTGTTGCCTAAGTGGTAAACACACTTGTTATTTATCCAAATAACCAAGGTTCAATCCTTGCAAGGCTCCTTTTTTATAAATAATTTTCAAAATAACCAAGGTGGACAACTAATGATTACATGACATTAAAATAAATTACATGGCATTGAGGTGGCATTGTGGAATAATCTACGTGTCATGCCTCTGTTATATATATATATATATATATATATATATATATATATATATATATATATATATATATATATATATATATATATATATATATATATATATCTCTACATTATATATAACAGAGGCATGACATGTAGATTATTCTACAAATGTCCACCTCATTGCCATGTAATTGTTTTAGTGCCATGTCATCATAAGTTGTCCACCTACAATTTTTTAAAATTTAATTAGCTATTAATTAATTTTGAATTTATGTATTAATTTTCAAAATTTGTTTATAAAAATAAGCCTTGCAAGAATTGAACCTTGTTATTTGATGAATAACATGTGTTTACCACTAAGGCAAAGATAACTTTTGGAATATATGTTGCAAGTCCAAAATTATAAATCTATGCAACCAATTATGTAGGAGAATCCCTACAACTTAGGTAACCCTAAAGAAAACATATACGTAAAAATTATATACGATTCATTATATCTTTTCTCAAAAACCCTAATATCCTTTTCCCTCACAATATCACTAAAAACCGATGTTACATCTTCAAGCAAAAGCACATCCAGAAAATATCTCCTTTGACATGTTTTGTTACAGTTGATTATCTGATTCTTGTAATTCAGTGTCACAATAATAAATGCACGCCCAAACGCTACCTAAATCTGCTAAAATTGACTCTACGTGTTACGTGTTTCGGTTTTCGGTAGAAGCAAATAAGGTCGTTCGAGGATGATCACAAGAAGAAGACATTCACGGTATGCTCATTCTTTACTGAGCGGGTAAACTAATGTATAACAAAGCTGCAGTTGTAACTATAGTGATGGTTATACGTATTAGTATGGACTCTTAATAACTCATTTTCCGTTATTTAGGGATATCAAAGGAGCAAATTTGCTTGTCGATTCATCCGGTGTTGTGAAACTTGCTGACTTTGGATTGGCTAAACATGTGAGCTGAATAAAGTTTGACATTTATATAATTATATATATGTTTTTTCCTCTTAGCCAAAACATTCTATTTTTACAGCTTTCTCCACATGTAACTGGTCTTTCTTTAAAGGGCAGTCCACATTGGATGGCTCCAGAGGTACCTGTTAATATTACAAATTTAGGCATCATACTTAAATAACGGAAACACAATTGTATTTCTTTTGTTTCTTTATTATTCATCACCATTATATGTTTACAAATGCGCCAAGTGCCTTTCTCTTTCTTTAGTATTCTTTACCGTCATACATGTAACATGTGATAATGTGTTAAGTATGTTGTTTTGAGTCGAAATATTTGTTGGATTACTTAGGCAAGCAACATATACAACCGCCATCTTGGTACATCCGGTTTTATTTACCCGTATCTTTATCATACTTTGGCATCCGATAATCGAATTAAAGGATTTGGTTATAAACACCGTTAGCTCCTCATTATGTGACTTTTTCATATTACGTGTTAGGATTCGACAAACAAGGAACTTGAGGCCAATGATTGAAAGACCCCACCTCTCTGTCGAAAGCTTTGTGTAGGTTAATTGGTAAAGCCATTGGAGCACGTGAGAAGCCATGTTGATTTGGCATCGATCCATATTTAGGCTTATGCAACCTTACCGATTCTATCGTTATAATTACCTATATGCATTCCATGCTTTGTATAGGATTACAGCAGATAAAGTAGTATTGGCTCTCTGCAAAGGTATTGGTCCAACAGTTGTGAGGGATATGGCATTGAACATGGGAATGCTTGCTCTTATGATCAAAGTGTCGAGTTCTTTAAGGACAATCTTGGTCTTTGTGAGGCTGTTACATTTGTCGGTAAGATAAAATACATTTTCCTTATAATTCTATTTCACTTCCATACATCCTCTATCTTTTGAACTGAAACTTTGTTTAATGGAAGTGATAACATATTACTCAAATATTAGACCTCTTAAATTGTGAAAGAGTTTTCACTCCATAGAGTTACCATGGCCTCTTCTTTAATCCATGTATTTGCTTTTCATGACATTCTTTTTTACTTTTGTTCACTTACTATATTTTCTTAGTTGCTAATGTGCTGATGCTTTTACATTTGGTTGGGTTATTATCTTTGAGTTTCATTAGTGTGGTTTAACTTTGTAGTTAACAGTTGCATCTAAGTGATAATTGGTTTTGCCTAATATATCTGCTATGAAAGAGGATATGACTCCTTATAAAAAAGGGAAAATCGCATAAAAGGGTACCGATCTTATGTGCAATTTCAATTTAAGGAAATCATCCTTTTTTCCCCTCAATTTAATGTATCAAACATTTTTGAGTTGCAATGTCGGAAAATTTTTACATACATAAAAGGCTGCAGGTCCCCACCTCTTTGCTTTGTCTTCTCCAATGATATTTCCAGGCGACTTCAGTACCAACCCAATTCACTTAACCACTGATAAAACCCATGTAATTACTAACATGGTACATCACTGTTACCATTCATACATCTCGATACCTAAATCTTACTGTCACTACTTCATCAAATAAAAATAAAAAAAAAAACCTCCATCTAATTACTAACATGGTACGTCACTGTTACCATTTATACATCTCGATACCTAAAACTTACTGTCACTACTTCATCAAATAAAAAAAAAGGTCAATTGCTCTATTTATTCTTTTACTTTTTGAATAATTTTGTTTTAACTTTTACTTTGTATCTGGTAATTCACTTGCGTATTTGCCCCTTTCAAACAATCATTCCACATTTATTTTTATAGTGCTTTAGTTAGCCTTTGTCTTCATGGACGAAAAGCTTTTGATTTACTTTTTTCTTATATTAAGATAACATGCAAGCCTGTGAGTAGCAGTTAACAGGTATCCCTGTGATAAGACGGAATATTGCTGAGTCGTTATTTCTTCTTGAACCAAGTGGGATTACTCAAACAGTGGTTATCTTGATGCCCTTAAACATCTAACAAATTTGAAAGAAGAAGGTTTTGATCTTAATCAATCGTCTTCAATTTTGATTAATTTCTTCCCATGACTGGATATAACTTTATCTTCTGGTTTGTAGGTAAGATTAAGACAGTAGCTTTGACTAACTTTGATACCCAGTGATTCTGATTATATTGGAAAAAGACATCCCAATTGTTAGCAATCGTGCAATTAAGTGTAATACTCGCAATTCCATATTTATATCTTATTCTAAAATCGGTTTAAATGTGGCGTTACTATGTGTTTGCTCACATTACCGTGTTCAACATTCACTTGTGGACATGCGACCTCAACAAAGAATGGCGTAACTCGCCGGTTCACTGAGTCAAACTCATAACGTATGTCTCTCTTTCGCACACACACGTGCACGTCACACACATAATCATGCTTATAAGATATTACACATTATTTTTTTTGACTATGGAGCAAGAATGGGCGGACTATTATCCGAGAAGTTCTTAGATACCAACTTGACAATCCCTTTTGCAGACCTCCACTTAACACTCCTTCGCCTGAAATACAAACGGGTATGTTAACTTCTCAAATATTATATTAAAAAACATCGTATAAAGACATCATCATGAATAAGTATAAAAAGTTTCAAGCAAGATCTGTATATTTTCATATACCGGATGGTTGATGCATGGGCGGATTGAGTCTTTTCCAAGCTCTTCTTAAAACTCTAAATCGGTAGCAATAAAACATGGAGTCTCCATACCAACTATTGTTGTAAGTTCATACTAGATCGTAAACTCCTCACTCAAAATTTTACATTAAACAAATAAATCAACAAATTGTCAAATCTTTTTTTCTTTGAAAATCTTTGCAACACGATCGCAATTGCGACCATCGTGGCGGGTCAATGGTGGCCATTAGACTTGGTTTATCGGAACATATCAAAGATTGTACTGCAATATTCTCACTTAAACTTGATGAAGAAGATGTAAGCAACATTCAAGAAGTCATAAGCAAGGGAAAAGATCTTCAGAGAGCGATTGGTGACTCTGGAGATGAGTATAGGAGTGCATAAGACATGGAGTTTTGTTTTTTGGTCGTTTTTGCAAAGGTTGTTATTGTTGTTGGGTCATTTTATAGCCACTGAGAGGGTATGTACGAATCAAAGATGTATATACAATATGGCTGTGTTGTGTATTGAACAATTGCAGACACATGGAGATAAGGAATATGTTGGTTAAAGAATTTTATCAGCACTATACTAATAAAAGTATTTTAGCTGATATTAAAAACCAGGTTATAATTTTGGCGTTAATATCTATTTCTGTGCCAGTCGAAACAAAAGGATTCCTATAGCCAAATAGAAAGTACGTAATAGATGTCAAGTTTAAAATATATCAAGTGAGCTTTAATACTAAATAGTGCTTGTGGAGGACTGTATCCAAGTCCAACTATCCATGGCCATATGTGTGAGATTATATACTTAATGATGGCATGCACCATTTTATAAATCAATCTCACAAAATACCATTGTCATATAAAGAGGGGACTAATAAGGGCGTTTTGGGCAACTTATATCAATGCTTAGCGAAAGAGTTGATGTCGATTTGTGAAGAATTGGGCATAAAAGTGAAAAGCTAAAGAGTTGTCATGTTTGAAAGAGAGTTTATGCGCATCCCATTACTACCCCCGTTTCCATAGCCGTATCTCATTATGGGGATAACATCCCTCGAGGTTTGTTCTTATTTCTATCATAGGAGCTTTGATACATCATTTCAACTTTTGATGGTCCTAATATGTCGACAATGGGTGAAGAGCAGAAGTCCATCAAGTTGAAAGCAAGTGAGATTGTTTTGCAGGCATATAGAAATCGTAAAATCAACTTTTTGTTTGCTTCATTTTATTGCATATAGAAATACTATTAGTTCGGCTTTATTATTTTGTTCTTTTTTTCTCAAGTTCACTAAGAAACTTTTAGGGGATGTGTTGTTGGCATATTAACTACACATAGAGCACTTATTGTCCTCGCCGACTTGGAGAATCATGCAAGAAGTACCATGAAATTAGATAATGGACTAGTATCAATATCCTTATTACATCATATTTTTATTTATTTGTTATAGATTGTTACCGATCATATATAATCTAATCTTTGTTAAGCCGTCATTTTTATGCCCTTAACTTCATATTACTTTAGATCTCTCCTTTGATTTGGGGCCAACCCTTTTGTTTTCTACCACCGCCCATCAACGTGCTTGAGTGAGTTGGGAAATAAAGACTATTCTTTCCGAAGCATGCCTAATGCGGGTGAGATATTGGCTACACAAACTTATAGTTGTAGCTATCTCCTATGCATATCAATCTGAAACATTAAAACTTAGAGTGAGATTTGTTGCCCTGCTGGTACTTTAGCATAGGTTGTGATAATGGCTTTTTTGTCAAATTGGACAGGTTGCTCTTTTTATGGCCTTTTCGTTATGTGTATGTTTTAGAGTGTTTACGTACATATGGTATCTAGAGCTCGCTCTACTAATTTATGGTTAGTGAAATTACAACAAAAAATATAAATATCACACGTGTACTCATTTGACCCGTCCTACTGTTAGATCTAAATAATTGGTCCAAACCTACCCATTATAAAACTATTAACAATATAGTCATCCTTAATTAGCAAAATGTAATAGATTAGATAATATGCACTAAATTTTTCTCACTTTACATCAAGAATTAGCCATTAGATCATTGCATTGGTCACCTTTCAATTTTTGGATATTTTTTCAAAAAACAAATACTTTAAAGAGTGTATAAATTAGTAGATATGATAACGAGATGTGGCACAATAGGTGGATCGAGTAGGTTACTTTTTGGTATGGTTGGGATGAGTCGATTTTGCAACTCTATTTAAATTATAAAGGGGTTTGCTTTAAACTAAGAGAATGTTAACCCGTTTGGCCCATTTAAATTCAGGTTGATGTATCCTAACTGTTGAGGTCATTTTTCTTGATTAAAATAGTCATTTAAACCTCAAATTTGAGCGAGTATGAGTGTATACATGACAGTAAATGGTCCAAAAGTTGATAAATTATGGCTAATTTGTCTGCATGGTTTGGTACATATTTTTTATTTAACAAATGGTAAAAGCAACACAACCTCATTGGAAGAAGCTTGCTTGAATTAAAATTGCAGCTTGATAAGGGATATAGTTGCAGTTAACCATCTACGACATTGTTGAAGTACATGTAACAATAGTTATATGTTTGGATTTGCACGATTTGAAGAGTAAAATTATATGAAATTTTACAGTTGCGTTAGTTATTTGTTGACTCAAACATGTATTTGGATATGTATATAATAATCTTTTAAGAAGGAAACATATTCACATAGTTTGGCTATTCTTCTTTGCTTATTCATATCATGTCAATTATCTGTATTTGTTGCTGATCAATCATAATTTATGAGAGATACTATGCTCATGCCATGAAATATACTAAGGTACGGAAGAAGCTTTTAAAATTTGTGATGATGTGGACAATGAAGATGCTATATAGGTACAAAAGTGTTTTGATTATTCAACATGTCCATTATTAACCATTATAAGACTTACAAAAGCAATGAAAATGCTCAATTAGATTTGTGGTCAAGTGTTTCTGCACAAAGTTAGGTAAAATCTGTGGTAAAGTCTTGATCAAACTGACTCTCACCCGAACCATTCACAATGCTTAGAAACTTATCAAAGTGCATCGCGACTTGATTGTATCCGTTTTTATGCATGATTCATTTGTGAGGTATCAATCTTTTCCTTACATGTTTTACTTGCTTCTTTTGACAATTTCACTTGAAAGTCTTATTAAAAGTAAATCATGGCAATGTAAGTCCCTTATGAGTGTGATTTTTGTTAAATTACAGTCATAGCTTATTTCTTATCTTATTATGATTGTTTTAGGGTCAAAAGATAAGATGCTAAGAAACAAGTAAGAAGTCGAGAGAACTTATTACCAAAGCTTTTAAAATTATGAAAACATATTGTAAAGTATTCAATCGTGTACCACTTGCACTACTATTAGACCATCTGTATCTATTAGAAGTATGTGTGATGTTAGGCAACACTTCAATGAGCTTCAATGTTTCTTCTTCATTTGTTGGGTCACTTTGGGTATTCCATTCAAAAACATATCTATTGGGTCTGTTATGTGTTAGCATTATAAGAAGAAAGGCCTTATAAAGGAACCAAAAAGGAATATATTTGACCAGAACCTCTCACCAATTAGATAATAATATTTAAATGCGCTTTAATTAATCTTATATTAGGCCATTTATTAAGGAATCGAATAGTTAAATAGTTAACCATTTACCCCTTTTTCTTTCGGAACCGAACCATACGGGAAGGAAGGAATGAGAATTGTATTTATTTTTCAAGATCATTATCATCAACCGATGAATGGTTTGATTTCTCAATAACTATATGCATATATCTTATGTGAGTCGCAATACTATAGTGGCATATGCTTCAATTCAAGCGTTTTAATGCATTACACGTTGTGGTAGTAATTTGAATTTAAGCGATTTCATGTGGATACCAACAATTTATCTCCAAAATTTTGGTGTTGTATTTGTTAGTATAAATTTATTCTCTTCAACAATTTTGCTTACATCGATTTTTGGTGATATTATGCGAACTTAATCGCATGAGTCCATTATATAAGAATAACCAAGTTTATGAACGACTTGACCTCTACGGACTATCTACTAGAACTACTTAAGCTTTTAGTAAATAATGATATATGCAACCCATATAGTCAAGCTAACTCTGGATAAGCGATCACAAAAAGTTTTCGTTTTTTCATATGGGTGAATATTTCATTGGATCAAAGAGACTTTATCTCATAATCAAATAATTTTGTGGGATAGTGCTAGGCCCGACACCATAAAAGATTGGAGGTAAAAGTAAATGGGATAAATAATTTATTGCGAATATATGGTTGGAAATGAATTACATGCTAGAAAGACACAAGCTTTTTAAGCTCTGATGGAAGTTGTTTAAATTGAGGTTGATACTAGCTCAAGAATTATCCTTGCAATGTGGAGTTATGTGGAAGCTAGGACGTCGCAGAATGAAGATGATCGGCCCGGCTATTTTGAAAGTATTAAATTTTGTGAGGGTAGAAGTATCATCACACAACAAACAATCTCTACCGTGACTTGAAGTCTGAAAACTTCATTACTGAAATTTGTGACATGAAAATATGTGACTTTCGGCTCGCACAAATCAAAAGTGGTAAACATGAGCTCATACTCTGTTTGGAAAACTATGGTACCTCGATAACATTTTGGTATCGTGGGTGCATCTTTGCTAAACTTTTTGGGAGAAAACCCAGGTAGAGAGTGTCTCAACCAATTGAGATTCATTATCAACATTCTTTGATCCTTTTGGTCAAACAACTTAGTTTCAACTTCAAATTTGATATGCCAACAAAAAAACATATTAGTTTGAACATAAGTTGCTATATGTTTTAAGGCCGATTTATGAAAGTGATTATATGATATAGAGTAATGAGAATTGGTTGTTTAAATAATTTGGCTAATTTTAGTTGTAACATTTACATGTAAATTTGCCCACTAAGAACAAGAATCATCTACATATATTGATTTTCTTTCATTCTATTGTTTATGTCAAAGCAGGAAAAAACTTACGAACCATCTGGTTCAAATAAAAATAATGGTTAGGCTGAATATTCATTAGAGAAAGAAAGATTCTTTCAAAAAAGTCACATAAATGGAATCAAGCATAATTTCAATGCAAACTCCAAAAATAGCTCTCCTAAATGCATTTCCCAAGAGCAATAACTGATTCAGTTGCCGCCTCCACCTTCCTATGAGAAAACTGTTTAACTAAAGGACCAATGACCTGAGTTTTCCTGGCAGGAAAAGTTCTAGCCAAATGACCAAACGACCTAATGACTGGAATCTTAATCACATGAATATCTTATTGATTAACCATTCTAATAAGCTATTTCAATATTGCTTTTGCAGCAGGGGAATTATTCTAACGCCGGTCTCCTAATATCAGGAATGCATACAGCTGCAGTCATGATCTACATTATCTTCATCAAACAATTAACTTGTAACTACCCTTTTTCCCTTTCAATAAGCTCCACCAAACATAGTAGCCCTTTAGACTTTAAACTTTAAACTTTGAAATAGCATATTTTGCAGACTTTAAACTTTAAACTTTAAGTTAGTAGACTTTAAAAAAAATAAAAAATGGCAAACATAGTAGCCCTCTCAATAATCTTTAACTTAGCAGATTTGCATTGCCATCCAACTATAAATTCTAAAAACGCATACAAACACCCCTTAGTACATAACCATATATTTACATTCAGTCTTTTGTTCGTTGTAGTTGCATGTTCGAACTCTAAGGCTCTAAAGCAAGCATAAATATGTAAGGTATAAGAAAGAGTGTGCTTTACGAAGATCGAAGGGACAAAACTGGAACTTCACAGCAGCTTCCAAGACTAATTAGCCGATTTCCAGGATCGTTTAAAGAGGCATCTTAAATGGAGGTGGACAGCATGATGAAGATGGAAGAACAAGCAATAAATATTGAATTTCCGTAAGTTTTGTTACTATCCTTTCCTATTCTGCATTTCAGATTGTGAAAAATGACCTTTATGACCCTCTTTATGCTCAGTAGGGGTGTTCACGGGGCGGTTCGGCTTGGTTCGGTTAGATATTTTAACTATCCATCACGGAGCTGGTAGTTCATTTTACTATCTAAAACCGAACCGTATTTAGCGTGTAACCGGACATGCGGTACCGAAATGAGCGATTACCCGCGGTTCGGTCACTGATTAACCATTTTAAAAAACTTATGAATCGAATCGGGCAAAGAATAACATAAATTAGAACGTAATATGTCATTTTAGTAAGATTAAATAACATTGAAGAGATTAGAGTAATAGTAATGTTGTTTCGTCGAAATAAAAACATTCAAATTACCATATGTAACAAAAGAACTAATACTAATTATTTGACGTTTATAGATTACGATCATATTAATCATATGTAATCCATGAAAGTTAGTAAATGATCATATTAGATAAGTAAAAATGCGTTATATGATAAAAGTAGTGCAATAATATAGTTAATACTTGTACATCTTTATGAATGGTTTGTTAAAACCTTCATGTATATTATACACGGTTCGGTTCGGGTAACCACGGATAACTAAAAGTAAAAACCGAAATCGAACCGTGATAAGCGAGTTTTTTCGGTTTCGAGTTTTCTCGGTTTCGGTTTCGGTTTCTTGGTTATCGGGTTTTGGTTTCGGATTGATCGGATCGGCTTGGTTCGCCGGTTTCTGGATTTTTGAACACCCTAATGCTCGGTCGGTATGGATCGAAAACATTCACTCTTTATCCCAATGTTAGTATTGTTTTCAATGTAGTTTGGTAAATGCAACCGGAAAACATAACATTTATCTACATTAGTACATTACAATCGATTAAATATTTCTTATTGTGAGCTTCTTTAATTAAATGATTAGAAATTAATATCTTTTGAGGGAAATTGAACGAATTTTACGCAAACTTCATGGACCATGCTTGGTCTTAAGCATACAAGGGGAAGAAATTCAATGCCATCTGCCACTTTTTTGGCTACCAAACTTGTAATTCCTTTGCCTTCAAAGTTTATTGTGACTATGCTGCTATGCATATGCAAGTTCCCACACCTTAGCCAATGAATGTAAACGATAATATAGGCCTACCTAAACTCGAACAATTACGCTATAGCTTTCTTGAAATTGATGTTACCATATCTTGGCAAATGGTCCGAATGGTTATATGGCAATTGTCACTAACCTAAAGAGTCATTCAAACAATTGGCAATATGAGGATGCTCCAATAACAAGAAGGCTTAAACTTTTCATTTGCATCGACTTGTCAATAACGATAGGAACTACAACAATTGGGAAGCCAATGGTCCATCGTACTCTTGTTGATTTAAGAGGCAAAGTATACAAGTATGTGAAGTTTCATTTCATTTTTTTATTTGAATTTCAATGGAGGAGCAATCTAACATATGTGGTAATTGATATTCGATTGGTGTAGGTTGCTTAGGCAGGAGGAAACAAGATTCTTGATGGATGATGTTTATACAAACCACGGTCCCCTGTTGCGATTCTAAAGTCGTTAGCTTGTGTGTTAAGGACACGGATTACAACAATATATAGCATAGTTTATAGGTTGCCACTTATGTAATTTTGTGTTGCTTTGTACCAACTGGATATTAGTATATTATAATTAGGAGTACATCAATCGATCCGCATAGTAATCTTAATGACATTAACGAATGTTCACTTTGAATAATCGTTTAAACACGAAATTTAACAAAGATGCTCATTGAAGCAATCGCTAAACCTCGAAGTTGAGCATAGTACACAGAACAACATATAAGCCTATTAAATTGGAATATTCAGTTATGAAAAATTGGGATGGTAAATTACGTCAGTGCAATTTTCTTTTGCCATTCAACTTAACTACATATACCATGTGTCCCATGTTTCATGTCAATATTTTCAGCCATTCAACTTAACTATATAGTGTGTGTCCCATGTTTCATGTCAATATTTTCAACTGTTTCTAACAAGTTAAGAGAAAGCTGCTTTTGTTTCAACTATTTGCTAAAATTCCACCTTAGTTGCACTCCTTCTTTATGATTACCCTCCTTCTTTCGCTATAGAAAATTATGTCAACGATAATTATAAGACATGCTCGCCATTGGTGGGTTTCACCACTAGTATATATATATATATATATATATATATATATATATATATATATATATATATATATATACTAGTGTCAAAACCCGTCGATGGACGGGTATGATTTGTGGTTTTATTTTATGATTTAGTGGATCAAATATATACTAAAAGTAATTAAAAGTTAAATGAAACGGGTAAGATCTATAATTGATGTTACCATTATAATTATATTCGGTGAGTTCGTGTTTTAAATTTGATTTCATTAATTTCTTAGGTTACATTATATATTACGGTGAGTTACGTGTTTTAATATTAAGGAAAATTTTGATGTTGGCCAAGCAATTGTTGTGTATAGTGAAGAGCATAGATTTAGGGCTTTGTGTTTGTGTGCAATAATCGTTATATAACTTATAAGTGCTACTCGATATTCATAAGTTAATGCATTAAATATAAAAGCGGTACATTTATATCTTATTTTTCGTTAACTAATTCCAATGATATTCATAAGTCGGGACCAATGGACGTAAACTTAAGTTTTTTAACGATATTTATAGGGCTTGCTCGCCCATCGAACGGGCTATGCTTTGAAACTTTTTTTCTCTCATATTCGATAACCGTATATTTTTTTCGTTCTTAATGCATTAAATAAAATATTTGGTACATTTATATCTAATTTTTCGTTAATTTATTTTTTCAAAACGACAATTATAAATGGCATATTAGCGAATCGATTATGGAAACTTTTGATGTTGGCCAAGCAATTATTGTATATAGTGAAGAGCATAGATTTAGGGGCTTTGTGTTTTGTGCAATTATATAACTTATAAGTAGTACTCGATATTCATAAGTTAATGCATTCAATATAAAATTTGTACCTTTATATCTTATTTATTGTTAACTAATTTATTCCAACGATATTCATAAGTCTGGACCAATGGATGTAAACTTAAGTTTTTTAACGATATTTATAAGGCTTGCTCACCCATCGAACGGGTTATGCTTTGATACTTTGTTCTTGTGTACCATTTTAAAACCTTTTTTTATCTCATATTCGATAATTGTTTATTTTTATTTTCATTCCTAATGCATTAAATAAAAAAATTGGTACGTTTATATCATATTTTTCGTTAACTTATTTTTTCAAAGCGACAATTATAAGTCATGACTTGTAATTATTTATTGTAATTACAACGAAGACGGTAAAAGTATTACAACACGAAATAATTCCGTTTACCCTTTTAAATGCTTGTGTTTATTTCTCATCCAAGCTCGTAATCCTCCTCTTTCTTTCTCTTCATCCGCCCCTTACATCTAAGCCCAAATTTAGCGATACATTCAATATGTTTTGTCTGAAATCTCGAGCTTCACCACCAACCCATAACACCATCTTGTATCGTTGATGGTGTCTTTGAGCAAAGTGTAATGCTATGTCGGTTTTCCCCATTCCAGACTCGCACTAATGCATACGATGTTGCTTTTGAAACTTTTTATTTACCACTTTCCGTTTTCTTGTATTTCTTCCTTTTAAATGAATTTCTCCCAATTAATGGTTCGCCATGCTTCGAATTCTGGTTCGATACACTTTCCAACTTCTAAAGTAATAAAATTCCAATTTTTACTTCCATCTACATCACTCTACTCATCTTCTTGCCCTTCTGATATTCATGGTGTTATTTCTTTAATGACATTTACAGATCTTGTCATTATCGCTCTGATCCGAGATCCGAGAAAAGTCATTTCAATCTCTGCAAGCTCATTTTCCGATGTGGCCACTATAAGTCTACAATATATCTTCTGGTCCAAAGTGGGTCCAATTCATGATCACTCTTGCACTATTTACGACACATGGACTAAGCACTTCTACATGAACTCATTCACTTATCGACTTTGAATTTTAGGAGACTATTGGTCTTTATACCCTACAACACAAGAGGCCAGAATAACACATCATATAGCTTACCATAAACCCGTCCACATCTTATTCAGCAATTTGCAATTGTTTATGGAAAACAATTGCAATATGTTTAATATGTTTAGTTGACAAGTTTATAGCAATTTGATCCACATCTTATTCAGCAATTTGCAATTGTTCTTATTCATAGTCAGGTCTTCAAATAAGGGAAAACCGTAAGCAATCGATGCTTTGTCCGCCATCCCAAGCTGTCGGCTTCTTTTTATCCACAACAACATTCAGAATCTAAAAACGTATGGTTACAAATTTATGATTCCTTTGATATGATAATCAAACGAAAGAAAATTATCTCAATACCTCCAATAATGTCTACCGTGGTACTTAAAGACCGAGGACCTTCTTACGATTTGCTACCAATTCAGCTTCAGCTTCAACGCACCTTCGAGCATTTTCTAAAATCAACATAACTCGACTAAATTGTAAACTGAATATAATCAAAATCCAAAGAAAACCGTATCATTAAAAGCAACCAATTATTCCTCTTGATGTCCATGAATTCCTCCCGGTATTTTGCCCAAACTGAATCTAATGGTGTATAGATCAAACATGCATAAAGAGTGTTTCGGCCAACCTGACTTATTTCAACCCGCGCCAAAAATCACCTACAGTGCATATGCGAATATATTCTACGCTAATGTATCCTTAGTAATGTAGGTGTGCGCCTATTTGGTCTTGCTGCTACCTCCTTCCTGCTCAGTGGTTGTAGCACATCTTTGATTTCAGTAATAAAAACTTATTTGACATTATAATTACAAATAACTTTGTAAGCCATCTAATCTTAGTAAATATAACATATGAAACATGAAATTTTAAGTAAACTGGTTATAATGTTTGACATATAAAGTACATGTTGAGTCTTGGAATGGCATTCAATTCGGTTTGGTGTGCAACAATACACTTGGATATTTGATAGTGTAATAACTGACTTCCTAGTTTAGAGCATATACTATGATGTATAGATGTCGACATGTTCTTAGATATCTGAGAATCCATATGCGAAGTCATTATTATGGAAATCCCAATGCACTTGTGTGATCAAACGTCCATTCTTTGAAAGCAAAGAAAGGGTCGATTTACTCAAAATGCTCGTGTTCCAACAAAGGGCATGCTGTTGGAAGAAATAGACAATCAATAATCAAATATGGCAATCTTGACCTCTTTGATACCAAAAGATTAAGTAAATTAAAATTTGCAAAATGGGTCAAATTAAAAGATCAAGTACATCGAAGTTCCAAAATGAGTCGAAAGGCCAAACACTTTGAAAGTCACTTAAACTCTATTTCTAGAGCATATAACCTCCTAATATTGTTTTAGTAATCATGTTAAAGCATTAATTATCAATAAAATGAACAAATAGGGTTTCTGGATCAACCCAACTCTTTGAAAGTATGTTGTATGCATATGACATGTGAGAAATCGCCCATTCCGTAAGACATTGTTGGCCCATAGGACGATTAAGATCCACTGCTTTTCATCTTGTTATAAGCTCCACGCCCACTCTGTGCATACTCTAAAGCTAAGTATATACATATAAAAATATAATATTCTTACTCACCATGTAATGTAGATGGTAGAAAAGACCAACTAACTAAAAACTCACCCAAATGTTCCAATTACTATTGTTTCTTCTTCTGTATCTCCAACGAGCTGCCACCTTGCTAGGCTGAAGTCTCCAACCTTGCAAAAAAAATCAGCATAAATTGGCAGTTTAAATTCTTCGTTATGCTTGTTTCAAAGATGGTAAAATCAAACTGAATCATGCTAAATTACGACAGCATGATCCCATCTAAATAGGACATCATAGGATACATAGTTTGAATAGGGGAGGTATATACCAGAGGTTCAAAATCATAGGTGATCAGGATACTGTTTGGCCACATGTCACGATGCACTATGCAGCTACTACTCTGCATTCTTCATGAAGATACGTTAATCCTCGAGTAGCCCTCAATTCAAACTTGGTTACCAAGTTTAATAATAAGTGTTCAAGTAGTTACCAATAATGAATATATGATCGTTTTGTAAAGAATATACCCAAATTCCTCAGACAAGTATAGACTATGGTGTTATAGAAGGTTCTCGATTATCTGAATATTTGGAAGCTATCTAAGAATTTGAATATACAAATTCTGAATGTTAACCATACAGGGGCTACATGGTTGCAGTGTATACAGTACATCTACACTCATTCTATTGTCTTACCATTATTCCATTGAACACACCTTTTTTCTTGATTTTACAAGTTGCAACAGAGGGGCCACTGTATAGGATTCGGCAGGATTATGTGTCATATCTCGTAGGAAAAAGACCATAATTAATGGCCCTGTAAAGTCCTAATGTTGGTGGGTACTATAGAGAGAAAGGTAGGTCGTTATCGAAATGGATCACGTAACTCTATTAGTAACAACGTAAATGGATCTGGTAGCATGGGAAGATGAAAATGTATGGAAAAAGTGGGGTAAGGACTAAGGGTAAAGGGATTTCATCGAGGATGCATACATGCAAAGATGATGCCCATGCTCATGCAACGTCTGTCTCCACACTATAGTCTTCCCTTGCATAATCGTAATACTACCCAATCCACTCATATAGTTTTGTTGTTTGGGCAACGTGATACATTTTGATAGCATTATTCTTAGCTTACTACTACATCTACCTTTCTATGAAAATTTAATATTCCTTACAAAAGTTCATGGTCCACGAAGCAAAACTATTTAACTTGGAACATGGTGTTTTGTATTAAACGCCCTATCAAACAAAAACATTTTAAGAAATCATTTAAGTCATGTCAGCCGCCTCATTTTTCTTTAAACATAAACGTACATTTGATTAACGCCTTCATGATCTTGGGATGAAAATGTCCCTTCCTAAACCAATAAGCCATTTCAAATAATATGTAATTTCACTGCTATACATATAAATGTCACCTTGGCGCCATACCTTCTTGGTTTTCTCCATCTCCATCTGTTATGTAAACTGGAACTAATTTTTCTCGGATTGGAAAACTCGTACCACAATGATATGTCAATCACATTCGACGCCATAACTGTTTATAACTAAGTTGACAAAAGCTATTAATGACCAAACCTGAGGTGCTCGAAGCCAGTCCTTTCTCTTCTCAATGTTCATCTTACTGAAGGCAAGCTCAATTGCATTACCATCCTTGTAATCAACCCAAAAAAAGTCCTTAATATGCTGATCATGATTTGCAAAATAATACTCTGCTCCTTCACTTTCAATAGTTTCCAGCCCCTAGAGATAATGAAAAATATTAAAAATTGCAAAAATAATGCATGTATAGTTGCTATTCGAAATTTTCATAAACAAACCTTATAGTACTTTATTTTGTATTTTGTTGCTTCGTTTCCCAATTGTCCCTTCCACTTCACATACTCGGGCATTGTATAGAACAATACCATATCATTAGTTGTCTTCTCAGAGGCCTTAACAATTGGTGTCTTGAACATGCACATAAAATTCTTGACTTTTTTTTAGTAAAGATGGCCATAATTGATAAAAGATGCTGATCAATAGCCCTTTGATGTGTGAACCATAAGGATCCTACAAAACGCATGTATCGTGTATGTTCTATAAGCATAAAAAATGGCAGACACTTAATATTGTCAATGGATAGTAACAGTTATTGGTACACACCTGAACATCCATAATCATCAAGTATCCATATCTCAATTCCTTATCATTTTCATAATTTGGTAAAGTCTTGTTTCTAATATCCAATAATGCAAATGTAATAACCTAAATACACAAATATAAAGCACTAACTAAAATGTATGCCAAACATTTAACCATAGTATCAACATATATTATAAAAAACCTGCAGACCTGCATACATTAACTCGATTGTGCTTTAGGTTTGGTTAGTTAATTCTTGTGATTATCAGCTCACTGTTCACATAATGATCAAAAGTTGGCAACTTTGACCACGATTTAGCTAGGGTCACACATTTGAATTATATCGGGGACTTTGTTTGCTTTCTACGATCTGATGGTCAAGACTACTATACTTTAAAGTGATGGACACTAAAGTAAATGTAACAATTTACTTGAAATGATAACCTAAATCAACCCATGAGAACGTGTGAGTCATTATAAAGGAAAATTAGGTTGTCGTAACTCAAATCAACATTAGCGTACCTGTGCAAGGCAACGATAAAGGTACTGGCAAAACTATATAAACTTATGGATCATTAATACATTATACAAATTAAAATGCATGACTTCATTTTAGTAACAATCTTCAAAATAGGCTATAGTATCTATAATTATCTTATGACTATATTGGAGTCTCAATTTGAAATGAACAAATAGACCAACCATGTGTTTTGAGCTACACTTGTGACACCAGCTATGGCGTCTTGCTCAACTGCCTATTAGTTCATGCATTATAGATAACCAAATAAGAGCGAATAAAAAATCATGAAGCCGGAACTTTTGTGCAAATTTTTTTAAAAACTCTAGTGTAACAAACGAACACTATATGTCAAGCTTTCAAGAGTGACAAATGAGGCATAGGATTATATAGAAAAGAAGGACCCATTTATTAGCTTGGTATTAATGCATATTTGCAACTGGTTCAGTATGCATACAAAACCAATAATAACATCAATTGACAGTGTATACAACTACCAAGTATGCGTCATTTAAAAATCTCACCTTTAGCTCCTCCGCTTGTTGGATAGTCGCATTTACACGTATAAAAACATGTCCAACTCAAACCTCGATATACGTAATTAGCACCAATAACACTATCAATAAAAAACCACAACTACCATTTCTAAGAATGTTTGATTGCATATAGAGTATAACAATAGTTATCACCTTTCGTCTGCCAATTTGAGCAAGAACTCTTTGTACTTGTTTTTAAGCGGATGTTTTAAAGAATTACTATTTTCGGTATAATAGTACTCATCACATAACACTTGTTTATCTATCGTCGTTCTTGTAGAGCAAATGTCACACATAGTGAGGTCAAATTCATGAACATGTCGGTTGTATTTAGTTGATGGTCGTTGGGACAGTTTGGACCTCTTCCTTTTGCATATTCCTCTAATTGCCTCATCATCTTCCCTTGGATCCATCTTGGCTGAACAAACATCTGTGTAAAAACATTACAAATTAAGATCTCAAAACCTAAAGAAGAGAGAAGTGATTTTAGATATATTGGTAAACGACACTTGTTATAATTACCGGTCATTCTCGTTCGGTTTTCAATGCCTTTGTATTGTTCCATGAGGTAGGACAAGTTTCAAGAAAAGATTTACCTAAAATTATCTGACGTTGGTAATAATCGAAACAAATCTAAGCATGGAAAATTATGATAAATTTGGTAATGATGTTTAACATATGTAATATTTGAAAAGTAATTATCGTAATGCACGATCTAACAGTGTGCATGATTCATATCATGACAATTAGATCGAGCCGTTCTTCTAAAATGTATATATCGAGAGGAATGACGGTAATATATAGGTAACTAACAAACATAACTTAATTGATCAGCAAACAACATAACAGAAATTACTGCGTTGCTAGTTTGCCATTATAGCATATTTCGATACAGACTTATTCCATAGTGGAAAAACAGCCGAATAAAACCGACTAACAAACTCATTGTTACCAAACGATGGTTGCTAATAGCCTCCGTTCAAAATACTCAAAAATAGATTATTTGGAGGTCATTAATTCTCAAAACATCATGTTAAAACATATAACTTGACTTTTTCATTGCTTGAGAATAAATAAATACTCGAAACCCTTTTTCGAAAGAAAAAATTCTCGATCTTCAAGTGTCTATGCATAATTTCCATACAAAGGAGATAACAAATATCTTACATGACAGACTAATAGTTTGTGCAACAACTTTCATAGCAACTTTTTCACACCCGACCCAATTAAAGTATGTTTGGAAAAGGATCAAAGCTTGGATAAAGCATCAACAAAAGCTTCTTATGACACCGAAACCCAAATTATAAGCATGCAAATACCACGAACTAAGATTTTACCAAATGTCACAGTGATCATCCCATGGTAGTGGTATCCCATCATGCGGTTATACATTCCGCCATGTCTTTTGGTAGTCCTAATATGATGTTTGATGACTATGTCACCATTGGTCGAATATTGTATTTGCTTCATTTTGTTTAATAATGCTTTGAGTTTCGTAATCATATGAAAAGTTGAGAGAGAAAGCACAAGAAGGACATCACTGGTAACCCCAGAGCCCTTAGAAGGTTGAGGAAATCTTGTGAAAGAGCAAAGAGAATCCTCTCATCAACTGCTCAACCACCATTGAAATCGATTCTTTATACGAAGGTGTTGACTTCTACTCCACCATCACTCGTGCCAGATTTGAGGAACTGAACATGGACTTGTTCAGAAAGTGTATGGAGCCAGTTGAGAAGTGTTTGAGAGATGCCAAGATGGACAAGAGCTCAATCCCTGATGTTGTTCTTATTGGTGGTTCCACCCATATTCCCAAGGTTCAATGACTTCTTTAAGACTTTTCAATGGAAAGGAGCTCTGCAAGAGCCTCAACCCATGAGGTTTGTTGCCTATGGTCTTCTTTGTCAAGCCGCTATCTTGAGTGGTGAGGGCAATGAGAAGGTTTGCTTGTTTTGAATGTTACTCCATTGTCCCTCGGTCTTGAGGCTCTTTGGAGGTATTGTTTAGTCACCAACCCTACGCTTCTAAACCTTGCAAATACCAACGAAACACATACAAATACCAAGATATCATCCCTTATAAAAAATGTAAATTGAGGCATCGGTAATCATACGAAGTTCATTCAAATGATACCGAGACCGGTAGAAGAATCGAGGCTTAAATAATGGAAGAAAAGAAAAGTGCGACCTTATCATGAGTTACATAGAGTCGGCATATATATTTGTGGAGCTATAATCATGCCCTGCAAATTAAAAGATGAAAAACAAATAGTAACAACAGAAAAACGCAAACCCTAACATCTTCGTATATAGCGTGTGGATGTACCCTAAACGGTGGTTTTAAAAGTTACGTGTACAAACCTAATAAATGAACTCAAAAAAAATCGTTAGATGAGTCCAAAGAAGACGTACCTTAGGGTTTGGAGGGAGAAGAGACGTACCTTTATCAGTGAAACAAAAGCCCTAGAAAATGTCATGGATAGGTTTTATAGTTATTAAGGTATCATTAATACTTGGTAAATATTATATATTTAATTTTGCGGATATAACTCAAAATTAAGTTGATCTAGTGGAAAACTTACTTATTGATGAACCACCAAATCATGGGTTCGAATCTTGCTATGTAATTTTTACAATAATTTTCTTAATCCGAATTATTAAAATTAAAATTGAACATAAATTTTAAAAATGCCACATAAATTCAATGATGACATGGAATAATGACATGGCATTATGGGATGCCAGTGGCATTATATTTAACATGCCTCCTCTTATATATATATATATATATATATATATATATATATATATATATATATATATATATATATATATATATATATATATATAAAAGCAGGAGGCATGACACGAGATATTCCACAATTGCCATCTCAATGCCATGTAATTCAATTTAATGCCACGTAATTCAATTTAATGCCACGTAATCATAAGGTGTCCACCTAAGCAATATTTTGTCCACCTAAGCACTAATTTTTTTAATTTAATTAGATTTTATGTAAATTTTGGATTTTAATAATTATTTTTGTAAATTTCGGTTTTTAATAATTATTTTTGAAAATTATTTATAAAAAAGGAGCCTTGCAAGGATTGAACCTTGGTTATTTAGATAAATAACTTGTGTGTTTACCACTTAGGCAACAAATTATTTTGATAATTATGTTGCATATTATAATCTATAAATGGCTATAATTTTATTGGAATCCTATATTAAATACAATTCTTATAAATCTGTATTCTTATAGAATTGTGTTTGTGTTTTGATTTTACTTAAAATAAGAATATGATAACTTTGGTATGTATTCATTGTTATCTTAACTATTTCCTTAATGTTTTACCTAATCTCACACTATATATACACCCTTATTTAGAGGTATAGCACAATTACATATTCGGTTAGCTTGAATCACGAACATGCGGCCCAAGAGATTCTCAAAGAGGCTTTCAACAAAAAGCACAATACAAAGATTACGAGAAATCGAAGAAGCTAAATCAATGAGTAGAAAATATTCGGGTTGTTTAGGTGTTAACATATACGAGGGTTTTGTTTTAGATTATGTATGTGTTTCTTGTATATGTTTTGTATTTTGCGAGAACAAATCGCAAGAAAAAAACACAAACGTGTTGAATCATTCTGTAAGTTGCTTTTTAATGATTAAGTATTCATTGTTATTAGATTGCATTAGAAAATCTATTAAATGCTATTTAGAATGAAAGAATATAATGGATTGTTATTTGTTTATTATTTTACATCAACAAAGAATTTATATAACAAAGACTCTACAATTAATGCACCAGGTACACGTTGTTTGTTTTTTTGAGTGTATAACATGTTGGTGTTGTTGTTGAATAGTTTGTTTATGTTGATGATTTTACAGAACAAATAATCCGAGTTTAACAAAAATACGAAAAAGAATGACACTACAATTGATGCACAAGCTACATGTAATAAAACTAATTATCATATTATGGTTGTATGTTGCATGATGTGTTTCGTTCTTTTTAATTTAATTGGTTGTTTTGTTTATGTTAATGTTTGTTTATATCGGAAAAATTGTACTTACATGATGTGTTCTATGTTTATGTTTTTTGGTTGGTGAATCTTTATTATATATAAAGGATTAAGATTGTTTTTAGAATATTGTGTTACATAATTCATACAGGTTTATGATTTTTGTTGCATGATGTGTTTGTGTTGTTTTGAAATTAAATTGGTTGTTTTTGTTTATGTTTGTTTATATCGATTAAAATTGAATTGTTCGAGTTACATGATGTCTTCCATGTTTATGTGTTTTAGTTGGTGAATCTTTATTATGAATAAAGGATTTGGATTGTTTTTTAGAATATTGCGTTACATAATTGATACATGTTTATAACCTGTGATCATGAAATCATCCAGAAAAGAGGAAGAGAAGAATTGAGACAAGCACAATTAAAGCTCCTTCTACAGGTAGTTAATCTGAAAATATTATAGTCTACATATTTTCATTGTAGTTAAAATTAAATTGAAAACATAATACAATTTTGGTACCTGTTTCCATCAGTTGTGGCACCATTAAGTGAGAACAGTGTCATCGATATGTCGTTGTTTGAAAGTGACACACCAGGGAAAAGATCTGGAACCCATGTTCCAATGAAACAATGGCATCGAAAGGTAAAGCTGATTTTAGTTATTATATTGTAGAGTGTTTATTAAATTTGATAATGTACGTGTTTTATCTTTGAGTTATTTGTTGTAGTTAAACTGCGTCAACCAAAAATTTTGGGAAGCAAGTATCATCTTTAAGTCTCATGCGACATGATAGCTCTCAGTGACAACGATATGTGCAAAACACATATCATTTCTTTATCAAATCGGACCCAAAATAACCAAGAAAGAGCCGTTTATTGCTAATATTTAATGGTTTCTTGAGTTTATGCATGTGCAGTACTGAATATTACAAAATACACAAAAGAAGCCAAAGCCAAGAAAACCGAGCACGAGAGAAAGAAGAGTGCAAAAGCCGATGCCGGATGCGCTTTATGGGATTTGATGCTTAAAAGTGCAAAATATGGAGTTTTGGACATGTTCGAGAATTTTCACTTATCACCCTTACACTTTCGAAATTTACATCATTGGACCTTGGCTTTTGAGATTTACATAAATGGTCCTATTTCAAAAGCCCAAAACCTTCCTCAATATTGCCCAAGCCCAATCTAAATAAAACTACACCGATCCAATATCCCACCCGTTAATACCAAATCCCATTACCCATGGTCAAACGAATAAAACTCGGTCAACATCCCATTTTATCCCATCCGGTCAAACTTCCTTTCCAATAGTTAATTATAATAGTTAAATTAAAATAAAATACGGAGTAACACCCAAACAGAGCGCGCCCAAGCCATGGTTTTACTGTTTAACCTTCAAGCTCTAACTTACCCTGCTCTCCCACAAATTACCCGTACTTAAGTGATGTTCTAGAAGCTCCTGACACATGTCAGAGGGTGTGATATTGGGATTGCCAAGCTGGCATGTTGGAGGTTTCCTATTGGTCGTGACACCTCATAGAGTTGATCCAACGGATGTGGATTGAAGGGATGACAAGATAGAGAGATGAAAGGCTGAGATCACATTTCGGATGCTTCCAAGGCTCCCATCGTGCTATAAAACCCATTCAAATCCACGAGTTCATTGTCAAATTTCTCAAGCTTTAGAGGAATTTTGACCTTTTATTTTCATGTCATTTAATCGTTTTCATAGTGTTATTGTTTATGTTCAAATGTAATTTCATTTCAATCAATGTAAGTTCACTTTTGATTTAATGCAATTTAAGTTTACTTTGTTAAAATTCATTTGTTCCAAATCCATTTTTCGACTTTCAAGTCTCGCTCATTTAAGCTCATATAAGCTTGTTAAAGCTTGTATGAGCTCACTTTCTTAACCTCTTAAAAACCATTTTCTTCAAAAGTCAACATTAGTCAAAGTTGAGAGTCAAATCTGTTTCAAGCGTGATTTGGATAAATTTGTTAACTAGATTCGGTTTATGGTTTGGTTGTTCATTGTAACTCATTTTAAATCAGAATCCTTCCAGTTTCTATAGTTTAGTGCATTGTTAACCATTTAAGGGAGTGTTTGGGTTATTGAGGTTTTAGAAGAATTAGTGATAGTTTAATGATGTAAAAAGGTTTTTGGGATTTGTTAGCTGGTTGTCAAGTCTAATTGATCATAATTTTAAGTTTTTAAAATCAGTTATGGTGTTTTGTATTATGATTTATGCTGATAATGTCACTTTGTTTCATGATTGCATTTTGTATTCTTCTATTTGGATTTGAGTTCAATGTGTGCGTTTTAGCTTCTTAAGTTGCTTTAGTGGTAGATTATAGTTGTAAAGATCAGAGCCTAACTTAGGAGCTTGATAGAAGAAGTTTATCAGATCTGCGATTTATCACTTAAGACTGCATTTAAGTTGTTCACTGCACTGCTCCTTTTCAGCAATATCTAGGCTTGAATTCTGCTTAATAACTTGAGCTCATTGTTTTTCTTTAGATTCCTAAGTAGCTTATAGTGGTAGGTAGTTATTTCTAAGTTTAGATTTCACCTGTTAGCTTATTCCCATAGCTTTGTAGGTGCGCTTATTCAGTATCTAGTCTGCACATTCAACTTTATTGTCTATATAGCTTATAGTTTTGATTTTAGTTTCTTCATGCTAAATCCTTAGAAGTCGAAATTTTAGACTTAAGTTCTTTGGTTGGTTGTGGACTCCATGGCCATTTTAGTTTATTTTAGAATTTTTCTAACTAGCTTATTTTAGGCTTAAAGTAGCTAGTTAGGGGTGTTAGCATAATGGATTTAGAAACTTGTTTTGTAGCTTAATGCCTCTAGCTTGTGCTTATTAGATCTAAAACAGTTTCAATAGCTTTATTCCAGTTAGTATAGGTTAGTTTTAGTAGTAGGTAGCTTATTGTTGCTTCTTGCTCATTTTAAGTGCTTATTCATTCTAGTAGTGTGCCCAAATCATAGTTCTTGTGCTCCATAATCATTTCAGTTAATTTTCCTGGTTCTCTATTTTATTTTATAATATTACGGAAGTTTTATATTTTCACTTTGTTCATTTGCTATTTTTCGCATTTTATGTCATTTTCTAGCATTTTAATTAGCATTTTATCCAAATAATTCGAAAAAGTTCTCAAAATATGTTTTCATTTTTCCTAGATTAAGAAAAATATAAAAATCCAAAAAAATATTTTTCCATAATTTTCTTAGTTTAAATAATATTTTTTAGAATTTATTTAGTTTTAAATAGTTTTTAATTCATAATAAATTGAGAAAAAGTCAGAAAAATGTGATTCCAGTTTTGAAAATTCTCTTTAGATATTTTAGATTTTTGAAAAATAGTTTTGTAATTTTCTTGCTTGTTTTCCTAATTTTTAATATTTTAGCTCTATTTTAAATGTTTAAAATTAGTTTTTAATTCAAAATAAATCAAGAAAACCAAAAAAAATTATTATTTTTAAATTACAAAAGTTTTAAATATCATTTTAGTCAGAAAATAGTATTTCATTTTCATGGGTTAAAACTAGAGTAGTTGCATTTAATTCGCGCTTTATTAATTACGTTTAATCGCGTTTTTTGTTTAATCTTGCATAATTAGTTGCATTTCCTTCATTTGCATCATAGATTTAGTCGACTTTTTTGCTTCCCTTTACTATTGCTTATCCCGTAGTTTAGAAATCCTCAAAAATCCTTATTACCCGTTCGAATCCCGAATCACGCGACGTGAGTTGTTTACTCCATTCATCCCTCGTTGGGAAAACGACCCGGGAAATACATATCTTTGTATTTCTTCGGAAAATATCTATGTCTTGACGAACAAATCAAAAATGGCGCCGCTGGGAGGGCATGAAGTGAGTTTCAGATTCGCTTCGATTCGCGTGTTTTTGAAGATCCTTCCCCAAGAAGTTATCGTTGATTTTTGTAAATATCCCTTTTATAAAAACCCAAAAATATTTTCCTTTTCATAATTGTTTTCCTTTTATGTTTGACTTTATCAAAAACCCAAAAATATTCTTCTTTACCCTCTGAACCGTCAATTCTTTATCTCTTTACCATCTTATTCGTATAATTCTTCTCGATGTCTTCGTCTTACCATTATGGTTGTCAATGGTGTGGGGGGCCTCAAAATGGTGGGAATTGTCCCGTTATAGCATTGTGAATACGGAAGCGAGTTTGTCACGACCAACATCCTACAATGAAACGACCGATTTCCTTAACCAATCCCCATACCATGAGGCGAGTCATACTCTTGAGTATCTTGTGGAGGTCCTCACCAAGGTTTTCAATGTCAAGCTCAATTTAACAATACAACCTTTGGTTATGAACCTTATCCATATACTTCACCAAACCCGTCACAATAATCATACCTTGTGAGTATTGTGAGGTCCGCACCTTAATTCCGATTGTCAAATGCGAATCCGATTGTTTACGAGCAAGTTCCTTATGACTATTCTTATGACCCATCTCCACAATACCAAGAAATTCAACCACAAACTCCGTCAGTTGATCAAGAATTTCACCAAAGTTGTCACGATATATTACAAAAGTTAAAGGAAATAAAAGAATTGCTTCATGAACCTGCTCAAGAAAAAGATCCTAATCAGAAAACCTATCGTGAATTATTAGTCAAGAGGCCGCGAAGTGATCCAATATCGTCCAACTTCCAATTATTGTTACGATTCGATTCGATGACGAATATACGCCCCGAGTGGCAATCCCACTCCGCTTTTGAGCCTTTCATTTCCGACCCTTCCCTTCACTCACGCCCGGTTGAGAGAGTGACGTTCTTTGGAAGAAGTCGATGATTCTATTTCTACGACAATTGTTGAACCCGTTGACTCTTTCATAATGGGGGATGAGCATCTTTGGACTATTCCTGAAACGGAATCGTCTAGTGTTGAGATCTTTATCCCAATCCCAACAGAGTCCGAGGTTGTTTTTGACGATATTTGTGATGAGCCTTCTCTTGATAATTCAAATGATCATGTTGAGATGTTCTCCGATTCCGATGACGATTCTTATGGAGACATCGATTTCGTCGACGATTTACCTTTTGAGCCCGATGATATTCAGATTGAGGATGAAGCATTACGTGAAACATTGTTGAATGTTCATCTTCTCATTTCTAAAATTGAAGCCCTTAACGATAATTCGAGTTCGCATCCTATCTCCGCTAAAGATAGTGATTTCTTACCCGAGCTTGATACTTTCCGATTTGATGAAGTGATTAGTGGCAATCCCACTATTGCTGATGTTTATCCTCCGATTCTTGAGCGATTCTACTTCGATGTCGATATGAGTAAAGTTTTGAACGAGAAATCCGATACTCCGACAAATGACCCGATCATAGAGGATGCTATCGATGACTTGATACCACCGGGTATTGAGGATGCTATGGATGATCCCGAGGGGGATATGGTTGTTCTTGATGGTTCTCTTGACTCTCCTCTCTCTGATGAGTCCACCATCACGTATCCCGTTGAGCTGACATGTGAAGACAAAATCTTTAAACCTGGGATATGCATTGATGAGTTTTTTGTTAGAAACGTTATTCGAGATAAGGATCCTTCGATGGATGCCTTCGTTATTGAGCCTAAATGCCTTATCCTTTACCATGAGCTCCCATATTCTTTGGAGTTTCCTCATTCTGATCCGTCATCCCTTCGTCCACCCGCAAAACCACCGGATGATGGATCATTCTTTCATGATATGCCTTATCCACCCATTTTTTTTCCACCTATCTCGCCCAGTCTTATTCCTTCGGGAATGAGGACACCGTTTTTGACCATGGTATCTCTACCATTTTCTTCCCCAAGGACAATGAATTCGGGGACGAGTCAGGCTAGCGACTCGGTGACCAAAAACAGTAGCGCTTCGTGGGAGGCACCCCATGCTTATCTTTTTCTTCTTTCTATTTTCTAATAAGTGACGTGAAGGGGTTAGCCTCTTCAATTTCTCGTGTTTGGTTGTTTGTGATGTTTTGTCCAGGATTTTCCCGATATGAAGACTCTCGTGCTCGAAGATTGTTTTTTCTCCACTCGAGTTTCATGATCGATGTTGATAGAAGTCCGATATCCGAAATCTTATCGACTAACGTTTATCTTCTAGCATACTTAATAAACGGCTTTTAGATTTTCTTCGATTTGATTTGACCACACTTGCTTTATTTTTTGTCGTATACTCTCGCAACCCCGTTTTTCCTTAGAAAATGAAAAATTGTGCAAAAATGAGAAAATTTAAAATTTTTTGTAAGCTTTTGCTAGTTTTATGATCGAAAAGTTCTTGCTAGTCTCTTACAGGATACTTTAAATATGCATTTTTCTTGAAATAGCCTTTGCTAATTGCTTAGACAAGAGGCTATAAAATGCGATTCTAGCTCACAAGGCCAAGAATTTGCAAGTCTCCCTAAGTGATTTTAAATATGCGAAGCTTAAACAAGAATGTGCTAGTTTCTAATAAGTGACTTTAAAAATGCGAGACTTGAGATTATTTTACAAAGCATTTGCTTAGTTAATATATGTTTTGACACCTTGTTGACTTTCCGCTAGTGAGAGTGGGAATAGAATTCTGACTTGACCGGGCGTGTTGAGCCCTAGCTTGTTCCCTTAACCATAGGTAATCTAAAAATTATCGGCTAAGCATCCGCGATCACATTATTTGGGATTTTAAATTTGCGAAGATCGAGAAATGATAGAGTTACTTATGAGTTTAGATGCTAAGCGTAGAGTAGTTGGTTCTCTTTAGAGCCCATCGAAGGTACTTATGGCTTTTTGTTCCCACAAAATTGTTTCACCCCATATATGTGAATAAATAATTAGAGATGTTGAGTTTTTGGCGATAGTTAGTTCTTTATCTTCTTAAAAGAATCTTTGTTTTAAAAATTGGGTACACATCAAGGATCCGTAAGTAATAAGTAAAGTTATGAGCTGAGGTTCGAGATCGGACCCTTGGATCTTTAGCCAGGATTGGGTGAGGTCTTGGTCTAACCAACTGGGATCCTCATTTCATGAAGCCTATAGTCTTGGAATTACCCCGTGAAGCTCCGTAGTTCATAGCTCATATAAGAAAAAGTATAAGTGAAAAAATGAAAAAAAAGAAAAAAAAAAGAAAAAAAATGATGATGAAAAAAAAAATGATTGAAAAAAAAAATGAAGTGAAAAATGAAAAAAGTCAAAAACATAAGTGAATAAAAATTCCTTGATGTGGACCTCATTTTTGTGACAATGGTTCTTGAGAGAAGATTGATAACTAATTATCGACTTAGCTTTGTATCTTTATCGGAATAAAAGTTATCAAAACGAGAAATTTGAAGAAATTCATTTCTCACAAAAATAAAAAAAATCTAGAGGAAAATAGGAAAATGGGAGCAAAAGGTAATTACACAAGTAACTTCCATGGGTAGTGTTAGCATCTAAAGTCATCTTTAACAATGATTTCGATTTTACGCTTAGTTTGGGGACTTGTGAAAATCGGGACGATGTATTCTATCCAGTATGGTCACTTCACCGTGTTGTGTTTCCTACTCCGTGATCCTAACGTGTCGTTTGAAAAATGTTGGAGTTATTGATCGACATGAAAGTTCAATAAACCGTCACTCATAATTGGAATGTACTTAATCGTAATATCTATATGTGAATTAAAAGGTAAGCATGCGTTTTAGAATTAAGGGTTCTTAATCTCTTTGAGGAATCTTTGCTACTTCTTCATAGGTTTAGTAGAAAGAGATTGAAATCCTTGGTTTTAGAAGCGTGAGTTGATTGCATTCGTGAGGACACGACAATAGTCTCGTCTGGGGTATTTTGATATGTGCAAAAACACAAATCATTTCTTTATCAAATCAGACCCAAAATAACCAAGAAAGAGCCGTTTATTGCTAATATTTAATGGTTTCTTGAGTTTATGCATGTGCAGGTACGGATATTACAAAATACACAAAAAGAAGCCAAAACCGAAGAAAACCGAGCACGAGATAAAGAAGAGTGCAAAAGCCGATGCCGGGATCCAGTTTTATGGGATTTGATGCTTAAAAGTGCAAAATATGGAGTTTTGGACATGTTCGGAGAATTTTCACTTATCACCCTTACACTTTCAGAATTTACATCATTGGACCTTGGCTTTTGAGATTTACATAAATGGTCCTATTTCAAAAGCCCAAAACCTTCCTCAATATTGCCCAAGCCCAATCTAAATAAAAACTACACCCGATCCAATATCCTACCCGTTAATACCAAATCCCATTACCCATGGTCAAACGAATAAAAACTCGGTCAACATCCCATTTTTATCCCATCTGGTCAAACTTCCTTTCCAATAGTTAATTATAATAGTTAAATTAAAATAAAATACGGAGTAACACCCAAACAGAGCGCGCCCAAGCCATGGTTTTACTGTTTAACCTTCAAGCTCTAACTTACCCTGCTCTCCCACAAATTACCCGTACTTAAGTGATGTTCTAGAAGCTCGACACACGTCGAGGGTGTGATATTGGGATTGCCAAGTCGGCATGTTGGAGGTTTCCTATTGGTCGTGACACCTCATAGAGTTGATCCAACGGATGTGGATTGAAGGATGACAAGATAGAGATGAAAGGTGAGATCACATTTCCGTGATGCTTCAAGGCTCCCATCGTGCTATAAAACCCCATTCGATCCACGAGTTCATTGTCCAATTTCTCAAGCTTTAGAGGAATTTGACCTTTTATTTTCATGTCATTTAATCGTTTTCATAGTGTTATTGTTTATGTTCAAATGTAATTTCATTTCAATCAATGTAAGTTCACTTTTGATTTAATGCAATTTAAGTTTACTTTGTTAAAATTCATTTGTTCCAAATCCATTTTTCAGCTTTCAAGTACTGCTCATTTAAGCTCATATAAGCTTGTTAAAGCTTGTATGAGCTCACTTTTCTCTTAACTGTTCTTAAAAACCATTTTCTTCAAAAGTCAACATTAGTCAAAGTTGAGAGTCAAATCTGTTTCAAGCGTGATTTCTGGATAAATTTGTTAACTAGATTCAGTTTATGGTTTGGTTGTTCATTGTAACTCATTTTAAATCATAATCCTTCCAGTTTCTATAGTTTAGTGCATTGTTAACCATTTAAGGGAGTGTTTGGGTTATTGAGGTTTTAGAAGAATTAGTGATAGTTTAATGACGTAAAAAGGTTTTTGGGATTTGTTAGCTGGTTGTCAAGTCTAATTGATCATAATTTTAAGTTTTAAAATCGCTTATGGTGTTTTGTATTATGATTTATCGATAATGTCACTTTGTTTCATGATTGCATTTTGTATTCTCGCTATTTGTATTTGAGTTCAATGTGTGCATTTTAGCTTCTTAAGTTGCTTTAGTGGTAGATTATAGTTGTAAAGATCGAGCCTAACTTAGGAGCTTGATAGAAGAAGTTTATCGATCTGCGATTTATCACTTAAGACGCATTTAAGTTGTT
The DNA here is from genome assembly GCA_022545495.1 of Chrysanthemum lavandulifolium. Taxonomy (NCBI): domain Eukaryota; kingdom Viridiplantae; phylum Streptophyta; class Magnoliopsida; order Asterales; family Asteraceae; genus Chrysanthemum; species Chrysanthemum lavandulifolium. The sequence continues at coordinate 197,559,032 of CM040239.1, forward strand.
CAATGCACCGCTCCTTTTCAAAGAATATCTAGGCTTGAATTCGCTTAATAACTTGAGCTCATTGTTTTCTTTAGATTCCTAAGTAGCTTATAATGGTAGGTAGTTATTTCTAAGTTTAGATTTCACTGTTAGCTTATTCCCATAGCTTTGTAGGTCCGCTTATTCGTGAATCTAGTCTCACATTCAACTTTATTGTCTATATAGCTTATAGTTTTGATTTTTAGTTTCTTCATGCTAAATCCTTAGAAACTGAAATTTTAGACTTAAGTTCTTTGGTTGGTTGTGGACTCCATGGCCATTTTAGTTTATTTTTAGGAATTTTTCTAACTAGCTTATTTTAGGCTTAAAGTAGCTAGTTAGGGGTGTTTGGCATAATGGATTTAGAAACTTGTTTTGTAGCTTAATGCCTCTAGCTTGTGCTTATTAGATCTAAAACAGTTGCAATAGCTTATTTCCAGTTAGTATAGGTTAGTTTTAGTAGTAGGTAGCTTATTGTTGCTTCTTGCTCATTTTAAGTGCTTATTCATTCTAGTAGTGTGCCCAAATCAGAGTTCTTGTGCTCCATAATCATTTCTGTTAATTTTCCCTGGTTCTCTATTTTATTTTATAATATTCTGGAAGTTTTCATATTTTCACTGTTCATTTGCTATTTTTCTGCATTTTATGTCATTTTCTAGCATTTTTAATTAGCATTTTATCCAAATAATTCAGAAAAAGTTCTCAAAAATATGTTTTCATTTTTCCTAGATTAAGAAAAATATAAAAATCCAAAAAAATATTTTTCCATAATTTTCTTAGTTTAAATAATATTTTTAGAATTTATTTAGTTTTAAATAGTTTTAATTCATAATAAATTGAGAAAAGTCGAAAATGTGATTCCGCTTTGAAAATTCTCTTTAGATATTTTAGATTTTTGAAAAATAGTTTTGTAATTTTCTTGCTTGTTTTCCTAATTTTTAATATTTTAGCTCTATTTTAAATGTTTAAAATTAGTTTTAATTCAAAATAAATCAAGAAAACCAAAAAAAATTATTATTTTTAAATTACAAAAGTTTTAAATATCATTTTAGTCAGAGAAAAATAGTATTTCATTTTCATGGGTTAAACTAGAGTAGTTGCATTTAATTCGCTTTATTAATTACGCTTAATCGCTTTTTGTTTAATCTTGCATAATTAGTTGCATTTCCTTCATTTGCATCATAGATTTAGTCAATTTTATTGCTTCCCTTTACTATTGCTTATCCCGTAGTTTAGAAATCCTCAAAATCCTTATTACCCGCTCGAATCCCGAATCACGCGACGTGAGTTGTTTACTCCATTCATCCTCGCTTGAAAACGACCGGAAATACATATCTTTGTATTTCTTCGAAAATATCTATGTAATCAAAATGAATAAATCGTACACACCGCTAATAAATCTATATCTAACATTGTTGATTTTGGAAGAACCGAAAAGGTACAATAGCTTTTGTATTTGAAACGCATATTACATTCCTAAATATTAGTTACTTATATATTCTATACATCGTCGGTTGGTAAAACAGCTCGATTGATTACAACATCGTTGAATGTAAAAGGATGGCATACATCGTGAACCGTGAAAAGATCCGAGAAGTGCAAATTTATTTGAAATCGTGAAGTAAAACAAAAGGTATAACTCATATAAATTTGTACATTTTAGTTTGTTTTATGTATTGTTTTACAACTATATTATTTTTGAAAATGTTTCTATGCAAAACACTAATAAACCTAAATTAAACAAAGAAATCATTCTCTTGTGCGGTCCATTACATAATACCAAGAGATCGAACTCCCGTATTTCGTTATCAAGAAGACTATTCAGGACACCTAAGTCCGGGTTTAAGAGTAGTTTGTCAGGCAAACGACAACCAAAAGAAGGTTATGGTGCACATGCTACATCCTTTGAAAAGTCGTCTGATGGTTTGTGTTTTACTCATTATTCAATATAAGTTATTTTGTAAATGCATTTGATAAAGAACAATTTTTTACAGGTAAATCACATTCAAAAAAAGGTTATGGAATGCATAGTTCCTCCATTGGAAGTGCTCCAGCAGGTTGGTTGTTAATTTTTTGTTTAATGTACATTGTTGTTCAAATGTGTTTGTTAGATTTAAAATGTTATAAAATATCCAGATCAAAGACTGAAGGAACGAATTATAACTCTGTTAGGTCACTAGTTTTACAACACAAGCTTAATAGAAAGAGATAAAGGCGATTGAACAATAATCAAACACACACACACGTAATAATGTAGCCGGTTATGCGTAGAGTGTAGTGAAAGAAATAAATTGAACATCCAACCTCAAGTGAGGGTTATAAAGAGTATTTATAGGAGGAAGCTAGGCAACACTCCTAGTTCCCATCCTTTCCTTTATGGGCTTGGGCCTAAGCTCATGGGCCTTCTATAAGCTTAAGGCTAATAACAAACATAAAGGCCATAATTAAGCTAACTATTACATGTGAATTACTAACACTTGATTTAGGTCTAGGAGTGATTCCAACAATCTCCCCTTAGTGTTAGTGATGAAAACGGTGAAGGTGTTGATGTAATAGTAGCTTTGACGTCTTCGACATTCTTCTTTCTTGTGAGAAGAATTGCCTTGATTCGAACAATCTCCCTAGTGTAGAGAAATTGTTTTCTTTAAACGGTTCTCGCTTTGACGTCATCTTTAACTTTGTTCTTAGATTATTGTTCCTTGTGATGGAAGTGATAGTATGTTGTTGTCGCATCAAGTCTCGCTTCAGTGCTCTTCTTTTGCTGATGTTCCACGTCATTCTTCAACATGCTCACACGCCTTTAACGTTGGATAATAGTACCGATGAAGTTCTTTAAGTCTTTAACTTAGTAGATTCTTTGATTTGATGAAGAATCATTCGACTTTTGTGTTGCTTTTGGATAGAACCTCCATTAGTGATGA